>OY747712.1:15743234-16343234 GCA_963556495.2 Valencia hispanica | reverse complement strand
CTTGCCTTGCCTTGCCTTGCCTTGCCTTGCCTTGCCTTGCCTTGCCTTGATAATGGCTAAATGTTGGCTGAGCTCTGACAAGGTGCACCACCTTAAATCACTGGGCTGTGTAAAGCAGGTTGCGCTAATCTAAATTAGCTACTAAATAAATAAATTAATAAACGGTCAAAAACTTGATTATTATTCCTAGGCCGATTATGGGTGGATGTGTAAAAAGAGTCGACATCTAGTGCAGATTCAGCAAGCCGCATGCGTGTCTTGACTGAATGACAAGTTATGAATTTTAGCAAGCTAATTAACAAGAGAGATGTGTGTGTGTGTGTGTGGGGGGGGGGGGTCGCCCGTTCATCTTAGCTAGTTTGGAGGGTAGCATCCTGGGATCTGTGCGTACACCTGTGGTGAGTCGGGTGGTCTTTAGATAACAAAAAGCAGGCTAGGTTAGTTATTGAGATTAATAGCTCACCTGTAATTTCTTTTCTTTTTTTAAAAATCCCGGACATCCCGCTGACCAGCCCCTCGTTTGGGCATGTTTGCACTTCTGTAATGCAGCTTTTGCTGCTCTCTAGGCCATAAGGTGAACCCCGAAAATGTCTGTATAAAATGAATCTCATTCCGACCTCTGGCTTCTACAAACTGTTTACTTAAACAATAAATATGTTCGCACTGATTTCAAATGTAAAAGTTCTCCCTCTGTAATGCCGCAGTTTTTTTATGATCAATGTTTTAATTAGGGACTAGTTTGTTTTCGCCGTAGTGAGAAAAGAGTGATACGGCTGCTACGTACCCGTTTTAGACCAATGCGGTGGCAGAGTTTAACCGACGTGATGATGTATGCGGATATGGAGACAGCTAAGGTCATGATGAAAACAAAACCGAGTAAAAACATGTATGTAAAATGTGTTACATGCATTTAACTTCTATTTTTGATTTATATTCCCATACAATATATACTGTAAAATGGAAGGGATGGAGATGGAGGATGGGACTTTTACTGGTGGGATGTTATATGTCGGGATTTCTCCCCCCCCTCAACTGGACTACTGAATATATCTAACCAAATATATTAACAGTGTTGCACACTGATATTGTGATGATGACTGCGATTCCATGCACTATGCAGCTCTTGTCTTCTGTAACAATCTGCTTTTCTGAGGAATTTAATTTTGGGTTTTTATTTGCTATAAGCCAAAGTCGTCATAATGATAAGAATTTTACACTAATAACAATTTTAGTCTTAAAAAAACAATGAATACATTTTTAAATTATATTTGAATTTAAAATGGGTATAATGTAGTTTATAAATGCGGCTGAATAACTTAGTTTGAGATGTGTGCACACTTTTCTTTCATTCAGTCCAGTGTGTTGTGACCTAAAGATGCCTCCAGTTAATCTGGCTGCTGATAATCCCACAGGGGAAGTGCTGCCTGCAAATATGTACTGTACATCCAAGATGGACTGCATAATCTCAGTCATGTTCAAGGGTTATCCATCAAGCTTGTGGTGGGAAAAGGATTTCTCTGTAACATAGAAATATGGGTTTCCGTACGTTGGACTGGGTGATTGAGTTGGATTTGCCCCAGAAAGGGCTGTACTGCTAAACAAGAAGTGGTCAATCTCTTCTTTATTTTGAACATTCACAAGAGAACATCGTAAATCTCAGGCGGTCTAATCCACTTGGGTTTGAGTTGTGCCAACTGTGCCCGTAGACTCAGCATTAGTAGTTCGCTGAATATCTAATGAGAGCTCTCTAACCTACATTCCTCTGAGTTACTACAGGCTACATTGTAGTCTACTTCAATGAGTATATGCAGTAGCATGAAGGCTAAAGACTACAGAGGAGAAGGGAAGAGGCAAAAATTGTTTATTTCTTCATATTCTATGAGATAAAGTACCTGTTAGGTTTTTTTTGTGGTTTAAAATAATAATACACCATTATTATTTTTCCCTAACAGTACCCCTTACCTTGCATTTTTAAAGTTAAAGGACACTTTTTGGTCTTAGACAGTTTTAGGAAATGACCCACATGTCTTTAATGGGAATTCTGAGAGACAATTAGCTTGTTCGAATAGACAGTTTTTGCTCTCTCTGTAGAATTTTTTCTAAAATAACAAATATGGAGAGAAATTAAGATTGAAATGAAGTGACTTTATTTTAAATTGCAAATCCTTTTTAGACTTGTAGCCAGCAACTGTATCAATGGTGGTTTCAAAAAGTTGATATAAAAGGTTTTAATTATATTGTGCACTGATCAATAAAAATAATATATACTTATATTTATTCAATTAAGTTCTATTGCTTTTAATACTTTAACATAGCAAACGTAAAGTATTTGTCTTTAGGGTAAGCATACATTTCTGAAACTTATCCAAAACCTGGACTTGACTGGGTTAATTTAGGTCTTTTCTTTAATATTGGACATTTTACTCTCATACTGTCACTTTAAGAGGATTTTTTATCCCTTTGCCCATTGCAATGAGAGGGGTTTGTGACACTGATGATCTTAAATTAAGTAAATATTTAAATACGGGAATTGAATAAGTACAACAACATCCATTGATGTTCTAGAGCTGCGGAGGAATGCTGTGAATCGACTTAAATTCAGTTTGCTTGCTGCCATTTTCCTTCCTCTACAGGTCAGCCGCTGGTAGACCAACATTTCCGTTCTTTTGTATGACCACTAAGACATAGCATTGTTTGGAGAGACACATTTAAACAACTGATTATTTCATATTATCTTCATCTCAGAATTTTATTTTATTTTGTGCACCAGCAACATAACTAATGTGGTGAACCGATGTGAGGAAAGATACATGTTACAAGTCAGCAAAATAAAAATACAGACATGTTCTTTCTATTTTCAGACTTATTTTTCAGTGAAGACCCAACAGCTGTCAGGATTTTGTCTACCTGTCTTCATTTTATAAATCAAAGTGGCACATTTTTAAGGTTGCCTTGCACAACCCTTATGGCTCCATCAAACATCTAAAATATGAGTACTAATAAAAAGTACAATCTTTGGACTGTTTTAAGACTTGCACCTCTCCAATTACTAAAATGGTGGAGGTACTATACCCAAATTTATCAAAAGCAGGAAATAAATTTGAGTGAGAGCTTTAAATGGGAAACAAGTACTGAACCTTTTGGTTGTAACTGAAGTGACTGTGTTTGCAGCTTGCGTGATGGCAGACAAAAAGTTTTGTTTTCATAAAATAACCTTTTTCACGCTGCCCTCAGGATTGAAGATGCATAAATAGGTCACAGTAACCGAGGCGGTTGGACGTCAGCTAAGGTTGTGGCTTTGCATTGCAAGTCACATGTGGCTTAGCCAGACAGTCTTGTGTGAGAGCAGCTTGTTTTTAAGACTTAGAATCAATCAGTAAAAAAGTTTGCATCATTCATGGTCAGACTTTTGACCTTCAGGAGCTAACTCTGTGTAGTAATAAAGTCATGTTAGGGGTGTACATACATAAAAACAACAATACTGATTATTAAAATGATCTTGCATCCAGAAGAATTATTGATTTTGCTTTAGTTAAAAAAAGATCTTATTTGTTTTTTAATAATCTCTTGTGATGCAAAGGTCCTTTTTTAAAAAGTGGTTTTCAAGCCAGTCTCAAGAATATTTCAAGGTACATGAACACCTGTGTGCTCTAAAGCCACAACATTTATTCACACAGGAAGATGAGATCAACTGCAGCTTGACAGATTGCACCCATCTGCAATCTTCTTCAGTTTTTCAAATCATGTTTGCAAATCCAAACCCTCTGAATAAAACATTTATAGTTATTTATATTTAATACTTTCTTTATGCCAGAGACTAATGGTACAATCAGAATCATAAAGGTTTTATTGCCATATGTGTGAACAGGTTCACAACATTAGGAAATTGCTGCGGTACTTTGTGCAAACAGAAAATAAACACTTCTATGTCATAATATTAGTAATATGGCCAGTATGGCCATAATTTAGTTATTTCTTCAACAATATCTAAGTTGGAATTAGAGGAAATTTAATTTGGATAATAGCACAGAGACAAGCTTTTAGGAAAACTATTTTGACAGTTTCTTTTGTCCAATGGAAAATATTTCTTATTTTTCATGTTGATGGCCGCCATTCACCATTCACCCTTGGAAGTAAACTGTGACAGATAAAAGAAGAGAAGAAAGGGAAAAATTCTCAGTGAACTGATCTTATCAAGCTCACTTTTTAGGCATTTTAAAATATCCATTTCAGAAGCCTTTTCTTTTAAACGCATGCTTCTGAAGCTGTTATAAAACGTTTCTTTTCTAAACCAGATGTGTGTGCACCAACCACCGTCACACTGGCACACAAGGTGTGACAGATGAGTGTGAGTTAGAGGTAGCATGACCGTTTCCTGGAGAGCATGCTTGTGTTTGAGGCTGTCATTGTTCCCCTTTGTCACTTTTATGATTTGAGTTTTAATTACGAGACTTAGTGAAATTATTAAGGTCACAACAAGAAAAAATATATTGTTTGCAAATGTTCACTGCATATCATAATAAACACCTTCCTGAAGTGTAAGTTTTTAAATTAAAATTAGAAAACAGTCTAATTTTCATTAGAATAAAACAAAATTAAAATACTAGCTAAAATTTCAATTATTAAAGAATTTTAACATTCTGTTTTTACGCTTGAACAAAGTAAAAATTTGTATACCTTTATCTTTTTTTGTTTTTTTCAGATTAAAATGTACCGAAAGCATACTAAAATTGAATTTTTGTGGACTGTTGCACTCTTTATAGTTTCTTGAGATATAATCAAATTAGACTTTAAAATCTGTCAACTTTACAAAGGAGTAGTCTCACAAAAAAACAGGGGGGAAAAAACAAAACAACAAAAGAAGACCGTTCTATATTGTTCTGAGGTAAATCAGATGTCTCCAGGTTCCCATAATATACTTTTGCAGTAGCTGTTGCAGTCAGAAATACTTATGCTGTCTCTCAACAAGAGTCCGAGCCCCTCTTTTGTTCCTCTGCTGCCTTCTCTACTGATTTTTACCTTTCTTTATAATTCACTGCTGATGGCACATGCCTGGCTCCAAATCCCAAACTGGTTGTTTGTTTTTCATTGTTTGGCAAAAAACTTTTTTGCTGAGCTACCAGGCAATGCTCTGCAGAGTCAAGCAGAACTCTGCAACCTTAGGTTTTGTCGATCAAAATGTCTCCTGTAAAACATTACACAAAGACTTGTGTTCTGCAAGCAAAAAAAAAAGAAAATTCTATCAGAGGTTGAGTTCAGAAGTGTTGGGTTAGCATAATTTTTTAATAGCATCTTAGAATTTCATTAATTTCAAAACATTTCCTCCAGATTTCTTCATGTTTTTTATGTTTTGCTCTGTGCTGTGCATAAGAGGTATAAATGCATATTCATATATATATATATATATTCAGTGCATATACAGACCCTTTCCAATAAATTAGAATGTCATGGAAAGGTTTATTTATTTCCATAATTCCATTCAAAACGTTATATATATATAGTCTTAAAAAAAAAGTGAGGAAGTGGACAATTTGAACACAGATTAAGCAGTATTGACTAAATCATAACAAAGACTAAATAAAAAGTACTTTGTTTGATTTACTCAAATTCACAGTGAACAGGTTTGAATCAATTTTTTTGTATTGCTTTCTGAGCATAAACACCTAATTATATTTCTAGTTGGATAGATATAGCACTTCATCAACTTTCAAGTTCTTTTTAACTTTAAGGTAATGCAAGTGCCAGCGGTCTTCTTTTGTATTCTTTACACTGATAATAAAATCTATGATATTATGATCAAAATAAAATCATATTTTACACAATAAGTCATTTAGAAATAGGATCATATGATTTTGTTTGTTTCACCAGGTCATGGACACTCTATCAAAACTCTCTTATACAGCAATTGCTCAGCAAGGTGGATTCAAGTAAGTCAAACACACACACACACACACACACACACACACACACACACATATATATATATGTGCCTCTGTTTCATTTCCATTCACCTCCTCCTTCCCTCTTTACCGACACTGCAGCCAAAATTACAGCTACAAGTCACCCACCAATTTTCTGGTTTACTTCATTACTAGAAAAAAAACAAACTATTTGGTTATTCAATTGTAAAAACCCCCACAATGAAACAAAAAAATAAATCCCACTTAGATTTGTGTTTTCATTCTGATCGGCAACATGGAAAACTTAGACAACCAGATATTAATTAGACTATTAAAACGTACAAGTGTGCTTAATTTAGGTTAGACCATTTCATCTCCTGTTTGGGTTTTGTGGAAGTACTTCTAATGTTTGGGTACATTTAGAAATAAAATCACTTTTGCTTCTATGTTCTCATTCAATGAATGAAACCCTCCTGCTTTACCTTCCCTCCAGGCCATTTCCAATGGAGGAGAGCCTGAAAGATGAGGAGATTTACAACAACCTGGAGGACTTGATGGAGTACGTATGTGGCTTGCATATATGGGCCCTTTTAGTGGTGTTGATAGAGCATGATTATTTCATTCAGTTTTAACTACTTACAATCCAGGCTCTACAGGGGGGGTGCAGACACCTACATGTGTTGGTAAAAGCCTTTGTTTAGATTCCCTCTTTCTGTCAGAGAAAAGAAATTAGTAATTTGGCATTTTTTTGCTGAGTGTCACTGTACCACCCCAATTAATGCTCTGGATGGGAGCTGTTGACAGTGTGATTGATAGAAAAAAATTAAATGATGAGGATTTACAGGCAGCTGCAATGTTTGTATTTGTTTCTTGCCACTACAGTGTTACAGATCAGATACAGATTATTTGAATCATGAGCTGCCCTGCCAAAGAATGTCATGCGGTTTTTTTTTCTTCGTTTTTTTGTTTTTTTTACACCTATCCTGTCTGGCAGTGTGGAGTTGGTATCTGAGCACCAAGTAGAAGCCCGACAGATTTACTATCACAAGTGGAGCATTACGGAATTTCTTTCTTTTATGGCTGCATGTTAGCACAATGAGACATAATGATAAACAGCTTCATGAAAAGAAACCTTTGTACATTTTTTATTTATTTATTTACAGTTTACAAAATATTGTTTAGTCCAATAAGGTGCTCTTCTTGTGTCATATGGCTTGCATGATATAGATTTGGTAATGTTAGTGCATACATGTGTGTGTGACAGTGAGAACGTTCCTGAGGATGAAGATGACTTGTATGCAGCGGTATATGGGCTGGAAGACGAGTATGCGGGCGGAGAGATGATCTATGAAGACCTCATGAGGACTGAACAACATGCACCACTGGTACTAAAATGAGTCATAACATGCCCAAACATGCACGCATGCACACCACAAACATACACACACACACACAAGCACACGCACCAAACATTACTGGCATTTTGAAACTGCAACCTCTCACCAACTGTATCACTATCTAGTGTACATCAACATTACAATATCTTTAGGTAGTAACATTTTTAACAGGCTAATTAGTTTTTTTTAAACTTACACACAGTGGGTGTTTAGTTTAGTTTTTTTGTAGATTAGAAAGCGATAATTTATGTCTCCCAGTGACTAAGCTCAGAAGTTAAACAAAAAAATTGTTAAGTCATCTTTAGTTATTAGGGATGCTTATTGGCAAGGTAAGGCAAGGCATGGCATGGCAATTTTATTTGTATAGCACACTTTCAACAGCAAGGTAATTCAAGGTGCTTTACATGATTAGGGGATAAAGTAAAAACGGCAATATAGCATAAAACACACACAAAGCATATGACGCGTAAAACATTACATGAATTTAGGATAAAATAAAAACAGCAATAAAGCAAGGAGCACAAACAAAACATATGATACATGAAAACATTACTCAAAGGCAGCTCTAAACAGATATGTTTTTAGTTGTGATTTTAAAGAACTCAGTGTTTCAGCAACTTTGCAGTTGTCTGGAAGTTTGTTCCAGATTAGAGGAGCATAGAAACTGAAAGCTGCTTCTCCGTGTTTGGTTCTGATTCTAGGGATGTTTAGTAGACTGGAATTAGAGGATCTGAGTGGTCTGGGGGGTTGGTATAGTGACAGTAGATTTTCAACATACTTTGGTGCTAAGCCATTTATTGATTTATAAACTAGTACAAGTATTTTGAAGTCTATTCTCTGGGCTACAAGGAGCCAGTGTAAGGACTTTAGAACTTGGGGGATGTGTTCTACTTTCCTGGTTCTAGTGAGGACACAAGCAGCAGCGTTCTGGATCAGCTGCAGCTGTCTGATTGACTTTTTAGGCAGACCTGTGAAGATGCTGTTGCAGTAATCACTCCAACTAAAGATAAATGCATGGATAAGTTTTTCGAGGTCCTGTTGCAACATCAGTCCTTTAATCCTAGAAATGTTCTTCAGGTGATAGAAGGTTGACCTTGTTATTGCCTTTATGTGACCTGGAGATTCAGCTCTGAGTCCATTACTACAGCTAGATTTCGGGCCTGATCAGTATTTTCTAGCTGTATCTGGTGATATCAAGAATCTGGTGATACGATAAGTAACACAGAGGGTGCAATACGATATATTGCAATAGTATGAGTAAGACTATATATTGTGATTTTTAAAACTGAATTTAACTGTATAAAAACTGTCACAGCATTCTAAATACTCTAACCTGTTTCATACATAACATTTCCAGTTTTAGAACTAGATCTAGTTGATTCACTGGAACGAAGAAGGTGAAAACAGCCACCAACTACCAGTCATACTTTTAAAGATTACTGTCATATTTAATGGTTCCATTCAAATTCTAAAAAAGTATAAAAAAATCTATACATTGCTTTTGAATATCAATACAATATTTTGACATCAAATATTGCGATATATCTGCGTATTGATATTTTCTTACATCCCTATTAGTTATCTTTAGTTATTAGAATCCACAGGATGTGTCTCGTAGGAACAGTAACCACGCACGCACGCACACACGCACACACATACACACACACACACACACACACACACACACACACCCACACACACACACACAAAAATGTTGGCCAGTTGTGATCATTTTAATCTGCATCTCACTGAAATCTTCAGCGATAAACATGTATGTCTCTTTCTCTACATAGCCATGGAAACGCTAAAAGGGGAAATCCATGCTTTCTTTAATGAAATATTTCCACTAACGTTGGTAGATTTTATTAATGTATTTTAATGCAAACTTTGTAAAACACTGTCATACTAATCATGGTTGGATTGGTTTAGATGTTTTGTTTCCACTCAGATAGACCTCCAGCCATGTAATTTGAAGTTTAAAGAAAAATAAACTACAGTAGAGGATACATGCACAGATCACTGAAACAAAATGCAGGGATAATTAACCTATAAGAAATGTTTGCAACCTCCCAATATGAAAGTCAGTCCTAAGTTCAGGGTAAATCCAAAAAGTTTTTTGTTTTTTTCTGATTTTTGCCTTGTCTCCGGCAGTGGTAATGCAGAGTGGAGAAAACTTACTACAGAAAACTAACCTGGTCCCTGAAAAGGCTCCTGCAATGGAAACACATTTTTGTATTCTCTTACTGAGCGCAGTTTTCCTGACCGGCCCGCAACACCCAATCTTTTTTTTTATCATCACTTTCTTCTTTTGAAAAAAGTAAACATTAGATGTCTTCCATTCATTTTTATAATAATAATTCAATGATGTCTCAACTGTCTCAACTCAATTGAGGTGTGTGATTATAACGTGTCAAAATGTGAAGGAAAAAAAACTCTTCCTTTAAAAGTTGCATAACCGGTGTTGGTGGCATTGTTCAGTTACTTGCAAACTTTTTGGAGTTTGTTGCCTTCAGATACCCTAAAGAGATCGACCTTTCCCTATCAGATGGTGACATTCAAACAGCATTTCCTCTTGTGTATGTCTTTCTAGAAACAGGTGGAGGTTGATGTGCGTAGCTGCTGCCTTTCAGAGATTAAACAGACGGAAGAGCGATATACAGAAACACTGGAGTCCATTGAGAAGGTGCTGAACCAATTTTATGTGAAATGTTTAGATTTCATTCATTGCAACTTGGGTTAAGTACCACATTAAAACAGTTGTTTTTTACTTACTGTATCCAGAAGTACAAATGATTATGATCTTGATAGACGTTACAGATAATGGATGGATGGATGTCAGACTCATATATCTTAATCTGATTACATGATGATTATTCTGCATGTCGAATTTTCTTTGGGGCTATTGGGGAAATTCCCATTTAGCAGTTCTGTATTTCACTTCTCTGTCACATTAGTATCATTCATCATATGATACATCTGTGTGGTTTCAATGTGGGTATCTGATTATTTCAAATTATTTAAAAACAGTGTGAAGGAGTATCAAAGTATATTTCTGATGTTTTTGTTTAATTTTCTTTCTAGTATTTCCTAAATCCATTGAAGAAATTCTTCTCTGCAGCTGAAATTGACAAAGTTTTTGTCAACATTCCAGTAAGTCGAATAATATTTTTCACCTTTTAACCATGTAATATGAAAACAAGACAACCTGTGCAGATGCTCATGGATTTCTTCTACAATGCAGGATTTGGTTAAAGTTCACAAGAATCTAATGGCCGATCTGCAAGACTCCATCCTGAACAAAAATGCCCTTAATCTCCACCAAATCTTTATCAGCTATAAGGAAAGGTACTAAACAAGTCTGACACAAGATATTAAGTTGCTTTGTTTTAATTATTGGCTCTAATATGGGTGTTAGATTAATGTTATTGTCCAAGACTTGTGAAATAATTTGTTTGTAGATGTTTTTTATGTTATTAGTTGAAATGTATATATCTTTCGCCTTTAGCAGTC
This sequence comes from Valencia hispanica, assembly GCA_963556495.2. Classification (NCBI taxonomy): domain Eukaryota; kingdom Metazoa; phylum Chordata; class Actinopteri; order Cyprinodontiformes; family Valenciidae; genus Valencia; species Valencia hispanica. Next base: position 16,332,427 of record OY747712.1, on the reverse strand, counting down.
ATTTCCTTAGAACTATTTAAATGGCTGTAGTGATTTTTTGTATCATGCATATCTTTTTTGTGAATGTGTTAGCTCATAGCAGATACATTTATAAATACCACAAACTTCTGTGTTTTTTGCTATGGGTCTGTGTGGCGCACACTTTTTGAAACCCTTTTTACAATAGCAGCTGCAACACCTTTGGGGTATATCTCTATAATCTCAGCATATCTAAAAACAAGAAATTACTCAGAAAAAATACTCAGGTTCAGGCAGATTAGATGGAGAGTATCTGTGGAAAGTGAAACAGTTTCACAATTGGATTAAGGTTTTACACTTTGACTACATCGTTCTCACACATGAATATGTTGCTATAAAGCATTTCCTTGTAGCTCTGGCTTCATGTTTAGGGTCATCTGCCTGCTGGAAGGTGAACCTCTTCTTCAGTTCCAAAGTTTTAGCAGCTTCTTAAGCTCCTCGCTTCCCATCAACTCTTAGCAGCACCCATGTACCTGCTGAAAAAGAGTATACCACAGCATAATACTGCCACCGCCATGCTTCACAATCTGGTTTAATTCTTCCATGTTTGCTGTGGACAAAACTTTTTATAGGTCTCTTTCTGTCAATAAGATAAGATAGACCTTTATTGTCCCACAATGGGGAAATTCTTCGTGTTGCAGCAGCACAGTGGATAGTTAAAAAAGAATAAATAATTATAATAACAATAATAATCAATGTTCCATAAACAGTAGATAATCTGACTGCACAACAGATAGTTGGCCACTTCCCTGATAATTGCTTTCATTGACTTGTCGGTTTATACAGACAGTCTTGTTTTGGTAGGTTTGTGGTTGTGCCATATTCATTCCATTATCTGATGAAGCCGTCACCTAAAAGCTGTATTAATTCAGACGTTGAATCACACACAGATGGGCCTCTATTTTTTAATCAGAAACCCTTTGAAGAAAATAGTCGCATTAGATTTTATTTAGGAGTAAAAGAGTATAAATGGCTGAATCTTCGCATATTTTTATTTGTACAACATTTTAGGTCAGGTTTTCATTTTCACCTCACAATCATGCTCTCCTTTGTTTAATTCTATCACATAAAATCACAATAAATTATGTTAAAGTTTGTGGTTGCAATGTAAAAAAGTATGAAAATGCTCAAGGAAGATAAATATTTTGCAAATCACTGTATGCTTTTATTGTTTTCAGGAAGTTTTGGATGCCTTATAGAAGTTATCTTTCACTCCTCAGTAAACCATCCTTTCATTCTGACTTATAGATTACTTATTTATGGGATATACTGCAGTCGAGTGGAGATTGCCATAGCTGTTTTAGACCTTATCTGCAAAGAGAAAGAGGACGTCCGCCTGAAGCTAGAGGTGAAACTACCACTTTTCTAAAACTCATCATGCCTTATGTATAGTAGATTTAATGCAATTCATTAAACTGCACTGCCCCCTATTGTGCTTTCTCTGCATTACATATACAAAGGCTTTATTCTTGTTTAGGACAAACAAATCCATAAAGTAATAAATCAGGGGTATTTTCATAAGATTTTACTTGAAGCAACATATATAAACTTGTAAAAAAAAGTAATACTTGAACAAAACATAAGCTTATTCCGGATCAAAAATTGTTGAAATCTTTTTAACACTCTGTCATTGTAAAAAGTTAACCTACACAGATGTAAATATGTGTGTTGTGTATTTTTGTAGGAGTGCTCCAAAAGGGCCAACAATGGGAAGTTCACACTTCGGGACCTGCTGGTTGTTCCCATGCAACGAGTTCTAAAGTACCATCTCCTGCTACAGGTAAAATGGTACAACTCACCAATTTGAAGAGGTTTTTAAATAAGCATGATATAAAAACTGGTAATATGTAAAATAGCTTGTTTTAATCAATACTCAAATCTGTTTTGATGATGTAAGTCTCTGTTTTTGAAAGGTGAAGTATTGCCATCATGGAATTTTCTTTTCAGCAACCCCCTATGGTTTTACACTTTACTCTTGCTATCCCCCTCTCCTTTTTTAGGTAATTCCTTTAATGACGCACCAAGTTACAGTTCAGCATTTTGAACCCTGTTTTAATCTTGAGTAATAGAATTCTTGTTTTATTCAAATCTTTCTTTTGGTAAATAAAAAAAATCCAGATTGTTGATTTGAATCAAATTGTTGAAGAAAACACTGTTGTCACTGTTGTTACTGTTGTTACTATTAACTGAAATAACTATATCTAAATTTTATAAACACGAATAGATGTTTATTAAATAAATATTGTCATTTCCTGTTTCTATTTATGATCCATGAATACAAAGAGCAAACATCTAGAATTGTTTTAGTACACCAAAAAGCACTAGAGGGCGACATCCTCCACATGTTTGTTCTATAATTTTCCTTTAGGACTCAATGAGAAACACTATATTGGATGAATGAATTTACACTTTGCTTTCATCTTGGAATCTGAGATGGCATACCAAAATAACAAATCTAAAAATATCCTGTTATGTGACCCAGCAGAAAATATTAATTAGAATTTTAGTTTTTATTAGAGGAATTATTATTGCTTCCATTCATAAAAACGGAAGATTAGTTTTGTGCATCATTTATCTGATGCTCTTATTCTCTCTGATGGAAGTGGACTTCCTGCCTTTGAGACTTGCACAAGTGCCTCTACCTACTGATAAACTGTATGACATCGTCTCCTCTGGTTCATATGAATCTGAGGTCAGATTACAGCTGGCAGGGCAGAAAAGGGCAATGCCTACAGAGCGGTTTTAAATTGTTGTAGAGGGTAAAAGGCCTTTGTGATAAATGGTGTTGAATCAAGGCGTTCTTAGCTGTTCCCTGAGAAGAAACTGTGATGGAGGAAAACAAATGAGGAAAGGCAAGAGGGAAAAAGTGACATGGTTGTTTATCTTTTCAATACATGTAACGTTCGTAGAAAGATTATTGCATCTTAAATTATTATTACACATCCTTTTTTTTATAGTTTAGATATAATAGGTCTACACAGTGCATAATGGTGTGACAATGGTTAAACTATAATTATTTTGTGTAATAGGAAAATACAAACAGTAAAAATAATGTTTCCAGCTTTTGTGTTAACAAGCAGCCTCTGCCGCTTTAGAAGGTAAAACTTGGCTTCAGCTCAAGGCGATTTTAGGATGTGCTGGGGTTTCCTATGGAAACGAGCTTCTTCCATCATACTGAAAATAAATACACTTTTATAGTTTTTACTTAGACATTGTTTGCTTAACACAAGCTGGAGATGAAATGTTCTAAATTGAAATACAACAAAATTGTAAAAAAAAAACATTGCTAACATGTTAAATTAAATGTTACATTTTAAATTTAAGTGTTTATAAACAAATCCATTTCACAGTAAAACATCTGTCAGTATCAATATATATTAAATGAACTTAATTGTTACAAATAAAAAAGGGGGCTTCTGCATATTTTAATGTATAAAAAAAAAACAGACTTCCTCAAAAGATTACATTAAAAATCAACAAGTGCAAATCACTAAAATCAAAATTTTTAATTTATTATATGTACTCAGATATGTTTAACTGGAAAAGTAAAACTAAGACCCTACACTAATTCTATTACAAAAAATTTTTTTTTTTAAACACTGACTAAAATAATTTGTCAAGAGTTCATCTGTCTCACTCAAAAATCTAAACAATGCTTAATTTAATCTAAGAAGAGAACGTTAAAAAGGAGGAGTGATTCAAAGTGGAACCCTCTGGACCCACCATTTTTCAGTACCAGAACCACCACATTGGAACTTAAAAGAGTGCCTTACTTTGGTCTGACATCATCTGTTCTATGGTTTCTCTCATTGACTTAGCCTGGATCTCTTAATGTGCCGTTCCCACAGTACTGTCTCTTGGGTCACTGAACAAGCAGCTGGCCTTGTCAGCTTTGAGATCATTCGAACACTGGCTAACACTTCTGGTACAGATTTTTGATATGTGGAAGTTTCTCTTGTTGGCTCATAAGCTACTTTAATATTAATACCCCATCATCACACTATTCCAGATCTGTCTTTCTGTGGCATAGAAAAACATGACGCCATAGATGAATAACTCTCCAAGTCTTTCTTACTTTGTCTTCGACACTGTAGCATACACAAATTGATCCCCAGGTAAGGCAGGCAGCCACATATGCTTTTTCCACAAGCACTAAAGCTCTCATATGCCATCTATATCATGGGGCACTCTTAGACTATTGAAGTTTCATTCCCAGATAGTCAGTTGATTCTCAAGTACTAAAAAAAAGATGCCCCTTTAAAAGTAACTTACACTTAACTTCTTTGGTCCTACTACAAATACAATATCATAAATGGTTAGCACACCAACTTACTTTCATAAGATGACAGCACCTGATGTAGCACACGCTCTCCTTCAGCACACTATGTTTAGACTTGTGTAGTGTTCATTTTACCAACATACATGGCAAGATAGGAAACAGTGTGTCAACAGCCCATTAAAAGGTTTACCTGGATAAGCAGACTGACTTTTAGACAAAACCTTTTTAGAGCATATCAACTGATGAGGTATTACTCCTCATATTTTAACACCTTGTGGTGGCACCTCAGTGGATGACAAGCTTGTTTTAGCTAGATTAAAAGCACACCAAGGACATTTTGTGTATTTGTATTATATAATTCCTAAAAACTCTACCTAAAATAGATTTTTTTAATAAGAAAAGAAAGCACCACCTAAATATCTGCCCACTGAGAACAGATTTAAAAGGGTGCTGCACTGTAGAGATGTCTGCAGATGCTTACTAGTTTTGTTTGAATAAGCAGACATCCAAGGCTAAAAATTATTTTTTCATTGCTTATTATCTTAAAATTTAAAGTAATTAACCAACAACCTGTTTTCCATAACTGGACTAAATCAAAAAACCTGATAATACAACATAAAACAAAGAAAATAGAGGTGCGACTGCCTGAAAGGAGTAAACCTTGTCTGTTTTAAATCCTGTCTGAGGAACCTCTTATGCTAACTTACCTCTTGAACTGCTCTGAAATCAGAGTATATAAAGAAAAGCACAGTCTTTTGAAGGAAAATCACTCCTCGTATTTATCAAATCAATACTTCAGGTTCAGATTTTGAATGTACTTGTTCACGTAATTGTATCTGTGTGCGAGAGTTGGTTATAAGATGTAGTCAGTTATCATATTTCTGTGTTTTCTCTCTATCAGGAACTCGTCAAACACACTCATGATGCTGCTGATAAGAGCAACCTGAAGATTGCTCTCGATGCCATGAAGGCAAGTGTCTGTTTTGAATGGTACATGATCACATATATAGAAGATAATTTCACTTTACAGCTGCTTATTTGGTTTATAAAAACGTTACTAAGTAAGCTTTATATTTATGCAGTAGTGAGCTAAGAGGGCTTTTGTGCATTAGTTTGAGAGTTTGCTCCTCACTAATACGGATGTTATCCAAGTTGTTTAAGCTGCTTGCAACCTCCAAACGAGATACCTTTAACCACAAAAAACATTATTTACATTTTGACATTTTACTGGAATATCTTTGAAATGTTGTTAATTTCAGCAATGCAATTCATCAAATGCAATTTAGACAACTTATATATTTCAATTGTTATTTTTTGTTATTTTGATGATTATTGTTTACAGCTTATGAAAAACAGTTTTTCAGAAAAGGACAGTACTACATCAACAAAACAACTTCTAGTGCAGAAATGTCAGCTACTGAATTGTATATACATCTAATACGAGCCAGTGTTGTTGACACTTGTCACTTGCATGACATTGATCCAGTAAAATGTGTGTTTTTGTGTTTGCTACATACTTAGGACCTTGCTCAGTATGTCAATGAAGTGAAGAGAGATAATGAGACTCTGAGGGAGATCGACCAGTACCAGAGATCTATCGAAAATCTGGTAAGCCAACAAAAATCTCTTTCTGGAACTATAACCAGCTGTTTCTGTATGTGTTAGGTGTTACTTTTTTATATATTATGTCCAAAGCAAGCAAATGATAAAAACTCAAATAGCTTTAATACTGTTCAGGACCCTTTCATACTTCATTCTGAAACAGCAGACACTGGTATATCTTTTTTATTTTATTTCTCCCCCTCAAAACATCTTGACAAATATCAATAGCTAAAAAATTATTTGCTGATCACCGTAAGCCTCTCCAAATTGGTTGCGCATTTGTAAGTTTTGGATTTTGATGATTTCAGTGAAAACACTCTGTAGATGTAGATTTACATTATCTGAAATACAGAAAGTAGAACAAACAGTATTTTGTTGGTATTTTGCCTTTCTGTATGAGCTAAACTTGGTATTGGCAGATTAAAGTTTTACAAAATCAGTGTAGTGAAATTTGCCACATAGTGTCCTATTTTCACTAAAAAAAGCAGCTCTGTTCAAAAAATTACTTTTAATTTTGAAGGGAAATTCTCTGAAAATTGTGCAAAGTTTAGTTAAAATACAGAGTATTTGATCCTCATCACACATGAAACAACCTCTTTGAATATTCATGTGGAGGTTCTGAGTCAGGCATCAACAAGCATTTAAAATTTGACCATCAGTTTCAGACACACTCCCACAATGATGAACTAATAAATAACTCATATATAGTTAGGACATAAAATAACCCTATAGACCACAAAAACATTAAACTCAACATTGCTCTATATACAATATACTGCAAAAGATGTATCATCTGTTGTGCCAGTGTGCAAGATCTCAAGTAATCCCCAAAACATACACTTTCACAAGAAGATCAATGTTTATGTGTGTGGATTTTAAGATTCATTTTATCATTTATGGATCATTATTTTAGATGATGGAGGACTCTGAAAGACCTCATTGCAGTTATGGTAATAGTGTAGAGCAGCTCTATAAACTGGAGCATTTCTGAATATAGCCTTTTTGTTGCAGATGTTGTGTTCATTGCAAATGATACCATGACCCTAAAAGTCTGAATTGCATTCTGCCTGATGCACAGGCTGTTCATATCAAAATCTTTGCAAAAATGTGACCACCAACAGAGCCGTCAGGGTAGTTAGTGTTGTGGTTGGAAACAAGGCAGTACAAAAGTACAGCTAACACTGGAGAGTGGCTCCTCCCAGCGGTATCAAGGGTACTGCACAGTATCTCTCATCAAAAATGTCCTGACAAATGTAGCAGATTGAGAAGCAGCCTATGTACATCTTGATAGGAGGAGGCACCAACTGTAAGTCAAAAACGAACTTTTGTCACATGATATGAGAGGTCAGTATGTTCAAAGGTTAGAGATGCACTGATCAGGCTAAATCTGGCCAATACCATTTATTGGTTTTCTTTGAAGTCTGAACTGCATATTCTGATTATTTTACCAATTACATTTTCCTTTTCTTAGAATTAAACAGAAAATAGAAACCAATGTGCTGCAAGTTGTTTGATAGAGGTTGTAGTGTTGAAGCCAACACTAAATTGAAGTAGTTATAAGAATATCCTTATTTACTAAAAACTCTGCAGATGCCCAAGATAAGTGGGCATCAATTTACCTAATTTAAAATATTTCTACTGGGCTGCACAAATAAAACACTTTTTTAAATTTTGACAGCACTGGGAAAACAAAAGCAGATTTTATAACTATCAGGCATAGAATCTATTAAAATAAATTGGACACTGGGCTTAAAAAATGGTAACATAAGAAACTGAAATATGTACATAAACTATTGGAACTAGGGAACTTTAAGACATTTGAATATTTGAAAAATGAGTTTAATCTCCCCAGGACAGATTTTTGTAGATATTTACAACTAAGGTCCTTCCTGATATAACACTTAAGAGCTGGGGAAACATTGCCCTCCCCACACTAATTGAAGAATTTCTAAAAGAAAAACAAATGGGATATAGGCAAGGCAAGGCAATTTTATTTGTATAGCACACTTTCAACAACAAGGGTATTCAAGGTGCTTTACATGATTAAGAGGTCAAATAAAAACAGCAGTAAAACACAGACAAAGCATATAAAGTAAAAACAGCAATAAAGCAAGAAGCTAACACAGATACATCAAGGCATGACAAAGCATATAATGTAGAAACAGCAAGAGGCATAAACAAAACATGATACAGCAGCTCTAAACATACGTTTTTAGTTGTGATTTAAAAGAACTCAATGTTTCAGCAGCTTTGGAGTTTTCTGGAAGTTTGTTCCAGATTAGAGGAGCATAGAAACTGAAAGCTGCTTCTCCGTTTTTGGTTCTAACTCTAGGGATGTTGAGTAGAGTGGAATTAGAGGACCAGAGTGGTCTGGTGGGTTGGTATAGTAACAGCAGATATTCAATATACTTTGGTGCTAAGCCATTTAATGATTTATAAACTAGTAAAAGTATTTTGAAGTCTATTCTCTGAGCTACAGTGAGCCAGTGTAAGGACTTTAGAACGGGGATGATGTGCTCTACTTTCCTGGTTCTAGTGAGGACATGAGCAGCAGCATTCTGGATCAGCTGCAGCTGTCTAATTGACTTTTTAGGCAGACCTGTGAAGATGCTGTTGCATCAGTCCTTTAATCCTAGAAACGATCTTCAGGTGATAGAAGGCTGACCTTTTTATTGCCTTTATGTGACGCTGGAGGTTCAGGTCTGAGTCCATTACTACACCTAAATTTCAGGCTTGATCAGTAGTTTCTAGCTGTATTAACTGACTGTTAATCGTTTCTCTTTTTAGGTCCAAAAGTAATTACTTCTGTTTTGTTTCTATTCAGCTGGAGAGAGTTATGATACAACCATCCATTGATTTGCTCGATGCATTTATGTAGGGTTTGGATGGGTTCAAAGTCACCTGGTGAAATCGTAATGCAAAGCTTAGTATCATCTGCATAGTTATGGTAGCTAATCTTATTGGTTTTTAAAATCTGGACTAGTGGGAGCATGTAGATATTAAATAAGAGGGGCCCCAGCATGGAGCCCTGGGGAACCCCACATGCGTTCTGATGAAACGTTTTCTATTGAAACACAGAAGTTCCTGTTCTTTAGGTAAGACTCGAACCAGCCAAGTACTGTACCAGAGAGTTCGACCCAGCTCTCCAGTCATTCTAATATATCATGATCAGCACTGTGGTTCTACCACGGTCTGTATTTATGCAGATGTCATTGAAAACTTTGATGAGGGCAGTCTCAGTGCTGTGGTGAGCACAGAAACCAGACTGAAAAACATCAAGGTGATTGGTCATTGTTAGGAAGCTATTTAATTGATGAGACACAGCTTTTTTAATAATTTTACTGATGAATGGAAGATTGGAGACAAGAATACCATTAGTCAAATTTATAATGCATTCTCATTGATGATTAAGCATAATTCCTTGAGGATGAGGGAAAGGTGGGAGGCAGAAATAAATAAAAGAATACCAGATACCTGGTGGGAAATATGTGCCAAAGCACAACAAACCACTAATTCAAACACATTGAGAGAGTTTAAATGGAAAATTATCACCAGATTTTACAGAACACCAGAAATAACTACTAACATTGACCCAACACAACTGAGTTTATGTCGGAACTGCGGGACACATTCTGCAATGTTGGGAAGGATTCCAGAATTTTTTTGACTGCAAAGCCAAAATGTATCTGTTTAATATGCTACTTACTGCAGCCCTAAAATGCATAACCATCACATGGTTAAAACCAGATTCCCCCACATATAATACATGGATCCAGAAACTGCATGGTGTCTATCTGATGGAACAAAATACATACTCAAAAAAATTGCCTTTGAGAAACAGTGGGGACCCATGTTACCTTTATTAATACAATGAAATATGCCACCTAATTTTAAGAGCTCTCTCTTCCAACGCACACATACACATCACACATTTATCTAGTAGTGGCACAGGTAATAAGAAAACCATAAGACTCTGCTTCATATAAGCCCAAAGAGTGCTCATGTGTAGTTTTACTTTATATGTACGTATGCTTGCTTTCTGTGACATGTGGTTGCTGTACATGGCTGCTTTGTATAGTTTTGATGCGAGTACATGTTTGTACATACAGGTCCTTCTCAAAAAATTAGCATATTGTGATAAAGTTCATTCTTTTCCATAATGTAATGATAAAAATTAAACTTTCATATATTTTAGATTCATTGCACACCAACTGAAATATTTCAGGTCTTTTATTGTTTTATAACTGATGATTCTGGCATACAGCTCATGAAAACCCTAAATTCCTATCTAAAAAAATTAGCATATTTCATCCGACCAATAAAAGAAAAGTGTTTTTAAAATAAAAAAATTCAACCTTCAAATAATTATGTTCAGTTATGCACTCAATACTTGGTCGGGAATCCTTTTGCAGAAATGACTGCTTCAATGCGGCGTGGCATGGAGGCAAACAGCCTGTGGCACTGCTGAGGTGTTATGGAGGCCCAGGATGCTTCGATAGCGGCCTTAAGCTCATCCAGAGTGTTGGGTCTTGCGTCTCTCAACTTCCTCTTCACAATATCCCACAGATTCTCTATGGGGTTCAGGTCAGGAGAGTTGGCAGGCCAATTGAGCACAGTAATACCATGGTCAGTAAACCATTTACCAGTGGTTTTGGCACTGTGAGCAGGTGCCAGGTCGTGCTGAAAAATGGAATCTTCATCTCCATAAAGCTTTTCAGCAGATGGAAGCATGAAGTGCTCCAAAATCTCCTGATAGCTAGCTGCATTGACCCTGCCCTTGATAAAACACAGTGGACCAACACCAGCAGCTGACATGGCACCCCAGACCATCACTGACTGTGGGTACTTGACACTGGACTTCAGGCATTTTGGCATTTCCTTCTCCCCAGTCTTCCTCCAGACTCTGGCACCTTGATTTCCGAATGACATGTAAAATGTGCTTTCATCCGAAAAAAGTACTTTGGACCACTGAGCAACAGTCCAGTGCTGCTTCTCTGTAGCCCAGGTCAGGTGCTTCTGCCGCTGTTTCTGGTTCAAAAGTGGCTTGACCTGGGGAATGCGGCACCTGTAGCCCATTTCCTGCACACGCCTGTGCACGGTGGCTCTGGATGTTTCTACTCCAGACTCAGTCCACTGCTTCCGCAGGTCCCCCAAGGTCTGGAATCGGTCCTTCTCCACAATCTTCCTCAGGGTCCGGTCACCTCTTCTCGTCGTGCAGCGTTTTCTGCCACACTTTTTCCTTCCCACAGACTTCCCACTGAGGTGCCTTGATACAGCACTCTGGGAACAGCTTATTCGTTCAGAAATTTCTTTCTGTGTCTTACCCTCTTGCTTGAGGGTGTCAATGATGGCCTTCTGGGCAGCAGTCAGGTCGGCAGTCTTACCCATGATTGCGGTTTTGAGTAATGAACCAGGCTGGGAGTTTTTAAAAGCCTCAGGAATCTTTTGCAGGTGTTTAGAGTTAATTAGTTGATTCAGATGATTAGGTTAATAGCTCGTTTAGAGAACCTTTTCATGATATGCTAATTTTTTTAGATAGGAATTTTGGGTTTTCATGAGCTGTATGCCAAAATCATCAGTTTTAAAATAATAAAAGACCTGAAATATTTCAGTTGGTGTGCAATGAATCTAAAATATATGAAAGTTTAATTTGTATCATTACATTATGGAAAAGAATGAACTTTATCACAATATGCTAATTTTTTTTAGAAGGACCTGTATGTTGTATAGAGGAAGTGTAAGATGTATCACTGCTGAATAAAAACAAATAAAAATTGAGTTAAAAAAAGAATATCCTCATTTATGTGTCAAAGCATATTCTGAATATACATCAGTGCTTAGGTCCTGTGTGTTTTGCCTGCAGAATCAGCCACTTGTCACTTTTGGTCGGCCGAAAGGAGACGGGGAGGTGCGCTTGATTTCCAATGTTGACAAGAGGAAACAGGACAGGTTGGTCCGTTTCAACATCATTGCCCTTAAGGGTAAAGTACATTTTTAGACAGTGAAAGTGCTTGTTAAAAGGTGGATGAATGAAATTTGTCCAAGGATCAAGGCCATTGTGAATAAAATGTAAAATATTTTTAATGGTACAGAATAAAGAGGAAGAAATGAAATGCTGTGTTCTTGTTTTATAGGCACATATTTTTATTTGATGTGGCAGCCATAGTTTGCAAGCGAAGAGGAGACAACTATGAGTTGAAGGATATACTGGATCTTAACTCCTTCAAAGTTACAAACAATCCTACATCTGACAGAGAAGGCAAAAAGGTCAGTTGGATGTGAAATAAGGTTTATCCTGCATTTTGTCTTGGATTGCAAAATTTATCTGCAGTTAACATCTGCTTTGGTGCACTTTTAAATAAAAGAAAACATATTGACCTTTTTGTACCTGAGACTTTCTTTGTTTTAATTTAGGATCAATCTGTGTAGTATCATCGTTACATATAATATAATCATGCACAACCATAATTTTCAATGTATTTAATTGGAATTTTATGTGATAGACCAAAATGTTTTTTGTTTTTTGTTTTATGACGATTTTAATCTATCAGTGAAAATCCACACTTGCTGGTGGGTCAAGTTTGTATCATTCTTGAACTGTGATTGCGGACCACACAAAACAATCCCAAAGGCTGCAAATGGCCCATGGAGCACGCTTTGGACGCTATAAAATTTTTTCTCTAACTATATGTTCAGTCCCTTTTCTTCTGGAAAGTTAACCTTTACCCCAGTTCAGGTCTTGTGCAGCCTTTTCTTCCAGAATTACACTGTGTTTAGCTCCATCCATCTTCCCATCAACAATGAGAAGCTTTCTCATCTCTGCTGAAGAATATAATCCCCATACCATGATGTAGGGCTGTAATCAACCAAAGAAATTCTTGGTCGACTGAAACCCTGATATTTCGACCAAAAATCGACTAATCTGCGCAATATAATATGCCATGATTACTGCAATTACACTAAACGGCAAGGGAAAATTATCTTTATTAAACATGCCTGATCAAGACAAGTTACAAACGGAATAAAGCTGTGCATTGGGCTCAAAACAAAGACTGTGGGCACGGCGCAATTGCGCATTAGGCAATAAAATAAAAAAAATTAAAAACCCGACCAAATCCAGTAAACAGAAATACATCTGCACAATAATAAAAGGGAACCATATGTTCGTTATTATAAGCCATAAAATGAAACAAAATAAATAGGGCTGTAATCAACCAAATTCTGCCACACTGCCGATGTCTTTGAAATGGTAGAGGACTCACTGTAGTAAACGCTAAACAAAAATATTCAGCAAGCCACACAGGGCTTATGTCGTGCCGGAACAGGATCCCCCACCTGTTGATTCTGACCTATTTTGGCTGATCCGGCACCCCTCTCATGTATAAAATATTATATAAAAAATAAAAAAACTATTTTATTTACGTGTTTTTACACGTTTTTTCCCCACTACCATTTACTGCATTCCGGGACCTGTGCGCGTCTCTGGTCATGCCTGCGCTGTCACGTACTTTGCGTTCCGGCACCTAATGATTTACAAATTAAGCACTGAAGCCACAGCACGTTGAATAACGTGGACGTTCTTCTCCCTGTAGACTGTTAAAGCAATATCACACAAGAGGCAGCGCTGTTGTAGCCTACTCTAACATCAGCACTGATCAGCTCTCATGGAATGTCTCTTGTCCAATCAAATTAAAAAAATTAACACGGATAAAAATCGACCAATCAGAATTTTGGTTAACTCAGAACGCATCAACCAATAAGTCGACCAGTCGACTTGGACTTTACAGCCCTACCATGATGTTTCTACTACTATGTTATTTGGTGGGGTGGATGAATTCAAGATGATCTTTAGTGCTAGTTTTCCACCTCACATATTGTTTTGCCCAAATGTTCAGCACCTTAACTCTAACTGAGTTTTTTCGCCTTCCATCAGAGAGTCAGGATTCGCTGCCATTAGGTAATATGTGACTCTTAGCAGAGTTTTTTTAGTGCAGCTTGGAATTTTTCATGCAGTTTGTTTTGTTTGAGATGCTACTGATGGTGAGCCACTACTACCTTCTCCAATATTTTAGATAAGAATAGGAGAGGACAATAGAACAATTAAGGGAGCTGAATACACATTTCTTCAATTGAATAAATAAAATGTATCACTTTACTTTTACTAGACTTCCCAACTAAGCACCACTTTGTGTTGGTCTGTAACATAAAATCCCAACAATGTAGACAACAATGCAATGTGTGTTACTATTTTGTGACAAAAAGATGATAAAGCTGAAGGAGCTGCAAGGCTCTGCTCATCGGTTTTTACCAAATTGTACTTTTTCCCTTGCATAAGCCTTTTGCATGCCATATTGTTGTGTCAGAGACTAGCTGATGTTGTGTTGATGGATTCCCACAGATGGTGTCTTCTCACTCTGGTGCTGATCGCTAACATGAAAGCGACAGCTCGCCAAAATACGATGTGGTGTTCATGAAAGGAAGCCTATTATCATAATCATCTACTCTTTTGAGCCATTGTGAGATGTGTTGGTGTGGTGTTTGTTGAATACAGTGACTGGTATTTAACATCTCATTGACTAGATGTGCTTTTCATGATTTTTTTTGCCAATATTTTTAAATTAAATATAAATTTAGTTTTAAGCTTCTTTTAAACCTAGAGCTGTATCTGTTATAACTTTCCATTTAGTTGCATAAAGAAACACAACAGCACCTCTAGAGATGTTGGGGCTTAATTTTAACCTATGCCTGGAACCACACACTGCATGACCGATGTGCTAATATCAGGTGATGAATGTGTGTACTCTTCCTAGGCTGCTTACCTCTATACATCATTTTCTGCTAAATAAAACTTCAACCTTTGATTATCCGGTGCTACTGAACAGCACCCACACAGTCATCAATGATTTAAGATCCAGCAGACCTCTAAAAGACTTAGGACTTTGCAGGTCAGCCTAATCACTGTTGGGCAAACTCGACTACTTTTCTCATTACTGGATATGACACAAGCAACGGAAGCAGATGTTTGGCAAAAGCAAAGACGCTGATTTAAAAGTTGATAAATCGAATGTGCTGCAGTGGAGTTACTTGGTGGTCGACAGGTTAAAGAAACAAATTTTTTACCTGAAATGTATAAGAAGTCATTCTTATGTTTTAAGCTTCCTTACGCTTTATCTTAACAGCTGTGTAACCCCTGTTAGAGGGGTCTAAATCATTGGCATGGATTAAGTTTTTAGAGGTAATAATTATAAATTTATACATTTAAAATGAAGTTGGTTCCTCTAAAGACATATTTTTACAGCCTGAACCCTTCAGTGATCTTCAAGCTGAACTTTGGTTAAACTCAGATTGCAGTTGCAGCTCTGTTGATGTTGAAAGAATTCAACTGCCAACATACTTTCCTTGATCTGTGCAGCTGGTGACCTCACTGGCACTAAAACCAGGGAGGATTGCTGACCGCGTTATGTCAGAGAGCTGCCACATATTCACCTGGTATGCTTACCTTGTCATTATTAGAACAGAATGACTGGCATGGTTACAACTTAAGGGCTGTATTAGAGTGATTCACATTTTTAAGATGACATTTTTTTAATGTTGCTAATTATTAAAGGAGCTGTATGTACGATTGTGACCAAAACCGGTACTGCAATCACTTTCAAAATACTGTAGAGCGGTGTATCACCTCCCGCAGCCCCTTGACTCGAGGTTGCTAGATAGGCTGCAGAATCCAGCAGGAACGTAGGCTGCTACAAGGAGCTTCCAATGGCAAGTGACGAGTCCTACACTCTTTTTTTCTGTTAATTATGTTAAATTATAATGAAAGAGAAACATGCTCTGATAATGCATCGCTAATGTTAGCAATGACAACTTGCCGTTTTTATTTCCTTACCCTTTCAATTCGATGACCCTCCTCCTCCATATGCGCTAACGTAACGTTACTTTGCGCGAACATGCATAACTTTGTTCCACTGTCATGGATATTTGAAATGTCTACTTACATGAAGTACAAGTTAGCCAAACATAGATGAATCTTACCTGTCCAGGATTAAATTAGCAACGTTGGCATCTGTCTTCAAATTCGTCTCTATTTTTAGCCGTCTCCCTCTTGCAAAGGCATCTCCTATACAAATTCTTGTTTTATTTCGGACTTTGTCACGAGGTATTTCTGAATGATAACAAGGTCTTTTAGGTGTAGTAACGTTAGACCTTTTTATCCGAAACAGTTTTGTAGCTCCAGCTGTAGTAACTAGAGAAGAGCTGGCAAACCCTGATGCCGAAACACTACTGACTTTGTGATTGGTAGATAGGTGGAGGGTGGCGCTTCAAGCCAAAACACAAGATGACAACAACAACTCCAACTTCACTTTTAAATGACAATATCCTGGCCGTATTACTGTTGTCAGTGATAAAAGTATTTCAAATTAGCATGATTTCTTAATGTCTAGTGACATATCATGGCCATTTTATGATTAATTGCAATACATTTCTTACATACAGCTCCTTTAAGTACCTTAACCTTGGGGCGGTGCTAATAATCATGTTGTTATTCAGCTGTAGAGCTGAGAAAAATGTCTTATTTCATTTGTTTTTATTTAGGGGTAACAGGGTAGAAGGGGCTGTGAATAAATGTTCACATTTTTGTTTGCAAATTGATTTCCTTTTCCTTCCACATCACAACTAGGCGTTTTGCTATTTAGAGCTGTCTTACATAAAATCAAGATAAAATACATTGTACTTTATGGCTGTAACATAATATATTGTAAAAGGTATGAATACATTTGTAAGGTACTGCATATTAAACGTACTTTGCCATGTTTACTCTATTTTGAAAAAGTAGCTTTTTATATTTTAAAATTAAAAAGCCCTTGGGGTACCGTAATGTCCAATGGTAGAGCTTACACCTCATATAAAGAGGCAATAAGGCTACATTAACACTGCAGGTCTTAATGTTCAATCCTGATATTTTGATTAAATCAGATTTTTCGTTTTTTATTTTTTCGTGGTTCACACTAACGTAAATACATGGCAATCACACTCCCGTGTTAACGATTTACGGCACTGATGTAGCCCGCAAGCGCAGAAGACAAGAATTCACACACAACGCACTCTGTTTATAAAAGTAAAGATGCTACAGATGGCTACAGATGATAGTGTTTGTGCAGCAGCAAATAATGCACAGTCGGATGGGACAAAATTTCACTAATAAAGTAAAAAAAATCTCACTTTCTGTCCATTGATTGGCGCCGTCTGCAGTATCCGCCATGTTAGAGCATTTGCCTCCTTCTGCACAGATTATATAGATTAGTCCGTCTCATCATGTCAGTGACATTGAATATGGATTTTATGAGACATGACCATTCAGACTGAAGTCACTTTTAAAAACAGATATGTATCAGATTATGAAAGTGACCTGAGTTAGATTTGGCAAAAAAACTGGGATTCGATGTGCTTTTGCCTGTAGTGTGAACGTAGCGTTAGTCTTTGATGCAGCCGTCTTTTTTACCCCATGTCTTCCCTACTTTCTCTGCCCATTTCTGGCCTAATACTGCAAATAAAGGCCACTAGTGCCACACAAACCTTTAAAAATGTTTAAAGGCCTTTTGTATGGTTGCTAAGAGACATCAGTTAGGATTTGCATTGGAGGGGTTCATTGAGTTTCTTATTGGCCTGTTAAGCTGAAATTTCAAGTCACCAGATTATTTCTGTTCAATTCTACTTGAAATGTTTTATTAAAAATAAACTTCAGTTCTTCATGTTTCTCTTTATTTATTACCCTTTAACCAATGCAACACAAATTTTGTTTTTGAAAAAGGTTTAAAAAAATTAGACTGAGAAAAACACCACATCGACCTGCCATGAAAATAAAACATGACCCAATTTTTTTTTTTCAAAGTTAGATTGGTACACAGAAATTTTTAATTGGTACACGGAAAGTTTTACCAATGGAACGCATAAGTGCTAAACTTAGAGAAGATGATATTCTATTTATAGACATGTGGCAACCCTAATATACTACTTGTCTAAAGATCTGAGTAACATTATCGTCAGAGGTTCAGGCTCTGCCCTTGTGCATATAATGGATTCTTTTTGTTTGTTTGTTTGTTTGTTTTGTTGTTGAGTTGTTTGATACATTAAAAAAGTTAATAAAATCCATCCATCCATCCATCCATTATCTGTACCCCTCCAGCCTATGCATGGTTGCGGGGGGGCTGGTGCCCATCTCCAGCAGTCACGGGGCGAAAGGCAGGTTGCACCCTGGACAGGTCGCAGGTCCATCGCAGAGTTAATAAAATATTATTTAAAAAAGAAGAAATTCAAAATTAGGTCATGGTAATTATTTTAACTCATGCATATGTGACTTGGCTAAGATTTTACCTCTGTTTTGTCTTCTCGATATCTACAGTGGTGCTATGGCTTCTTCGTGACTCATCAGCAGGGACATACAGGCTTTGAGCTCTTCTTTAAGACCAGAGAGCTGAAGAAGAAGTGGTTGGATCAGTTTGAAATGGCAATGTAAGTACACAAAGGCAGAAAACACCCCAGTCGTGAGTGGTAATGCATTGCTTGACACAGGTCAGTGTAAGCATGTCTATACATAGAATTTATTTGCTTTTGTTTGCAACTGTGTTGTTTCAATTCAGAGAGCTGTTGACTCTTTCGTGTGTGCTGTTTGATCAGGTCTTAGTTGTAATCAAGCACACATGGCTGACAAAAGTACAAAAATACACATATACACACACTGACACAACTGTGTATGAGCTGCGGAGCTATAGTAAACCCACTCTGCAATGATGATTCTGCATTTCAGTCCTCAGTGGAGATAAACAGTTGTATTTGTGCTGTTCTGTAACATTTGGAGGAGTTTATTGGTAGATATCCTCTTTGTCTTCTTTTGTTGATTGGAAAATGCTATTTCGGTTTGACATTGCCTTGTCAGACTGGAACATCATGCCACCCTCCCTTCATAAACACTTGAAGCTTTGACCTTGCTGAATACATTAGAGCTTTGAAATTGTCATGATGCTCTGAAATGTTTTGCAGTAATGTAAATTGCACCCTTCTCGGTTCACAAACCCCCCAATACTTGCCCAAAACATAATGTGCATTTGACAAACTTTACAGAAATGATTTTCTTCTCTCTCTCTAGGCTCCAAACTGTTTTTTCTACTGGGTTTTAGTCAGAAATAAGCTATGTGTGCTTCTGTGCATTGGGTAATGACACCAGAAGGTCCAATTCTGGAAGTGAAAATTGTGCCAACTGAAGATGTGAGCTCATGATGGAAGACTCACTTATGGGAGCACTCAGCTGGTCTCTGGACTGTGTGCTTAAGCGGTGAAAATATTTGTGGGGTTTTTTGTCATGCATGTTGCCTCTTCTATATTTCAACTCATACAGAGCAGTAATCATCTGCACCAAATTACGCTCTTTATTGAACTAAAGATAATTCTTGCTTCAGCAAAGCTGTTTTATTAACTTTATAAATACACTCATACAGACAGAGGCAGACTGGGACAATAATTCAGGCCGGGAATTTGATACCATCCCAGGACACTACCACCCAATTAACTCAAAACGCCAAGAGTGAGTTAGTTTGGGTGCCTACTGATGTAAGAGTGTAAAACAAAAGCTTCACATGCACCCACACAAAAGCTTTTTCTGTTTCTTTCTGCTGTAAAATAAATATATCTGTTCTGCTGCAATAACCTGTACTCAAATCGCATTAACTGAAATTCTATTTAATCTACTACTACACTGGTAAATGTGCAGCATGCACATCTAACATTGTAATACATGCAATAAATTAGGTCACACTAAGTTTGTCCCATGGGTTGGTTGTCACATTGCTTATTACAGCCATACTAGAGGGCACTGCGTTTTGAGTTTGATATCAAACATTTGGCTTCTTAATCTGCTCATTTTGCACTATTCATCTTTTGATTTGAACACACAACACTGAGGTGAGAATACATTTTGTATTTTTTATGGGTCAGAGTAATTTTTTATATTGGTGTTATTTTTTTGTATTAAAGGTTTGTAAGTTATTAGCTTTAAAACCAATTAATCAAAAAGGTCAAAGACGAGAGGTTTGATTTGAGCTAACATTTATTAAGCTAGGTGAAGCCATGTGTTAACTAAATACTTTTGTAAAGAGGAGACATGGGGCTGGTTGTCTCACTGATCCAGTGTTGGTTGTCACATGTGACTTTTGGCTTTTTGTACGTTGGCATAAGGCTAAATAGTTGAAATAATACTAAAGTAATAATACTAAAAATCAACTGGGGAAGCATTTTAAAGACCTAATACATTTGCATACATTTTGAGCATTAGGAACAAAGTTGGGCTAATTATTTTCTGTATTTATATTAATAAAATTTATTTTGTTCAAGGCTATATTTTTTAGCACTATACATTCCATCACTTTACCACTCACCAGAATAATACATTACTTAACTAAATTTTAGGGATTGAACACAAGGAACATAGATAAGTTTTTATTCCTAAACCAAATCTATTTTTTGATCGTTTTAATAATAATAATAAAACGTTACACAGGCGTGTCTGCAGCGCTTTGACATACATCCTCACAAAAAGACAGGAGGGGGTGTGTTTGTCCCGAACCTGCTGAGTCTGTGTGAGCATCAACGGGGCAGATGAGCTGCACAACGAATTGTTTTTAAAAAAAGAATCAAGCACCACTTGACCATCGGCCCAATCGCTGGGAGGGCCAGATCGGCGCTAGGTCACCAGGAAACGTCCCAGTGCTCCCGATAGCCTGCAAAGAGAAACAACAAATGTGTTTATTTCTTTAGATAGAGATGCACCAATTATTATACTTTTGGCCAAAGCCAATTGGGATGACAATTCCACATACAAAATAATTCAACAAATAAATGTTGCAATGTTGCAGGCTCCTTGAGGTACAATACAGTGGAAAAAAGTATTTGCCTATTTGCCACCTTAAAGTTTTTTTCAGTTTTTACTTTTGTCACAAATAAATGTTTTAGATTGTAAACCAAATGTTAAAATCAGACAATAATAATCTCAATAACTACAAAATGCATGATGTTGTTCATTTAGGGAAAGCTTTCCAAAACCAATTTTGCTCTATGAGAATAATGAACCCCTAAACCTATTAAATGGATGTGCCACCCTCAGCACCCTCAATAATTTAAACTGGCAATAAGTCTTTTGGACCTCTTAGAATGAATCCTGGTCCACTCTTTTTTGCAGATTTGTTTTTATTCAGCCAGATTACAGTATTACTGAGGATGATCGACCTGCTTTAGATCATGCCACAGCATCTCAACTGGATTTAAGACTAGATTTTGACTAGACCCCTCAGAAACCTTCACTTTGTTATTTAAAACCTTCATTTTTGTTATTGTGAGACAGGTCTTTGTGTTCTTTTTGGTCAGCAGTGGTTTTCACATTGGATCTCTCCCACTGATGACATTGAAGCTCGGTCTATTTTTATTGTTGAATCAACTGAAGGCAAGGCAAGGCAATTTTATTTGTACAGCACACTTTCAACAACAAGGTAATTCAAGGTGCTTTACATGATTAAGGGGTAAAATAAAAATAGCAGTAAAACACAGAGCATATGAAATAAAAACAGCAATAAAGCAAGAAGCATACACCGATACATCAAGGCATTACAAAGTATATAATGTAAAAATAGCAATAAAGCAAGAAGCATACACTAAGCATATGATATATCAAAGCTTTACTCAAAGGCAGCTCTAAATAGATATGTTTTTTAGTAGTGATTTAAAGGAACTTTATTTCAGCAGCTTTGCAGTTGTCTGGAAGTTTGTTCCTGAAGCATTTCCATTTACAACGGGTTAAGTTGGTTTGGATATTAGGGCTGTAAAGTCCTAGTCGACTGGTCGACTTATTGGTCGATGCGTTCTGAGTCAACCAAAATTCTGATTGGTCGATTTTATGCCGTGTTAATTTTTGAAATTTGATTGGACAAGAGACATTCTATGAGAGCTGATCAGTGCTGATGTTGAGTAGGCTACAACAGCGCTGCCTCTCGTGTGATATTGCTTTAACAGTCTACAGGGAGATCGAAGAACGTCCACGTTATTCAACGTGCTGTGGCTTCAGTGCTTTATTTGTAAATCATTAGGTGCCGGAACGCAAAGTACATGACAGCGCAGGCATGACCAGAGACGCGCACAGGTCCCGGAACGCAGTAAATGGTAAAAACATGATGTGGGCGTTACAGGCCTGAATGTTTTAAATATTGTAATGTTCTCCGATTGATGCAGACAATGGTTGTAATCAAATGCTTTAATGCCCACTGCTGTTGGCCGCAATCACGCCGTACAAAAAGTAATCAAAAGAACTCTCACATAAACCGGTTGTCTGTCTAGCTCCATTTACAGACACACACCAGTTCCCTGGCACTCAACTGAGCACTCCCCCGCGAGCAGCCTGCAGAACAGTGCTGGATTTGGTCAGGTTTTTTATTTTTTTTATTTTATTGCTTAATGCGCAATTGCGCCGTGCCCACAGTCTTTGTTTTGAGCCCAATGAACAGCTTTATTCCGTTTGTACTTGTCTTGATCTGGCATGTTTAATAAAGATCATTGTGCCTGAATTGCCTTGCCGTTTAGTGCAATTGCAGTAATCATGGCATATTATATTGCGCAGATGCACGTAATGCAAAATGCTGTCAGAGCACCCCCCGCAAATTAGTCGATTTTTGGTCGGAATTTCAGGGTTTCAGTCGACCAAGAATTTATTTGGTTGATTACAGCCCTATTGGATATCTGTTTTCTCTTAATAAATAGGATCCTCCATTGAAAACTGCTGTGAGGCTAAAATTTGTAATGATGTGACACATTTAAGTTTGACAGAAAAACAAAAACAAGAAATCAGGAAGGGGCAGCATTGTAAAAACTGAGATAAACACCAGCTTTCAGAAACCTCAGGCAATAACAGACTGGTCTCTGAGTTTCTTGAGTCTCTGAGTTAATTAGTTTTATAGGAAAACAGGAAACACAAGGACAATTCTCATGCTGTAAGAGGACTTAAAAAATATCTTACCCAATTAAAACTTCACTGCTTTCGAAAATAACTAGCTTGCTTTTAGAGTATATTGTAACAATTTTGGAACTCTCTCCATCCGACTGTTAAGTTATTATTAGGTTCATTTGGTCCTTGTCACTGACTGGATATTGTTCCTCACAGTGGGAGAAGCAGATGTGAGTCTTTGTCAGGTTTGTTTTTACTCTGACATTTTTGATGGAAATATTGGACCAAAAGATTATACTCTGAGAAACTTCAGACACTAGTTTTTAAAATGTGAGCTGAGAAAGAGGCAGCCTTGGTGAGATCTAGTCCCACAGATATCTTTTATAAGTGTTGAAAATAGGGAATAGAAGGTGAACAAGTGTAAAATTTGCCACTCATCAGACAGGAACTTTATCAAACACTTAAACTAAACTTTTCATTATCTGATTTTATCTCAAAATACTGTACATTATATACACAAGGTAATTTCATATTTGTTAATTTAGCTGACTTTTCTTCAACAGGTCATTTTTTTCAATACCTGCTGATTTTATAATTTAATTTTTGTTTGTTTTTTTAGCTCAAATATCCGACCAGACAATGCCAACCACAACTCCCACCAATTCAAGATGCACACATTTGAAAGAATCACTTCCTGTAGTTACTGTCATCTTTTGCTCAGGTAAGTTTTAGACACCATTAAGAAGACTAATCTGTAAGTAACTATACACTCCTTATGAAGAGCTTGGCTTTGGGGTTGGCCTAAACTTTCAACAAGATCTCTGCTGGAAACAGAGCATAGTTAAAATTCTATTAAACTGTGTGGTTTATTTCTGATATTAGATAAACATAGATTTTAACATTTACGGTAAAAAGAAACATGATAACATATTACAGCTCAATAAAACTTGTTGAGGTCCAAAAGAGAATCTACTGTCATACATGCTGTTAGCTGTCTCTGTTTTCAGCTCACCAGAGCTGAGGGACACTTCTAGTGTCAGTTC
The DNA here is from genome assembly GCA_963556495.2 of Valencia hispanica. Classification (NCBI taxonomy): domain Eukaryota; kingdom Metazoa; phylum Chordata; class Actinopteri; order Cyprinodontiformes; family Valenciidae; genus Valencia; species Valencia hispanica. The sequence continues at coordinate 16,308,504 of OY747712.1, read as the reverse complement.
ATTTATCCTGACAATCTGACAGAAGCCAGAAAACTCTAAATGTCAGTGTTTCTTTTCAATAAATTTATCCATGGTTTTCATTTTTTTAACTGTCTGCAGGGGCATCTTTAACCAGGGTTATCTGTGTCAAAAATGTGGCCTGGGGGCTCATAAAGAGTGTCTGGGTCGACTGGGAGCCTGTGGGAGAGCAGGTGAGATTCAAACCTAGTTAGCCATAGTTTACCTTTAGTATAGTTTCACACACATAATGTTATGTACTATTGAAGTGGCCTCAACAATTATTGCCACCCCTTTTAAACATGTGTACAAAAACATTCAAATAATTGGTTGCTGTGGAGACTTAGGCAAGGCAAGGCAATTTTATTTGTATAGCACACTTTCAACAGTAGGGTAATTGAAGGTGCTTTACGTGATTTGGTGATTTAAAAAAAACAAAAAAAAACAAAACAGACATGGAATATAACATTGGAAATTAAAAGTAAAAGAAACACACATTACACATGATACACAATAAAGCAAGAGAAAGATCAATAAAGCAAGAGAGCATGAACACATTTCATACATATGACATCAATCATTTACTCGAAGGCAATTCTAAACAGATGGGTTTTTAGTCCCGATTTAAAGCAGTTCAGAGTTTCAGCAGCTCTACAGTCCTCAGGAAGTCTGTTCCAGATAAGGGGAGCATAGAAACTGAAAGCTGCTTCTCCATAGTTCTGAGTCTAGGGATGTTTAGTAGGCTAAAGTTGGAGGAACTTACTGGTCTTGGTGGTTGGTACAGTGACAACAGGTCTTCAACATATTTTGGTGCTAAGCCATGTAATGATTTATAAGCCAGAACAATCCAATTGAGAAATTGGATTGATACTTAGTGACCAAAATACTTATAAGCTATAGATAGCTTTTTTTGCACCTCTCTTACAATCCTCCTTAAGCCGCGTTCACACCGGTCAGCGCGTCCAGGCGCCAAATCGCTCAAACGGACGAAAGTCGACGCTTTAAAATTTAAACCCAGCTGCTTGCACACTTGTGGTCTGCGTCGGCGCGTCGGGGCATCAGCGCGTCACGTCATTACGTCAGCGTGCGGGCGTGGATTTGTCTGTTGCTAGTTGTTTACAACATGGCGGATCTTGTCGGATCAGCAGCGCGTCTTCAACTACCGGCTCTCCCGGGCCCGGCTGGTGGTGGAAGATGCATTCGGGATCTGGTCTGCACAGTGGAGAATGTTTCACCGCAGACTGGAAGTCAACCCCAAAGTTGTGGAGAAGTGTGTGAAGGCGACGTGTGTTCTCCACAACTTCATGAGGGTTTCTGGAGATGGCCAGGTACCTGCAGTGAGGGGAGCTGCCGCTGCTCATGGAGAGAGACCACTTCCAGCTGTGGGGCGAATCGGAGCCAACAACGCAACCAGAGAGGCAGTGGAGACCAGAGAAGTTTTCATGGCCCACTTCAGTGAGGAGGGGGCAGTGCCATGGCAGCCGGCAGAATAGTCATGTCCATACAGGACTGACCCAAAACGGCTCTTTTAAGAGCCACACAATAAAAAAATTAAGAGCAAAACTTTCTGAAAATTTCCACATCTATATTTACTATATTATATTTTAGTAATTTGTTTTTCTCTATACATTCATATATACATTCACAAATCCCTTTCATTTATGGATTATTGTTTGTTCTGTACCTATATACTTTTGACCTGTTCACCTGTACCTCTCGTTTCCAGGTAATGACTGACAGACTGCTCTGCTTTCTCCCACAAACTCGTCTATGGATATGGTGAAATCAATCAAATAAACTCAAATAGTTCTTGCTTTTGTACTTCTGTGGTATTTTATATAGTCAATAAAAAGGTATATTTCATTAAGGTAATTATTAGCTGTTATTAAAAACAATATTTTCACCCAAATGGCATTACATAGGACAGTAGAATTAAATTAAGGAAAGTAGCTGACCAAAATGTTACATATAAAAATATTTAATATAAAAAAATACATACAACATATATACATATAATAAACAAACAATAAAATGAAGAACAGGAAGAGAAAGGACCTTATTTGGAGGAAGTGCGGTGGAAGACAGGAGGGACACAGAAAGGAGTCTCCTTCCTCCCCTGAAAAAGGTGTCAGCCCGATCAGTAAAACTACTGAGTATTGTCCAAATGGGTCAAATTGTTCATTCTTTCAAAAATCAGTCTATGAATGTCAAATTTTAGGATGTCTCTTTCTAGAGGTGACACCCTTTTCAGGAGAGGATGAAGAGAGAGAAGGAAGTGCATGTCATCATCTGCAGGAGGAGCAGGAGCTGGTTCAGGCCGGGCCTTGAGCGCATCAAGCAGCTTTTGCTGGAACTCTGTTGGCACTGACAAGTCCTGCTGCCTCCGCCTTCGTTTTCTTGGAGGGCCTGTGAAAAAACACAGTAGAAAAATGTGTTAAAAATGCTTACAATTATGTTGAACAAATATACAAATTAGATAAAATTATAAGCAACATTTTAAGTCTGTATGAAAGGCTGAGTGTGAATTCCAGGGTATACACAGACATTTCAGAAAGTACAAAAAGTAATTCGCCACCCTCCTGTTTATTATGCTTTATACCAAGATCACAAATACTTCTACTGCTAGCACTAATAATAAATAGCAAAACTTTGTAGTAGCAAAATGATGTAGGTTTCAGCTTTACAATAATTATTTTCATGTTTCTGAGCACGTTTTTGTGTGTGTTTGTGTGCCACTATGTCTGGGTTTTCTTCTCAAAATCACCAACTTCTGCCTCTAACCGCCCTGCTGCTTCTTCTTCTGGCTCCCCTGGGTGGTCATACCCCTCCGCCTGCTCCTCCTCGACCCCCATGTTGCTCGATGTTTCGCGGGGGCCGATGAAGGGTTCGAGGAAGGACAGGACAGAGGTACTTCCATTTCTGCACTTTCCCTCCTTCTGCTCCGCTCTTCCTTCTCTCTTTCTCCTTTCTGCTCTGCCTGACATATGTGTCCCTCAATGTCTTCCACCGTTTTTTGCAGATCTCGTCTAAATACACAATGGGAAACTGATAATGTGTATTTAGTACCGTAGTTGCCCTAACCGCTTTTGGCTAGCGTAGCGTTAGCTAACATAACAAGAAAGTTAAAAGAAAAAATATTTTTTTCTATGTTTAACTGCTTACCTGGCACTCCAATATCCTCCGATATCTTCCTCCAAATCAGATCCGATCTCTTCCTGTCTTTGTAAAAAGACGAAGACGGGTCATACAGTTCACGGACATTACATACAGCGACGATCAGTTTGTCCTCCATCTTGAATAAAAAATTTGCCGATTCCCCCATGGAAGGAGTTACTACGTCAGTACAACGAGTCGCTCTGATTGGTTGACGCCGCGCGTCTGCTGCCCGAAAGTTCAATTTTCCCAACTTCAGCAGCAGACGCCCCGACGGTCCGTCGGGGCGTCCGGGCATCAGCTGCGTGGACGCGCTGATGCCAGCTGCGCCGACGCGCGCGACTTGCTGCTTGGCAGCTTGGCGCCCACTAGATGCGTAGATCCCATAGACTTGCATGTAATCTAGCTGCCCTGCTGCCTGGACGCGCTGACCGGTGTGAACGCGGCTTTACTGTGCGATGTGGCAACATAAACTTTAGTCATTGCCAAGCCTTTCATTAATAGTATCACTTTATTACTGAAACACAAAAACGCAATCCCTAGCCTTGTTTGCCTGGTTGTTTTATTTTTTTGACCATTGCTCTATAAGCAAGTATAAGCAAGTTGGAGCAAGTATCTGTTTTCTTGTAGCCATCTTCTGACTTACAAAGCTCTGGTCATATGTATCTCAGTGTTTCCTCTATGTTTCTGCCGCAGCTGTATCAGAAATGGGGTAAAAAAAAGAAGAAGAAAGAAATGGGGCAGACGCACAATAGTCGCGGTTGCCTTTTAAATGATCCTGCCGACGTAATGCACCGCCGTTGGCTGCCGCTCACATTGCAATTTAGCAAGTAGAACTATTCAGAGGTTATTGGGGCTGTTTAGTTTAACTCCACTTATCTAGGTCTGGGTGAATACTCGATTCTTATTGGCTGGAGGGTGTAGGTTAAAAAGTGATAAAGTCCCCCTAGGAAAGGCGTCTCGTCAAATTGCCTGATGACAGTTCTAAATTTTTGCGCTGGCTCAAACGCTAGATGGTAACCATAGCAACGGAGACTCAGCGTTATTTCACAGTTTACTCATCTCAGCAGCAAGACAGACAATGAGTGATTTTATCATTTCTTTTAACTTATTTGGTGAGTTTGATATCATTAACATATTAACACTTTGTATCAGGCAATGTAAGGTAAAGCCACAATCTCACTTCCCATCACTCAACTGCTTCGCCTGTATACGGAGATATTAGTGCGCTTGACTTATAAAAATAAAAACCCTCACGATTTTAACTCTAAGACACATTAAAGTATTATTAATTGATTAAATACTTAATTTTTTTCGTAAGTGACCATGGTATAAGCGGGATAATGTCCTTCGAGGTGTCCATTAACAGAAATTAATGGACGACGCGGAGGCGTGAACCTTTCGCATCGGACGGTCGGCTGGGATCCCAGCATGATGAGTGGTGTCAGATCTACCCCTCCCTCCAGTGTTGCCAACTTAGCGACTTTGTCGCCATTTCTAACGACTTTTCAGACCCCCATAACGATCTTTTTTTCCAAAAAGCGCCTAGCAACAAGTCTTGCGACATTTCTGACCACCCTTAGCTACTTTCTGTGAAACTTTGTCGCTGTTATTTCCTGCAGTTTAGAGACCCAGCTTGCTCATTCCCAAAGGGAACGATCTGCGCATGTGTATGCTGCATGATCAAACTATGTCCACTGATCAATCAAACCTTTTTCGGTTCATTTCATCCACTCACAAACTAAGTTGTTTTGTACTTAATGTTAATTCAAGAGTAAAAAAGAAATCTGCATGTATTTAGGACCGATCTTTCAACGGGATTAAGGCAGAAGCTTGTCTGTACTACGCTGCATCACACACCTGTGGTACATTCAAGGAACATTCGAAATGTATGGTGAGTTCAAAAACGTAGGACATTAGAAATTTATGACAAAAAAACCCCACTGAAAATAATACCATAAGCAATAAACTTTTGATGCATGCTAAATATGCCCTACTTATTTTTACAAAATACTAAAAAACAATCAACTATATTCTCTCTATTAATTTCGTCTTCTTGAGATATCTCAGCAAATGTATTTTTTGTTCTTCAGAACTTTACATTTTGTTTAAAAATCTTTGATGTCCAGTTGTAATTTGATATCTTGTAAATTTTGTACCAGTTTGCTCAACAATATACTTTAGGCAAAATAATGTAACATGCTCAACAGTCTCTTCTTGAAGACAAAAGTCACATTTCCCTGTAGCATGTTTCCCCTGTTTAAATAATGTATTGTTTAACCCTGCATGACAAAATCCTACTCTAAATATAATTATTTCCTCCTTTCTGTTTCATTCGTCATCACGTGATGACATTAACATTATGTAAATTAGCGTATGACGTCATCTGGCGATATCTAGTGACTTTCTGGGGCAACTTCAGCTACTTTCTGTCTGAGACAGTTGGCAACACTCCCTCCCTCAGTAAGCTGGTAGCGATTGCCCTCACAGTGCCAATCTCAAGTGTCAACTATGAGAGAGATTTCTCCACCATGAACAGGGTAAGATATTTCAGTGTAATGTGAAATGAGAGATTGTTCAGTAATCAATATCTCTCTCATCACTCGTTTTATTATTTTATAGGTTAAAACAGACTTAAGGAACAGGCTGCAGGGGGACCATCTAGCAGCATGTATGCTACTGAGCATCATTGGACCACCTATTTCGGAATTCCCCTATAACCGAGCCTTGGAGTTATTTTTCCAAAAGCCTAGGAAAATTAAATGTGCACAGCAAGGCTGCCAACTTTGCCACTGAGGCAAAGATGCTATTTGTTTCATTTTGTTCAATGCTTTTGGTTTTGGCTTCCCTATTAAGAATTTCCGTTGTAGATTGTCCAGAAATACAGTTCAATCACAACTGAAATATTTCTCGTTGTGTGTGAATAGAGGTGAATAAATATATTTGTTTGTGTTGCAGCAAAGTGTCATTTCCGTTTCATACTAGGCGGGACGGGACCGGGCAGCGGTTGGGACATTTCCGGGGGAGGCTTTCGGCAGGCCTGCCCCCACTGCTAAAAAAATCCTAGAGGAAACACTGTATCTGCTTTACCTGAGTTGCATATCCGCTCGTCTTTCCGACTTTAAAGAGTTAATATGAGAAATTGGATTGTTCTAGCTCTAGATATGCACCAGATTAGAAGATTAGCAGAAATCTCCCAAGGTTAAATGATATGTTCTGTTGTCTTAACTGTTTTAAAGAGAGGATTTTACTGACTCAGGATAAGATCAGGTTTAGGCCACTAGAATGTTTCTTAGCTATTTCCTGACATATGATGATCAACCCTGGGGCCTTACTTGAATGATATGTTCTGTAGTTTTTCCTGATTTGAGCAGCACCAATGAAACATTTTGCTGAGGAACATAACTCCAAATTATTCACAAAATGTTAACAAATTTACAGATTTTTTTGTAGAGAATACATCTAAAATATTTGATAGAAAAGGCAGTCAGGAAAGCAGAAATACCAAAATACAATGCTAGTAGACATGTTATTGGTTGCTGTTTGCAAAGCAGCCAATCCAGGGCCACCATTCATTTTTCTCGGCACTGATTGACTGTAGCAGAGATAAGAAAAACTATAGAAGTTAGCCTCTGTGGCAGTGCTAAGACAGTTTCCACTGTGTGGAATCATGCATGTTAAGGTATATTTGGAGTTTACTCGTAAAACAGGTGGTATAAGCATTTTTAGAGTGGGGCTCAGTTCGAAAATTTCAGCTAGACATGGGCGGCTGTGGTCCCTAACCCCAGCAAATACTGGGGCTCCACATTATTGGCAAGTTTTGGCCTATAGCTACTTTCTTTTTCACATTTCCTAATATATGAAGGCCCGTACACATGTGCTTTATCTGAATAACATGTTCTCCTTTCTTTTCCATTTTGAAGAGCCTTAAAAATGTGGAGAATCACATTAAATTTATAGTCCAGGTAACTAAGATGTCAAGGATTACTAATTAAAGATACCCAGACATTCTGATCAAATTAAAACAGTAAAAAACAGGTTTTACATTTGACATGAATTCTTGGGGGTGTCACTAAATATGGAAGCAGTGATTTTGCTTAAAACTGTTATAGCTCAAGTTTTATTTATTTTTATAATTGTGAACACATGTAGTCAAGTAAAAAATGTGTTTTTCAGAGGCGCTTATAATTTTTGAGGACTTGTATATTACCATAAAACCTACAGAGCGCATTTATCCTTTGTAGAGTAAAATATTTGGGAAACTTTCTTGCTATTCCCTGCATTTCTTTCTGAATACCAGAAGTCAGGAATGCTGAATGTTTTCATTTTTCACAATTTTAAAATGAATATATGTAGATGTAGTAACATTAACCTTTACCTTCTCTTCTAACGATGTTCTTCTTTTCACATATTGTAAAATAAAACATATTTTGTACCTGTTTTAGCAGTTTAAGACTAATGAAAAAAAGTGTACTTGTTGAATTTTAATGCTGTGTCTAGCCCTATATCTGTGTCACCAAACTGGTGCTTTTAGGTACATTACCCTCACCCAGTTCACGCGCAGCTAAAGTCAGCTCAGGAATCTGACAAGCTTCCCCTCTTTCACAGCCACTGTGGTTTTTATGCATTCAGAAGCGTGATAAGGGGCCAGCAGAGGTTGACAGTTGAGGTTGGATGTCAAGAAGCCACCATAGTCTAATATTGTATTCCTCTCACTGTGTCTGTTTCTTACCTGCCTGCAGATCCTGTCAAGCTGAGGCCCAAGGTAAGACCTGATCTGTTTTTCTTTCTCGACTTAAGACATCTTAGCTAACGTAACAATTCAGGCATGAAGCAGCAGCTGGACTCCTATCCTGTCTGTGGTTAGAAAGATAATGAAGCCTTTTGTTATTAGCATCATCAAAGCTATAAGTAACCTTGTTATTGCAGTTTTACCTTCACTCTTTTTTAATTCTTGGATAAGGTTGACATGAGATGAGTAAAAAAAAAAAAAAGACTTCCTTTAGATTTAGCACACTTTTAGAAGCTTCAACTCTTTGTTTTTCCAAAAGAAGTTAATAAAGTGGTGCTAAAATATGCTGCAATTAATGAAAGGATTTTTATCATATTCTGCCTTCTAGAGCTTGTAGATGAATAGGATAATGATTTAAGATGATACTTTCACAAACTAAAAATGTAACTTTTGCCATGACCCTTAAAATATATTTAGCGCGGATATTGTGGCCTTTTTGTACAGAGGACGCTCAATAAATGAGTTCTATGACTAAGAATATTTATATAGGAATTCATATTTTAGGTGATGGGCATCATCCTCACCTGTCTTTTACGATAAGGAATTTGTTTCTACCAATTACATGTTTACAAAACCAAACAAGCAGAAAAAGCAGAATTGTGAAAACAAAAATGTACTTTTATCTGTGAAAAAACCTATACTAAATGATCTGTCCATCCATTCATCCATCCATCCATTCACTATCTTCCACTTACCTGGGATCAGATAATGGACGGAAAGGTCTGGGAGGGAAACCCAGATATCCCTCTCCCTAACAACACTCTAAAGCACCTTCACCTCCTGTTCAACACCATTAGTGCTTTGCAAAATTATTCACTCCTCTTGAACTATTACATTACAGTAACAAATATATTTTTATGTAATGATTTAAATTAAAGTTGTGCCTAATTGTGAGTCAGAAGAAAAATGATGCATACATTTCAAACCTTACAAAAAAAAATCTGAACAGTGTTTGGCTGTTCCTCTTTGCCAAACAACTCAAACTTAGTCAGTCTTGCCACTAGTTTTGCCACTGTTTCAGAATATGATTTAGATTTGGACTTTGACTGGGCCGTTCTAACACACAAATGCGGTTTGATCTAAACCATCCCACAGTAATTCTGGTAATTCTAAGTTTTTGTAGCCTTTAACAGGTTTTCTACCATATTGACCTGTACGTTTGCTCCATCCAGGTTTTCACTTTTCTTCCTAAAGTTTTATGTGTTCCCTACACGTTTTGTCGTAACCTACAAATAGGATTTCTTGTGACTTTCTTTCAACCAGTTCTTTGTGCTATCACTGCCACAAACTCTGCCTCTGGCTGTTTTAATCTGGTTATTTGTCATCAGCAACTTGGAGCTTGGCCAGGGGAAAAAAACAATTTCATCACGAGCTGGGGGTGGGGTTTATAAGATAAATAAGCCATAATAACATGAGCTGAATGTTTAAAAATCTGGAGTTAGCTTAGCTTTTTGATCTAATTTAAAGGGGGGGTATTATGTTTCTTCCAGGCACATATTACCCTTCTATAGCACACTCTAATAAAATTGTCATCTTATGTCTTTTAAAAGTCCGTCATATATCCAAATCCAGCTTAAAGAAATTTACTTCCGTATTGGACGCCTTAATTTTCGCCTGTGCCTCTCTAAGACTCTTTCTGACACTCCCCTTTCAATTCGTCACATACCGTGCATCATCGCAGCATGCACGAAGTCAGAAAGAAAATCCCACGAAAGACGCACAGCTGCAGCTGGTGTGTTATAATTTGCTGCACCTGGGACTCAGCCGGAGTGGTGTGAGGTGGGGAGGGGCATGGGAGAGGTAGGGGAGCTCTGCAGGGGCGAGGCTCTCGGCTGAGTCATTGACTGTATACGTAAGGTCGGAGGAGGAGATGGGTGGAAAAGGCGGGGATAGGTGGGAGCAGGCGTTTCAGCAACCCCGAGAACTACCAGCAGAGACTCAAAGATTACTCTTAACATGAGTGAATGGGTCAGAGCAACACTTCAGGCATGTTTTTAATGAGGGAAAGACAGGTTTTCAGAATATTAAGCTTTAGAAAGTCATTTTGCATAATACCCCCCCTTTAAGACAAAAAAATACCCCACCCAGCTTCATCATTAATAAAACGTAATGTATCGGAATAACACAAAATTTCTCGCTTTCAGATCTTCCTCCAGTTTATGTTGATATCACACCTCACAGAATTTAAGTACGCATATATGCCACACAAAGCTCTGCTCAGTCGGTATTTTCCACTGAATCCGTTAACACAGTTTTTAATTCAGTTCTTAAACATTCCCAGTCTTTAATGTCGTCAGGTATTGTTAATGAATGCTGCTATACCTGTTAACTCTAGTTTTCCAGCACATCTGGTGCCAGTGAGAGATCAAAAGATTGGGATTGTGATGTTACAAGCACTGTTTATTGTTATAAAACAGCATTCATAACTTAAGGTTGAGATATTTGGGGATCTGTGTGTGTGCTTTATCTGTCTCTGTGTGCTACAATCCCAAAAAAACACAAATGAAACTGTGAGAAGGTCAAACATAGACGTTTTGTTTTTGGCCAAGCTCTTTTGTTCAACACGACAAACCAGAGCAGCACCTGTGTCACTGCAGACGAGACCCCAAATTACCTATCACTCGTGAACATGACACCAATATACTGAAACTTCTCACTTTGAGGCAAAGATTGACTCCCGAACCAGATGGGCATTTTGAGTTTTCATCTAATGTACATTTGTCTGGAACCTTGCGAGACAGATTTGGTCAGCACATAACTGAGTACATTTGTTCTTAAGTTGGTAGCTGAACTGATTCATCTTGCTTGCAATCTTGAAGTAATTCATCATGAAAAAAATGGGTAATTAAGTCTGACTCTAAATTATACAACAAATCCCAAAACCTTTTTATCACAGTAAACAATTTCAAGTATTCAAAATTTTATGTAAATTTTATGAGTTCTTCATTAATTTGTTTTGCACAAAAGCAGAGGGCAAATCACCTTTTTATCTTTTAAAGGAGTCTGTGAAACATAAGTAGAGCAAAAACTATATTTGAACATAAGGTCCATGAAATATCCATGAAACACATTAGCCATCAGGTTATAGAGGAGAGCCTACATATTCCGGACCCTGGAAATGTTGAGATCTTTTTAAGTGAGCTACTGGGTTATCAGCAGGGGCGAGCCAGCCATAGGGAGGGTTTGGGAGTTTTCCTGATAGGCCGGTCTGTTCTAGGGCTGGTGGCCAGAACGTTTATTTCTTATCTTTTTTTACTTCAAAAGCAGCCACGGTTGAGCCACTGTGATGATCCCGTTGCGTGTCTGTGTCCGTGAGTGACACAACCACACAACTCATGAGTGAGACGTCTTCCTGTATAGTAGATCTTTGGCTACAGTTGTGGCACACCTTCGCTGAGCTCTATCATCAGTCTGCAGAGCTGCATAAATACATATTTCAGTACAATTTGGACTCATCATTTGATTCAGAATGTGGGTTAAAAGTTTTTCATGCAAGGCAATAACTTTTTGAATGTAGGTATTTTCAGCTGAATTTTTTCCAATATGCTGAATTAATTCAGTTTCAATTCAATTCAGTTTATTTATATAGCGCCAATTCACAACAGATGTCATCTCAAGGCACTTAACAAGAAGTCATTTCAATACATTTATACAAACATTCCAATCAGTTAAAAAGTTTCCTATTTAAGGAATCCCAGCAGATTGCGTCAGTCATTGGCGTGAGGTTGGGCCCCGTTGATGCAGACTTTCCAACCACAGCAATCCTTCAGCAATCCCTCATACTGAGCAAGCATGTAGCGACGGTGGAGAGGAAAAACTCCCGTTTAACAGGAAGAAACCTCCAACAGAACCAGGCTCAGTAGGAGCGGCCATCTACCACGACCGTCTGGGGGTTTGAGAAGACAGAGCAGAAACACAATGAATTTCCATTTTATTTACCTGGAATGTTGCTACTCATCGCTGCCATTTATTTTATCCAGAGATTGTTGTACAAAAACTTAATATGGTCCAGTCCATGGTTTAAGATGTTTTTTCTCCATTCTTGAATCACGAATTCAGCCAAAGAAAAATTTATATCTCTCTGGTACTCTCAATTATACATTTGGAAGTATTCCGACATGTTTTCATGTCCTAACCAGAGGTGAGTAGAGTACGCAAAAATTGTTCTCAAGTAAGATTAGCATTTCTCCAACATATTTTTGTTCGAGTAAAAGTTAAAAGTAGCCATCCAAGAAATTAGTTAAGTAAGAGTAAAATAGTAATATGTAAAAAGGCTGCTCAAGTAGCCTACTGAGTAACTGATCAGAACATCAGACAGCTATAGGCACTGATTTTTTGAAAATGATTTCATCAGACAGACAAAAATACAAAGTTATGTTTAAGTTCTAGTATTTGAAAGAGTTCAATGAAATAATTGATACATATAAATAAAATTACAAAATTACTAATATGAAGCAGAGGAAGCATTTTCAAATAAAAATGTTCACCATGAAGCGTATTTAACGAATACAGGTAATATATCTATGTTAGAACAAGGTAAAGTGCTTCTAGTGGCAATATATAGTGTTTACCATATATTCAGTTAATCTACAAAGCTCAGCAGCTAGAAAACAACATTAGAACAACAAAGTTTGTGTACAAACAAGAGGTCACACTTTAACATAAACTGTAGGTGTGTGTCCTTGTCTAGTGCAAGGTTAGAACAAGTTTGTTTTGATTCAGTGAAATTACTTGCAGTAGGTAGAGGATCCAGAAATTTTACTAAGAGTAGCGGTGCTTCATAATAATTACTTTAATAATTACTTTTACTTAAGTAAAAGTTAAAAGTATGATGCAGTAAAATTACTCAAACAAATGTAAGCTAACTGAGTAAATGTAACCAGTTACTACCCACCTCTGCTCATGACAACATAAAAACCTGTTATACTACCAATAAGTACATTTGCTAAAGTTATGGTTCCACTTGAAACCTTAGTACGATCAGATCCAAGCTCCCGGGCTGAATTTCAACCACCCCTGGTTATCTGTAGTTAATGTCTTAAAGGGGAGAAAATAATCAGATCTAATAGATTAAAAAACAACAACATGGCCCACATGTTTTAAATGCTCTGACCAATAATCAAACCAGGTACCATGTAAAAAATTAACAATAAATAAATCCTTCCCACAAATCAAACTACGCTGCTGTGAAGAAAAAAAATGGCCCTCTCACGTATTTCTTCTGTTTATGATTTTATCTAAACCAACCAGGCCCTATTTAAAAATATAATGAATTAAACACCCTTGAGTTCCTCTCAGGCCTGATTGACATGGGGGAATCAACAAGAAGTTGAAATAGGCTAAACGTTCTAAAAAAGAAACGGATGATGTCCCCATCTAAAGGAATATCAAAACAGATGAGAACAATCGGACTGGAAAGGGTTGCAAATGTAATTTCTAATGGCTCAGAACTAGTGACCTATTATCCACAAAGGGAGAAATATGGGACAGTCTTAAACTTACATTAAGAGTTCAAATCAGTTTATTTTTATAGCCCCAATTCACAACAAATGTTGTCTCAAGCCACTTTGCAAAAAAATTCCATTCAGTCCGGTCATACGGACAGATTCAAAGTCAATTACATACATTCCAATTTGTTCCAAATTATCAAACCATGCCGTCAAGTTCAGTTTATTATTCAAATTGGTAAAAGCAGTTTTCTAATATCTGTCACTTTGGGCTGCTTCCTCTTAAGCTGATAAACAACCTCAGTTGAAGGGCCCGCGTTTTATCCTCTATTTTAGTTCACATAATCACCAAAGTGTTGAAATAAGTGCCCAATGAAAGGTGACGATGAGTAAAAGTTTCATAAACAGTGTTTGCATGACCAGCTATGACATTTTTTGAGATGAAAGTTGTTTTAAGATGGTAGAAGTCCACTTTATTCCTGGTCTCAGTAAGTCACAGCTACTGGGACCAACTAATTTTGATTTATACTTAATGAAGAGAGCTACCAGCTTGTAAATTTTTTTAATTCAGTTTCAATTCCATTCAGTTTATTTATATTGTACCAATTCACACCAAATATCATCTCAGGCACTTAACAAATAGAAAAAACTCAATTGAGTTCAATCATACATACATTCCAATTGATCCTAGTTATCAAGCAAAGCAATAAAGTACAGTTTATTATTCAATTCAGTACTGAAACCAAACATATTGCATTATTATGAGCACAGAGGATAGCTCATTATCCATAATGAGTCATTAGGTTGATGCAATCTTTACAGAATCTCTCTTCAAAATCTCTGAACTTTAACTTTTGGTATTAAGAAAATATATTTTTTTATCTTTTGCTGTTGGCAGAAAACAGTTCTCAATAATTTACCCAAAAACAAAACAATATATTTTACAATTTTTTTCTTGGTAATGTTTGAAATTATTAAACCACTTAAACATTGTAGCCCTTCAAAGTGATTGCATGACTCATTTTTCATGTCAGTCTGATCCTGCCCAGGCACAACGAATAGTTTACCTCTTGTTATTTTGTTCTCTCTCTCTGTTTCTCCCCTTCTTTCACAATTTACAGGAGAACACAGCACCACCAGACCCAGGTCAGTATGATTTGACCACTTGAGCAAGTTTGTTGACCTGCAGAGGGCTTCACATACTTTAAAAAAAATCATCTCAGGTCTGTAGCAGAGGATTCAGAGAGATTGAACTGATAACTGTTATATTTGAAGTCACAGAACTTGTGCATTTATTTCATTATTTTCTTAGAAATCCGGCCATAAATCAGCTCTTTTCTAGAGCAGAATCACTAATTGACTGAGACATTTAACAAATTTTAATGACCACATAAAAGTATGAGCAAGGGATTGTTAACCAGAGCCAGAAAAGTCTTTTTTCCCTCTGCTCGCCATGGTGCCTAAACCCTTGATCGCATTGAGATGAATTGGAGTGGGTGGAATGATTATGAGACGCACGCAGGAGAAATACTGGAAAAGAAATGCAGAATCGCTCCCCGAGCAATCCGCTGTGCCTCAGCCTCGGCTGCTGAGCCGAGCGAGCCTTTGTGATAAATCAATTTCCATAAGGGGGTTTATGAGGAAGACAGCCGTGCTTATTGTTCTTATTAAAAACATGAATGCCAGCTATTCCATTCATCTGAGGTCACAGTCAGCTAATAGTTTCCTCAGGCTGGTTTGCAGTGGAGCAGGAGCTCGAAGGGTGATCTGTCTGAGGTGGGCTAGATGTGTGAGTCAGTGGAGAGTAAGTGGCTGTGTCTTTTAAGTTGGCAGGGGTGTTTAGTCTTTGCCTCAGCCCTGTGCTTGTGGCTGTGTTGGTCTGCTGTGCAGAGAAAAGATTGGTGCGGCACCTTTCAGGATTCAAAGAGATGGATTTCCTGTGATGGTAAATTGGTGCTTTTAGGGTGGAACCTTTTAAGTGCTTTAGATCTTAAAAGAACTGGAACAGTCAGGAATGAAATCAGTCAATTAATAGCAATAAAATAATTTGAGGTTTAAGAATAAAGCAAATAATCTTTTTTACATTTGATATGTTGGCTTCGTTCTGGTATCAGTCACCACACTCAGCTACATTTTGACTACCATCAACACAGTTTTGGTTTTATGCAAACAGATACAGTTTTGTATTAATGTATTGAAGAATTTTGCTTTTAGGGATGTCCTGGTCAGGTATCAGGACTTTGTTTTTGGTCCTGATACCGATCTGAGTTATTTAACAAAGAGATACCCAGTGTCAGTTTGATGTTTCATTAAATTTATGAATATATATGAAGTCCTAGCACAAGGTCAGCCTTCTATCACCTGAAGAACATTTCTAGGACTAATGTCGCAACAGGACTTAGAAAAACTCATCTATGCGTTTATCTTTAGTCGGATTGATTACTGCAACAGCGTCTTCATAGGTCTGCCTAAAAAGTCAATCAGACAGCTGCAGCTGATCCAGAACACTGCTGCTCGTGTCCTCACTAGAACCAGGAAAGTAGAGCACATCACCCCAGTTCTAAAGTCCTTACACTGGCTCCCTGTAGCTCAGAGAATAGACTTCAAAATACTTTTACTAGTTTATAGATCATTGAATGGCTTAGCACCAAAGTATAATGAAGATCTGCTGTTACTATACCAACCCACCACACCCCTCAGTTCCTCTAATTCCAGTCTACTCAACATCCCTAGAGTTAGAACCAAACACGGAGAAGCAGCTTTCAGTTTCTGTGCTCCTTTAATCTGGAACAAACTTCCAGACAACTGCAAAGCTGCTGAAACACTGAGTTATTTTAAATCACAACTGTTTAGAGCTGCCTTTGAGTAATGTTTTCATGTATCATGTTTTGTTTATGTTTCTTTCTGTTTTTACATTTTATGCTTTGTAATGCCTTGATATATCTGTGTTAGCTTCTTGCTTTATTGCTGTTTTTACTTTATATGCTTTGTCTGTGTTTTACTGCTGTTTTTATTTTACCTCTTAATCATGTAAAGCACCTTGAATCAGCGTGTTGTTGAAAGTGTCCTATACAAATTGCCTTGCCTTGCCTACATATAAAGTGCAGTAAAGTAATACTCTGCATTTCATCAGTATTACACATACTCATCAATAGCCTTAAGCGCACTGCAGTATACACTACTCTGTATTTAGTTTTTTTTGTCACATTTGAATGTTTAAATTTTTTTTGTATCAAAGATAATCTAATTGAGCTCAATAGCCAGTTTATTCGCTGTTTTGTATTCACTGATTCACCTATTTGTGGATTTTTCTGTGGAACGTCACTCTAAATTGTTTGCGGAAAATCCATCCATCGCATATTTTTTATAGAGTATGTCTAAAATATTGGAAAGTAAATGCAGCTTGGAAGGATAAAATACGACATAAGAAAGCTACTTGACACCCTATTGGCTGATGTTTGTAACTATTCATTTTCCTTGATTCTGATTGACTGGACCTCCAAGAGCAGAGATCAGAAGACTGTGGATGATAGACTCTGCGATAGAGCTAAGATGGTTTCCACTTTTGTATTATTGCATAGTAAAATATATTTGGTGTTTGAATTACTTAAATAGGTAGTTATTAGCGTTTTTAGAGGGGTTCCAAACTATTGCGGATTTTAGCTATTGACGGGCAGCTGTGCTCCTTAACCCCCGTGTAATAAGCGAAAAGGACTAGCAGACTATGCCCTCAATGTCCTGATTACTTTAAGATTAGAAGCTGCCTTATGCCCCTCACATTATGCCCTGATCTAAAGACGTAACAAATATTTTAGGATTTTAAGGTCCTCTGAACGACAACGTTGTCATACTTTGAAGTAATTTGTAATCTATGCTTTCCTTCATGTTTTTCTAACATTTCTTGATCTTAGCAGTTTTCTTTATAATATGCACTCCCTGCCTCAAAGCTTTTAACTGGATTATTTCTGATTGTTTTACTCAAAAGTGCTATTACATCCACACAGTGGTATTGCTCTACTTTCTTTTCATAATACTCTAAGCTAAAAGCAGAGAATGTTGCATCTGATTGTTTGTGTTCCCTGTCTGCCAGGTTTACCGAGGATGATTGTGATCAGAGACTACAGCGGCATCCCCAGTCCCCTGTGTGGGCCCCCACTAAGCATTCAGGCGGGAGATGTAATTGAGTTGATGTTTGCTGACCTGCACAGCTCCTGGTGGCAGGTGTGTGTCACAGTCAACTCTTTCCTGTTTTATGTTCACATCTGTGACTTTATGAAAAAAAAAATGTTTGGACTCATTTGACTGGTTGACTGGTAAGACACATGCAATATATTTCCACTGTCACTGGTTTCAATCTGTGCTGCATGTTAAACTCAAGTGTCACACTTTGTAAACAGCTAAATTGGTAGACTTAGCAAGATTTCTGTGTACCAACATTAACTGTTTGTCAGCTTTCTTGCTGATGAATTTCTAATTGTGAATGTTGATCAGATTATGTGTCCTTCCTTATGAGGTCAGCAACAATCAGAACTATCAAAGATTTGTATGAACTCCACTGGACCCCAGCCACTTTACTGACTGGATATTTGTCCTTTCTGTCACTGCTTAGATTGAATCAGAGCCATTGGATGATCTAACCAATTAGTGACTTCAGTTAATTAATTGGGTGCCTCAATGAAATGACAAAACCCCAAACCCTTTAGCCCCATGAAGGATGTTTTACTGCTTATTCGCCACCTCGTGTTCTGGTACATTTAGCAAATCTCTCACGATGTCAGCCAGCAGTTCAGGGTCTTTGACCGTATCTATTTTTGGATAGTGTTATTTGGGGTCTCTTGGCAGTGTACCTCACTGCTTCCAACTTTGCTTTAGGGTGACATCAAAGCCTCGTTCTCCTTCTGGTGCTGCTCTAATCAGAGCAGCGTTTCCCAGCAGCCCGGCTGGGAGTGGGCAGTTAGCCCGGTTTCTGATGCCCTATGATTCTCTCTGTTGTGTCACTGCACAAGGTGGAGGACGAGGACATGAGTGCCAGGAGACTTGTTGTAAGCTGGCTGAATAGCAACCAGAATGTCATGCCCCAGAACTGATGGCACTGCATTGTTTGCTACCATGGCAACGGTACATGCTGTAAGAGCATAGTCAGAGCAATAGTGTGGTAAAACAAATTTCCGCATTTATGCCTGCTGCATAATGATACTGGAAACAGCTTAGCTAAAGGTTAGGAGTGGTAAAGCTGTGTTTTTTTAAACGGGTTCCCAGACAGACCTAATATCACAGACTATAATGTTTCTTTGTTTGTATGAATAAAAATCTAAGAATTAAATTCTCCAAGTCTTGCCACAAATTCTCAACCAGATTTAGGTCTGGACTTGTACTGGGTGTAAACAATATGTCATAAGTTTGTGTTGTGAAGGACCCAAGTGCTGAGACGAGACAGGGGGAAGACTGGTTAAAATAAACAGTCCTTTCTTAAAAAAGAAGAAGATTTCAATCTTTTAAAAACTAGATTCCAGGGCAAAAATCAAAACCAAGAAATCACAAAGGGAGCACAAAGGCCTCGTTTCCACTGAACGGTAGGGCATAGGATGGCACGGTTTGGTTTGGAATGATAATTAATCTGTTTTCATTGTAAAAGCAGCCCATACAACCGACCCGTAATGCACCTTTCCTGGACCCCCTTCATTTGTAGGTCCATAGGACAATGGTATGGTTTGGTTATGGTGAAGCTAATGGCATCCCGAAAACACAGTCCAATGATTGGAGGACAGTAAAATGTCACATTGATATTAAAACTTATTTAAGTTGGAATACTCAGCATTCTGAAGCTGTAATAGAGCAGGTGCTCTCCATGGTAAAGGTATTTTACGCCCGGACCTTTCTGTAGGATATCGATGACATGGGCAATCAAACATAGGCCACTGTGAAGTGCTACTTCAGGGGTACTAAAGGGAAGATGGGTTTGCCTTAAGTCAGCTGAAGGAATGCTGTTGCAGAGGCCTAGGAAAAGTTTACAAAATTTGACCTGAACAGTTGGACATAATTTTGCACAGATGGGACTTCATCCAGCACTGCTAAAATGGGTCTGTTAAGAATTATATGTGAAAAATATATGCTATCTAATTGATAGGTCACAAGATTTGCAGAGACTATTTGTGTGAGGAACTACATTTTAGGATTGGTCTTTATTTCCCCTTCCATCATAAATGTTGCAAAGTTTGTGGGCAAGGTATGTAAATGATGATTGTTTCCAGTCAACACAATTGTCCAACCCAGAATTTTTACACTGGGATTGGCCATTATACCTATTTACCATTATTTGTACTGACAGACGTGCCAGTTTTTGATACCCACTGATACAAACTCCTGATATCAATTTTTATGAATTCACTTAACTTAAACATTTCTTATATCACTTAATTTTAGAGAAAAAATAAACATGTATTTCAAAAGCAAAAATCAATTTAGATATTCATAACATGTATGTTCATATAGCTTGCAAATTCAAATATTTTTAATAAGTTTTGTAGCTGTGGTAATAATGAACTAAAAAGTTTGACAATGATTAATAAAACAAAATATTATCTAAAGAGCTTCATATAAACAGGTTTTAAAGGTCTTATTGTTGCACACAATACAATTTGGGGAGAAACACCGAATCTTAACAGAACCTTGTTTGTTTACAATGAAAACTCCACAGGGGGCCTTTAATCTTCAGCGTCCCCGGTGGTGCCAGAGGATGGAATTACAGAACTCTGAGAATTCATATCCCCTGTTGCCCAGAAGGCAATTATCCCCCATCCCCCTGGTATAACAATACAATCAATCACTGTAATTTCATTTGATCCTCTGGCTGCTGCCTGTTTATGCCAACAGAGTAATAAGTTTAATCTGTATCATACGCTTATCGAAAGCATAACAAATAGAGAAGGGCTCTCTTAAAAACCTTTGATGAAATGTTATTATACCGAATGAATCATAGAGATGGGTAAAGATTCGCTTTCCAATTTAGTTACTGCCAGGGCTTGCATGGCTCCAAAAAGCATTTCGTACCCTAATAAAGAGGAGTGAGGAGGAAAGCACAAACAGGGCAGGAAGCTGAATGAGAAGCTTAACTGTCCTCACCACTTCTTGTCTTCTCGGATTCTCTCAATGGGCTTCAAATTGACTTCGAATTTGAACCTGTAAAACCAGATTATTAGGTTAATGCTTATTGTTGTGTAAAACATGAGATACATGGTAGTGAATTAAAGATGTATTAAAGCTTTAACTCAAAGTAGGTATCTAATGTCTACACACTCCTGTTAAAATGTCAGGTTTTTGTGATGTAAAAAAATTATAAAGAAAAATCATCTTAGAAGGTTTCGTTTCACATTTTATGATGACCTATGACCTGAAAAATAAACAAAAATCTTTTAAAATGGGCCTAAAAAATAGGTGGTTGCATATCTTTGCCCACCCATAAACTAATGATTCGTTAAAAGACCATTAGATTTATTTGCTGCACACTTTTTGTTAATTTGGCAATATTTTCAGAAATTTTTTCAGAAATACCAAAATTACCTAAAATCCATCAGCTTTTTTGGGCTCTCCTGTGCCCAGCCCTCTTCTGATCACGCTACAGGTTTTCGGTCAAATTTTACGGGTCTTTTTCTGGGGAAGCCATTCTTTTGATTATTTGGATGTGTGCTTTGGATTTTAGTCCTGCTAAAATACGAAGTTCGTCTTCAGGTTGAGATTTCATGCATTGGTTTGAAGGTTTTTCCCCAAGTTGCCCCCGTTTGAAATTATGACCAAAACTTCTAGCCTTTGTTTCATCAAACGATCGATTTTCCACAAGCTTTTAAGAGACCACAGATGTGTTTGGGTGTTTCTCTTTGGAAGATATATCTTTTGGCAGCCTACCTCATTGCCGAGACTTATGAAGAACACAGGGAGCTTGTTGTCATTTGCAGTACACAACACAGCCATCACTTGCCAGCAATTCCTGAAGCTCATTGAATGCTGGTGTAGGCCTTCTGGCAAAACCTGTTTTCTTCTTTTCTTTTTATCCTCAACTTTGGATGGACATCCAATTCTTGTTGATGTTTCTGTTGTACTATAGTTTCTCCACTTAATGCGTGTCTTGACTGCATTTCATAGTATAACTAATCCCTTGGAGATTCACCTACTTCTGTGGAAGCTCTCTGTGCACCAATTTTCGCTGTGAGATGTAAACAAGACAAAGCTTAATAGAAACTTTAACATTTTATTTAGGGTTATTCTGTGTCACTTTAAACAATGTAAGGTGTGTCCTGATCCCTATTTAAGATGATTTTGAAGGTGGTGGTTAGTTCTGAAGTCAGCAACATCCCCAGTTGTGAGATGGTGTGTATAGTGGTTGCTTAACCACGTTAGTTACAGTGAGGAACATAAGTATTTGAACACCCTGCATATTTGCAAGTTCTCCCACCTAGAAATTATGGAGGGGTTTGAAAATCACATTGTAGCTGCATTTCATCTGTTGCAGACAGCATTTTTTTTATTCAGGAAATCACATCGTATGATTTTTAAATAATTTATTTGTATCTTATTGCTGCACATAAGTATTTTAACACCTGAGAAAATAAGTGTTAATATTTGGTACAGAAGCCTTTGTTTGCAATTACAGAGGTCAAACGTTTCCTGTAGTTCTTGACCAGGTTTGCACACACTGCACCCGGGATTTTGGCCCACTCCTCCAAACAGATCTTCTCTAGATCTGTCAGGTTTCGGGGCTGTCACTGAGCAACATGGAGTTTCAGCTCCCTCCAAAGATTTTCTATTGGATTGAGGTCTGGAGACTGGCTAGGCCACTCCAGAACCTTGATATGCTTCTTACGGAGCCACTTCTTGGTTATCCTGGCTGTGTTCTACGGGTGATTGTCATGTTGGAAGACCTAGCCACAACCCATCTTCAATGCTCTGACTGAGGGAAGGAGGTTGTTGCTCAAAATCTCACAATACACAGCCCCATTCATCCTCTTCGTAATACAGTGCAGTCTTCCTGTCCCCTTCACAGAAAAGCACCCCCAAAGCATATTGTTTCCACCCCCATACTTCACAGTAGGGATGGTGTTCTTGGTATGCAACTCATCCTTCTTTTTCCTCCAAACAAGGTGAGTGAGGTTTTTGTTTTTTTCTGACCATATGACTTTCTCCCATGCCTCCTCTGGATCATCCAGATGGTCACTGGCAAACTTCTGACGGGCCTGGACATGTGATGACTTGAGTAGGGGAACCTTTGGTGCAATGCATGATTTTAAATCATAGTGTTCTACCGACAGTAACCTTTGAAAATGTGGTCCCAGCTCTCTTCATGTCATTGACCAGCTCCTCCCGTGTAGTTCTGGGCTGATTCCTCACCTTTCTCGTCATCAGTGATACCCCATAAGGTGAGATCTTGCATGGAGCCCCAGTCCGAGGGAGACTGAAAGTCATCTTAAGGCTCTTCCATTTTCTAACAATTGCTCCAACAGTTGATCTATTTTCACCAAGCTGCTTGGCGATTGCCCCGTAGCCCTTTCCAGCTTTGTGGAGGTCTACAATTTTGTCTATGGTGTCTTTTGACAGCTCTTTAGTCTTTCCTATGGTAGTAGTTGGAGTCTGACTGACTGTGGGCTGGGCAGTTATATTTAATGAGCTCAGAAAGGTGCTACTAATTTAGACTAAAAAGTGGAGTTGAGTGGACTTTCTAAAGGCAGAGTAACAGGTCTTTGAGAGCCAGAATTCTTGCTGATTACCAGGTGTTCAAATATTTATGTGCAGCAATAAAATACAAATAAATTCTTTAAAAATCATACAATGTGATTTCCTGAAGTTTAAAAATAAATATCTCACAGTGGAAATGCATTTTCAGACCCCTCCATAATTTCTAAGTGGGAGAACTTGCAAAATCGCAGGGTGTTGAAATACTTATGTTCCTCACTGTAAGTTATTTACATTTTTTCCTCCCTAAAATATTTCAGTTTCAGCTATTTGTTTTTCAGTTGGGATGTACAAGTTAAAAAAGGTCACATTTAAAGGTGGAGAGAGGTGTTTGAACAGGGGCTGGCAGTCTTTTTTTTAAATATGCTCTGCCTCTGCGTTAGAAATAGAGTGGTTCGTTTTAGCAGTTGGGTTTATTAGTTGCGGACAAAAGTTTCTGTTTGTTTTAAAGAATAATAAATTAGCATATAAAGCTTGCAGTTGCTTCGGGGAGGTTTCCTAAAAAGCAGCCATGAGTCTTTAGCGTGAGCCAGTGTTCACACTGTTTGGATATTAAAAGAACAGAATAAGATCCATTATTTAGTGTTAAACTAGGCTCTTGTTTAGATGCAGTACAAATCAAACTGCCGGCAGAGTTTGAACCATAATTAACTCAGGCTGCAAATTAGATGCACTGCTTGTTGTGTGCTAATTGCTGA
Source organism: Valencia hispanica (assembly GCA_963556495.2). Lineage (NCBI taxonomy): Eukaryota > Metazoa > Chordata > Actinopteri > Cyprinodontiformes > Valenciidae > Valencia > Valencia hispanica. The sequence goes on along the minus strand of OY747712.1, from coordinate 16,284,694 downwards.
GGATTTACTGAAGCGAGAGTGTGGTGAGGAGGAGGAGGGGGAGTTGGAAAGGGAAGAAAAAAAGAGGGAGAAAGTTCATCTGAACCCAGACAAGTATAATGCGATTAACAAGCAGCTGCCATTGCAGGGCAGAATTCTGGCGACAAGCAAGACTGGCTTCTTTCCAAGTGATGCTGTGAGGCCTTGCCCATGTGTAAGTGTTTGTATTTATCCAAATCAATAACACAAAATCTAGTGTGATTACAACGCATTCAGTAGATAATGGCTACTATTGATGTCTCAGTAATGAGATGTAGTACTTAGAATTGCCTTTTTTCACTGTAGACTTATTTTAGCCATCAGATGTGGCTTGAATATCAAATTACCACTAATGACCTCCACCCTCTGTATTGATTTAATTAAAACACACAATAACCATAATTCCTCTCTCCACCAGGTTCCAAAACCTGTCGATTATTCTTCCCAGCTTTGGTAAGAAAACAGAAATTGTCTATGATAACCATAATTAATTTTTGCACTATGTTATTGATTGCTATTCGCTGTTCTCATTTTTATGTCATGAATTACCACGTTGTAAGTGCAGTAGTTGTTCATTGATTGTTCAGGTTTGCAGGGCTAATGGAGAGATGCCAGGCTGAGGTGGAGCTCATGGACAGAGGGAACAGCACTTATCTGGTTCGACACCGGAGCAAAGACTGCAACGAGTATGCCATCAGCATAAAGTGAGTCACATGAAGGCATTCTTAGGTCTCCCATGCTTCTCATCACCATTCAAAACGGGTAGCAGAATAGCAGCGAGGATTATTCTTTGAAGTTTATCTAATTAAAACCTAATTATTGGATAGGATTAGATTAGATACTTTATTAATCACTGGGCACAATCCTTACAAATTACGTATCATAACATTTTCTGAATAAAACTAAAGAAATTATCACCTCAATGAACTTCAAATTATTGATTAAGGGCTACAGATTCCTCTAAATATAGGATGCACTCCAATACCCAAAAGTTACTAGGGGGGCTTATTAGACTGCCATTCTAGGTCAGGCTACCCTTTTGGATTTAGAAGCAGCAACAGTGAATAAATGAACAAAGCTGACAAACCCAAATGTGTAATGGTAATAGGAAAGCTTTTACAGAACAGCAGGTCTTGGGACTATTCTACCTACAAAATAAAATCCAAGAGAGAAGATTCAGTGAACCAGCTCCAGGATCCCTACTGTTGCCTAGCGTTCATTGATATCCTGGAAGCACAGGTGGTGAGATCCTGTAGATCCCATTATACAGTAATTAAATGGCTGAGAACCTTTATGCCAGATCACACAGTGCGCTGTTGCGTTCTGATTATTGGGCTCTACCGCTGCAGACAAGTAAGGGTGCTCGTGCTGAGCTTTTCCCATTGCTGAAAGTGTCTACGATGGATAGGCAGGTGTCAGAACTGGATGAAGAAATAAAACATCTGTAGTATGATCTGATGAATCGCCTTTTTCTTTTACATCGTCGTGAAAGGAATGGACAGCAGGAAGATGGCAAGCTGGTGGAAGCACTATGATAGATTGAGTGATGATCACCTAGAAATATCTCACATCCTGGGATGTATGTACAAGTTTTAACAACACCAACCCTTTGCATTGTTGTTATAGTGCAGCACCTTCTTTTATATCAGGTTTTATGGTTACCTCTCTTCTTTAATGTGTATCTCTTTCACTAACAAGTATTTGGCATTTAATTTATGTTTTTATTATAGTGAGTATTTTTTGAGTTGTCTTTTGGTAATAAAATATTCACATTACCATGATAACACTATCTCCACAATGAAGTATGAGGGTAGCAGCATCATACTGTGGGGTTGCTTTACTTTAGCCGTGATAAAGAAAAAGGAAAGAAAAACTATAAATAACTAAACGATGAAAAACATAAAAACTGTGACAAAAAGCTTTGAGCCGTATTTAGATCCCTTATCCCATCAACTCTGCACATAACTGTTCTCATGGTTTCAGCGTGACAGTGGAAGCCTTATGCTGTGGGGAGGCTTTTCATCAACAGCGACAACAAGACTGATTCGACTTAATGGGAAGAAGGATAGCACTTAATAGAGAGCAATCTTTAAAGGACATCTGTTAGATGCTCCAAATGACTTGAGACTGGGGCAGAAGTTCAGCTTCCAGTACCACAACAGCACAGAAACATACAGCCTGATCATAGCAAAGCATATTCCTATTACAACGGCCCAGTTGGAGTCCAGGCATAATCCAGTTGAAAATCTATAATTTAACTTGAAAATCGCTCTTAAAACATGCTTTTTATGAAATCTGACTGAGCTTTAGCTGCTTTGCAAAGAAGAATGAGCAACATTTTCTTTAGTTACTAGATGTGCAATGATTGGACATATTGCAAGAATATTGGCTGCTGTATTTGGAGGAAGATATGTCAAAGTATTAACTCACTTCATGGAACAATCATGCATGCCATGCTTTTTAAATTTGAATAGAAAAAACCGTGAAAAGCATGCACCATTTGCCTTCCACTTCCAATTTATCACCATAGTCTATCGGATAAAATTACAGTGTGAGTTTGTAATGTGGCAAAGCAGCATTTTCATCTAATCATGAGACTTTGATTTAGTGTAAACTTTATCATGGTTGGCTCAGTTCATGCATAACTGGTAAATTTGACCTGGTGAAAAAGTGGAAAGGGACTGTCTGTGTCATTATCCTGCTATGCATCTCAGACATAAGGAATACTCGATAGCTTTTGATGGCACGTCTTGATGCAATTTTGTTACAACCCTTAGAAATCCATTTCAAAGGAGGGTTAACTATACCTTTGAATTGTAGATACCACATACAGTCCCACAAAGCCCCAATAAAAGGCTGCTTTATCTAGAAGCAAAGTGGCTTCTTGTCTCTCTTTTGAAAAGCAACTTTGTCTGTTTAACTAGTGAACATCTTTCAAGCCACATCAAAGCGTGTACATTCTTTTAAAAGAAAGAAAGGCCCACCGAGTCCTCTTGACCTGGCATGACAATTGCAGGAGATTATAACGACGGAGAGAGCACTCTGAAATAGTATTTGGATGTTAAGACTATTTAGCCAGTGACACATCATTCCAGCCCATTTATTTTTGGTCGGCTCATGCGGTTACTCATTCCTTGCTTTGATCTAGTGGGCCAGTTTGTGAACAGTCCAATCCTAATTGCCCGTCTCAGTGCTTAAGATCATTATCAGGATGGCTGTTTGAGATAATGGAGCTTACACAGTGAGCTTTTACTGATCAACTAGAGCTGTTTAATGTCAAACTACACCACAAGTGGTCGAACTATGAGCATATCTCTGTGTTAAATACTATTTCTGTGTAGTCTGCAGCCTTGTGATTATATGAGAGAATATCTTCTGAAACAGACCTTTTCTGTCTCTATGTGTTATACCACAACACATACTGAATAAATAATATATTACCTCCCATATATTTATAATGTATCAAGGAACATCGGAACATCCAACAGGATGGTGTTCTTTTTTCATTTTCATGTATTGCCCTAGATCTTACATGCCAGTCTGTTTCATGTATTGTCCACTTTTGGATTTAGTCTGTCATCCATTCCTTAAGAGAAAATAATTCTGTATTATCAGAGTCTTGTATATATATTTAAGATACATTTTATTATGATTTACAATATCTGGCCTGAACTATGATTTATTTTTTTATTTTTTTACACAATTCTGCAAACAGGAATTTGTTTAATATGTTTAGCTGTGGATATAATTTAAAATGTTAGCACTGAGTATGAAATTATTAGAAGAAATAATTGGAATATTATTTAATTTTACTCCTGGGCTCTATTTATTTTAAGGTTTAATGTTTAAACAAATCATTTTTAAACCAAATGTATTAAATACTAAGCAAGACCACCATGACCAGACATTGCTGAAAAGCTTGATGTGGTATTAGTGGGTAAAGAAACACAGCAGACACACCTGGAAATACAGCAAAAAATAAAATAAAATCAGTTCAGTTCAATTCAAATGAGCTCTTCTTAGATGGTTCCAAATTGCCACAAACATCATCTCATCTTTGATATTAGGGGGCCAAAAGTGGCTCAATTCAATACATAAATAAATAAATTAATATGTTATTAATAAACATGTCTATATGTAGAAATTATAAAATAAGAAATCCATACATTAAATAACTTAATACCTAATTGTGTTTAAATAATATATTATCATATAGGCAACATTATTAGATATTTCAATAATTTATTAAAATTGATCATCAAATGTTGAAAGAATATTGTTTATTTTTAGTATTTTATCTAATTTCTTGATAGTTTAGTTTTGCCTAAGACTGCTATAGATAAATTGATTGGATTACAGTCGCATTACTGTACTGGATAACCAATCACAGATGTTAATGTGTAGAATGAGAAAAAGGAAGAGCTAGATGATCATGAACTTTACCTAGTAAAAAGGAAAACACTACACAAACAATCAATATGCATCTACCAACCATTTTCCCACAGGGAAAGCGGATAAGATGGCAGAAAAGCCACATGATCATACTGCTCAAAACTCCAATTCAGCTCCTGGCTGTTGGCTTGTTTATAAGCCTGTGAATAAGTAATTGCATTAATTAGGTTTCCTGCTTTGACAGATGTGTTGTGATAAGGACACATTCTATATTGTGGTGATGAATGCCAAATAAACACATATATTGTTAACTAAACTTTAAGAAAAAAAAGTTTTATCCAGCAGGGCATTTTTTAAAACTTTATTAGAAAATCCTTTTTAGGAAATTGGTTTGCCCTGCGATAGACTGACGACCTGTCCAAAGTGTACCCCACCTCTTGCCTGATGAATGCTGAAGATAGGCACCAGCCCCCCGCAACCGTGCAGAGGATGGACGGGTATAGATAATAGATGGATGGATGGATGGAATTAGTTTATTGCGTAAAATGTTGTTAATGCCTCTTAAATTGTGTTCATTCTTAGGAATATAGTATCAGCTGATCAAAAAACATATACAGTATAGCTTAAAAATGCTAAATTATCATTTTACTTTGTAAAATTGATGAGGTTTGGACACTTCATTTTCATAGCAGGGGAAAAAAATTCTCTTTAGTTTGTTAAACAAACATACTTGCCTGCATGACAACCAACTGTCCTCTCAGACAACCATCCTTAATAGTTCACCTTAGAGACCAAACATATGTGATGGCATGTATAGTTGATTAGCCATTCATGTCCTATTCATCCTCCACAGGTTTAACGATAAAGTCAAGCACATTAAGATTCTGACCATGGATGGATGCTTTTACATCGCTGAGAGTCGCCTTTTCAAGACTGTGCTGGTAAGAAGTTTGACTTTGTATGGATTTTTATTATTATTATTATTTTGCTCCCCAGAACTCTGTTGCATTAATGGGTCAAATCGTTTTGAGTACTTTTGCCCCTCACTGTTAAAATGTATGCAGTTTTAAACAATAAAATATGTTTCGTTTTGTCAGCTGTTTTTACCTTTTTGTAATCAAATGGAAAAAGAACAAGTAAAATATGCCATTAACAAATACCTGGGGTATTGTGTTGTGACCTCCAGTAATAAGACTTTACTTAAAGAAAATAAAAAAATATATATGAAAATGATTCGTCAACATCAAGATTTGTCTAAATCAAATGAGCAGCAGCTTTCTAACTATGTACACTTCAGTGCAAATATTACCCAGGCTTATCCCCTGTTTTTTCTTGTATTCGTCTCACACAGGATTTAGTGGAGTACTATAAACAACACTCTCTGAAAGAGGGTTTCAGCAGCCTTGACACCACTCTGCAGGTTCCCTATCAAGAACTGTCCAATGGAAACATGCCTAAGGCCATTACCAAAGTTGGCAACGGTGAGTCTGCTCCACAAACATCCAGGTTCCTTCCCTGACACTTTCTGCTTGATAGGTGGAAGCACTACAGGCTCAGATCATATCTTGAGCCAGTTATATCTGAAAGACATTCTAAGCAAAGCTTTTGTTTTGACCTGTTTCCCAGACCAGCATTTGCAGCTTTTGCTATAACAAAACTGATCAGATAAAAAAAGAAAAGAAGGATGATTCTTTGCTCTTTTTTCTTGGAAGGCTTCTAACCTGCCAACTGTGCACAACAGGCACAGCCTGTGCTGGATCCTTTTCATGTTATCATATAGAATGGATGGAAGAAATTGTTTTATGAACTTGTGCAAATCTCACCCTACAATCTGAATTTTTTTTTTCTTAAACCATTTAATTCTTGAGAAGATGAGATCAAATCTGCTATAATATGTAAATCATTTTTACTTATAAAGTAGGGATTCTGTCGTGAATAGCACTCTCGTTGAACCCGTTCTGTCCCCATACACATCCCACCCTACTTTGATTTCCCACCCACCCAAACAAACACTCATTTTTTGCAGACTGAGCTTAGTCTGCAAAAAACATAACCTTTTGATCATTTAAGTTTTAAAATCTGATATGTTAAATAATTTAGTCCAGTTCTGGCCATATTTTAGCAAGATATGATCAAACTGGGTCTACCAGAGTGTTTCAAAGTAAATTAATAAAAAACAAACAAAAAAAACCCCTAAAGAGATGACATAGCCCTTTAATGGAGTCGAAATTCACTTTCCAGAGTCACCTCGCTTTTATTCTTGCTTGTTTTCTTATAGTGCTTACCACAAAAGGATCAATGGGAGGACTAATCATCTTGCATTTGGAAAGTTCTGGATTTGATTTCAGCTTCATTCCGGACCACAAGTCAATGTTCCATTGGGCGAGGCACTTTATTTCAAGTTGCCTACTGAACTGCATTCTGGTGTGTGAATGTTGTGAGTCAGGTTGAGTGATTGTTATTCTAAGTTAAAGCACTTTGATTGGTCAATGCGTAGAAAAATGCTATACTAGTTTATGTAATTTTGTAAGCATTCTATACATGAAAATACACCAGGAACCCTTTACATTCTATTCTATATCAAAACAAAGGTTGAGGATGCACATACAGCCAAACAGGAGAGCATAGTTCAATGCAAAAAATGAAAATTTGAATAACTCGAATAGAAAGTTTAAAAACAAAAATTCCAAGATACAAAATCTAAAAAAGTTCAAAAGGGAACATGAAGCAACATATCCAAGAACTGAAAAGTAAATTCAGGAGTGTTGGGGTTGGCAGTGGAGCAACCAGAGTGGGAGCAGCTAAAAGATAAAACCAGAATACAGACACAGAGGGAACAGAATGTTATGAATATTAAAACATAAAATAAACACACAGAGACCTGAGATTAGAAAACAATAAAAAACAGAACACAACTCCATATGAGAAAGACCCTAAAGCAAACAGGAGAAAGGAAAACTAAAATAGGAAAAGAAAATCAGAAAGACCCAGAATGGCCTAAATAAATCCGTAAACTACAAATTAGAAACTCAGGACTACATCTCAAGATGCATTAAACTACATAAAAAATATGAAATACTAAGGGCCTGATTCATCAATATTCCAAATATAGAACGCAAAATTGCATGCAAAAAATTAGCGAAAGGCGTGTTTCTGATTTGCGGGTGATCTACTAAGATTGTGCATGCAAATCATAACAGACGCAAAGAGCACTATTCAAATGTGGACTTTGTATCCGCTGCTGTGTGTGCCAGCCTTTTCGGCCCATGCATTGCGCCGCAGCCAGAGAGAGAAGGAACAGGCGCAGTGGATTCATGATGCGTTTTTTGGCACAAAAAAAATGGTGGAAAAAATGTAATATCTGTCAAGTCTATGGCTGTTAGAGAGTTAATTACTATTTAGCTAGAATGTCTGTGAATTATATTTTTCATTTATCATTAATAAACTTGCAGTCACCGTATTCCAGAGTCAGACCTATTAAAGCTGCAGCTTTTCCAGAACAAGGCTGCTCGCTTAGTCCTAAGATGTCCATATTCTACTAATGTTGTTAAAATGCACCGCACTGTATCATGGCCTCTATTAAATGTCAAGTTGCAGTACAACCCACTCATATCCATTAAATAATTATTCTAATAGGTCAACTAGAATCATTTTACAAAGAATTAATTTACTCTGATTAGATACACACCCATTGTACTGGATATGCTTGTGATACTAAATTAATGGTAAAATGTGCTAACACAAACTTTCTGCAAAAATCTGCTGTCTACAGAGCATCTCTGAAATGGAATAAATTATTTAAAAATATTACATAACTAAATGGCATGTATTCTTAAAAAAAATTAAATAATTTTAGCTTTGGATCTGCGTGAATGTTTTATGTATTTTATTGAAGGCTGGAAATTTACAATTTAATTACATCTAGCTTTTGTATGTAATCTGGATGTTTGAATGTAAGCATGTATGAATTTTGTAATTGTCATTGAGTTATTGTACATCATTATTATATTTTATTAATTGGACCCCAGGGAGATTAGTAACCACTGCGGTGGAAACTAATGGGGACAGCAGGTGCAGACAAGGTGAGCACGCGGGGAGTTATGATGCGTCTTTGGAAAAAAAAGGGTAGAGAAATCAATATAATTGTCAGGTTAATGGCCATTATTGTGTTAATTACTATTAGGTTAGAATGTGTTTTTAAAATAAATTTTTCGTTTGTTAGTAATAAACTTATGTTGAATCTTGGTGGTGCAAAGTTAAGACATCCCTTTCAGAGGCGCTAAAAATAGGTGCAAAAACAGCTGCCGAAAACAGTTTCATGTTTGATAAATCACATTGCGCGTGGAACGCCGACTTTTTGGATGCTCTCCTCCCAATATTTTGCGGCTCCTGACAGAAACGCCCACATTGCATACAAATCAGGGGCAAAAGCTCTAAATGGATTGCACTCATCTTGCTGCATGTTTTTGCGTGTCAGGTATGAACACATTTTAACAAGCGCAAACCTTTGATAAATCAGGCCCTACATTTAAGATATCTTGATGCCTTAGCCAGCATGCTTCACAATGTACTGTGTATTAAATTCTGTTTTTGGGGCCATATGACAGACTGTGTTTAGCCCCTAAAACTAAAAAGAACAATTTTTCTTTAATTAGTCCATAAAATGCAGCACTTTTTCTCATTAGTCCAGTCATTGTGTCCTTTGTGAATTTGTAACTGCTTCAGCAAGTCTTTTTTTTTTCTTTCAAAAATGGGATCTTGCCTAGTTTCTTGGAGATATCTTTAATTCATATATGCGTCTTCTATTTGTTACCGTAGTAACAAGCAGGGTGTTTCCCACAGATTTGAAAGAAATGTGTGGTGGTCGGCCAGGGGGGGGGGGGGGGTTAGAAGATTCCTAAGGGGATTTCCTAATTCCTAAAGGTTAATAATTTAAAAAAAAGTTGATAACTGGTTACAGACTTTATTAACTAGGCTAGCCTACATTTTACCGCAAACTTGCAACTATAGTTAACGTTCTAAAGAAGGCGCAATCGCTTGTTTGCTAAGGGTCGGGACCTACAGTAACATCAACACACTGAAAGTATTGTATTCAGAGTATAAAATATTTTCTAGCACTCTTTAATCTGTGATTGTGTGTTAAAAGTATTCACGAGATACCAACCTTTCGCCAGCCGTCTTCTCTGCACCAAATAGGCCATGTCTTCCACAGGTGATCCAGACAGACGTGGTGTGCACGGAGGGGAGGGGCTGTGTATGTGTGTGTGTGAGAGAGAGAGAGAGAGAGAGAGAGACGCATGAGTGACAGAGAGACGAAGAGAGAGCAGGGAAAGGAAATGCAGCTGAACAAATACGCTGTGTGTTTTAAATAGCGTAAAATATAAAAAAAGAAACCCAATTTGTGACTGTCGGTGTTGAATTTTTTATTTATTTTTTGGTCGGTGTTGAATCCGTGGCGGTCAGAGTGTAATCAGTGGCGCACCGCCACAGATTCGTCTATGTGTGGGAAACACTGCAGTGGGTGGGCTCCTTTGATCAATGGACATGGGGCTAGGTTAGGGTAGCCCACAGCCATGTAAGTTTAGCTCCTATATTAACCTAATCTTCCCTATACTAGGTGTCCCTCGTACCAATCATTTCAGTGATTCCTCTCTGCTTTGCACACACTACAGTTCAACTTAAAGCGCTCTGCAAAGGTTCTAAAGCATTTCTAAAGGCCAGATTTAGATTTTGATTAACAGTTTTTAAGGTTTCTAAAGTTTCTCAAAGTTTCTCTTTCAATTTGGGCTTCCTTTCTCAGAATAATTTTGTTTTCTTTCCTAGGATTTATTAAAGTGTAACTGAACCCCCTGAAAAATCATAACCCCGCCCCCAGACAACATTAAAAAAATTCTACAAAGTGGGCGGTGCCAGGAAGAACGGAGGGGTATGGCCAAGTTTGGAGGATGAGCGGAGGGGGGAACGTGGGGGTGTGTTCAGGAGGACAGTGACAGCTAGCTTAATCTGACACTGAAACATGGACAGTGACCAAAGCGACGTTGGCAGTTTTGCGACTGATCGATCTGATCAACGTTCATCTGTTTTGAACGTTAGCCTATGTTAGCATTACCACTCAGAGACCGGACTCCTCCTGTCTCCCTCAGCCTCAGCAGCACCGAGCTTGGGCGGCGCTGGCTCGGCGCCCTGAACCAGCGGATCTCCTCCGTCGTCACCGGAGATAGAGGAGTAGAGGGAGGGTTTATGGAGCTCAGCGGCCATGAGCCGTATCAATTCGAGCCGCTGGCTCGGGGCGCTGAATCAGCGCCTTCCGAGGCTGGCGCTGCTGCTGAGGGAGAGAGAGACAGGAGGAGACCAGTCTCTGAGTGGTAATGCTAACATAGGCTAACGTTCAAAACAGTATGTTAGCTATGCTAACTAAGTGCTAATGTGATAATAATGGTAACCTGAAAAACGCAATCCAACTCCAAACTCGCCACGGGGTGGGGGTATGTCTGATAGTTTTATACCCAAACCCACGGGGCGTGTCTGTGAGACCATGGCTGCTGTGACATAGTCAATGCCTGTGACGTAGAGATGTACCGCTCTCCACCAATCACAAAATTCAAATGCAATAGCCACAGTTCAACCCTAAGAGGGCAGCACTAAGACATTTTTAGACCAAAAAGTGTAGAATTAAACAAGTTTACACCAAAATGTAAAATAATCCCCAGAAACTGAAAGCCTGCATTGGTAAAGACCCTTTTATACAGTTTAGAAGCAAAAAAAAAGTTGTTTTGGGGTTTAGGTACTCTTTAATATTTAGCACATCATATTTTAGCTCCAAAAATCTAGTACCTGTACAAACCATAACTCTCAGATACAATTTATTTGCTGGGGATGTTAAATAAAAATAGGAACAACACTTCAAAACACTTTCATAAAGCTTGGAAAGCTACTCATCAGGGGTCTCATTTATAAAGCTTGCTTACATGCAAAACGGGGTCTAAAAACTATGCTACTCACTTTCTACACTAAATTTGGGATTTATAGAAAAAAACGTAGCGGAAAAATGTGCGCAACTTTAAGCCCACTAAGGACCTTGCTTACGCACATTTTGGACACGGAGGACACTGGCAGCGCAGCCGTTGAGACGGCAAAATTGTGAATTTAAACCACATTTTCAGACTTGTAGAGCTTTGTTCACACACAAACACACAAATAACAGTCAGCCCCCACTTCTGTCTCTGAATTGAGAATTCAAATGAGAATCTGAATGAAAATATGTTGCACATAAGAATTATATCACAGTATGTTCTTATATAAGTCTTCAGATTATATAGCAATTACACGTATTAATGCGTTAATTGTGGGAAGTACAAATAAAAATACTACAGTGACACTCCTGTATAATGTGGCACAACGGATGTGCGGACACCCCCTTCTTTCACATCTTTCTAGATTTTGTTTCCATTTTACAGCATTTGAGATACACTGAGATCTGTTTTCTGTACTACTTTATATGTTTCCCTTCTCAAAACAACTTTTTAATTAAAGTATGCCGTTCGTCTGTATAATGTTTGAAACCACCTAGGTTATTCAGAATTTTAGAGAGGAGTGCACTATTACCAGCATGTACAACATTTGCTGCCTCACCTGTTTGCTCCATAATGGTTCACAGATGGATTCACTGGATAAACTCCACACTGCAACGTGCATGTCATGAATGTTGGGTCCATTCATTTTCTGTTACTCCAATACACCTACACCTACAATACAAGCCAAAAAAAACAACAATAAAAAAAACAACCTGCATTTAACTAAGTAGAAAGATTGGATAATTAGTGCAGGGTGATTATCTTTCAGCTGGCAACAAGGCCTTAAGCCTCAGCAAATGCAATGAGTAGCTTCTCATTTCTTAAACAACAATGTTGAAGTGATGTCTTATGCTCACTGAACCATTATTTTAGAGTCTGGACTTTAACCCCATTGAGAATCTTTGAAGTGTGGGAGAAGGCTTTGTGCAGTGGTCACTACAAAGATGATCAATACATAAGCTTAGCAAAAAAATAATGCAACACTGGTTGGAAATACATCTTGTAACATTGCAGAAACCTAGCAAAACAATGCCACAGTGAATGAGTGCCCTAATCAAAGCTAAAGGTAGTCCAAAGTAATGTTAGAGTCTCTGTCCTTTTTTTGGCCAAGCAGTGTATTTGTCATGTAGAATTATAATTTATACCAAAAAAGAGAAATAGATTTGGCCATCTTTGTTCTGCTACTATTGCCTCTGTTAATAAAAGTAAATCGCTTTAAAGATGCATACAGCTAAGAACAATAGAGAGATTGGAAAGCATCCTGACAGATAAATAAAAAGGAGCCTCGGCAGCTCACCAGCCCTGGCAGGGTGGTCCCAGTTAGGACTGAGCGCCTCAGGCAACCACCAAGAGCCTGCTACTCCAAAACGTCACACTCCAAACTGCGCTTAGCTGTGAGATGGCTTCACAATCTTACTGACAGGACATGACATTTCACTTGGGCTGGCTCCAGCAACGGAAAAAAATGGTGTGACAGCCGCCTGCTGACACACACCTGGGGGAATACCTCTGGTCCAACTGAGGGACTGCAATGGCTTTCGCAAAACTGGGAAAAGTTTGCAAATGTGATCTAATCTAGACCAGCGGGAGGCAGCTGGAGGTAAACTGTCTTAACTTAAAGAGAGATGTATGTGTAAACAACCAGCAGCCAAGGCGAGCAGATGAGCACTGGAACAAAGTAGAATTGGGCCTTTGTGTATGTTTGGATGTAAAATTCTGCTGCATTCTTGTCCCTTTGCTTCTTTTGGCAGAGTCGGTCTCGGAGCGCATCGAGCTTCAAAGTATCTCTGTAAGAGGCGCTTTTGTGTTCTGCTGCCACTCACAGCAGTACTTTCTCTCATGAAACCTTGACAGAGCAACGGCTGCCTCTGTGCTTTGCGGGATGGATTATTATTGCCTTAAGTCGTCCACCCCCGTAGACACACTAGTGTGGGCACCGTATTCTCTGTCAGGTAAACAGCCTCTGTGGAAAGATAGATGTCATGCAAAACCAAAATAATACTAAAAAAGGTTTGAATCTCAGAACAAGGTGCTGCATAGCAATGAAAAGAGAAAAAGGCATGGCTGAGCAAACATACACAAAGATTCAGAACTGCAGAAAAACTATTGCAATTATTGATAAATTGAAAATCCCCAACAAGAAGTTTTAATTAAGACTGACAATGTTTGTCATTATCTATGTGCGTTAATGCTGGAGCCAGGAAATTATTTGCTTTTACATTTACATATGATTGCTTTTACAGTGCACCAAGCCTATTGATCCTATCGGGCCTGTCTGCATGATGTTTGAAACAAAAGCGATTTGTAAAGGGGAGGTTGTAATTGTGTCATCATCACAGAACTATCTGAGACTGTCTGAGGCTTTAGAAATGTCCTTGTCAGAGCCCTGTACTTGACCAAATTAATTTGGTTTGGCTCATCTGGACTGGCGCCGAAAATATTTTTAACAATAGATTATCAATAGAGTTCTCAGACAATCCCCAATAATTCAATATTCCAGTAACGATTAGCTATGACTCTTTAAATATTTTTTTTTGTTGCACTAATATCCTTGCCAACATATTGGCCTTCTTGACATTTACTTATATTTCTCTGCTTAGTACCTTTACTAAAATGAATGAGATGTGCCTTGTAAAATGACAATTTGTCTGATGGTTTGACTGTTTTGCCCAGCACTTCAGCAGTATTGTCTATTTCCTTGTATTTTCGACTTTGACAACTTTTCTGCTTTCTCTCTGCTCTCCGGTATCTCACACACACTCTTTCTGTCAAACTTCTGTTTACTTTGCTTATGTTTTCTCTCTTTGCTCCCAATATGGACTGAACATCCCCTACCCTACCCACCACCAACACCCCCCACTTCCTTCTCCATCTCTTGCTATGTTTCTCTGTAGTTCCTCCTGGCGGCTGCAGCTTTGTTCCTCCCTCCTCCTCGCCTTTCTGGTCAGGTACAGGTGCAGCTTTTCTGCTCTTTTTTGTCTCTTTCTAGCTGTATACCCATTTTTCATAGTTCATGAAGGAGAACTGTGTTCATTTATAAAGTATTAAGTAAAAGATAAATGTATCTGAATAAAGTAGAACATCACCGTAAAGTTTATTTACGATGGTATTTCAGATCAAAATGTTAAGATTAATTTCAGACAGAGTGATATATTTGAAGCTTTTATCTCTGACAACTTTCTCAGAAATTTAAATAAAACAAAACCACTAAATTTGTTTATTATTTATTTTACATTTTTGGACACTCTTAACAACGAGGGTAAGCCACAGAAGAAAAATTACTAAAGGGAAAGTTAAATTCAAGAAAGATATTTGGTAGAAAAAGATGTACAAGTAACAGGGATAACTGCAGCCTTGAAAGAATTGTAAAATAAAGCTGATTTATGGATTTGGGGGAGAGTCACAAGGCATGAACTGAGGCTGGAGTCTGTGCTTCAAGAGTCGCCTCACACAGAGGTATCCAGGATATGGCCCAGAACTGTTGCAATACTTATGTTAAGCCATTCCTGGTGGCTCCAGTTATCCCTTTTGCTTGTGAATCTTCTTTTTTCCCAACGTTTTTCTTCCACTCAACTTTCTATTGCCAGTTTTGGATACATCACTATGTAGATGGAAAGCTTTTAAGCAAGAACCGTTTGCGGCTTACCCTCCTTGTGAAGGGTGTCAGGGACAGTCTGCTGTATAACTGTCAAATCAGCCAAATTTTGGGTTTTCATTAGCTCTAAACCATAAACTTTAAAATTCACATAAACATTTTTTTTCTCTTGAGTGTAATAAATTATATGCTATGTCACTTTGAGCTTTTGAATTGATCACTGCAACAAATTAACTTTGTGATCTATATTTTTATTGGTACTATTATTAGGATACATCTGCCTGTTTTACTGTAATGTTCCTACTGCATCCTATCCCATAGCATCCATATAAAGAGAAATCAGACCGAGCCACAATGTTGCATGACACCTCTGGATGTAATAATTCTAGAATTGCGCTGCTCTGGGTGGCTGCATGTTGGAGAGGCTCTGTTGGCTACATATTAAGTTTTGGTTTTTGGTACATTGGTTCCTCTTTTTTCTTAAAGAAGATTGCATTTTTTTTACCTGTATTCTTTCTAGTTTTTGGTGCTGTGAAGCTGGCAGTATTTTTGCTGTACATTTTTCCCTTTTTGACAATTTGTTATGATGCGTAACCATGGCACAAGGTGGTTCACAGCCGGGAGCAGCTGATTAACATCGCAAAAGCTGAAATAATACCTCAACTGAAGCCACAAATCCCTGATGAGTTGATAAGGAGAAGACGTGGATGCAGAGCAGGAGCGAAAAGGAGACAGAGAAAGAGGAAGTTCAAGCCATCTCTTCCATTGATCATAATGGGCAACGTAAGATCACTGGCTTACAATGACTCAGCCAGAGTACCGTGAATGCAGTGTTATGTGTTTTACTGAGACGTGGCTGCTGGATCATATCCCCGACTCCAACGTCTGTCTGCCAGGCTTCCTGACTGTACGAGCAGACAGAGATCTGAAGACGACCAGAAAAAGAAAAGGTGGTGGAGTAGCAGTGCTTGTCAACAACAGATGGTGTCATCCAGGACATGTTACTGTGAAGTGTCGTCTCTGCAGCCCAGATGTCGAACTCTTGGCAGTGGTTTTTTGTCCATATTATTTACCAAGAGAGTTCACCAGTGTAATTTTGGCAGTTGTTTACATTCCACCTTCAGCCGTTGCCGACACTGCATGTGATGTCATCAGTTCTGTTGTTGCTAAGCTACAGACACAGCACCCCAATGCATTTGTGGCAATATCTGGTGATTTTAATCATGCCTTGCTCTCTACTACACTTCCAACATTTCAACAGTTTGTCAGCTGCTCTACAAGAGAAAACAGGACCTTGGATTTGTTTTATGCAAATGTAAAGGATTCATACACGTCCAAACCAAGACCTCCTCTGGGACAATCAGATCACAATCTTGTTTTTCTCTGTTCAGAATATAAACCACTTGTTCAGAGGCAACCTGTGTCAAAACGAACTGTGAGAAAATGGTCACAGGAAGCTGAAGAAGCCCTGCAGGGTTGTTTTGCAACCACAGACTGGATGACTCTTTGCTAAGCACATGGAGAGGACATCAATGACATGACTGAGTGTGTGACTGACTATATAAACTTCTGTGTGGACAGCATCATCCCCACCAGAACAGTGAGATGCTTCCCTAATAGCAAACCCTGGATCACCAGTGACCTGAAGGAACTGCTAAACAAGAAAAAAAAGCCTTCAGGGAGGGAGACAGGGAATTACTGAGGAGTATACAGAAGCAACTTAAGGTCAAGATCAGAGACAGCAAATAGACATACAGGAAGAAGCTGGAGAACAAACTACAGAGGAACAATATCAGAGATGTCTGGTCAGGAATGAGAAAGATCACAGGTTTTAAGGACAGGAAAGATTGGATAGATGGAAGTCTGGACAGAGCCAATGAATCGAACACATTCTTCAACAGGTTCAGTTCAGGAACTAGCTTAGCATCCTCCTCTCCTGTTCCCAACCAAACAGACATCCCACTCTCCTCTGATCAACAGTTTCCCTGTTACACCTCGGATGTTTTATCCTTCACCTCAGCCATGGACTCTTCTAATTCCACAAGTTTGACTTCAACCAAGTCAGGAGATGCTGCTACCCCCTTTGCCTCCCCCTCCCACTTGTCTGTCTCCAAAGGTCAGGTGAAGAGGCAGCTGGAGAAACTGAACTGGAACAAGGCTGCAGGTCCAGATGGTGTCAGCCCCAGAGTCCTGAAGGCCTATGCTGAGCAGCTATGTGGGATTCTGCAGCACATCTCCAACCTTAGCCTAACTCAGGAGAAGGTTCCAGTGTTGTGGAAGACATCCTGCCTTGTTCCAGTACCCAAAAGAACTCACCCATCAGTCATCAATGACTATAGACCTGTTGCCCTGACATCCCACATCATGAAGGTCTTGGAGAGACTCCTGTTGGCATCCCTGAGTAAGCAAACAAGAACGTATCAGGACCCACTGCAGTTTGCTTATCGCTGTGGAGTTGGAGTTGAAGATGCCATCATCCACCTACTTCAACCAACCCACTGTCATCTGGACAAAGCAGGCAGCACTGTGAGGATCATGTTCTTTGATTTTTCCAGTGCATTTAACACAATTCAGCCTGATTTGCTTTGTCAGAAACTCCTGAAGACACAGGTGGAGCCCTCAACAATTGCCTGGATCAATGACTACCTGACCAACAGACCACAATTTGTGAGACTGAAGAATTATGTGTCAAACCAGGTGGTCAGCAGCACAGGAGCACCACAGGGCACTGTACTCTCACCATTCCTTTTCACTCTGTACACCTCAGAGTTCCAGTACAAATCAGAGACCTGTCATCTGCAGAAATACTCAGATGACTCTGCAATTGTCGGGTGTATCAGAGATGGACAAGAAGCTGAATACAGAGAGCTGGTGGACCGCTTTGTGACATGGTGTGGAAACAATCGTCTCACATTGAATGTGAACAGAACAAAGGAGATGATTGTAGATTTCAGAAGAAACAGGGATAAGTCAAAAACTGTTTCCATCATGGGAGAAGAAGTGGAGTTGGTTGAGGAGTATAAATACCTCGGAGTTCACCTTGACAACAGACTGGACTGGAGGCGGAACAGTGAAACCGTCTACAAGAAGGGGCAGAGCAGACTGTACTTCTTGAGGAAGCTTAGGTCCTTCAAGGTTTGCAGCAAGATGCTGGAGATCTTCTACAAGTCTGTTGTGGAGAGTGTAATCTCTTCAACCATCATCTGTTGGGGTAGCAGCATCAGATCCAGGGATTTAAATAGGCTAAACAACCTGATAAAGAAGGCTGGTTCTGTTCTTGGGACATATGTGGAACATCTGGAGATGATGATGCAAAGAAGGATTCTTCATAAAATCAAAAAAATTATGGACAACCCTGAGCATCCTCTTCATGAGACAGTCATACAACAACAGAGCGTTTTCAGTCAGAGGCTTCTTCAGTTTTGCTGCAATACAGACCGCTACAGTGAAGCCTTCCTGCCCACAGCTATCATCATCTACAACAACTCCTTAAAGAATTAATTATATGAGCTATACCAACACTTAATTTCCCTCTGGGATCAATAAAGTATTTTTGAATTTAATTTTGAATTGAATAGGTTTATCTCTTGTTTATTGTGTATAGAGTAACTGTAAAGTGGCAAAAAGAAATGCAATTACTTACAGAAAATGCACTTTTATCGTTACTTAGTGCATCTGTTGCACAATGTAAATAGGTAAAATTAAGCTTAAATATGCTTGGGGCAAACCATCCAGAAATAATGAGAACAATCTTTTCCACTTTGCTGGTATGATGCAAATACATGGTAAAGATGAAAATATTGTAGTGTAAATTGTATTTGTTACTTGGTGAGTACAAATGCTTTATAGGCACATATGTATTTATTTGGGAAGAGCACCTGTGCTCATATGTTCTGCCTTTGTGTGCACTTGAGAGCAGATACACTCCTTTCATCCAGCATATCTTCACAGCTGTGTCATCTGTATTTTCACTGATAAGGAAGGCAAACCTTTCCACACCTGTGTTCACATGTGATATGAGCCCTGACCTGCATGTGTAAGGAACAATCTTGTATATCCTGATAAGTGAGGATGCATTGTGTGAAATTACTTCAGGATTAACTTTTTTTAAGTTCAGCACATGGCCACGATAACCCTGACCTCTGAGCTTCACTATGCACTGGGCCCCAAATCGCTGGACTGGTGAAGGTGTCTTTCCTTTTACCAGCCAACCTGAAGTTTTCCTTCATTTCTTTAGCTTTTGGTTTGATTTGAGTCAGTGCCTCTATCTGACGTTGACCTTTTAGATTATAAACAAAAAAAAACAAAAAAAAAGATTATAAACATTTGAACTATTTTGGGATTAATCTAAAAGTAAAAAGAGTGAATTTTGTTGGTAAGTCACAATACAAAAACAGGATCTTTCTTTGTCTCAGTTTTTTCTCCCCGGACAGTTGGCATTGCAGTGGCACGTTATGACTTCAGCTGCAGAGATACACGGGAGCTCTCTCTACAGCAGGGAGACATTATCAGGATTTACACCAAGATGTCTAATGGTTGGTGGAGGGGAGAGGTTGATGGCAAGGTTAGTTTTTGCTCCATTTATTTGGCTCTTTTGCCTTTCTTTTAAATTAGAGCAGACAAAGATCATTCAAATATTTAGACATTTTATTTTTATTTTCTTGTTTTTTTATATCATCTTATGAGGGAAAAGTTTTAGGGAAAAGTTGGGGAAAAGTGTGACATTTTACAGCAATTAACTGATTCCTGGATGAGATGAGAAAAACTTTGTCTTCAATACACTACCTGCACAACTAGAGTAGAAAGTATAGCTAATTAGTATGAAAGCCTTAAAAATCTGATTTCTCTAAAGCCACTAAAATTATAAACATTGAAAGTATTTGTTTACTCTCTGACTGAACTAAAAAGTTACCTATCTCCACAAGAAATTTTTTGTAGAAGAATATAACTGTCAATTTTATCCTAAATAGCTTAAGGGTACAGAGCTACCTCACACTACATTACAGGAATTTGTCTAAATCCTATTAGTTTTGGAAAGGAGTTATCCACATAAGTAAAATGCTAAAAACATAATAAAACTGTTCTGTACTGTTCACCTTAACATATACAAATGTGTAATAAAATATGTGGTTTTTTTGCAAGTACAAGATCTATTCAAAATGAATAACAGCTGTGTCCAGTGTAGGCCCCCCCAGCTACACTAGTTCAGGTATTTTTGTACCAGATATACATTCCGTATAAACTTTAACTACATTCTCTGAAATGTCATGGCTTCTTACAGATTTCTTCTGTTTTATATACAAAGAGCAGTTTTCAAATGATGATTTCAATTACTAAGAGGAAAAAATTATCTAAACCAACATGCTTTGATTTAGATGCAAACAATGTATTATTGTCCTTTAGAGCTGGCAAAACAAACTATCCCACATTTTTTGTGGTTCTTAAAGAATTGAGCAAAAGGGGAAGTCAATCTCAGTTTCATGCATGACGATTTATTTCCAAACAGTGGCCGTCCAAGGAAATTTCTTTTTTGGATATATCAGATTGTTTAGTAGTAGCTTTAATTTAGCTCACAAAATATGCAAAAAACATGGTGACTGTCATTTAGATACCATGTCTAAATTTAGCCCAAACAAAAACATTGAAAATCCATCTTGGTTAGCTTGGTTAATCAATCCTAAAAACTTTTCAAGCACATGTCGATATCAGTACAGGTCTTTATGCATGTCTTTTCAACTTTATCTTTTTAGCTACATTTTCATACTGCTTCACACAAAATACATTATGTTATCAAATAAAAGTAACTTTAGCTTACTTTAGATTCCATTGTGTTTTAATTACTGAAAGTAGAGAATTAGACTTTAAAAAATTTTAAATCATTTTTCTACAGACTTTCTTGGTAGTTGGTGGGATTCCTCTTATTAACACCCTCACTTCCTACAGCTTTCCTGATCACATTAATTGCCACTAATGTCTGTCCTGAGGGATCTAGTAATGTGTGGACAGTGCTAATTTTAAATGATTCAATCTGGAATACTTTAAAGACAGGATATTTTTTCAGGGAAAAGTTTCTATCAACCCCTTGTTGATGAAAAAAAATGCGTTTTTTTATTTTTACTGATTTTACTAATCAGTGAACATCCAGATGAAGTATAGGTAAGTGTGTAGTTAGACACTGTCAGACGTTTTACTGCAGTGCTACTTTATTAAAATATTTTGTCTGTGCACTGATATTAGGCTTTGTAAAGTCATACATTAGTTATTTTACTATTTCTCCCTCATATTGTGACTATTAAACTACTTAATTATGTAATAACTCCACAAAATGCATCTTAGATTAATCCTGGTTTTGTAATTCCTGAATAATAACAGTTTAAGGGACTGAAGGTATCGGTCATGTTACAAAGACATCGGATGTCCTGTTTATTGCTCTGCGACGTAGCAGCTTGTTAGTTTGCATAACACTGGGTAAATGTGAACTGATCACTCAGAACAAATTTAAATGCCAGTTCTGAATGATTATTGTGAAGCCTGTCGACTTAAATCACTGCCTAAAAACACTGCCTAAATAGCAATAATGTCAGGTCTGATTTAGATAAGATAACATTTAGATAAGATAACATTTATCAAGGTTTCTTTGATTTTTGTAACTCTGCCCTGCTGTCTGATTCTGTTCTGTTCTGCTGTTTCTCAGGTGGGCTGGTTTCCCTCCACTTACGTGGACGAAGAAGAGTAACTACGTTTGACGATAAGTGAAAGCTGGCAACGTGCAATGACTGCCACTCTATGTACCTTTACTCAGATCTCTCTCAGATAAAACTAGGACATGAGACAAAGTGGCATTCCCTTTCAAACCTTCTTCTCTCACATGAGAAGGAGGAGGAAGTTGGCAAAAGAGAGATTCTAGAGGAGTCGTTGTGGTTCTGTCTGCGCTCTCTGTTCCCTCTCACCTTCTCCTATTATTGATCACTGCTTTGGCTGGGGTAATACCTGCCTTTGTTGTCATCATGTTTCGACACCTGGAAGGCTCAGTCGTCTAGCCGAAGCGCAGATCCCCCTGACAGTGCGCCGCCCAGTTACTCCCATCAAGGAAACTTAGGAGCACCGAAGTTCTCTCGGCTTCTCTTTTCATTTGTCTTCTGCTTTTTTTATTTCCTTGATCCACACTTCAAAATAACTGGACACGTATTACCTTTCATTTATTGCAACCCCTAACTCTTTGAAATTATCCTTTTTGAAAAGACTATGAAAGATTTTCAGTTCTACAGCTTGATTGATTCAGTTTGACTTGGAGAAGAAGAACACGTGTTTGGACAAAGCTTACAAAAAGGACAAAAATCTACCAGATATGAGGCTGTGGGTCCATAATTGTGTTTTCTAATAAAATTTTTTTGAATTGTCACCTTAATTTGCCCTTATAAAGGGTAGTTTGAATTGTTTATACCTAAAATGCTTTTTCTTAAGTCTGTGTAGCTACGTAGTGTTTATTCAGTCAATCACACATTCACACACCAGTAATGTGTCAATTGCACATTGAAGAATCAGTGAATAATTGCACCCACACCTTTCTCTCACAATCTGCTTCACCTCTGAGAAGACAGTGTTTAAAAAAATACTTTTTAGTATGCATTTATTAAAGAAAGCATATATGCACAAATGCAATCAAAGACAAAACAAAGCCAAAGAAGTAGGTGATGTAATTAGTGGTACAGTCTTATAACTCACTGTGAGTGTTTGCTGTGGAAACCAGAGTCCTTTGCATTCCAAAGATTTTAGTGTTTACCTCAACTCTTTTTACTTTGAAAATGAGTGATTCAATGGTGATGTAACAGCTGTTCACTGTAGAGCAAAGTAGCACAAGGGGGTTAAATTATTTTTTTTCCTTCAAACACCAACACCCTGCTAACCATGTGTGTGACATCAATATTAAATAAAAGCTTTCCATTCAAATTGTACTTTTGAAATTTTGATTGGCAATTCTTTTCTCTTTTTAAGACAAATGTGTTATTGCATTAACAGTGCCACTGCAGTTGCATCACAAACACAGCTGTGTTAGGCAAAGTTGTGGAGGAGTGGAAGAGAGCTGGTGGTTCTCAAATATGGCTAAACAAGCTGAAGAGACAGACACCTGAAAGCAATTATGCTGTATGAAGGATGGTGCAGCAAAGTTTTGTTTGCTTTCTAATTACTGGAACCAAAATTGGTGAGAGGCATGCTTCCCATTCTTTTTGGAAAATGCTGCTTTAAAAACAGGAAAGAGGTGCATCCTGATAAATTATTACATCAAAGCTGTTTCCGTATTTTAATTTCAAAAATGAATCTTATTTATTATACCGACTCATTACTTGCATACAGATACATTTCATGTTAATTTTAATGACTATGTCCACAAAAAATTATTTTGTCTAAAATTTGAATATTACTAAAAATCATTATATTTTAATACATACAGTAAATGTTGTGTTATGGCCTACACAATCATGGGGGAGACAGCAAACAGTTGTTGACCTCCTCCACAAGGTTATGCTACAAAAGGTAACTGCCAAAGAAGCTAGCTGTTCACTGTGCTCTATATTTAATCACATCAATGGAAAGTTGGATGAAGGGAGGAATTTCAGTACTTTAGTTTATAAAGATTATTATAACATATAGCTAACAAAAATTTAAAATTAGCTTTCTCAGAAAATTTAAATATAACGGAACCTATAAAACCAGTGTTTTAAATGCATAAATGGTATGTTGTGACCTACAAACTGTCAGGGCTAAAGAAAACTGTTTACAGTTTCCTGTATGCAAAAATATATACAAAACATTGAGTGTAAGAAAGAAATGTGGTAGAAAAGGTTTGCAGGCAACATGGATAACTGCAGTCTTAAAAGATTGTGAAACCAAGCACATTCAAGAGTTTGGAAGAGAATTACAAGAGGTGGAGTGCCAATACTTGCTTTAAAGAGCATATTGCAGGTTAAATATTTCCTAAAATGCATATAAATTGTCAAATAATTACTATTTGAAATTATTATTGAGGGTATTTTTAACTGCACAAATTTTAATTAGAACGTTTCATAATCTTGACCTGTGAGGTAAGAAGGGGGAGTCATATGCTATGCGCTGCCTCAGCTCCGTAGGTAGTTATCGGGTCAAGCGGTCATGTTATCGAGAGTCAGTGTGTTCCCTAGTTTTGGATTGCGTTCATTGTTCTTAAAACCTTTAAGTTATTGTGTTGGCTGTACAAACAGCCTTTCAGGACATTGAGTCCACAGGATTCCAACAAAAACCTGGTTTGCTCTGCTTAAATATTAAATGGAGGAGGTTGTTTTGATGGAGAAAGCCATACCTGTGACTTTTCTTGATGGCGACCCTGCTAATTATTGATTGCCAGAACTGAAGCGTTGGCTCGAATGTCATGGGTCAAAGTAAAAATGTGTCACTGCGAGAGGCTATTGAAAAGGTGCGGAGACGTAGTGCAATAAAAATACAGGTCTATCCTGGAGTGGATGGTGATAAATGGTGTGAACTGAAAAATTAAGGACTCACTAGTCAAACAACACCTGTTACACCCGTTACCGGGATGACACCTGACAGCGTCCGGTCCACCAAATTACTTATTCCACTGTGAGTAAATTTATGTGGCAAAAGGTTCATTTGACATATAAAATATATGTAGTTTTTGTTTTTTGTACCCTGTTGTCAAGAATTATTGTCTTATACATTTATTATGGCATTTTCTTTTCTCATTATTTTATTATTTGTTTCTCATAACTTTCGGCGACATCCGATCTGGGTGTCTAGAGTCCGATTTGAGCAACCCACAACAGCAGTGCTTATTTCCTTCCCGTTTAAATATCTTTAGGAAACGAAACTACAACTTTGTGGCGATTGGAGTGACTCAGTCCCACAAGCACTAATGCAAAATGCGCACTTGTTTGTCTAGGGCTCCCTCCCAGAATGCATTGTGACGTTACGTCACAATCTATTTTTAGCTACTGTGAAAGACGCTGTTAAGGCAGAAGCTTGTCTGTTCTACGCTTAGTGTTGCCAACTGTCTCCAACAGCTGAAGTTGATCCAGAAAGTTGCTAGATGTTGCCAGATGACATCACATGCTAATATGATGTCATCACGTCGATGTGACGTGATGCCATCATCACTCCAGTGGCGGTCTTCTTTTTTTTTTCTCCAAAACATCTAATACAAATAAAACCACTTTGCAACAAAAACTGTGTGCAAAACAAGCGTGCTCAGACATGTCAAAATAAAAGAACCCATAGCACAGGTCAAGGAAAGATGGCAGAAACAATAAACAGTAGAAATAATACAAAACATACCACCACTCTGTGCCGGAAGCACCAAAGCGGAAGTTTAAAAAAAATGTCTTTAATCAAAAGTTGTTGTTCTTCGTGGGGCAGGAAAAAAGTTCTTCTTCGTGGATATTTTGTTTAGCGGGAGATGGCGGAGAGAAATAACGTAAGAGAAAGAGTGTTTTAATAATTCTCTAGCTGCAGACAAGATAGCGGACAAACTTCCACTTTGTCCCGGAAGTCACGTGACATCCCAAGTGGAAGTTGTTCGTCTAGCAGCAACTGGTCTCTTCCCTTTTCCGCCATATTGGTCGAGGAAAAAGCTCTTTTCATAGAGACAAGTTAATGGTTGCTGTGTTTAAACACGATCAAATATTTATAAATGTTTCAGCTGACTGTTTTATTAATGTTCAAATTTATGAAAGAAAAAACTTTGAAACTGTAATGTAATATCCCTAGCTGGCATTCAGTAGTGGTAAAAGCAGTAAAGCCTAACTTGCAATACACATATTTGTACCAATTAGTGAATTTATTTCAATGTGAATCAAACAGTGAATAATGAACAGTCGACTGTCATTACTCTTATAGCTGTGAAAGAGTTCAAAACTGACATTAAACACGTGTGCATCTTTATTGATTTCCAATGTACAAATTTAAGTGCTCAAAGCATTTCAATATTTACATAACGTAGCCTAGTTAATATATGACAGACATACAATAAGTAAGTGGACAATGCACTGTAACGTTTAATGGTGAGAACATCCTGCTCTCTAATAAGACAACCATCATGTACTTGGATTTTTCCTACACTCTTAAGATTCAGCTATTTTCTTATGTGTGAAGCTCCATAAATTCCAGGTGGATACCTCCACAAGCATCTGGAGTTATAACTACCTATCAAACAGACCCCAGTTTGTGAGATTGCAAGGTTGTGTGTCTGAGATGATGGTCAGCAGCACAGGAGCACCACAAGGGACTGTATTCTCACTGTTCACACTATAAACCTCAGACTTCAGATATAACTCAAGGACCCTCCTGGGTGACTTTAGGAAGAACAAAACA
Organism: Valencia hispanica; assembly: GCA_963556495.2. Classification (NCBI taxonomy): domain Eukaryota; kingdom Metazoa; phylum Chordata; class Actinopteri; order Cyprinodontiformes; family Valenciidae; genus Valencia; species Valencia hispanica. The sequence continues at coordinate 16,258,255 of OY747712.1, read as the reverse complement.
AAACACTGCTTACATCCTGGGAACGGAGGGGGTGGAGGTCTAGACAACAGACTAGACTGGAAATGCTACAGAAGTGTGTAGAAGAAAGAACAGAGCAGACTCTTCTGGTAGAAGCTGAGATCCTTCAGTGTTTACAGCAAGATGTTGCATATCTTCTGTAAGTGTGTTGTAAAAACTGCAATCCACTTTGTAGCCATCTGCATCATCAGAACCAGAGACTAAAGGAAACCACAACGAGAGTATAGTTCCATGAATCCTGAAGCTGATTGTCCAAACAGTGCTGTCAAAGCAGCTGAGGATAGTGGACAGTTCTTCACATCCTGGACAAAAGACAGGGAGGTTCACAACAGACTATGGTAAATCATAGTAAATCTGCTGTAAAACTAAGTTTCAGGAGATGATTCCAGTCATTAGCCACCCCCTCTGGAACACATCATTATTTACTCATAAATTATTTTCCTTAAATAAAATTCAAGAACCACCCTGCTACAACATTGAAATTAGCTTTCGACACGAACCAAGTTTTCTTCATGACACCATCATACTTGAAACATTAAGTACTTGACAAGAGCTCTAATTTTTACAGTAAATGTATTTATTTAATCCCCAAATCACATAAAACAGAATAAAAACAAGGGAAAGCTTATACAACAGTTATGAAAACGTAAAACTAAACATTAAAAATGAACAATAAAAAAAATAAATAAACAAAATGGAAAGGTAGAATAAAAAAAAAATGCTGCCCCTGGCCATTAGGATCTCAGCCTGTAGCCTTGTCACGCCCTTGTTCTCCAGGATGCTTATTAGGATCTGAATAACAGAGAAATTATCCAATCATACCTTGTGGTGCTCTAAAGAATGCACTGCTTTGTTTTCTACATATCAAAGGAATGAAATGTTGACTACAATCACCAAATAAATTACACCAATTTCACAAACCAGATAGATAGATCATCTAACCTCTGGGAGCATTCTATCAAAAATGAAATCCAAAAGCTGTCTTCCTTCTCAGACTACCGTGAGTCAATGGCCCTTAATAGCTAAAAGATCTGATGAAATAGGTGAAAATCAGAACAACTGATGTATAAACGTACACACACACACGACTGATGATATTTTCATATACCCGCTGGTCACTTAAATTCAGTGTCCTCCGCTGTAAGTGCTGTTTTAGAGACAAAAAGGAAGATGGGTTCTGCCACAGGTACATTCTATTGGAACATATTTTTCCTTTTACCAGGTCATCATGCAGTGTCTGAAAGCAAAGAGTAAAGGGTGAACATGTAATCAATAAGAGAATCTAATTTCTAATATATTCTGTTCAATTACCTTTATCTGATCCCTAGAAAATAGCGACAGAATCTCTCCTTCTACAGCATTTCCAATCCTGCAGATAAAAGATGATTTTCAAACCAAGCATTGGGTCAAAGGAAGGTCAAACCCAGATGTTAAAAGTCTTCGCTCTAGGCATCTATCTTCTTGCATATTTGATACATGCATCTAAACAAGAAGTCAACAGATCACTTACTAAAAATGGGTTTCTAATAAAAACTGGCAGGCATTTCACATGTACATTGATATTTTTTAATGTATCTAGAGGTCAAATATAGGAAGAATTACAACTCTCCCTTGTATGCACATAGTTATGAAACTTGCTAAAACATTTTTATTCAATACATCCTCTATATGGAATGCTATCCCCTCCTACATCTTTTGTTAAACAGGTGTGACATTCACAAACTTCCCATAAAGCTATTGAATTTTCATAGACATGTTGCTTGCCTAAACTATTATTTTTACATACAAGTTTTCACCTCATACATGTTTTGTTTTTTTAGGAACAACAGGACGATTAAGTTAAAGAAAAAAGCCTTTACTTTGAAAAATGGTTCAGTAATACTATTAGTTATTTAAAGCTGATGAATAATTGCAGAGAAATTTGTATCTCCATGAGAGTTCTCCACTGAAATAATTAAAAAGCCGTAAAGACTTTAAAGTTATTTGAAAAACGTGATGTGAATAATTGGTGGGAAAAAAAATTGTTTGTTTTCTTGACAATGTACATTTTTCCTTCTTGTCTGGTAATTTTTTTTTTTTGTATGCACAAAATCCAATGCACAGTCTGTAAAAAAAAAGTAAATGATCTTAATCAGTTGCACATTTCTCAAATCTGAATATGCAATTTTTTAATTACTGCACAGTACTTTAGTTTTGTAATTTTGTCCCTGATGTTCATATATTATTGTTAAATCTGTTTTTACACTTTTATACTTGGGTTAATCTAAATGCTTCAATTACCTGTCACTTTGCTCCTGTTACAGTTGAATTTTCCCTCTGTGTGACAATAAAGGATGTTTCATTGTCCTATTCTGTTATTGAATACAGGTAATTCGCCAATATGTTGAATTAAGCATTAAGAAAAGGAAAAATACGAAGTTGCAAAGTTTCTGGTTAAAAAAGACACCTTCTTCAGCTAAGCTAATGTTAACACAGACTTTTGAATGATTCAGATAGAGGAACTCAGCGGAAAAACGACAAACAGCAACTTATGTCACCTCTAATCCTTTGATATGCTACCTTTATAGAATGCATCTTTGAGAAAATAACACTTATTATATTGAGAATTATCAAAACACTCTCCTTCATCTCCCGCTAAACAAAATATATACGAAGAAGAACTTCTTCCCTGCCCCATGAAGAAGAACAACTTTCGCTTTGAAGAAGAATAACTTCCCCTTTGGAACATCCGGCACAGAGTGGAGGTTCGTCCGACATCTTGTCAGCAGCTGGGTGGCTCTCACTTTCTGGGTCAACTTCAGCTTTCTGTTGGAGACAGTAGGCAACACTGCTCCTAGTTAGTTTCAGTAGCGAGTAAAAGTAGTAAAAGTAGCCATGTAATTTCAGGACATATTTGATGTTGGATTATTTATGAAAGTATTTCGTTAGTAGTATTGCAACTTTAATTTGAGCTATTTTTGACTGTTACTTTGATGGACTATAGTGGAAGTTAGAGAAGGTGCTGTTAGATGTGGTCATGAAAGTGCATCAGTGCCAGCTTCCACCTAATACCATCCGTCCATCCATCCATACATTTTCTGTACCCGTCATTCCTATGCAGGGTTGCGGGGGGCTGGTGCCCATCTCCAGTTGTCATGGGGCGAGAGGCAGGGTACACCCTGGACAGGTCGCCAGTCTATCGCAGGGCAACACAGAGACACACAGGACAAACAACCATGCACACGCACACACACACTCATACCTAAGGGCAATTTAGAGAAACCAATTCACTTAACAGTCATGTTTTTGGACTGTGGGAGGAAGCCGGAGTACCCGGAGAGAACCCACGTATGCACGGGGAGAACATGCAAACTCCATGCAGAAAGACCCCAGACCAGGATTTGAACCCAGGACCTTCTTGCTGCAAGGCAACAGTGCTACCAACTCCGCCAATGTGCTGCCCCACCTAATACCATTCCTCATATTACTGGTTGTACATTGAAAAACCTGTATACAGGTAGAATATGGACTAATACTGAACAATGCTATTACTTCTATTATGTAACTTTCCATAACATTATTTAACATGCTGAAGGTCCACAATGCAAGGCAAGTTGCAAAGAAGCAGGAGAGAGCTATTTTTTTTCATGTCCCCCCCCAAATAAAATCACTCTGAAATTTTACTGTTTACTGTCCCCCCTGAAAATGAGAGGGGATTTACGCCCCTGGCACTATCTCCTGTCCCGGGTGTGTTTTGTGCAGAAACTGCACTTAAACTCACTTCAGATCGGAGGATTATTATCCCAATGATGTGATGGAGCATAACATGGGATGGAGGTTAAATGTTGTCACAAAAACAACCCCAAAAGCCAAAATAATTTATGTGAGTAAATCTTTATTTAGAAACGATTACTAATATATTTCACTAAACAGTGGTTTAAGGGGGGCTCTAACCTGCAACATGCACTTTAATCACTATGATGTCACTATGCCAGTCAATCGGTCCTCAACCCCATAGAGAAGCTATAGGGTATGGTCAAGAGTAAAATGAGACACTAGATTCAGCAATGCAGAAGAGGTGAAGGGCACTATTAAAGGAGCCTGGGCTCCCCTAACACCCCAACAAAGCTACAGGCTCAGTGCTTCCATGCCCCGCAGCACTGATTCAGTAAACACTGCATAACAGTCCAACCAGGAATTGTTAAATCACACAGTAGATGAACATTCTTTACATTTGGCTGACATCTCTGTGTTAGAAAGCAGTTTTCTTAGTCTTCTAAAAGCTATTCTAATTGTTTGAGAAAGAGAATGTGGGTTTTTATTAGAGTCAAACCAGAATCGAACAAATTAAACTGAATAATCCTCCAAATACATCACTCAGTATCTCTTAAATTGATTTAATAAAAAAACAAAAAACTTTTGAATAATAATATGTAATAAGATCAGCCTGCACATACAGTGGCTTGCAAAATTATTCGTCCCCCTTGAATTTTTCCGCATTTTGTCACATTACAGCCACAAACATGAATCAATTTTATTGGAATTCCACAGATTCTCAATTGGATTTAGATCTGGACTTTGACTGGGCCATTCTAACACATGGGTATGTTTTGTTTTAAACCATTCCATTGTTGCCCTGGCTTTATGTTTAGGGTCGTTGTCCTGCTGGAAGGTGAACCTCCGCCCCAGTCTCAAAAGTCTTTTGCAGACTCCAAGAGGTTTTCTTCCAAGATTGCCCTGTATTTGGCTCCATCCATCTTCCCATCAACTCTGACCAGCTTCCCTGTCCCTGCTGAAGAGAAGCACCCCCAGAGCATGATGCTGCCACCACCATATTTGACAGTGGGGATGGTGTGTTCAGAGTGATGTGCAGTGTTAGTTTTCCGCCACACATAGCGTTTTGTATTTTGGCCAAAAAGTTCCATTTTGGTCTCATCTGACCAGAGCACCTTCTTCCACATGTTTGCTGTGTCCCCCACATGGCTTGTGGCAAACTGCAAACGGGACTTCTTATGGTTTTCCTTTAACAATGGCTTTCTTCTTGCCACTCTTCCATTAAGGCCAACTTTGTGCAGTGCACAACTAATAATTGTCCTATGGACAGATTCCCCCACCTGAGCTGTAGATCTCTGCAGCTCGTCCAGAGTCACCATGGGCCTCTTGGCTGTATTTCTGATCAGCACTCTCCTTGTTCGGTGAGTTTAGGTGGACGGCCTTGTCTTGGTAGGTTTACAGTTGTGCCATACTCCTTCTATTTCTGAATGATCGCTTGAACAGTGCTCCGTGGGATGTTCAAGGCTTGGGAAATCTTTTTGTAGCCTAAGCCTGCTTTAAATTTCTCAATAACTTTATCCCTGACCTGTCTGGTGTGTTCTTTGGACTTCATGGTGTTGTTGCTCCCAACATTCTCTTAGACAACCTCTGAGGCCGTCACAGGCCAGCTGTATTTGTACTGACATTAGATTACACACAGGTGCACTCTATTTAGTCATTAGCACTCATCAGGCAATGTCTATGGGCAACTGACTGCACTCAGACCAAAGGGGGCTGAATAATTACGCACACCCCACTTTTCAGTTATTTATTTGTAAAAAAAAATTGGAATCATGTATGATTTTCGTTCCACTTCTCACGTGTACACCACTTTGTATTGGTCTTTCACGTGGAATTCCCAAAAAATTGATGCATGTTTGTGGCTGTAATGTGACAAAATGTGGAAAAGTTCAAGGGGGCCGAATACTTTTGCAAGCCACTGTAGATGAACATAATTGCAGGAAGATAAGATAAAACCAATATGCTTCATCCTTGTCTGGATGATGTTGCTGAATTGTTCCAAATCAAAGCAGCTTTAGTGAACTGCTGCCCTGTCCTCCTCTCTATGTGTAAAGATTCTAATGAATAGGAATAAATAAATCCTTTGATAAAATAAATCATCCTTTGGATGATATTTCAATTTACTGAAATGCATCTCTATGCAACAATTCCATTAGTTATGCACTCTGATAAACTAATATTTACAAGATCTATCCCAGTTTTCACTAAAATGTAACAGCTAGCTTTTGCTAGCCTCAAAGGAGTCATGACCTGTAATTTTCACTTTTCCATGAGAAAAAATTTATGTTATGATTGCCTAACGATTATACACTGGCCGGGAAGCCGATATTTAAAAGTGAAGTGTTTGTTTACCCCTGGGTTCGTCAACCAGCCCACGTGCACGCGGTGGGGGTGGGGGGGTTCCAATGACGAGCCGGCTCCCATCGTTCACTTCAAAGAGTTAGCTCTTAGAGCCGGTTCGTTCGCGACCGACACATCACCGATTCGACTCCACCGTGAAAGATGCAGAAAGTTTCTTCACGCAATGATGCATGAAGAAGACATATTCGTGTCAGCCTTTTATTTTAATCAGCTAAATCAGCTAAAACCATTTCTACCAGAAACGTAGTGCAAACGTGAGTTGCTCTGTTGTTGACTGCCAGAATCAACATGGAAATATATATTTTTTTTACGCCGGAATCCTTTATGAATTTGGGACAATATCAGGCGAAGTTGGCATCGAAGCCCCGTTTGGAAAAAGCGGCCATTCCAACAATCAGAGACTTGCCTGCAATTGAAACGATAAGGCTGTGTTTTTATTGATCTACTGTGTGTAACAAATAGCAGCTAACTGCTAATGTGGGTATTGTATGCTAGCGGGAGTAGTAGATATGGATTAGATATGCTGAAGCGTTACCTGCTGTGTCAACCCCCCTCCTTCCTGCCACCAATCAACGTTTCCCTCATTTGCATTATTACAATAACCGTCCACGACAGCCAAAGTATCGCATCAGATCTAGCGAGACAATAATGCATTCAGAAATAAGTGTCAGAGGAGCTCTGTGTTTATTTTTTTCAACTTTTCTTTTTTAGAAGGGCCTGAAAGACTATAATAGAGCGTGGGTATCCAAGATAATACTAGGTTATGACTCCTTCAAATAAGAACAGATTGTCAATATTCTTCCATAACAAACTTTCAAAAAAAATGTGTTGGATTCAGTTTGTACTTCAAAGTTAGAATTTCAGAGGTCCACATTGGGAAACTTCTCTGGGAGTCTGAGGCTTTGTCTCCCAACCCCAACCTCCAAATCTAATATTGCTGCCTTTCAAATTTAAAGTGGTAGCCCCTGTCTCCTCTGTTTGCAAACCTTTTTTCTAAGTGTTTGAATACATATTGTTAAGAGAAATACATTATTACCTCAAATTGATCAATTAATCAAAACACTTAATAAAAACTAATATATTTCAGCAAACCTAAATATACAGCCAGAAATTCAAGGTGATGATTTATATCAGAGTACATATATGGACTTGAATGACCCAGTCAAAGTACATACCTAAATACAATTAAAAATGTGCAGTAATTCTAAACAAATTATGTTCACAAACTGTGTATATCTATGTTGAACTCACATCACAGACTGCAATCACAACAAAGCGTGTGCTTAACCCCCCCATACCTTCTAGTGTAATCATTTTAATCACCTTCCAACCCACCAGACCATTCTTCCCCAGCACCTCGTCGGGGGTCCGCCTAGGGTGTCCAGGAGCCTCTGGTTCCTGTCTCCACCGAGCGTGTCCAGGAGGCCACGCCTCCGGTTCCCATCGTCTCCGAAGGTGGCCAGGGAACACACCCAAGGTTCCTCTGTGGCGGCCTCCAGACTCCAAGTTTCCACACCACGGCACAAGGTGCCACGTCACCTGCTCCGCCATCGCAGGCCTCCCAGGTTCCTCCTCCTCTGTCGCCAGCCTCTGGACTGACTTTGTTTTGGACTCATGCCCTCCTTCCAAGGCCCCCTCAGCCCACCCTGGTTGGGTTGTTTTTTGTTATGGACTCATTATTTCATATTTTTTCCTTTAGTTCTGTTTAACTTAATTTCTCTTCTTAGGATGGTCTTCTTATTTTCTCTTTTTATTATTTGTACATCTGTTTCCCTCTGTCCTCTCTTCTCTTCCCTATTCGTTAGTGCTTTTGTCTGAGTTTATTTTAGGTTTCCTTTATCTTTAGTTACTTCCTAGTTAGTCCTTTATCTTCTCATTTAGGATCATTCTCTGTCTAGTCTTCTCCTCCGTTTATTCTTTTGTTTTCCTCCTCTGTTTCCACACTGCCATTCTGCTTCCCTTACCCAGCTGCTGATTGCCTCCACCTCTTCTCTCCCTCTCACCTGCAACTGCTTTTCACTAATTAGTCCTCTGTCTCCTCCTTGTCACTTTCACTCCTCCTCAGTATATTTAAGCTCACCGGTTCTTTCTGTTCTTTGCTGATTCGTCCGTCTTCCTCCGCCGTCCTTCTTTGCTGCCTTAGTTTGGGGTCCACTTTGCCTTCTTCACTACTATATCTTTGTTTTCTCCCAGGAACTCTGCCCAACCTTTGTAAGTTTTTATTTTCATTAAATCAACTCTTCATTCACATTTCTCTGCATCTGGCTCCTCCTTTCTACTACAAACATGATGACCTGGAGTGATGTTTTACTGGAGATCAAAAAGGACTGATGTAATAATTATTACATTTGTGCACTGTTGGTGTCTTAGTTCATTAAAGGAACCTTTGCAATGGACTGGTGTGTCTTTGTAGATGTTAGATGATATTTGTGGCATTGCACATAATGTATTTTACAGCTCCGCTGCTATGTCAGTAACTGTACATAAACTTTAACCCAACCTTATTTACAAGTAATGATGATACACTGTATTTCTGTTGGTAGTCTTCTGTCTATTTCCTTTTTTTTTGTACTGTTTCTTTTGTTTTTTTCTCATGAAGTAGTTGAATACTCTGAAAACAGTTTTACCATAGCAGTAGATTTCATTGGATCACAATTTAATCATTCATGTGCTTTGCCTAGTACTTTTCAGGCATTGAAGGTTCCAAGTGCTTGTGTTCCTCACTAGAACCAGGAAAGTAGAGCACATCACCCCAGTTCTAAAGTCCTTACACTGGCTCTCTGTAGCTCAGAGAATAGACTTCAAACTACCTTTACTAGTTTATGAATCAGTGAATGGCTTAGCACCAAAGTATGTTGAAGATCTACTGTTATTATACCAACCCCCCAGACCACTCAGGTCCTCTAATTCCAGTCTACTCAACATCCCTAGAATTAGAACCAAACATGGAGACGCAGCTTTCAGTTTCTATGCTCCTCTAATCTGGAACAAACTTTGAGACAACTGCAGGCTGCTGAAACACTGAGTTCTTTTAAATAACAACTAAAAACTTATCTGTGTAGAGCTGCCTTTGAGTAATGTTTTCATGTATCATATGTTTTGTTTGTGCTTCTTGCTTTATTGCTCTTTTTACTTTATATGCTTTGTCTGTGTTTTACTGCTATTTTTATTTTATCCCTTAATCATGTAAAGCACCTTGAATTACCTTGTTGTTGAAAGTGTGCTATACAAATAAAATTGCCTTGCCTTGCCAGTATTGGTGTTCTTGTAATGTTAACTGTCCCTCTGCTTCTCTGCTACCTTCATAATGACCAAACTCTGCAGAGGGAGGACTCTGTGGTGCTATAACAGTAAAACTTGCCATCACAAAGAGGCAGAACAGCTAGTCCAATACTCTTTCTCTCCTAAATCTGCCTGTTCCTGTCCTAGGCAACAAAGATGAAAGATTATAACGGAGATGTTTGAGAGTAACGGGAGAAGAACAGCTGTATAAATTTGCATTGACAATGTTCATGAGGATGGGTGTTTGTGCACAAGTAAGCATGTGAGAGAGGTAAAAGTCAGTGAAAGGGTGTCCTGCATCCTCGTCATCTGTTTAAATGATCTTCCTAGCATCAGTCTGTGCTAGTCATACTCCCTGGATCTCTGTACGGAGGTTAAACAGGGATTTAGTGAAAACTGAAGCTGCCCTTGCAGTAAATACTCTCAATCCCTCTCCAAAGAGCACAGCTCTGCAAAAGACTTTTTAAAAAATTTTTTAATTATATTTTACTGCTGACTTGTGACCATTAGTCCCTCTCCAAAATTTCAAAAGCACATTTTGTTCAAAAATGTAAACTTTCGACTCGATCTTGTTTGCATGAATGTATTTTATTGGGATTCTATATATTAGACCGACACAAAATAGAGCATAGAAGGAAATGGAGGGATAATGTGAAGTAAGAAATCTGAAAGAATATCCACAGAATCATGTTTTGCTGCAGTTACAGCTGCAGGTTTTTTTGTCTTTCTTTTTTTTTGGCAAACTTCCTTTAGATTAATTATATTAAACAGATAACATCAGGGAATAGTTTTCAAGTCTTGATAGAGATTCTTGATCAGCTTTTGGTCTGGACTTTGACTTGAATATACTTTGATCTAAATCATTCCAATATAGCTCTGGCTGTATCCAGAAATAGTCAATGAAGCAGCACCACCACCCAGGTCTCAAGTCCTTTGCAGCCTCTTACAGTTTAATGTAAAGCAAAGCACTCTAATAAAAAATACACTCAACTTTAAAAAAAAATTAACAGTTTGCAAGGACTTTTTAAAGAAGATCCAAATTTACAACTATTTAAGTTGATAGTTTGCTTTAAGAAAGCCCAACAAAATTTGAAATGACCACTAGCTTGACCATATCGCATACAAATTAACTTACTTTATCTAACTGTAAATCATTTATTTTGACAATTCTACACATAAAGGTCCATGCAAATTGTTACCTAATTTATTTGTTGCTACAACTTATTTTACTTAAGTTAGAATACGTTTAACAAATGATTTGCCTTTTTTTCTGTGGTTTTAGACTTGTTTTAATACAATGTTGCAGTAAAAGTAATAGTATTTATAGTTAATTGGACATCCTACTTTTTAACCTTATTTTCAAAGTCCAAATCTTCTGCAGTCTTGAAGGATTTCTGTGCTCTGTGTAGGTGAAAATGTTCCCTTTTTTGGCAAGGTTTGTTTCATCCTAAATATATAAAAAAGTTTTCATGACTAGCTGATTAATTTTAAAGTACAGTATCACACAATACAGTTGATCAAATTGTGTCATTTGCCAGCTTGGAATGCCTTAATTAGAAAAGCCTGGCAGTCTCCTTCAGAATCTTACAGCGAAGGGAATAAAATATGTTTTTGATTCATAATTCATCACTCGAGAGAGTAACAAACTAATTCGACCAACATCTTAACAATATACAGTGCATGCTTTAAGTGTACCATACACTTCACTGTCAGTGTTAGTGTCATGCTGCCCTTATCACCCTCTCCTCATCATTGTCCTCACCTGTGTCTCTCCCATCAACCACACCTGATCCTCCTTACCTTCTGCCCTTATAACCCGTCACTTCCCCTCACTCAGCGCTGCATCATTGTATTGTAGATGTCTCCTTGGTGTGTTGTCCTGCTGTATTCTGTCCTGCTTGTCCGATGTCCTTACTCCATTCCTGCCATCGTCGTCCTCATCATCACCTCCTCCACCAGCAGCGGCACCATTAAATAAATATCCTGCACCTTTCCTCGGCGTCTGCGTTTGGATCCATGCACCACACCCCATACCCCTGACAGTAAGGCAAGGGAAGGCAATTTTATTTGTATAGCACACTTTCAACAACAAGGTAATTCAAGGTGCTTTACATGATTAAGTGGTAAAATAAAAATAGCAGTACAACACAGACAAAGCATATAAAGTAAAAACAGCAATAAAGCATGAAGCACACACAGATCCATCAAGGCATTACAAACCATATAATGTAAAAACAGCAATAAAACAAGAAGAATACACTAAACATGATACAGCAAAGTATTACTCAAAGGCAACTCTACAGTCTGTATTTAGGCGGATGTCGTTGAAAACTTTGACGAGGGCAGTCTCAGGGCTGTGGTGAGCATGGAAACCAGACTGAAAAACATCAAAGCGGTTTGTCGTTGTTATGAAGCTATTTAACTGCTGAAACACAGCTAGTATGCATCTAAATAAAAGGTTGAGACATTACAGTTCATTTAGTTTTTAATGTTACCATTTTCTGCATGCAATTTTATCAGCCTAATATATCTAAATGTGTGTTTTCAGTGAAACAGAGATAGAACTTAGCAAAACATTTAAAAGGAAAACCACTGGGTACCCCTTTCCTTTACAGATCCCTTATTACCATGTCATTACTAAGTAAGTACCTAGTAGGTTACAGTGTGTTACTATGTTATTGAAGCCAATTTTAGTGGGTGTGTAATTGCAATCGAATTACTGTTTAACGATCCCTACATTACCTACTATTTATGAATGGATTACAAAGTAAACTGCCATAACTTACCAGGTTAGTACTACTGTTAATACATTTAAGCAGACAAGAAAGCTTCTTTCATTCAGTTATTACCATGTAACTCATGCAGGGTTGAACAGTGTTTTTGTTTAACCTGTTCATAAACTAACAGCGGCCAAATACTAGGCAAATGTCAAGTAAAACACAAAAAACATACCCAACAAGTAATGTAAAACTTTACTGTAAAAGAAAGCCAGTCTTGTTTCTTTTTTTGTTTCGATTTTAAACAGTTATTTTTACCATGTGACTAAAAAAGCGACCATTGCTCAGGATTTAAGAGCTTGCCCTGTAACTGGATTGCTGCCGGTTCAAACCCCTGGTCTGTCCATCTCGGTCATTGCGTCCTTGGGCAAGACACTTCACTCGCCTTAACTACTGGTGGTGGTCAGAGAGCCTGGTGGCGCCAGGGTTTGGCAGCTTCGCTTCGGTCAGTGCCTACAATGCAGATTACCATCACCATTGTGTGAATGCGTGCATGCATAGGCGAATGACTGAATGTAGTGTGAAGTGCTTTGGGATCCTCAGGACAAGATAAAGCACTACACAAGTACAGACCATTTACCATGTAAGTCACATTGGATTGTATATAGTTTTCAAATAACTGGCAGCAACAAAGTAGTGTTATTACCAAGTAAAACATAACAAATTACTCAGCAAGTAAGATAAAACAGTACTGTAAGAGAAAGCCAGTCCAACTACTGAGCTGTATTCCTAACATTATTGCATATATAAAATAAATATTTTATGTTTGCAGTAATGAGGTAAAACACATTTTGTCTGAATTTGTCAATGTTTAAATAAATTTGGGACATTTTCAAACCATAAAGCAAAAAACATGATAAATTAAGCCAGCAGAGACAAGCCAACAGAATGAATTAGATGGTGTTTGTTATTTTACACTTAACATGTGCGGCTCATTGTTTTGAGTTTTATACTGTATTAAGTATTTCACTGGTCTCTGTTCAATGCAACTAAACTACAAATGATTGTCAGTAAATCTTGCATGTCTCAGTCCTCCATCTTGTTAGGTGTTGTCTCACTGAAAAGAATGTCTATGTCTCCCTTTTTCCTAAAGTTTTTACTATACACATTAGAAAAACAAGTTCAGCCAACTTAATACATTCATGTTGTAAAACGCTAAAGTAGATTTAATTTAACATGTGTTCATTAAACAAACAATTATCTTTTATGCTGGAAATGCTGTTAATATTTTGTGCTTTCTTAAACGAACAGTTTTTTTTTGGAGTGAGTACTTTAGGTATTGAAGTTATCAAAATGGTGTACAACAAAAAACGATAAATTACAGGAACAAAAAAAAAGCTGCATATCAATCCCTTTGTAGCTATTGGCAAACTAGAGCCCTATACTATCTTCCCATTATGCTTTGGGTTTTTTTTTACCTACAAGGGATCATGAAAAATAGAGTAGTGCGTGCATATACTGTACATACTTTAAATAGGTTGTTCTGTTAAAGGTGTTTCCCTGTTGCTTTGTCCACCTTTTGCTATCACACTTTTTCCTTCCACTCAACTTTCAGTTACTATGCTTGTATACAGTAATTGAGCAACAGACAGCTTCAGAAATGAATGGTTGAAGCATACCACTCTGTGTAGGTTTCACCCTTTGAATTGATTTACTGAAAGAAAAGTAACTATCAATGTTGAATTATTTTAGATGCACCTGTACATATTACTGTGTGAACTTCAGATTTATGGTCAGTGTTTCTCTAAATGACAGGATTTAGGAAGAGAAGGTGAAAACAACCATTCTTTTTAATCTTCGCCTGGATGGTGTTGCTGAAACTTCATCAAAACTCTAACAGAGCTGCCCAGGAATTAAGACCTCCCAGATCAAAGCAGCCTAAATGAGCTAATCCTCAGAGAACGGCTGGTCTATCCTCCTCTATCTCCTTATTTCCCCTTCTATCTCTCACTCACCCCTGTTACTTCCTCTTGACTCATGGCAGCATGTGCTGACTGGGCTTTGATGCTTGCCAGCAGTTGGTCCTCTAAATATAAAATGTTGAATAAACACAAATTAATGGGTTTCACTTCATATCCTTGATCACAACTCGCCCGAGCTGGGGAGCATATTTTCAAAGGGCTTAATATGTAATCGGAGATCAAGCATCTGGAGGCACTTAATGGGAGGCCCACATGTGGGGAAACTCTGTGAAGTAGCACAAACTGATGACGGTTGTATCAGCAGCCTGGCATTTTGAACACTGTTTAGAGTTAATATGACCAGGCTTGCATTAAAGCTTATGGCGAATAAAGCCTCTTGTGAGTGTGGTGAGTTCAATTCAATTCAATTCAGTTTATTTATATAGCGCCAATTCACAACAGATGTCATCTCAAGGCACTTAACAAGAAGTCATTTCAATACATTTATACAAACATTCCAATCAGTTAAAAAGTTTCCTATTTAAGGAATCCCAGCAGATTGCGTCAGTCATTGGCGTGAGGTTGGGCAGATTTCCAACCACAGCAATCCTTCAGCAATCCCTCATACTGAGCAAGCATGTAGCGACAGTGGAGAGGAAAAACTCCCCTTTAACAGGAAGAAACCTCCAACAGAACCAGGCTCAGTAGGAGCGGCCATCTGCCACGACCGTCTGGGGGTTTGAGAAGACAGAGCAGAACACAGAAGGAACAGAAGATCCGATATAAGAGAACTTTCTATGTTACAGAAAGGAAAAAGTTGATAACAGGACACAGTGGATCTTCAGTTACTGAGAGGATCATTCCAGTCGATGACCCCCGTCCAACAGGGCATTGCAGCCAAGCAGGATACCAGACCAGGTGTATCTTCGATGGGGAGAAAAACACTGAGAGAAAACAAAGTTAACAGTCGAAATAACAGAATGTATTGTAATACAACTGGAGAGTCGTAGGAGAAAAGGAAGTAGCAGAGTGAAGAAAATTGGTAAGTCTGTCCTCCAGCAGTCTAAGCCTATAGCAGCATAACTACAGAGATAGCTCAGGTGACCTAAGCCACTCTAACTATAAGCTTTATCAAAAAGGAAAGTTTTAAGCCTGGCCTTAAAAGTAAACAGAGTGTCTGCCTCACGGACTAAAGCTGGGAGCTGGTTCCACAGGAGAGGAGCCTGAAAACTAAAAGATCTGCCTCCCATTCTACTTTTAGAGATCCTAGGAACTACAAGTAAACCTGCAGTCTGAGAGCGAAGTGCTCTTTTAGGAACATATGGAACAATTAGATCTCTGATGTATGATGGAGCTTGATTATTAAGGGCTTTATATGTAAGAAGAAGGATCTTAAATTCTATTCTGGATTTAACAGGGAGCCAATGAAGGGAAGCTAAAACAGGAGAAATGTGATCTCTCTTTTTAATATTCATCAGAACTCTTGCTGCCGCATTTTGGATCAACTGAAGGCTTTTAATGGCATTTTGTGGACTTCCTGATAGTAAAGAATTACAGTAGTCCAGCCTTGAGGTAACAAATGCATGGACTAGTTTCTCAGCATCACTCCTGGACAGGATGTTTCTAATTTTAGCAATATTCCGGAGGTGAAAGAAGGAAATCCTAGAAACCTGTTTAATATGGGATTTAAATGTCAAGTCTTGGTCAAAAATAACGCCGAGGTTCTTTACGTTATTACTGGGGGCCAATTTAATGCCATCCAGATGAAGTGATTGACTAATCAGTTTCTGTTTAAGAACTTCTGGTCCAAAGACAGCAACTTCTGTCTTGTCAGAATTTAAAAGCAAAAAGTTTAGGGTCATCCATGCTTTTATGTCTTCCAGACATGCCTGTAATCTACCTAACTGACTGGGTTCATCAGGATTTATGGATAAATATAGTTGTGTATCATCGGCATAGCTGTGGAAATTTATCCCATGCTGTCTAATGATTCTACCAATTGGAAGCATATATATGGTGAAAAGAATTGGTCCAAGGACAGAACCCTGTGGAACTCCACAAGTAACCCTTGAGAGTGAAGATGATTTATCATTTAGATGAACAAACTGGAATCTATCAGACAAATATGATTTAAACCAGCCTAGTGCTGTTCCTTTGATCCCTGCAACATGTTCAAGCCTTTCTAAGAGAATATTATGATCGACTGTGTCAAAAGCAGCACTGAGATCTAACAAAACCAGAACAGACACCAGTCCATTATCTGAGGCCATGAGAATATCATTAGTAACCTTCACCAGTGCTGTTTCAGTGCTATGATGAGCTCTAAAACCTGACTGAAACTCTTCAAACAGCTCGTTACTGTTTAGATGTTCACAGACTTGATTAGCAACTATTTTCTCAAGGACTTTGGATAAGAAAGGAAGGTTAGATATAGGTCTGTAATTCACTAAGTCATCTTGATCAAGGGAAGGTTTCTTGAGTAAAGGTTTAATTACAGCTATTTTAAATTCCTGTGGTACGTATCCGTTTACTAAGGATAGATTCATCATATCCAAAATGGGGCCAGGAACCAAATGGAACACTTCTTTAAATAATTTGGTTGAGATTGGGTCCAAAATACAAGTTGAAGATTTAGATGAGGCTAATATTTTTGATAATTCTGAAAGCTCGACTGAATCAAAACAGCCTAAGCAATACTGAGGTTCTACAGTTCTTTCCGATACTGACTCATTTACTGAGGAAGAAGTAATCATGTTTGGGAGGGTGCCAATGATTTTATTTTTAATAAAATTTATTTTATTTATGAAGAATCTCATAAAATCATCACTGCTAAGAGCCGGGGGAATAGTTTGCTCAACAGAGCTATGACTCTGTGTAAGTTTGGCAACTGTACTAAAAAGAAACCTAGGATTGTTTTTATTCGCCTCTATTAATGATGAAAAATATGCTGTTCTAGCTTGTCGAAGGGTCTTTTTATACAGCAGTAGACTGTTATTCCAGGTTAAATAGGAATCCTCTAGATGTGTAAAGCGCCATTTTCTCTCCAACTTCCTAGTATTCTGCTTTAAAGTACGCAACTCTGCGTTAAACCAAGGAGTCAGCCTCCTATGGCTAGCCACTTTCTTTTTTAATGGGGCTACACTATCTAATGCCAAACGCAAGGATGACGTAACGCTGTGAACCAGACCATCAATTTCTGAAGGGTTAGAGATAGAATTGCTGCCATCCACTGTGTTACTCTGAGACACTGAGGAAAGTAAGAATGGTACAGATTCTTTAAAAATTGTTACAGCATTGTCTGATAAAGTTCTACTATAATGAAATTTTCTTTCAGATTTAAGATGGTCAGTTAAAGTAAATTCAAAAGTTATCAAGAAGTGGTCAGACAGGACCGGGTTATGTGGGTGGACTGTTATTTCCTCACACTCAATACCGTATGTCAGTACAAGGTCCAAAGTGTGTTTACCTGAGTGGGTCGATCCCTGTACTTTTTGAGTAAAGCCAATTGAGTCTAAAATAGCATTAAAGGCTGCATTTAGGCTATCACTTTCAGTATCCACATGAATATTGAAGTCCCCCACTATAATAACCCTATCAGTATTTAATACTAAATCAGATAAAAAATGTGAGATCTGATCCAAGAATTGAGAGTAAGGGCCTGGTGGACGATACAAAACCACAAACAAAAATGGTCTTAATGTTTTGCAACTTGGATGAGGAAAATTAAGGGTTAGATGCTCAAAAGAACTGTAGCTATCAATTGGTCTGGGACTAATTAGTAAATCAGAACGGAAAATGGCTGCAACTCCTCCTCCTCGCCCAGTATTTCTAGGAATGTGAAAATTTAAATGACTGGAAGGAGTTGACTCATTTATACTGACATAATCCTCCTGCTGCAACCAGGTTTCTGTGAGACAAAGGAAATCAATGTGATTATCACAAATCAAGTCATTTACTAACAAAGTCTTTGAGGAGAGAGATCTTATGTTTAATAAACCACATTTAATAGATTTATTTTCACTCAAAGTTGTATTTATTTTTATGAGATTTCCATAATTTGCTTTTGTTGGCTTAACTTTTAATCCATTTAATTTTGGCTGTGGGCAAGACACTGTTTCTATAGGGTAATGGGTGGGTAACAGTACAGAAGCAGCAGAGAGGTGGGTTAAACTACGACTCTGCTTCCTGGTCTGGACCCTGGGTTGTCAGTGTTTTGGAGGATTAATAAATTCGGCCATATTCCTAGAAAGAAGAGCTGCTCCATCCAAAGTGGGATGGATGCCGTCTCTCCGGATCAGACCAGGTTTTCCCCAAAAAGTTCTCCAGTTATCAATGTAGCCCACATCGTTTGCAGGACACCACCTAGACAACCATTGATGGAATGACAGCATGCGGCTAAACATGTCGTCACTGGTCCGATCAGGCAGGGGACCAGAGAAGATTACCGAGTCTGACATTGTTTTGGCAAACTTACACACCGAAGCAACACTAATTTTAGTGACCTCCGATTGCCGTAACCGGGTGTCATTACCGCCAGCGTGAATAACAATCTTACTGTATTTACGCTTATCTTTAGCCAGCAGTTTCAGGTTGGATTTGATGTCGCCCGTTCTGGCCCCTGGCAAACATTTGACTATGGTCAATGGTGTCTCTAATGCCACGTTTCTGACTATGGAGCTGCCAATTACCAGGGCCGGCTTCTCAGCGGGTGTGTCGCTGAGCGGGGAAAATCTGTTAGAAACGCGGACCGGTTGGTGGTGGCCCGGGGGCTGGGTCCTAGAACTATGCTTCCTACGTACCGTCACCCAGCCGCCTAGAGGTCCCGGCTGCGCGGGCTCTACCGGAGGACAGCTAGGGGGTTCTATTCTTGTTGGCTCCACGCTGGCTAATGGGCTTCGGCTATCTGCTGGTTTTTCAACAGCGCGGAGCCGTGCTTCTAATTCTGATACCCTCGCCTCCAAAGCTACAAAAATATTACATTTATTACAGTTACCATTATCACTAAAGGAGGCAGGGAAGTAACTAAACATCTGACAGAGAGAGCAAGAGAGAAGAGAAGAGTTAGAGACAGGAGAAAGAAGAGTAGCCATAGCCGCAATGAAGCTAAGCTAACTGAGCTAGCGAGACCTTCCACCCAAAGAAAAACTGTGTGAAACACGAGGAGTTCCCAAAACGTAAAGTACACCACCACAAAATGTGTGTTTTAGTGTGATTGTGTGTTAAAATAACTTAGAAAAGCCTCAGCACAGAGAAAATAAGATCAATTCAAGAGCGTTTGAACACCAAAACAGCTCCACGGACCACAGCAGTGACAACAGGAAATGACGCAATACGGCTTACCCCGTCACACCCCGAATCCAACAGAAAGCTGGAGAATTCCCTAAACTTCTCCTGTTTGATGCTGATCAGCCAGCAGTAGGGATACAGTTGGAACTGGCAATGGCGTCAAAGCGAGTCACAGCTCTGAGGTCAGTAGTTAATCAAAGAAGCATGACGCAGTTTTGCAGGTCTGTCATTATCACAGGAAAGCAGAGCATCTGCCTGTGGTTCCTAGGGACAGGTTTAACAAGGTGGTGCTGCTTGTCCTCTTTGGCAAGGGGGCTTTCTTTCTCCCGACCCACCTGCTCAGCTACTCTTTCCAACCAGCCATGCCAAACAGGAATGGCCATGTTTGCTTTTTTTCACTTCCCTTTGGTGAACCTTTGGCTTCATGGCAGCCTTTTGGGGTAAATAAATATTTTATTCTCACTTTAACAAGGTTCTCTTCTTTATTTTTGCGCCTGTTATCTGGCTTTAAATTGGTTCTGCTTAGCATGTCAGTCTGGCTATGTCTCTGCTTGTTTCCCGTGGTTTAGGATTTTGTACCACTATCCCCAGTCTCTTGTGTAAAAATGCTTCATCTTCATTAAAGGAAAGAGGAAAATAGATAGGCTGGTTAGTTAAATTATTGGTTTTCTCCTCAATTTTTCTGTGCTTATACAAACAGGTGCTCGAGTATGATTTCATTCAATTTTCCTAGATTTTTTGTGATGCAATGGACAAAATAATACCTTCCTAATGCAATCAAACAATACTCAGTAAGCTTACTCATGTTGTCTTCAGAAATAATCCTCCAAAATTAGCAAGGTGTGTTAATCATCGCTATTTCCTCCAAACTGAACAACGGTCATTATCACCAAAGATTTGTGATATTTGTCTCTAGGTCAAATTGCAATTTGTAAAAAGCATTTTTATGTTACTTTTGGAGTAATGACTTCTTCCTTACTGAGTGGTATTTTAGCTGGTGACATTACATGACTTATTTCACTAAAGAAAATGTTATAATTTCATGAATTAAACCCAAAAACCTAGAAGAAATCATTAACCAGTTGAGCTCCTCCTCTTGCTGTCTTGATATCCTACCCACATTTTTCCGTAAGAAAGTTTTCCCTGTCATGGGGTCTGATCTGATTCAAATAGTGAACTAATCCCTCCTGTCAGGTGTTTCCCCCAGGCATAAAAAAGCAGTTATTTAACCACTGCTACAGAAGGATAATCTGGACAACATGTTAATGCAGAACTACAGGCCAATCTCTAATCTTACATTCATCAGTAAGATTATTGAAAAAGCGGTGTTTCACCAGTTAAATAGCTTCTTAACAATGACCAACCGCTTTGATGTTTTTCAGTCTGGTTTCCGTGCTCACCACAGCACTGAGACTGTCCTTGTCAAAGTTTTCAATGACATCTGCAAAAATACAGACTGTGGAAGAACCACAGTGCTGGTTCTGTTGGACCTCAGTGCAGCATTTGACACTGTTGATCATGATATATTATTGAAACGACTGGAGAGCTGGGTCAAACTCTCTGGTACAATACTTGGCTGGTTTGTGTCTTACCTAAAGAACAGGGACTTCTTTGTTTCAATAGGAAACTTCTCATGATAACAAAAAGAAATCACATGTGGGGTGGCCCTGGGCTCCATCCTGGGACCTCTCTTATTTAATACCTACATGCTCCCACTAGCCCAGATTATAACAACCAATAAGATTAACTACCATAACTATGCCGATGATACTCAGCTCTACATTACAATGTCACCAGGTGACTTTGAACCCATCCAAACCCTAAGTGAATACATTGAGCAAATAAATGGATGGATGTGCCATAACTTTATCCAGCTGAACAGGAACAAAATAGAAGTAATTACTTTTGAATCTAAAGAGGAATGATCAAGAGTCAGCATACAGCTTCAGTTAATACAGCTAGAAAATATTAATCAGGGCCGAATTTTAGATGTAGTAATGGACTCAGACCTGAACCTCCAGGGTCACATAAAGGCAACCACAAGGTCAGCCTTCTATCACCTGAAGAACATTTCTAGGATTAAAGGACTGATGTCGAAACAAGGCTTTAACAGGGAGTCAATGAAGGGAGGCTAAAAAAGGAAAAATGTGTTCTCTCATTTTAATATTCATCAGAACTCTTGCTGCTGCATTTTGGATCAACTGAAGGCTTTTAAAAACTCATCCATGCATTTATCTTTAGTCGGATTGAGTACTGCAACAGCGTCCTCACAGGTCTACCTAAAAAGTCAATTAGACAGCTGCAGCTGATCCATAAAGCTGCTCATGTCCTCACTAGAACCATGAAAGTAGGGCACACCACCTCAGTTCTCAAGTCCTTACACTGGCTCCCAAAGTTACCCTTAGCACCAAAGTATGTTGAAGATCAACTTTTACTATACCAACCCCCCAGACTACTCAGGTCCTCTAATTCCAGTCTACTCAACATCCCTAGAATCAGAACCAAACATGGAGAAGCAGCTTTCAGTTTCTATGCTCCTCTAATCTGGAACAAACTTTCAGATAACTGCAAAGCTGCTGAAACACTGAGTTCTTTTCAATCACGGCTAAAAACCCATCTGTTTAGAGCTGCCTTTGAGTAATGTTTTCATGTGTCATATGCTTTGTCTGTGCTATTTTTATTTTATCCCCTCATCATGTAAAGCACCTTGAATTACCATGTTGTTAAAAGTGTGTGATACAAATAAAATTGCCTTGCCTTGCCCCACACAGCTTTGTGGGAATGGAAAGACTAATATACTTTACACTGCTTCAGCTGTAACACCTGCAGGATCAACTGTTTATTTAAGATCTGGGCCTTTAAAAAAAAGATACTGGCCTTTTTGACTCCAAGTTTTACTGAAAACTGAACCAATAGGCAGGGGTATTGTGATTGTGTTAAGTTGTAAAAATCTCAAGGAGCACAAAAGATAAACCAAAAAATGTTTAATTGTAAGATGAAGTGAGCAGATGAGTGAAGAACTCTTCAGTGGTCTTTAGCTGGTTCTGTTATCTTAGAGCTACAAAGACATTTCAAAATGCTATGTAGCAAAATGTAATTAATCTCTGCCATTAAGTGTATTTGGGTAATTAAGTAGAAACCTTCCATAGCTGTGCTTACAACCTTACCAAACTTACATGCTCCAGGTTTGTTATTTTGGTTTTCGAAGTCATAGGTAATCATGATCTGCGATGGACTGGCAACCTGTCCAGGGTGTACCATGCCTCTTGCCCCATGACTACTGGAGATAGCCCCCCCTCAACCCTGCACAGGATGGACAGGTACATATAATGGATGAATGGATAGATGGTAATCATGATGTAACCTCCAATAACCAACCGAAAAGCACAGGCACCCTCCCAGCAAGCACAAAAAAGGGAAATAAAGTAGTGTTTTCCAAACCTACAGTAGATACTCTGAAACAGACTGTGAATGCCATAATTTATTTATGAACTATACCGCTGTGATGTATAAATATTTTGTTTTCCCACAGGGTGTTAGAGGTTTGCTGTGCCAAAGTCAGTTAGGGCTGATTTTCAATTTAGTTGTAGCAATAAAATCCAAAAATGCTGGATTTGGCATTGAGGAATAAACTAACTGACGAGACCTGTGATCATGTGTGAAAATGAATAGCATAACAGTTTGTGGCAGGACGATGAAAAACTGCCTTAAGCTTTAATCAAAATCAAATTAGGATTGCTGAAACAACAAGGAAAAAGCTGCTTTTCAAACCTCTAGGTTTGATAAAGTTGTTTATTCTTTTTTCCTCCCAACTCATTTGTTATTTACGAAATTAGAACACCATGGAAAAGTTTATTTATTTCCATAATTCCATTCAAAACGTTAAACTTCCATAGGCAAGGCAAGGCAAGGCAAGGCAAGGCAAGGCAAGGCAAGGCAAGGCAAGGCAAGGCAAGGCAAGGCAAGGCAAGGCAATTTTATTTGTATAGCACACTTTCAACAACAAGGTGATTCAAGGTGCTTTACATGATTAAGAGGTAAAATAAAAACAGCAGTAAAACACAGACAATGCATATAAAGTAAAAACAGCAGTAAAACAAGAAGCATACACAGATACATCAAGGCATTACAAAGCATATAATGTAAAAACAGCAAGAAGCATAAACAAAACATGATACATGAATATAGATTATAGATTCAGGGCCCACAACTTAAAACAATTTCAAGTATTTAGTTGTTTGTTTATACATAATTTGGGCTTGCAAAACCCACGAAAACAGGAATTCAAAAAATTAGACTACTGTGAAGGATTCAGCCCAAATTTTACACAGCATGAAGGTTTTAAAATGAGTGTCACACACTACTCATCTACTAAACTCAAAGCACCTACACAGGTTTTCCCAGGTGTCATTAAATTGCTTCACTTTGGTTCAGTTGCCTCAGTTAGGTTCAATATGGGGAAGACTGCAGACTTGACAACTGGCCAGAAGACCATCATTGATACCCTCCATAGTATGGGTAAGCCACAAAAGTTCATAGCTAAGGAGGCTGGCTGTTCACAGAGTGCTGTGTCCAAGGATATCAATGGAAAGTCTAGTGGAAGGGCAAAATGTGGCAGGAGAAGATGCACCAGCAGAAGAGCTGACCGTGGGCTTCAGCGGATTATCAAACAGATAAGATTCATGAATCTAGCAGAGATCCAGAAAGAGTGGAATGAGGTGGGAGTCACAGCTTCAAAAGCCACTACATTCAGAGGCATCCAGGAGATGGGCGACAACTGTCGAGTTCCTCGGGTCAAACCACTTCTGAGCCTGAGCTCAACGTAAGAAGCGTCTCAACTGGGCCAAGGAAAAAAAGGACTGGACTGTTGGCCAGTGGTCCAAGGTCCTCTTTTACGATGAATGTAAAGTGTGCCTTTCATTCGGGATTTAGGGTTCAAGGGTTTGGAGGAAGAATGGTGAGGAACGGAACCCAAGCTGCTTGAGGTCCAGTGTGAAATATCCACAGTGAGTCATGATTTGGGGTGCATCAGCATCAGCCTAGTCAAAGAAGAGCTGACAGCAAGCATCAAGGAAATCTAGGCTTCCATAACTCCCAGGCAATGCCACAGGCTGATTGCCTCAGTGCCACTGCAAATTGAGGCAGTGATGGAGGCAAAGGGATTCCCTACCAGGTATTAAAGATTGAAATATCATTTTGAAAGTACCATATTTTGATCGTTTTCATGTGATCCTAATTTTTTTCTATCTTTCTGCATAAACTGAGAGGTAAATGGTGATTTCTTCACAGTATTCTGTTTTTTTGAAGTCCTGTTTTAGTAGGTTTTATGAGCTGGAAGTCCAACTTGCAAATAAACAAATACTTGAAATCGATTAACTTGTGGGCCCTGAATATATAATCTATGGAAGTTTAATGTTTTGAATGGAATTATGAAAACCAAAAAACTTTTTCATGATATTTTATTTTTTGGAAAAGGTCTGTATATGTAGATTAAGAGGATTTTTAAGTATGCAATTTTAACAATCCCCATCCTTTCAGGGAGTGAGAACAGTGCCATATTACAGCCCTCTTGAAAGGTCCTCTGCAAGAACAGAGTAATTGGGAGAGAAGGAAAAATCATTTCAATCATGCTCTAGAAGAGGGAGCTTAACTCTGTCTTTGTTCTGTCTATTGATTCTGGTGTAGTCTGGTCTCTGTGTGCCAAGCTAGCAAACCACCCACCAGCTGTCCTTGCAATGTCAGAGATGTGAAAAGCTGTTTGATAAAGCCACATATGGCATGCAGCTCCAACCTTTCCATGAGTGCCATTTCTTTCTTTTGTGTTGTTGCACAAATAGGGTTGAAACCCTTTCCAAAGCTGGGACTGAAAAAAATCGATTTGGAAGGAGAGTACAGATGTTCTTATGGAATTAATTATATGGAATTAGTAATATAGAGAGGGTTGGCCTCAGAAATTGGACCAATAACAATCTTTTAAACCTAAATTCCAAGTTTAAAAAGGAAATTTTCACTACTAATGTTGACTTCATAAGACTTAACATATACTTTTTCATAGAGACATATGTCTTTATACTGTACTCAAAAGCCAGATTGTTCAGGCAAATACATAGCTAAATATGTCTTAAACATTGCACTGTATTAAAAAAATCAAATGGCATGTGTTTATAGCTATTTAGTTTAGTTATTTCAGCTATTTGAATTTACTTCAGTTTATTTATAAAGTGCCGATTCACAACAGATGTCATCTCAAGGCACTTTACAAGAAAGTAATTTCAATACAAACATTTCAATCAGTTTCAAGTTTTAGCTATTTTTCTATGTAAGTAATCCCAGCAGATTGCATCGAGTTATTGACTGGCAGTTGCGCCCTGTTGATGCAGACTCCAACCACAGCAATCCCTCAGCAATCCCTCATACTGAGCAAGTATGTAGCAATAATGGAGAGGAAAAACTCCCCTTTAACAGGAAGAAACATCCAGCAGAACCTTGCTCAGTACGAGCGGCCATCTGCCGAGAGTACTTTCTATATTAAAGAAAATAAAAAGTTGATAACAGGACACGGAGGATGTTCAGTGACTGGGATGCCCCCGGTCCAAACGGCATTGTAGCTATGCAGGATATCAGATATCAGGTGTAGCTTCTATAGAGAGAAAAACACTGAGAAAAAACAAAGTTAACAGTCGAAATAACAGCAAATAATCCAACTGGAGAGGAGTAAAAGAGAAAAGTAGCAGAGTGAAGAAAAGTGGTCTGTCTGTCCTCCAACAGTCTAAGCCTATAGCAGCACAACTACAGAGATAGCTCATGATGACCTAAGCCACTCTAACTATAAGCTATATCAAAAAGGAAAGTTTTAATCCTGGCCTTAATAGTAGACAGAGTGTCTGTCTGCTTCACGGACAGATAACTACAAGATCTGACTCCCATTCTACTTTTAGAAATCCTAGGAACCACCAGTAAACCTGCAGTCTGAGGGTGTAGTGCTCTGTTGGGAACAAATGGAACAATCAGATCTGTGATGTATGATGGAGCTTGGTTATTAAGGGCTGTATATGTAAGAAGGAGGATCTTAAGTTCTATTCTGGATTTAACTGGGAGTCAATGAAGGGAAGCTAAAACCCCCCCTGGGGGGGGAGCCAGTAGGCTACAGGATGGGTGGAAAAAAATTGAAAAAGAAAATATGCCAAAGAAATTTTATTATTAAACTACTGTCATAAAAAGTTCTAGTTTTGTATATAAATAACTCCTGAATAGAAATTAAAATGTGTTTGGACTGATTAAAAAAGAAGAAGTTTTGAACAAGTTTGATTTGTGTGTCGATTGTGAGCTCAAATGCAGGTGATAAGCGGTTTCAGCGAGTCACACTGAAGTTCGCTGGCTCTCCAGGGGGGGCGGGTGTTACAGCGGTTGTATGAGCTGCAAGAGGAGATGAAGTAGTTTTTGACATAAATCAGATCTGGTGAAGCATCTGGATGACACTATATGTGGCTTGCGTCTCTGTCCTATTTGATCTATATTTGACCGCTTGAATGGCCTTAAACTGTCTTTCCAAGGCCGCGGTACTCCACAAGTAACCCTTGAGTGTGAAGAACATTTATCATTTACATGAACAAACTGGAATCTGTCAGACAAATATGATTTAAACCGTCTAAGGCATCAAATATAAAATTAATAAAAATTGGAGAAAACCAGATGTATCAGGTGTTTTATTAAATCAGGCTTTAAATGATTAGCCAGAAAGACTGAGATAAATGTTTTTTGAGAGTTAGCACATAGACTATTATGACAATGAACTGCATCGGAAGTTTGATTAATTGGTCTATATTTTGCCTCTGTAAGATGTAGTAGTGGTAAAGATTCTGATACCCAGACTTAAATGAATAAAAAGATAATTTATATATATATATATATATATATATATATATATATATATTTCTTTGCAAAAAGTTCATGTTACAGACCAGTGCATGCGATATGGGGGAAATCAAAGCCAATAGAGAGTTTCCCAAAGAGCTATAGTCACTTTGTCTCTTTATAGGTTAATGACAACAAACAAACAGCTTCACATATTTGGTGTCGTTATGTTTAACCATCACTAATGTAAATTGAATCTTCAAGCAGTGGACTTTATTGGCACACACCTCCATTTGTGGGAGCCTGCTGCTTTTGACTGTGATCACCTTCAGAACTCATACCTTTCTTTCTGGGCCACTCCAAGCATAAAGGCTCTTAGCTTAGATAAATTATGTTACTGAGACCTTGATAAATAATCTGTTTTCAAATATCACAACAACAATGCTACTGTCAACAATCTGCCTCAAATGCACCAAATGTAATTCTGTTGTCTATATAGTGCCACTGTATAAAATATTTATTTACACACGTGCTCAAATTTGTTGGTACCCCTCCACAAAAAATGAAGAATGCACAATTTTCTCTGAAATAATTTGAAACTGACAAAAGTAATTGGCGTCCACCATTGTTTATTACATATTTAATAGAAATCAGACTTTGCTTTTGATGTTTCATTCAACATAATATTGTAAATAAGAAAACAAATGAAAATGGCATGGACAAAAATGATGGGACCCCTAACCTAAAATTTTGTTGCACAACCTTTAGAGGCAATCACTGCAATCAAACGTTTTCTGTAGCTCTCAATGAGACTTCTGCACTTGTTAACAGGTAGTTTGGCCCACTCTTCCTTAGCAAACTGCTCCATCTGTCTCAGGTTTGATGGGTGCCTTCTCCAGACTGCAAGTTTCAGCTCTTTCCATAGATGTTCGATAGGATTC
Organism: Valencia hispanica; assembly: GCA_963556495.2. Lineage (NCBI taxonomy): Eukaryota > Metazoa > Chordata > Actinopteri > Cyprinodontiformes > Valenciidae > Valencia > Valencia hispanica. Next base: position 16,230,022 of record OY747712.1, on the reverse strand, counting down.
AGATCAGGACTCATAGAAGGCCACTTCAGAATAGTCCAATGTTTTGTTCGTATCCAGTCTTGGGTGCTTTTAGCTGTGTGTTTTGGGTCATTATCCTGTTGGAGGACCCATGATCTGCGACTGAGACCGAGCTTTCTGACACTGGGCAGTACGTTTTGCTCCAGAATGCCTTGATAGTCTTGAGATTTCAGTGTGCCCTGCACAGATTCAAGGCACCCTGTGTCAGGCGCAGCAAAGCAGCCCCAAATCATAACCGAGCCTCCTCCATGTTTCACTGTCGGTATGGTGTTCTTTTCTTTGAAAGCTTCATTTTTTCGTCTGTGAACATAGAGCTGATGTGACTTGCCAAAAAGCTCCAGTTTTGACTCATCTGTCCAAAGGACATTCTCCCAGAAGGATTGTGGCTTGTCAATATGCATTTTAGCAAATTCCAGTCTGGCTTTTTTATGTTTTTCTTTCAAAAGTGGAGTCCTCCTGGGTCTTCTTCCATGGAGCCCACTTTCGCTTAAACAGCGACGGATTGTGTGATCAGAAACAGACGTACCTTCACCTTGGAGTTCAGCTTGCATCGCTTTGGCAGTTATCCTTAGTTCTTTTTCTACCATTCGCACTATCGTTGCCGACAATGCATGTGATGTCATCAGTTCCATTGTTGCTAAGCTACAGACACAGCACCCCAATGCATTTGTGGCAATATCTGGTGATTTTAATCATGCCTCGCTCTCTACTACACTTCCAACATTTCAACAATTTGTCAGCTGCTCTACAAGAGAAAACAGGACCTTGGATTTGTTTTATGCAAATGTAAAGGATTCATACACGTCCAAACCAAGACCTCCTCTGGGACAATCAGATCACAATCTTGTTTTTCTCTGTTCAGAATATAAACCACTTGTTCAGAGGCAACCTGTGACAAAACGAACTGTGAGAAAATGGTCACAGGAAGCTGAAGAAGCCCTGCAGGATTGTTTTGCAACCACAGACTGGATGACTCTTTGCCAAGCACATGGAGAGGACATCAATGACATGACTGAGTGTGTGACTGACTATATAAACTTCTGTGTGAACAACATCATCCCCACTAGAACAGTGAGATGCTTCCCTAATAACAAACCCTGGATCACCAGTGACCTGAAGGAACTGCTAAACAAGAAAAAAAGAGCCTTCAGGGAGGGAGACAGGGAATTACTGAGGAGTATACAGAAGCAACTTAAGGTCAAGATCAGAGACAGCAAGGAGGCATACAGGAAGAAGCTGGAGAACAAACTACAGAGGAACAATATCAGAGATGTCTGGTCAGGAATGAGAAAGATCACAGGTTTTAAGGACAGGAAGGATTGGATAGATGGAAGTCTGGACAGAGCCAATGAACTGAACACATTCTTCAACAGGTTCAGTTCAGGAACTAGCTCAGCATCCCCCTCTCCTGTTCCCAGCCAAACAGACATCCCACTATCCTCTGATCAACAGCTTTCCTGTTACACCTCGGATGTTTTATCCTTCACCTCAGCCATGGACTCTTCTAATTCCACAAGTTTGACTTCAACCAAGTCAGGAAATGCTGCTACCCCCTTTGACTCCCCCTCCCACTTGTCTGTCTCCAAAAGTCAGGTGAAGAGGCAGCTGGAGAAACTGAACCGGAACAAGGCTGCAGGTCCAGATGGTGTCAGCCCCAGAGTCCTGAAGGCCTGTGCAGAGCAGCTCTGTGGGATTCTGCAGCACCTCTTCAACCTTAGCTTAACTCAGGAGAAGGTCCCAGTGTTGTGGAAGACATCCTGCCTTGTTCCAGTACCCAAAAGAACTCACCCATCAGTCATCAATGACTATAGACCCGTTGCCCTGACATCCCACATCATGAAGGTCCTGGAGAGACTCCTGTTGGCACCCCTGAGTAAGCAAACAAGAACGAATCAGGACCCACTGCAGTTTGCTTATCGCTGTGGAGTTGGAGTTGAAGATGCCATCATCCACCTACTTCAACCAACCCACTGTCATCTGGACAAAGCAGGCAGCACTGTGAGGATCATGTTCTTTGATTTCTCTAGTGCATTTAACACAATTCAGCCTGATTTGCTTTGTCAGAAACTCCTGAAGACACAGGTGGAGCCCTCAACAATCGCCTGGATCAATGACTACCTGACCAACAGACCACAATTTGTGAGACTGAAGAATTGTGTGTCAAACCAGGTGGTCAGCAGCACAGGAGCACCACAGGGGACCGTACTCTCACCATTCCTTTTCACTCTGTACACCTCAGACTTCCAGTACAAATCAGAGACCGGTCATCTGCAGAAATACTCAGATGACTCTGCAATTGTCGGGTGTATCAGAGATGGACAAGAAGCTGAATACAGAGAGCTGGTGGACCGCTTTGTGACATGGTGTGGAAACAATCGTCTCACCTTGAATGTGAACAAAACAAAGGAGATGATTGTAGATTTCAGAAGAAACAGGGATAAGTCAAACACTGTTTCCATCATGGGAGAAGAAGTGGAGGTGGTTGAGGAGTATAAATACCTCGGAGTTCACCTTGACAACAGACTGGACTGGAGGCGCAACAGTGAAGCCGTCTACAAGAAGGGACAGAGCAGACTGTACTTCTTGAGGAAGCTTAGGTCCTTCAAGGTTTGCAGCAAGATGCTGCAGATCTTCTACAAGTCTGTTGTGGAGAGTGTAATCTCTTCAGCCGTCATCTGTTGGGGTAGCAGCATCAGAGCCAGGGATTTAAAAAGGCTCAACAACCTGATAAAGAAGGCTGGTTCTGTTCTTGGGACAACTGTGGAAAATCTGGAGATGATAATGCAAAGAAGGATTCTTCATAAAATCAAAAAAATTATGGACAACCCTGAGCATCCTCTTCATGAGACAGTCACACAACAACAGAGCATCTTCAGTCGGAGGCTTCTTCAGTTTCGCTGCAATACAGACCGCTACAGGAAATCCTTCCTGCCCACAGCCATCATTATCTACAACAACTCCTTAAAGAATTGATTATATGAGCTATACCAACACTTAATTTCCCTCTGGGATCAATAAAGTATTTTTGAATTTGAATTGAATTGAATTGAATCCTTCTGTTCATTCTGGGGTCCGTTTTCCTCTTGCGGCCGCGCCCAGGGAGGTTGGCTACAGTTCCATGGACCTTAAACTTCGTAATAATATTTGCAACTGTTGTCACAGGAACATCAAGCTGCTTGGAGATGGTCTTGTAGCCTTTACCTTTACCATGCTTGTCAATTACTTTCTTTCTGATCTCCTCAGAAAACTCTCTCCTTTGCTTTCTCTGGTCCATGTTCAGTGTGGTGCACACAATGATACCAAACAGCACAGTGACTACTTTTCTCCATTTAAATAGGCTGAATGACTGATTACAAGATTGGAAACATGTGTGATACTAATTAAAGTAACTATTTAGTTTGAAATATCACTATGATCCAGTTATTTATTATCTTTTCTAAGGGGTACCAACAAATGTGTCCAGGCCATTTTAGAATATCTTTGTAGAATAAGCAATAATTCAACTCTTTTCACAGCTTCTTTGCTTTATTCTATGACATACCAAAGGCATGCAAGTATACATGATAAAATAGCTTTCAATTTCATCACTTTTCAGGAGTAATGCAGCATTATTTCAATGAGCTGTAAGGGTACCAACAAATTTGAGCACGTGTGTATTTATTTATTTATTTTTACGTGTCCTGTTTGGCAGTGTGGAGCTCAGAATTGGTGTCTGAGTACCAAGTAGAAGCCCAACAGATTTACTTTCACAAGCGGAGCAGTACAGCGTTTGCTATAGTCCTCCACTTGATATATGTGTGAAAAATCTTTATTATGAATTGTTGGGGTTTTTATTTCCTTATGTTATGGACACGAAGACGGAAAATTAAGGAGAAGAAAGAAGGAAGATGAAGAAGAGAGGTAGGAAACAAGTCAAGAGAGAGGGTGAGTTGAAAATACAAGAGAGGAAGGGGAACAAAGAAAACACAGGAAGACATTGAAGTCTGCCTCCATACCCACAGGACGGCAGAGAGAGGGGGAAAACAAAACAAAACAAAACACAAAAAAGGAACATCGACAAAACAAAACAAACATTGTGAACTAAGAATTACACAACCACATCACACAAAAATAGATATAAAAATACAACAACAATGTCACAGAAAAACTCATGGTACCGATTAATCAAGCTCTAGTAATGATAACCTCAGCCCAAGAATATATCCTTAAACACCAGAGACCCCACATCTATGTGTGTGTGTTAGCATGCTGGTGCATATAAGGTTTCTCCATAAGAGTGTTCGATAGTTGGTGTGAGCAGGCATCAATCAGTCTCCCAGGAATCGATGCAGACATGAAGGAGATCAGAGCAAAGACGTCCAAAGGACCCCCAGAGCCCCAGGCGGACCCGGGCGGGGCCGACCGCATCCCCCAAGAGTGGAGCAAAGGAGAACCCCAGGGGAACGTCCAGCGGCTACTATGCAGGGGCCCGGGGGGCAGCAGTGACGAGCCCACGGGCCGCGCCGGCAACCGGCCGCGCCAGGACCGGCCGGTCAATGGACCGGGAGAGCCGGGGCCCAGCGGAACCCCACCCCCCAGCAGGGACCCGACAAGGGACCGGCCGACGAGGGGCCCCCGGCACTGCAGGGGCCACGGCTGGCCACCACCACCCTAGGCCAATCCCCACCGGCAACATCCCAGCGCCCCACCCCTGCCCTACATCGGGGCACCCCACCGATAGCCGCAGGGGATGGACAGCTTCCCCAGGCCGGGCTCAGCCAGCATCTGGACACCAAGTTGTACCAGCTCCCGGGTCCTGATCCCAGGCAACGCAGAGCGCCGAGACCAGGCATCCAACGAGGGCCAGGGCCGGTCCAACCTGCCAATGAACCGACCACGCACAGTGCGCACAGAACAGGTGATCAAACGATCAGAGACGCCGGATCTGCATCCCGTCGAGCCACCGAGCAGGCACCACTCAACAGTCCCAAACCCGGCACCCCTAAAAGAGGTGCCCCAACCAACCAAAGGAAGATATCGGCCCAGCGCATCGGCCGATCGACACACCGCCCCCCCCCCAGGCCCGGCCAGTCACGCACCAGGTCCGAACCGGATTGACCACCGATGCACCGGCAGGCAGGGGCCCCCGTCACCGGCGGGGAGTGACGGAGGGGAAATAGGCCCCCCATTAAGTGTAAGGCCTGAGGTGCGAGGGGGCAGACCAAGATCCAACCTGACAGGTAGACAAAGACATACAGACACAGTCATACGTTCCCTCCCTCTTAAACACATACATTCTCACTGACTCACCAAGACACCCAAGAAATTGACGCTGTACCCTCACTCACACACCCCATACACACTTTATGCTCCCAGTTGCAGGTACCGATACCCCAGTAGGACAACCAGCCCCCGGACCCGGGAGATGGATCCCCTACCTTCTAGGACGGAGACAAACAGACCGCCACGGGCCCCACAGTGGCGAAGCAGCCCAACAGCCTAGGACCCCGACCAGACCACCTTTTCCTCCTCCGGACCCCAACCCCTGATGGCCCATAGCGAACAGGGGTGTGAAAAGAACCCTAGCCTCCATTCTCCTGCTCGAGTATGGTGTTGATGCGTCTTATAATGTGCATTTAAAACAGAGGGGTGGGATGTGGGGAAGGCAGCCACACATCCCCCAACCCCCATCCCGTTCCCTCAGTGTCTATATGTGGTTTAACAGTGGGCACCGGCACCAGAGATGAAGCTGATTGAACAGCTCCCCCTCTGGATGCCGAAAAATGTGACCACCCCAAAGTCCCTACATGTGTATCTCATGAAAATGTTATAAGTGGGAATGTCTAAGTTGTATATTAAAACCGCTGTTCACTGGGATCCACCAGGGGAGGGAGGCCATGGCACGTTCAACCCGGGGCCCACGGCCACAGCACCACCAGGCCCCATGGACCCCAAGGCAGTCCCCCCAGCCCCATCCCAGAAGGAGAACTAAACCCACCCTGACACCCCACCATATACACTCTCACACATGGTCACCTTGTGCACCTTGTGCAGTCGTATATATTCAATTCAATTCAATTCAATTCAGTTTATTAATATAGCGCCAATTCACAACAGATGTCATCTCAAGGCACTTAACAAGAAGTCCTTTCAATACTTTTATACAAACATTCAAATCAGTTAAAAAGTTTCCTATTTATGGAATCCCAGCAGATTGCGCCAGTCATTGGCGTGAGGTTGGGCCCTGTTGATGCAGACTTTCCAACCGCAGCAATCCTTCAGCAATCCCTCATACTGAGCAAGCATGTAGCGACGGTGGAGAGGAAAAACTCCCCTTTAACAGGAAGAAACCTCCAACAGAGCCAGGCTCAGTAGGAGCGGCCATCTGCTACGACCGTCTGGGAGTTTGAGAAGACAGAGCAGAAACACGGAAGGAACAGAAGATCTGATATAAGAGTACTTTCTATGTTACAGAAAGTAAAAAGTTGATAACAGGACACAGTGGATGTTCAGTTACTGGGAGGATCATCCCAGTCGATGCCCCCCGTCCAACAGGGCATTGCAGCCAAGCAGGATACCAGACCAGGTATATCTTCTATGGAGAGAAAAACACTGAGAGAAAACAAAGTTAACAGTCGAAATAACAGAATGTACTGTAATACAACTGGAGAGTCGTAGGAGAAAAGGTAGTAGCAGGGTGAAGTAAATTGGTAAGTCTGTCCTCCAGCAGTCTAAGCCTATAGCAGCATAACTACAAAGATAGCTCAGGAAGACCTTAGCCACTCTAACTATAAACTTTATCAAAAAGGAAAGTTTTAAGCCTGGCCTTAAAAGTAAACAGAGTGTCTGCCTCACGGACTAAAGCTGGGAGCTGGTTCCACAGGAGAGGAGCCTGATAACTAAAAGATCTGCCTCCCATTCTACTTTTAGAAATCCTAGGAACTACAAGTAAACCTGCAGTCTGAGAGCAAAGGGCTCTGCTAGGAACATATGGAACAATTAGATCTCTGATGTATGATGGAGCTTGATTAATAAGGGCTTTGTAAGTAAGAAGAAGGATCTTAAATTCTATTCTGGATTTAACAGGGAGCCAATGAAGGGAAGCTAAAACAGGAGAAATGTGATCTCTCTTTTAATATTCATCAGAACTCTTGCTGCCGCATTTTGGATCAACTGAAGGGTTTTAATGTCATTTTGTTAACTTCCTGATAGTAAAGAATTACAGTAGTCCAGCCTTGAGGTAACAAATGCATGGACTAGTTTCTCAGCATCACTCCTGGACAGGATGTTTCCAATTTTAGCAATATTCCGGAGGTGAAAGAAAGAAATCCAAGAAACCTGTTTAATATGGGATTTAAATGTCAAGTCTCGGTCAACAGTAACGCCGAAGTTCTTTACGTTATTACTGGGGGCCAATTTAATGCCATCCAGATGAAGTGATTGACTAATCAGTTTCTGTTTAAGAACTTCTGGTCCAAAGACAGCAACTTCTGTCTTGTCAAAATTTAAAAGCAAAAAGTTTAGGGTCATCCATGTTTTTATGTCTTCCAGACATGCCTGTAATCTACCTAACTGACTGGGTTCCTCAGGATTTATGGATAAATATAGTTGTGTATCATCTGCATAGCTGTGGAAATTTATCCCATGTTGTCTAATGATTCTACCAATTGGGAGCATATATATGGTGAACAGAATTGGTCCAAGCACAGAACCCTGTGGAACTCCACAAGTAACCCTTGAGTGTGAAGAAGATTTATCATTTAGATCAACAAACTGGAATCTATCAGACAAATATGATTTAAAACAGCCTAGTGCTGTTCCTTTGATCCCTGCAACATGTTCAAGCCTTTCTAGGAGAATATTATGATCGACTGTGTCAAAAGCAGCACTGAGATCTAACAATACCAGAACAGACACAAGTTCATTATCTGAGGCCATGAGAATATCATTTGTAACCTTCACCAGTGCTGTTTCAGTGCTATGATGAGCTCTAAAACCTGACTGAAACTCTTCAAACAGCTCGTTAGCGTTTAGATGCACACAGACTTGATTAGCAACAATTTTCTCAAGGACTTTGGATAAGAAAGGAAGGTTAGATATAGGTCTGTAATTCACTAAGTCATCTTGATCAAGCGAAGGTTTCTTGAGTAAAGGTTTAATTACAGCTATTTTAAATTCCTGTGGTACGTATTCGTTTACTAAGGATAGATTCATCAAATCCAAAATGGGGCCAGGAACCAAATGGAACACTTGTTTAAATAATTTGGTTGGAATTGGGTCCAAAATACAAGTTGAAGGTTTAGATGAGGCTAATATTTTTGATAATTCCGAAAGCTCGACTGAATCAAAACAGCCTAAGCACAACTCAGTTCTTTCCGATACTGCCTCATTTACTGAGGAAGAAATAATCATGTTTGGGAGGATGCCAATGATTTTATTTTTTATAGAATTAATTTTATTTATGAAGAATCCCATAAAATCATCACTGCTAAGAGCTGGGGGAATAGTTGGCTCAAAAGAGCTATGACTCTGTGTAAGTTTGGCAACTGTACTAAAAAGAAACCTAGGATTGTTTTTATTCGCCTCTATTAATGATGAAAAATATGCTGTTCTAGCTTGTCGAAGGGTCTTTTTATACAGTAGTAGACTGTTATTCCAGGTTAAATAGGAATTCTCTAGGTGTGTAGAGTGCCATTTTCTCTCCAACTTCCTAGTATTCTGCTTTAAAGTACGCAACTCTGCGTTGAACCAAGGAGTCAGCCTCCTATGGCTAGCCACTTTCTTTTTTAAGGGGGCTACACTATCTAATGCCAAACGCAATGAGGACGTAACGCTGTGAACCCGACCATCAATTTCTGAAGGGATAGAGATAGAATTACTGCCATCCACTGTGTTACCCTGAGACACTAAGGAAAGTAAGAATGGAACAGATTCTTTAAAAATTGTTACAGAATTGTCTGATAAAGCTCTACTATAATGAAATTTTCTTTCAGATTTAAGATGGTCAGTTAAAGTAAATTCAAAAGTTATTAAGAAGTGGTCAGACAGGACCGGGTTATGTGGGTGGACTGTTATTTCCTCACACTCAATACCGTATGTCAGTACAAGGTCCAACGTGTGTTTACCCGAGTGGGTCGATCCCTGTACTTTTTGAGTAAAGCCAATTGAGTCTAAAATAACATTAAAGGCTGTATTTAGGCTATCACTTTCAGTATCCACATGAATATTAAAGTCCCCCACTATAATAACCCTATCAGTATTTAATACTAAATCAGAAAAAAAATTTGAGATCTGATCCAAGAATTGAGAGTAAGGGCCAGGTGGACGATACAAAACCACAAACAAAAATGGTCTTAATGTTTTGCAACTTGGATGAGGAAAATTAAGGGTTAGATGTTCAAAGGAACTGTAGCTATCAATTGGTCTGGGAATAATTAGTAAATCAGAACGAAAAATGGTTGCAACTCCTCCTCCTCGCCCAGTATTTCTAGGAATGTGAAAATTTAAATGACTGGAAGGAGTTGACTCATTTATACTGACATAATCCTCCTGCTGCAACCAGGTTTCTGTGAGACAAAGGAAATCAATGTGATTATCACAAATCAAGTCATTTACTAACAAAGTCTTTGAGGAGAGAGATCTTATGTTTAATAAACCACATTTAATAGATGTATTTTTCTGTTCAGTCAAAGTTGTATTTATTTTTATGAGATTTCCATAATTTGCTTTTGTTGGCTTAACTTTTAATCCATTTAATTTTGGCCGTGGGCAAGACACTGTTTCTATAGGGTAATGGGTGGGTAACAGTACAGAAGCAGCAGAGAGGTGGGTTAAACTACGACTCTTCTTCCTGGTCTGGACCCTGGGTTGTCAGTGTTTTGGAGGACTAATAAATTCGGTCATATTCCTAGAAAGAAGAGCTGCTCCATCCAAAGTGGGATGGATGCCGTCTCTCCGGATCAGACCAGGTTTTCCCCAAAATGTTCTCCAGTTATCAATGTAGCCCACATCGTTTGCAAGATACCACCCAGACAACCATTGATGGAATGACAGCATGCAGCTAAACATGTCGTCACTGGTCTGATCAGGCAGGGGACCAGAAAAGATTAACGAGTCGGACATTGTTTTGGCAAACTTACACACCGAAGCAACTTTAATTTTAGTGACCTCCGATTGGCGTAACCGGGTGTCATTACCGCCAGCGTGAATAACAATCTTACTGTATTTACGCTTATCTTTAGACAGCAGTTTCAGGTAGGATTTGATGTCGCCCGTTCTGGCCCCTGGCAAACATTTGACTATGGTCAGTGGTGTCTCTAATGCCACGTTTCTGACTATGGAGCTGCCAATTACCAGGGTCGGATTCTCAGCGGGTGTGTCTCTGAGCGGGGAAAATCTGTTAGAAATGCGGACCGGTTGGTGGTGGCCCGGGGGCTGGGTCCTAGAACTATGCTTCCTACGTACCGCCACCCAGCCGGCCTGAGGTCCCGGCTGCGCGGGCTCTACCGGAGGACAGCTAGGGGGTTCTATCCTTGTTGGCTCCGCGCTGGCTAATGGGCTTCGGCTATCAGCTGGTTTTTCAAGAGCCGCGCTTCTAATTCTGATACCCTCGCCTCCAAAGCTACAAAAATATTACATTTATTACAGTTACCATTATCACTAAAGGAGGCTGGGAAGTAACTAAACATCTGACAGAGAGAGCAAGAGAGAAGAGAAGAGTTAAATACAGCTTACCCCCGTCTAATGAGCACGGATTTCACACTGTCTTCGACCACCCAGTACAATATATCTTAATACTCTGTAAGCAAATGCATAACCAACAAACTCACAATTTGTTCTTGTTTGGATTTATTTCAATTATGTACACAATAACTCCTTCAAGGTTGTGTGTACTCCTACCAATACTCTAAATGCTTCTCTGGACTACACACACAGAATAGTTGAACAAGCAGAGACGCCAGATACAACCCCTGCCGAGCCACCTACCAACAAACAATAAACCCCTAGCATCCCTGCAGTGCACACCCAGTCCCTAATAAGGACAATGAATACCCTAGAAACAACTGAAATTCTACACCAGCTGATGCTGCACAGTGCAAAGAAACCACCTACCAGTGCATCCTCTCAGGGGTCCCTCCTGGCAACAATCCACTCACAAATCATAAACCAAATCACCATAATCAGACCACAAAACAACCACCCCACCTCCCCCATGCCGCACATGTAAGGACTATTCCACATCCCCAGCGACCTCCAATACCTTCGACCGCCAGAGCCCGACAGATCCAACCAAGAAATTAACTGCACGAGGCAAATTACAGTGTCCCCCAATTGCAAACACAGATCACCAAATCAAATGACACCCCCCTGCACACAACACGATGAAAGCCCTGAGCACAACGGTGCCTGCGAGAGGGGTGGTGCAACGAGCAGCGCCACAGCGGATCCACCAATCCCCCTCAGAATCCCCCCACAGAGCAACACCCCCCTAGCCCCGTGCAGGAATAACAAAGCAACCCAAAAAATCATAGTCAGTACACCAAGGGAACAAGAGGCAGACAGCTCCAGACAGCCCCAAGTGCCGGCCACAAGCACTCAACCACTGCAGCACCACACTGGCCAGTGATGACTCCATATGGTCCGCACCCTCCTCCCCCTTCAGGTGAAGGAGTATTCCAGAATCCACTTCCAAGACACACCAAACACACGGCCGCAGGGTTCCAAAACACCAAAAGTGAGGCCCCACCCCCCCCTCCATGGAAAACCCTCCCATTGTTCCTAGAGCCCCCACATTCAAAAACAGCACTGGGCTGCCTGCAGATGACCCCAAACAAGGCCCACCAAAGGCATAACGACAAAAGGCAAACACTGGGCCGACACACTGGCCAACCGATTTACCGCTCCACCCACACCCTGCCGGCAGCCTTCAGAGTTGAACCAGCACGCCCCCCAAACACCCTGCCCTAGACATTAGTGTTGGAAAAATTGTATATTGTAGTTATCATTGATTTATGTAAAACTGCTGTTTGCTATACTGAGTGACTAATGACTGGGGTCACAGCTGAGTTCAAGAAGTCTTTAATTCTCTGTAATCTTAAAATAGTGTGGTTGAACAGGAACGAGGTTAAGAGAGCAACTGAAACCTGCACTCAGTTTCCATTTTTTGAAGCTTGACAGACTGTGAAATCTTGCAACAGCAGCTTGCAAGATAATGTTCCTTCCCTAATTTGGTGAGATGTCACTGTTTCAATGTGTACACGCCTATGACTGTTGAAATGTAATAAAAGGCAAAGGGAGTCAGCAGCTCATCGAGGATGGCACTGAGCGTGCTTGGTGTCTTTATCCCCTTGCAAAATCATCCCTTGCAAGTAAAACACAGAAGTTGTTTGTGTCTTTCCTCATTCTGTTTTTTGTATTTTAGGGTATTATTTACCTAACAATTATTGGGGACCCCCAATGCACCGGGCGGGCTGAGGCACCAGTCACTGGCTGGGAGCTGTAGCCGTATCGGCTGAAAGGGATGTATCTTTCCCGGAGTACGCCCTGGAGTCACACTATGGTTTAGGCATTCTTGTTTGGGTGGCCTGAAGCAGCAACTGGAGAGCGCTGACCTCGAGGCGAGGTCCTGGGGCGAAGTGGGGAAGCCTGGTGTGGGCGGGGGGGGTGAAGCTGGCCTGGCGATTGCAAGGATGGCCCGTTACGAAACGCAGAAGCCGAAGGAGCTGGGAAAAGATCTGTTGGAATTCTGCTGGACCAACAAGAGCCGGACAGTGTGGGAAACCTGAAGGAGTCTGGCTGCTGAAAGAGGAGCAGCCTCTCCCAACCTCTCCTGATCTCTAGCCTTATTCTCTTTTCTTTTCTTAGATTTTTTTCTTAGTTACTTTATACACCCAGCCTCTGGAGTCACTGTATTAGACTGGATCTCTTTTTTGGGTTACTTTCTATAGGACTGTGGATTACCAAAATGGAGTTTTGCTCAGCTGAGGACTTTCAGAAACCGCTACAGAGAGTTGAAACCATTGAGACAAAGTTACACCATCTTTAGATTAATTTTGATCTAAACACTGGATATGGAGTTTTCTTGGTCCAACAGTCTTCACAGAAGCCACAGAACAACGCTACTCCTCCAGCCACAATGTTTTTAGCCGTTTAAAAGTTTAATTTGACGAATACTGGCCTGCTTTAAAGCGCACTGAATCTACACCTGCTTTCTCTCCTCAGAGGAAGAAAAAACAAAAGAAACTGCAACCCAAAACAAGAGATTTCACTCCCTTTGGAATGCCCCTGAGAAACAGATTTGCAGCCCTCAGTTTGCCCCCCAGCAAAAGTTCTCATCATACATGATGGATCATTTAATGGTTTCAATCATTTTTGTAGCCAGAACGTTAGTGTTATCAGCTGCCCCAAGAATACAGTGAGAGAAATATCAGAAAAAATACAGAAAATTTTAGAACAACACCCTAAACTGGAAAAACTTGTTATCCATACAGGTACAACTGATGTAGCCAAAAATCAGAATCAAAAATTCTCAAAACAGACTACTCTGATCTGCTACAGAAACTTGATGGACTTAACATAAACATCTTTATCAACGGACCAGTCCCTAAAGGAAATGATCAAAAGTACAGTAGACTTCGCATGATCCATAAATGGTTGAAGAGAAAATCTGTTGAAAAATCGATCCCATTTATTAATAACTTTAAAATATTTGGATGTGCAAAGCACTTGTTTAAGGTAAACCAGCGTTATCTTAACAGAGCTGGACTAAGACTGTTGACCTCAAATATTTTTTTTGTTATCTGAATAAACACTTGATAAAGCACCTAAGAGCTGACCTCGAAGCACGGCCTGTGGATATTATCAGAGAACAAACATTTCCCCACACAAATCAAGTGACATCACCAGCCCAGACAGTTGCACGGACTGACAGAGAACACACATTTCCAGCAGCAAGCAAAGATGTACATTGCTCAGCAAAGTGTTCTTCAAGTATTCCAATGTCATCAGACTCATCGACACCAAATGACTCTACGTTTAGAGATTTCTCAGATAGACTGAGAGCACAAATTAGAATTGGGTCACAACCAGTCCTTTCCACAACTCCATCACTTTACCACTTCAGTTTCTATGCTCCTCTTATCTGGAACAAACTTCCAGACAACTACAAATCCTCTATGCTAAAAGCATGCATCAGTATTTCCATGTTGGCCCAAGAGAGAATAAGGGGGGAATGTTATTTAGATTATAAAAACCTATTTTAGTGTTATTTTTTATGTGATGAATAAAAGTCAGCTCAGAGTCAAAAATCACCCCCAGGTTCTTCACCTGTAAGGTGATTGTAGTTTTGGTAAAAGTTTCTCTCTCTGAGCCTCAGGACTGATGACGAAAACTTCAAAGTGTTTCTGATCACCTGATGTGGCCAGCATCAGTTACCATGGAGATCAGCAGGTTCAAACAGAGGTAACCTTCCTGATTCGGCAAACTGGCTATCAGCACAATCACACAACAATCTCAAACGCTTCTCTGTTCTTGTGTTTTCTTTATTCAACAATAAGTCATGATATGGGGGTTTCGTTGTACAATTATTACGATCAAATGTATTCTACGCTGTTTTGCCTGAGTGTAAATAAACAGCTCTCTACAGCGTGTGTGGGGCAGAGAGAACAATCTGTGTATCATTAGTCCTTTCTATTTTTGATAGACAAAAATAAAAAATGTGATTGTTTTTTTGTTATTTATTTTATTTTATTTATTTATTTATTTTAGTGTCTTGCAGCTGGAAGCTGAAAGGAAGGAGCATCTCCCACCACAGTGTCTCTCTTGAATTATAAAACAAAGTTACTTATCTGATGTTATCTTTTGTTTTCTCAGTTAACACGCATACTAAATGGTATAAAAGGCAAAAATAATAATAAAAAACCACAGGGCTCCTCGGGAAAGCAGAATTCTGTAACAGTGACTGAAAAGATGGAATGAAATTATCAACAAGGTCGACTAAAGCTGATCTGGTAATAAAGTAATCAAACCGATTGTTTCAGTGCATAGAGTGGGCATTCACTTAGATATAAAAAGGCCACGTAGCCTTGTGTTTATTCCAGTGTTTTAAATATGGGGGCTGGCTTAATCAGTGTCAATTTTATTTATCAATAGGCTACGTTTGTGCATAGCAACAATGAATTTTACTTCTCTTCCTACCTGGCTTTCAAAGAATATACAATTTTAAGAATTAACTTGTAGGCAATGGGGCGGGGGGGGGGGGTATAAATGCCTATTTTCTCCCCAATTAGCCTCTTAAAAAGATAACAGATTAAGGTTACAAAATTCAAACAAGTTAATCTGGGGTTGAACTGTTACCTTAGCCAGCTGACAGAATGATCTATGTGTCATACAGGTGAGGTGGCTGGAACTGCAGCGTATCGCTGGCCTAGTGGTTTAGTCACCGCTGCAGAGTTCTGTTTTCCCAAAGAACCGCATGATTGAACCCTGTGGTTTCTCTTGGTTTTTAATGTGGTTTTTTTTTATTATGATTTTTGCCTTTTATACCATTTTGTATGCTTGTTAACTGAGAAAATAAAAGCTGAAATCAGGTATGTAACTTTATTTATTATTCATTTGAGACACAGTGATGGGCGGTGCTCCTTTTGTTGAGCTGTCCAGCTGCAAAAGACAGCGGTCGACCGTCACTGAAACATTTTAACACACATCAATACAGTCAGAGGTCCAGTCTGCTAGTAGTTAATCACTTATAGTCCTTTTCCACGGAGGCGGAGCTGGAGCCCCCTTGGCTCCCGTGCTGACTAAGCTCCGGTGTTTTCGTTTTCAATTCCCGGAAGCACCAGCTCCGAGAGCCAGAAACGGGTGCTACTCTGGCACCACTCTTGTGTGGGGCCAAAGCGGAGCTATCCATGCACTCACTACGTCAAGGGGGAAGGTGGAGGGATTTACAGCCTTCACAATAGAGGACCGCCATATTTAAATCCAGACTGCTCGGAATGTTTTTTTTTGTCTTTGTTGAAAACATGGATAGCATCAAGACTACGTCATCTATTACGACGTTGCCTTGTCGACAGTAACTACAACAGCGATGCCTTTTGCCGCTGTATCGCAACAAATGCTTGTAAAGCAACGATTAGCATCTGCAACCAGACGAGGTCATCCATCTTTGTTGTTATGGTTTTCTTGTTCTGTGTCTGCTATATTTTCGGCGAGCGGCTTCCCGCGTGATTTCTTAATTGACGCTTCGATGACGCAACACCATAGCTCACGGTGGCTCCAAGTTGGCTCCTTGTTATGGAAAAAGAAGGAGGTTTTGTGAATGCTCTGGCTCCAGCACCAGCCCCAGCCCCAGCTCCAGCTCCGAACAGGCTCTCGGTTCTTTGCAATTAAATATTAAAAACAAATTCTGTCATGCTGCCCGTTTTTCAATTTTGAATTTTTGATCTGAGACAAAACATTTAAACATGAGAAATAAGGCATTTTTTGTATTTTGTTTCAGATTTAAAAACAAACAAATAAAAACTCACATTTTCATTTTTTGACTTTTGTTTGTCAATCAAAAATACAAAGGACAAATGATACACGGATTGTACACAGACCTGAGAGGCCAGGTGAATCGAATTTGGATAGAATGCTGAGTGGGAAGAGGATTTGGGACGTGGTCCTGCTCCTGAACTGAAGTTAACAGTAACTCCATGAGTATGGATTGATAACTCATTTAAATTAGATCAATAGATAAGTTCTGTTGTTAAGAGACTACCTGCCTAAAAATGAGTTTGAAAAGTTCATCCATCTCCTTATCATGTGTCGGCTTGATTACTGTAATTCCCTGTACCTTGGAGTACCACAATCATCTCTTCATTGTTTACAGCTTTCTCAGAACTCAGCAGCTCATTTGTTGACGGGTGGTACACGGCATTACCCCTGTCTTTGATGCTTTACATCGGCTGCTTGTTGATTATAGAATATAGTTTGATATTTTATGACTTGTTTTTAAAGCTTTAAACGGCCTGGCCACTTCTTATTTGTCTGAGCTGTTGCACCACCATGTTCCAACTAAGACTTTAAGGTTGTCCTCTCTGTTCCTCCTGGAGTTTCCTACATCAAGACTCGGGTCCCATGGTGACAGAGCTTTTTCAGTATCTGCTCCTAAATTGTGGAACGGGTTGCCGCTCCATATTTGTGCCACTCAGACTCTTGTACAGTTTAAGTCATAACTTAAGACTCATTATTTTTCATTGGCTGTTAAGTAAGCTGTCTCCTTTTTATTATCTATTGGTGATAGGAATTGTGAATTTTGTTGAGCTCCCTCCTCCTGCTCAAATATAGTGTTGATCCTTGTTGTTATAATATGCAGTTAAAACAGTGGGGACTAGCACCTGAGGTGAAGCTGAATAAAACATTGATGAGAATGTTATGTGTCTAAGTTGTACAGTAAAATTTGGGGACAGACATCAAGGGACAGCGGAGATGGAAACCTCTCCCCGCACCCCAGTGATGTGCCCAAACCCCAAGGCCCTACATGAGTGGTAAAGTGATGGAGCGGACAGACAAAGGTGTCCGTGGATGGGGAAGAAAAGACTGGGGGGCAAAATGTCTTCCCAGGTAGCCAGCTCCCCCACTGACTACAATAGGCACACTCGTTTACCAAGATCCACCAAGGGAAGAAGCCCTAGGCACATGCACCCCAGGGTCTATGCTTGTGGAACCGTCAAGCTCCATGGAGCCCAAGGCAGTCCCCCAAGCTCCACTGCAGAAGAAGTGCTTCACTCACCCCTACATTTGGTCAACTCGGAGCACAAAACACATTAGACATTAGGCTTTGCTTACTTCTATTGCAGGTTCGTCAAGGCAAGGCGTAGCAATTTTATTTGTATAGCACACTTTCAACAACAAGGTAATTCAAGGTGCTTTACATGATTAGGCGATAAAGTTAAAAAGTAATAAAGCATAAAACACACACAGAGCATATGACATGTAAAAACATTACATAAATTTAGGATAAAGTAAAAACAGCAATTAAGCATGGAGCACACACAAAATATATGATAGATGAAAACATTACTCAAAGGCAGCTCTAAATAGATTGTTTTTTAGTCGTGATTTAAAAGAACTCAGTGTTTCAGTAGCTTTGCAGTTGTCTGGAAGTTTGTTCCAGATTAGAGGATCATAGAAACGGAAAGCTGCTTCTCCATGTTTGGTTCAAATTGTAGGAATGTTGAGTAGACTGGGATTAGAGGACCTGAGTGGTCTGGGGGGTTGGTATAGTGACAGTAGATATTCTACATACTTTGGTGCTAGGCCATTCAATGATTTATATACTAGTAAAAGTATTTTGAAGTCTATTCTCTGAGCTACAGCGAGCCAGTGTAAGAACTTTAGAACTGGGGTGATGTGCTCTACTTTCATGGTTCTAGTAAAGGGGCGAGCAGCAGCGTTCTGGATCAGCTGCAGCTGTCTAACTGACTTTTTAAGCAAACTGTGAGGATGCTGTTGCAGTGATTAATGCGAATAAAGATAAACACATGGAAGATTTTTTTTCGGGGTCCTGTTGCGACATTAGTCCTTTAATCCTAGAAATGTTCTTCAAGTGATAGAAGGCTGACCTTGTTATTGCCTTTGTGTGATCCTGGAGGTTCAGGTCTGAGTCCATTACAACACCTAGATGTCTGGCCTTATTAGTATTTTTTAGCTGTATTAACTGAAGATGTGTGCTGACTCTTGATCATTCCTCTTTAGGTCCAAAAGTAATTACCTCTGTTTTGTTTCTGTTCAGCTGGAGAAAGTTATGGCACATCTATTCATTTATTTGCTCGATGCATTTACTTAGGGTTTGGATGGGTTCAAAGTCACCTGGTGATATTGTAATGTAGAGTTGAGTATCATCTGTATAGTTATGGTAGCTAATCTTATTGGTTGTTATAATCTGGGTTAGTGGGAGTATGTAGATATTAAATAATAGGGCCCCCAGGATGGAGCCCTGGGGCACCCCACATGTGATTGTTGTTCGTTCTGATGAAAAGTTTCCTATTGAAAAAAAGAAGTCCCTGTTCTTCAGGAAAGACACAAACCAGCCAAGTATTGTACCAGAGAGTTTGACCCAGCTCTCCAGTCGTTTCAATAATATATCATGATCAACAGTGTCAAATGCTGCACTGAGGTCCAACAGAACCAGCACTGTGGTTCTACCATAGTCTGTATTTTTGCAGATGTCATTGAAAACTTTGACGAGGGCATTCTCAGTGCTGTGTTGAGCACAGAAACCAGACTGAAAAACATCAAAGCGGTTGGTCATTGTTAGGAAACTATTTAACTGCTGAAACACAGCTTTTCAATAATCTTACTGATGAATGGAATATTAGAGATTGGCCTGTAGTTCTGCATTAACATGTTGTTCAGGTTATTCTTCTTTAGCAGTGGTTTAACAGCTGGTGTTTTTAATGCCTGGGCGAAGACAGCTGAAAGGAGGGATGATTTCACTATTTGAATCAGATCAGACCCAATGACTTTCTTAAGGAAAACTGTGGGTAGGATATCAAGACAGCAAGAAGAGGAGCTTAATTGGTTAATGATTTCTTTAAGGTTTTTTTGGTTTAATTTATGGAATTCTAACATTTTCTCTACATTTGTGTTAATTGGGTATAACACTGGTAATGAGTTTGGTACTGAGGTACAGACTGACTTATTAGACTGTCTAATTGTTAGAGTCTGTTCAGTGAAAAAGCTGGCAAATTAATCGCAGTCCATTCTTACTTTCCTCAGTGTCTCAGAGTAACACAGTGGATGGCAGCAATTCTATCTCTAACCCTTCAGAAATTGATGGTCTGGTTCACAGCGTTACGTCCTCATTGCGTTTGGCATTAGATAGTGTAGCCCCCTTAAAAAAGAAAGTGGCTAGCCATAGGAGGCTGACTCCTTGGTTCAATGCAGAGTTGCATACTTTAAAGCAGAATACTAGGAAGTTGGAGAGAAAATGGCGCTCTACAAACCTAGAGAATTCCTATTTAACCTGGAATAACAGTCTACTGCTGTATAAAAAGACCCTTCAACAAGCTAGAACAACATATATTTCATCATTAATAGAGGCGAATAAAAACAATCCTAGGTTTCTTTTTAGTACAGTTGCCAAACTTACACAGAGTCATAGCTCTGTTGAGCCAACTATTCCCCCAGCTCTTAGCAGTGATGATTTTATGGGATTCTTCATAAATAAAATAATTATATTAAAAATAAAATCATTGGCATCCTCCCAAACATGATTACTTCTTCCTCAGTAAATGAGGCAGCATTGGAAATAACTGTAGAACCTCATTTGTGCTTAGGCTGTTTTGATTCAGTCGAGCTTTCGGAATTATCAAAAATATTAGCCTCATCTAAACCTTCAACTTGTATGTTGGACCCAATCCCAACCAAATTATTTAAAGAAGTGTTCCATTTGGTTCCTGGCCCCATTTAGGATATGATGAATCTATCCTTAGTAAACGGATACGTACCACAAGAATTTAAAATAGCTGTAATTAAACCTTTACTCACGAAACCTTCCCTTGATCAAGATGACTTAGTGAATTACAGACCTATATCTAACCTTCCTTTCTTATCCAAAATCCTTGAGAAAATTGTTGCTAATCAAGTCTGTGAGCATCTAAACAGTAACGAGCTGTTTGAAGAGTTTCAGTCAGGTTTAAGAGCTCATCATAGCACTGAAACAGCACTGGTGAAGGTTACTAATAATATTCTCATAGCCTCAGATAATGGACTGGTGTCTGTTATGGTTTTGTTAGATCTCAGTGCTGCTTTTGACACAGTCGATCACAATATTCTCTTAGAATGGCTTGAACATGTTGCAGGGATCAAAGGAACAGCACTAGGCTGGTTTAAATCATATTTGTCTGACAGATTCCAGTTTCTTCATCTAAATGATCAATCTTCTTCACTCTCAAGGGTTCAAGGGTTACTTGTGGAGTTCCACAGGGTTCTGTGCTTGGACCAATTCTTTTCACCATATATATGCTTCCAATTGGTAGAATCATTAGACAGCATGCGATAAATTTCCACAGCTATGCCGATGATACACAACTATATTTATCCATAAATCCTGATGAACCCAGTCAGTTAGGTAGATTACAGGCAAGTTCTGGAAGACATAAAAACATGGATGAATCTAAACTTTTTGCTTTTAAATTTTGACAAGACAGAAGTTGCTGTCTTTGGACCAGAAGTTCTAAAAAAGAAACTGATTAGTCAATCACTTCATATGGATGGCATTAAATTGCCCCCCAGTAATAACGTATAGAACCTCGACATTATTTTTGACCAAGACTTGACATTTACATCCCATATTAAACAGGTTTCTAGGATTTCCTTCTTTCACCTCTGGAATATTGCTAAAATTAGAAACATCCTGTCCAGGAGTGATGCTGAGAAACTAGTCCATGCATTTGTTACCTCAAGGCTGGACTACTGTAATTCTTTACTATCAGGTAATCCACAAAATGCCATTAAAAGCCTTCAGTTGATCCAAAATGCCGCAGCAAGAGTTCTGATGAATATTAAAAAGAGAGATCACATTTCTCCTGCTTTAGCTTCCCTTCATTGGCTCCCTGTTAAATCCAGAATAGAATTTAAGATCCTTCTTCTTACATAAAAAGCCCTTAATAATCAAGCTCCATCATACATTGGAGATCTAATTGTTTCCTATGTTCCCAACAGAGCACTTCGCTCTCAGCCTGCAGGTTACTTTTAAGGCCAGGCTTAAAACTTTCCTTTTTG
Organism: Valencia hispanica; assembly: GCA_963556495.2. Classification (NCBI taxonomy): domain Eukaryota; kingdom Metazoa; phylum Chordata; class Actinopteri; order Cyprinodontiformes; family Valenciidae; genus Valencia; species Valencia hispanica. Next base: position 16,208,260 of record OY747712.1, on the reverse strand, counting down.
ACAAAGCTTATAGTTAGAGTGGCTTAGTTCATCCTGAGCTAGCTCTGTAGTTATGCTGCTATAGGCTTAGACTGCTGGAGGACAGACTTACCAATTTTCTTCACTCTGCTACTTCCTTTTCTACTACTACTCTCCAGTTGTATTACAGTACATTCTGCTATTTTGACTCTTAACTTTGTGTTCTCTCCGTGTTTTTCTCTCCATAGAAGATATACCTGGTCTGGTATCCTGCTTGGCTGCAATGCCCTGTTGGACGTGGGGCATCGACCGGGATGGTGCTCCCAGTGGCTGAACATCCACTGTGTCCGGTTATCAACTTTTTACTTTCTGTAACATAGAAAGTACTCTTATATCAGATCTTCTGTTCCTTCTGTGCCTCTGCTCTGTCTTCTCAAACCCCCAGACGGTCGTGGTAGATGGCTGCTCGTACTGAGCCTGGTTCTGTTGGAGGTTTCTTCCTGTTAAAGGGGAGTTTTTCCTCTCCACCGTCGCTACATGCTTGCTCAGTATGAGGGATTGCTGAAAGATTGCTGTGGTTGGAAAGTCTGCCCAACCTCACGCCAATGACTGACGCAATCTGCTGGGATTCCTTAAATATGACACTTTTTAACTGATTGGATTGTTTGTATAAATGTATTGTAATGACTTCTTGTTAAGTGCCTTGAGATGAAATCTGTTGTGAATTGGCGCTTTATAAATAAACTGAATTGAATTGAATTGAAGTTTAGTTGGAGTTGAGAGATAAGAAGGATGCGGTGGGAGGGTAAGTACGTTTAAAGGTTTCAACTGAACTGTCCCAGAGAAAACACTTTTTTACAGTGGTCTCACTATGGCTAGATAGTTTAGCAGAGATGGTACCTTATCCAGAGTTTAATTCCATGTTAACCTCAAGACAATGTGTCTTTGTCTCCATTGCTTCCATTCTCTGGAGCAGTTTCTCAAAGTCCTCAGCTGAGCAAAACGCCATTTTGGTAATCCACAGTCTTCAAAAAGTAACCCAAAAAGAGATCCGGTCTAATACAGTAACTCCAGAGCCTTGGTGTATAAGAAATAAGAAAAAAAGCTAAGAAAAGAAAATAAGAAAAGAGAATAAGGCGAGGGGTTGGGAGAGATCAGGAGAGGCTGCTCCCCCTTCAGCAGCTACAAAATAAATTGTCCAAAATTACAGCCAGACAGCTTCCCCTCTGACCGCACTCAACTCCACCAAGAAAACCTTTCTATGGACCCCTGAGGCCAAGGATGCCTTCAACCACCTCAAGATGAACTTTTCCCAGGCTCCCATATTGACCCAACCAGATGCCTGCAAGAAATTAATCTTAGAGGTCATACATCCGATTCAGGGGAAGGAGCTGTCCTTTCCTTTCTCAGACCTCTCCTGACAACCACAAGCTACATCCCTGCACTTTTTTCTCCTGCCGGTTATCCTCTCCTGAGAGAAATTGTGAAATTATGTGATGTGTGGTCTCTCCCACCGATGTTGTAGGTTCAGTCACCTGGGACATTCGAGATGTCATAACTGAGGCTCTACGAAGTGAACACGACTTAGGTTCTACGCCCCCCAACTGGATCTATATACCTTCCTCAGTACGGGGGAGTCTCATCCATTGGTCTTACACGGCTAGGTTTTCTTGCCACCTGGGTGTAGGGAGAACCATCTCCCTTATTTGACATGCAGCTTTTGGTGGGACTTTGTTTATCGAGATGTTAAAGAATATATTAAGACTGGCCATGTTTGTGCAAGTATCAAGTCCCCCCACCCCCACGTACTGTTACAACCACTGGCCATTCCTAGTTGCCCATGGTCCCAGGTGGCTCTGGACTTTGTTACCGGTCTCCAGTCGTCCAAAGGCTTCACATTCACTATTGTGGACCGGGCCATGCAAATCCCCTGGGTCGAATATGTTTCTGCTGCCACTCTTCTTTTAAGGTCTCTTTGGGATATCAGCCTCTTCTTCCCTAAGATAAGATCCAAGCATCAGGGACTTCTGTGCAACATCATTCCATCAGGAACATCAGTCTCAGAGCCTCCTGCAGGAAGCTGTCCCCACAGTTCATCGGCCCTTACAAGGTGGAATCGACTCCTGGTCCTACCACAGTCCATCTCAAACTGCCGGCAAGCCTGAAAATTCCTCCTGTCTTCCACGTTTCCCTGATCAAGCCTGTTTAGTCTAGTCCCCTTTGTCCTCCATCAACTCGGAATATTGACGGGGATCCTGCTTACTTAGATACTGAAAAAGATACTGGATGTTCGTCGCTGGGGCAGAGGATTCCAGTATCTGGTTGGCGGGGGGGGGGGGGGGGGGGGCAGAATCTGTATGGTTTCACTTTACACAGGATCTCTGCTGGAGATGCACTCCGTCTGTGGCGCACCTAATGCTAATTGGCACATTGTTTGCTAGGGATTCAAAAGGAGCTGGCTGACTATAGTTTAGTGCCTATGTTTTTTAAGCCAACTCTTGTGATTACCTGAAGTCTCCTAAGCCGTTTTCAGACAGAAGTTCTGAAACATTTGCGGACAATTCCATCCGGTCTTTAACCGGAGTTGTGTTTTCAGACACACCACTTTTTTCCGGAACATTGCCTTTCGGCTGCTTTCACACAGCAAGAAATGTACCGGAGGATCCCGATGAATGTCTTGGGGGTGGGGTGTGCGGGGAAGTGGGGGGTTGTATGTGGATATTACGTAAACTTAGTGTGGCGGGGGGACGTCATTTCCCCAAACAAAGGGATTATTGCAAAGATGATCGACAAAACAGCAGATCTACTCACATGGCTCGTCTTTGTGATGTGTGCAATTTTGCGCACATGGAAACGCTTATGAGACATAGACAAAGACGCTGAAAGGAAAATAGTGACATTTATACGTCATCAATGTGTGCGCTTACAGCGTTCCCTGCCCCCCTCCCCTTTTCCCCATCGCCCCACACCCCTCCAGCTTTCGCGGCACATTACCTGACAGTCTGAATGCAAACACCATACCGTGAAAAGTTTGCTCTTGTTACTAGGTCTTCATGCATAAAATTACTGGTAAAGGGTATCCGGACAAAGTCCGGAAGATTGCTTTCAGACACAAAAGCAAAACAGACGAAGTCCGGAAAAGGACCATTTTTCATGGCCTGTTTGAAAGGGGCTCTAGTGTTTTCATGTTTCCTGTTCCTCCTTTGACCTAGTTCTTTCCTCTGTGTTACCCAGGTTGAAGTCTGCTGTTTCTCTCACCCTTGTTCCTGGAGCAACCCAAGATCTTCCTCTTCCTGGACCGCGTCAGATCCTTCTTCCCCTGCTGGGTCATTTCTCTGCCGCTCCCACACTGCAAACGTCTGCCTGCCTGCTCGCTCTCCACCTATCTGTACCTTGGACAACATACTATACCATCAACCTTAAACTTACCGTACCAGATCCAGCATGCTCCTCCATGCTGCTTCAAAGCCTGCAAAACAGTAAGCAAAGATCCATCGTTATCTCTTACTGTCAAAATTGTCACACATCTACTTTTATCCTCCAATATTCGGTTCTCCTGTCCTTCCAGCGGATCCAGCTCCAGAACCCGAGATGTTTCTCGTGAACCTTCCATATTTTACCTTTGTAAATAAATCTTTGAACTTTTACTACACTCTCTGAGTCTGATTTCCGCATGTGGGTCAGGAAACTAGCTGGAAACATGATAGAGAGGATTTACGTGAGGGTTATATACTGTAATGTAAAATATTTTTGTCCCAGAATGAGGACAAATCATGCTCTGGGAACTGGTGTAAGGTTAAAAAGAAGAGAAAATCGATATTTTCAACAGAATTGTAAATGATGAGTTCTTCTGCATAAAATTTATCTGCATAAAACTGTCTCCCTATTCTAAAAGTTCTGTTCAATACTTTTAATTTTGTGCATTCAAACATTGTGCAACAGTATGTAACTTCTTCCTCAACTTGATGCCAGCATTTGCAAAGAAACTTTCTGAACAAAATGACAAGCAAACAAATAAATAAAAAAACTTTCATTCCCAGGCAGCACAGACTCTTTGAGAAGAGCGCGAACAGAAAGAGTAGTTCTAAAATCTGCAGCTCTCCTCTCCTCATGGAACCAGGCTGTCTTTATTTCTCATCTTTCAGCAACAGTTGAACCAAGGGGAAAAGTTTTTTCTTGGAGACAGGGTCATGGACAAGTTCTTGCTGAGTGAGAAATGAGAACTGTGAAGACCTGCGGCCGCTTAATTCGAGTTCTTTCAGTCAGTGGATGTAGATAAACATCCCGCTTTTCATGACCTAAATAGAAGCTTTGCTTTCTTCCAATCCCCTGTTTTTAGTAGCCGATGGAAGGGTTTTTGAGGGCGGGTTTCAGTCTCTTTTTTAAGCATGAAAATAATTAATATTCAAATTCTCAGGATATTAGCAATATATGAAAATTTGATATGCTAACACTTATTACACATGCCTTACAATGGTACTATTTACAGTGCTGAATGATGGAAAGGTTTAGCTTCTGTCCCAGAAGAGTTCTCAGTTCTGCTGCTGGCCATCTTCACCTCAGCTGAATATTGATATTGATTTGCAAATGAGCTGAGTGCTCCAGTCATGCTGCTGAGCCTCCTCTTTTCCAGACACTGAATACCCCTGAATGTCTTCTGTTACGTAACTTTTGTGCTGGTGCCACCAGCGCTGACGGCGGCAGAACACAAGGACTGCCTGTGTCTAAAAGTGTCCTCCCGATACCCCCTCCTGGGTCTCAGATGTGAAAAGAGGAAGGACAAGGAACTGCTGTGACACGGAACAGTGGGGAATGTAAGTGGTAAACAGAATCTGGTCTTTTTTGGGGGTTTGAATGTAACCCCTTGGAAAAAGCCTCTTTCTGCATCTGTAAAACCAGACTAAAATTATCAAACACATGAAATTTTTTCAGTACTGGCAAAAATATTCTTTTGAGAAAATTTATAGAAATATATTGGGTGAAAGTGCACAAATCTCATCATAAGTCACTGGTACTAAAAATCAAAACAACCATGAGGTGAGCTCAGGTTTAAAACTTACTTATCTTGACTTATAACTGGCTTTATGAAGTGACATATTTTATTATATTTAACTTATTGCACTGGTTAACATGAATAAAGATACCTTAAATATTAAAATACATCAGTTTCTGTGAATCTCCTCTTGTTCGACATGCGCTGTAAAAATGACTCTCAAAGGATTAAAAATGTAGCAAATGGGATGCAAATGATTTAGACTGGATTCCCATTCTTGCAGATAGAGATTGAAGAGCATCATTATTCCAACAGCACTAAACTTGTAAACCAGTAAGCAATGGTGTATGGCAATGGTTCTGCAATCAGAAAGCAAGGCATATTCAAAATGTCAACTAATTGTTGATTTGTATAGTGGTGTCATAATTCTGAACCATCTTTCTGCTTTTGGGCCTGAACAATATCCCATGGAGCAGTGCTCTAAAACTGAGTTCTTAATGAAGATAACATTATAAATATATGTCTACAGTGCCCTTCGTAAGTATTTATACCCCTTGTCTTTTTCACATCTTGTCACATTATAACAACAAACTTTAATGTATGTTTTTGAAATTTTATGTAACAAAACATCTCAATAGTGTGCAAAACTCTAATGTAGGAGGACACATGGTTTTGGAATAAAAAAAAGAAAAGTGTGAGAAGAGCAACATGTATGCTCAGTCAACTCCCAAGAGATTTAAATTAAGAAATGAATGGAGAACATCTGCAAACATAGGGTCAGATTGAGTTGGACAGTTTATTTCACTTAATAAATGAAACCATCATCTTAAAATCGTTTTTTGTATTTATTTAGCGGTTTTTAAGCTTGATATTGACATTTGTTTGATGATGTAAAATATTAAGGTGTGACCGAAAAGCAAAGAGAAGACATTTGTTAGGTGGCAAATCTGTTTTTACACCACTGTAGGCATAATTCGTCCATCGTTTTTGCAAATGGTAAAATGTAATGTTGTTACAGGCCACCACTTACAGCCTAAATGATAACATAAAGAGAAATAATGCTTAAAATATTCCTATTTGCACCATAAAAGCCAAAAAGACCAAAACAATTCAGCAGCAGCTTGTCTGCTTATTCCATTTGACTTAGACCCACAGGACATCGTGCATTACGTCTTGATTCAAAAGTCGGAAAGAATTTAACAAATTAATGAAGTTTTAGGGTTATTCTGATTTAACTTCCCACCTAAATGTCCCCACAATAACGCTTAAAACATCCCAGATCACACAAATATGGATGTTGATCATTTATTTTTTCTAAATAAAATGACAAACATATTTATTACTTGTATTATCCTTTGTAGATTTATGTGCATCACCAGCACTCTTTTACCTCTTTCAAAAATGTCATATTTTTCTTTAAAGTGGTTTTATACTGTGGAATAATCGATCACAAATGAAATCTCCTAATTTCCAAAGTCTCATTCACAAAAAAAGGCTACTGCTTTCTTTCAGAGACAGTGATGTTTAATGAGAGGCACTTACATAAACTCTAGCACAATTAGGCATTTCATGACAACCTCAGGAGTAAAATTAATCCCTTGAATGAAATTGGTCTCAGTTCTCAATATGTCACCCCGTGGGACGCAACTTCATTTCCATTCATTGACCCTCCTCGAATTGAAGCTTATTTCCTGAGCACACTGCTTTGTGGCGGCTCCCGCAGCAGGATGCATGGCTTTCATCTGTAGTAGCTCAGAAAAACCTTCCCCCTTATTCTCATATTATTCTCATCTCAATCGAGGATTAGATCTGATTACAGATTTGAGCCGGACAACCTCTGCAACAACCATGCAATCTTCTTTTCTCCTCTTGTTAAATTTACACAAAGTTCATGGGATTTCAACCCAAGATTCCTTCATAAGCACAACAGGGATGTGTTACAGAACACCCTGCCTATTATCAGAAACTAGTGCTTCAGTGAAATAGTCAGTAATCAAAACTGACAGCTTTTAAAAATCTTTTAAAATGACATTCAACTTTTGTAATTTGCCTACACTTATCAATGGACAGTAAATGTTTTCTTCTTCACAATTTGTCTCAAATGTCATGTTTCTGCCTAATAAAATTACTACTTTTGAACAACAAGACAAAAACATGTTTTTTTCTTTTGCGCTTTGGTGGAAGTGTATTGTGTGGGCGTGTATGTAAACATATTCTGACAGCTGATCTTATGCAAAGAGAACCATGTGTCCCACAACCAAAAAAATAATAGTTTGAACACAACCAATTTCCTTAGTCACTCTTAGTCCACGTCTACGACAGGTCAGCAGCAGTAGAAAAGAAGTAATACATATTTTTTTGTTCTGCATAATCATGAAAATATCTGTTTTATACAAAATTAAATACACTTACAGTATTTTACAACTTTTTTCAGATACAACTGAGCTCAAGAAATCCTACAAAGCTTTTGAAAATGAAAAGACTGACTTGACTGGAAATTGTGTGGGGGGATTGAGAGTACTATATGTGCAGCTTTTAGTAAAACAACAGACCCTGCAGCAGCAAAGTAAACTCACTTGGGTCACTAAAGCACATGAAGGGTTGAGGGGATGGTGGTGGCGGTGGTGGGGGGGGAAGTGGTAATGGTAGAAATGTAAGTCTGAAAATGAGAGGCAGTGAGGCAAGATATCTTAAAGTGATATTTTGGATTTTTTAAACGTGAGTCACTGTGAAGGTATTACCTGTGATATCTTCCTTACTTCTTGTCGTAAACAGATCGTCATATCACTGTTATATTTGTGAGAAAAGTGTAGAACTCCATAGAACATTGAAAGGTAACAGCTAGTCAGCAGGGGGATCCATTTTAGCCTAGTTTTGTAACTTAAAAAAACTCCAATTGATAATATTTATCATTGTGGAATAAACTGTTAGCACATACTAGCATCATTTGTCGATATCAGTATCAAACAGACAGAATATCTTAGGGATACATGCTAAACTAGAAGGTATTATTAGGATTAGCAGGTATGACCCAATTTCAGATGTATAGTATCCTTAGCAGAACAATGTCTGTAATACTGCCTAAAATTATGGGTGCCTGATCATCATCGCTTCCCCACTCTGTGTAAAAACTCTCAACCAGACAAGGGTTTGAATAATATTTTTGATTTTATCTGAGGCTGTTACTTGTTGTCTTGAAATTGTGGAAAATTATGTCTGTAGGCTGACAAGTCACAGCTAATCCAGCAGAATGACAGTGAGAGGAACCTTTTCCATGGTAACCAAGAATACATCAACAAACTTTGAAATTAATTTGTAAACACCACTGGTATAAAAATGTGCACTATAGTTGTCTTTAGTTGTTAAAATCATCTAAAAGCGTAGGCGCAGAGGGGCAGGAAAAAGTTTAGTGTGAGGCGGCTATTGGTTTTCTCTATGAATAGCTTTTAGCCTTCAACCTGGGGGATTCGTCACTTTTCATCAAACTCACTTAACTGTGACAACAGGCTTCTATAGGTCAGAGTACTATTACTTCTAATAACGATACAATATCACACTTTAAAAAATCCAAACAATCATTTTAAGAGCTCTCACACTGCAATATTTTTTCATAATACTTTAGATAATACCTACAAATCTTGTGTCTAGTTTTTGTACAGTTTGTCACCAGAATCTGGCTTGCTTTGTCAGAGCAGAGAATCAGTCTCTCTATGATGGGATATAAGAGAACGACATCATTACAAAGCAAGGGCACCTACAGTCTTTTCATGTGCGGTTACAAAACAACAGTGTCTTTGTTTTTCAAAGCTTTCCAGAAAACATTTTGTCCTGGTACCTGCTGCACTAACTTCTTCTTCATGCTCCAACTTGGTCCTCAATATGCCAAAAAGTTGCTTTTATTGAGCACACTGTCCACACATTCTTAGTTTTTTTTTTTATGTCCATAAGATTGAGAGTTGATTCTCAGCATTTGTGGTCTCAGGGTTTTATTTGGAGGATTTTGGTTCAAGACTCTCAGCAAAGATAAAAAACTGAAAGTGGGAGCATTACAAGGGGAAAAAACAGCCGATGGTCAATGGGATGATGATGGAGCACTGCCCGTCCAGATAGCTGGTCATCACACTCTCCGGGACCCTGGCATCTAGCTCTCTCACACAGGACACCTGTGAAGCCGGGGGCACAGTGGCACCGCTGATGGTGGTGGCATGTGCCGCCGTTCTGACAGCGCAGCATCGCATTGTCGCACACCCGAGCTGTGGAGAAAAAGAGGAAAGGGCAGGGGAGGTACACAGTAAGGAGTGATTAATAGTTCACTCAGTGAAAGGAGCAGATCAAAACATCAACAGCTTCCTGTTCTGTGTACATAGCTCAGTGTCCTTACTGAGTAGCAAGCACGTCAGGAAGGGCCAAATCAAGGACAGCACACAGTATTGAATGGTAGAACAATCAGCGGTATGAGAAAATATTTCCACTGAACAGCTGTTTTTCACAGAAAAACAGAAGAATATTAGAGAAAAACATCTTTCCAAGAAAAGGTAGCATTGTATAGTACAGCAAATACTTTCTTGGAACTTAACATGTACCTTCTGGGGACTTTCATAAAATGTACTGGCTACTTTTCCAGAACTGAATAGGTACTTTCCTGGAACATTTATGACACTTACTGCTTAGTTTAAAAAAAACAACAAATGCTGCCTAGAACTTAGCAGGTACTTTCCTGGAACTCACTGCTCATCTTCCATGAAGTAACCCATAAGGTTTGATTTCTGGGAAGTACTTTGTAAGTTTGAAGAAACTTCCAAAGAAAAGCACATTATTTTTGGGAAAGTTTCAGTTAAAGACCTGGCAAGCTCCTGGAAAGTTCCTGGGTAGTACCTGGTAAATTTCTAAAAAGTTCCAAGAAAAATAAAGGGCCTGATTAATGTCAGATAAACTACTTGGTAAAGTACTTGGAAAGTATGTGATAGTTGTCCTAAAGTACCTTCAAAATATCAACTGGTGAGTTTCGGGAACATTTTGAGGAGAGTACCTTGTAAGTTCCAAGAAAGCTCCAGAAAAGCCATGAAAGGTAACCTCTAATTTCGGTGAATGTGCAAGTTGCATTTGTATGTGTAGTATTGGCAAAAAAATCCTAATAACGCATGGCAACAATGATATGGAGGGAAGGATTAGTGAATCACAGGACGTAAGGCAGGTCAATGTATCTAATATATTTGATATAGAGTGCCGTTCCACGCCAATCGTCTAAAATATCAATTATCTGAATATCGAACAAAAACTTTATTTACAACTATTGCCTATAGGCATATTTGTCAGTTTCTCCTAGCACTCCTGAACACATCACTCTAAGTTAAGAGCCAGACTACTGCTTTGTTTCAGATTTGAACTGGTTCAAAATAACCTCTACAGTTTAGTTATGTGAAATGACATAAATAAAGTTAATTTATTTTGTTCTGCTGTTAGAAGTAGGGTGAAAGTCTGAGTGACTGTTCTTAAATTATACTAGTGAGGAAGAACACATTTTCAGTCCAATTATATATATTGTGTATCATGAAAAGTCCAAACTATATCGAGATATTAATTTTGGGCCATATTGCCCAGCCCTGAAAGGACGGCAGAACATTATGAAAATGTTTTTTTTTTATGTATAGGATGACCACTATCGAACAACTACACCCTTTCATATGAAAAAAGCCTTTTCAGTTGGTATTATTTTCATCTTTGTTGTCAAGCTTTCAACAAAAAATACCACATTGTTAAAAAAGGATGGATTCCTAGGAAGGGATTGTCTTAGTGCCAATCAAATCTTTATTTATTTGAATATAGAGTGATGAGGATTACGTAAGATGATATTCACATTTTTTTTTCAGATAAAACCTCACAACTCAATTATCTCAGGAAGCCTTTCCACTGGCAGAGGTGAAATCCGGGAAGAGGTAATGTTTGCACAAAGATTTCATTGTAATTGGATATCTCCTCCTGCATAAATAGTAATCACATTTTTGGTTTTCAGTAATGTGGCTCATGCATCAGAAGAAAAATGAACAAATAATAATTTTTAATGCCAAAACTAATTTAAAAAGGCATTGGCATTGAATCTAATTCGATCATTCACTAAGACATTGTTGGTGCAGTTTGCTAAAAGGGAAATTCCACCTGTGGATGCAGGTTTCTATCCTCAATATGATATTTTGTTATGTGTGATGATGGATGCATTTTCCTGTTTTTATGTGTATTGAAATATTATTTATAAAGGAACTGTAAGGGCATAAATTGCACCATTTCCAGTCAAAGGTCTTACTTAGAATGCATCATGCTGCACTGTGACAGTTTTTTTATTTTCAACCATAAATAGTGGTGCACAATTAGGTTGGCAATGCACATTTAAGTGAGTGAAACCTGAGACAGATAATTTGGATAGATTTAAACTGTTCAATGCCAAACTAAATCCTAAATAAGATGATGAATCATTTTCTTTAAATAATATAATGTCTAGGTTTGGTTGTTTTTTATCATGTTCTATTTGATAGTTTTATTTATTGACCCATGTTTCCTGATGTTGGTTATGATGACCTTACTTTCATCTTTTTTTTCCTACTGTGGGTGTTACCTTCTCCAGTAGATCGTGCCAAGATGGTTTCCACTGCATATTTTCTAGAATTTCAGCTATTAGCGGGTGGTTGTTTATTCCACAAGGAGTAGCAAAAAGGGAGGCAGTACTGCTTTTATAAGTTCATCAATGCTTTCTCCAAAATATTTATTTAATAATTATAGCACTTTTGAATATACTGCAATTGTTTTTAGCACTCCTCAGATATGATGAGTCAGAGTTTATAGGCCTCCTAAAAAGAGCACACCTTTTATTCAATAATTTTCCGTTTTTATTGATCCTGCACAACTCCTTTGAAAAAATCACTTTAGCTGGTGATTTGAACTTACATGTGGATAATCTTTTAGATCCTTTATCAGCAGAATTTTTAAATGTTCAGAATTATATGGATTTTAGTCAAAATGTAATACAGCCGACTCAAGAGGACACACCCTAGACTTGGTCATCATGTATGGCATGTCCAACAGGGTGCCCTCTGTTGTTGACTTGGCCGTCTCTGACCATTACTGTGTGTTTTTTAACATCACTAGTTTTTATCTAGCGGGAGACCTCTGTTAGAACGGTCAGGAAATGTCGTCTAACCCCTGAAGTGGCTGCAGATTTTCTTGAAGTTTTAGAAAAGATACCTTTTATTGCCTTACCTGCCCCCTGTGATTTTATCGTCAATTATTTTAACAGTAGGCTTCAGTCCGCTCTCGACCTGCTTGCTCTACTAAAAGTTAAAAGTGCACACTCAAAACTTGCATCGCCGCGGGGAAATGAAAACCTCAAAAACAAAGGAGAAACTGCAGTGGCAGAGAGAAAATGGAGGAAAAATAAAATCACGATAAACCATCAAATATACACAGAACTTCTAAAAGAATACAATAATGCAGTGATAAATTCAAGAAATGCATACTTTTCCAAAATCATTTCAGATCATAAAAATAATCCCAAAATATTTTTTTCCACTATTGACAAAAATTTTAACCTGGCTTCTAATGCATTTCAGAAAACCCCCTTACAGGGTCTGTGTGAGGAGTTCGCAGACCACTTCAGAAGGAAAGTAGACACCATCAAATGTAATATTTTATCTTCTCAAAGTAACATGGCTTTAGACAAATCTGAGCATGTGTCCATAGGAAACACTTTTGTCCTGGTAGAAGCTGAGATTCTTGATAAAGTTTTCTCCTCAGTGAGGTCCACCACATGTCTTTTGGACCCAATTCCCACTTCATTTAAAAAAAATGACAAATCGCCTGTACTCGTATAGTGGTTTGTTCAGTCCTTGAGGACCCCAAAGCACTTCACACACACATTCAGTCATTCACCCATTCACACACTGCTGATGGCAAGCTACACTGTAGCACACTGAAAGAAGTGAGGCTACCCAATACTGATGCCACCAGGCCCTCTGACCACCACCAGTAGGCAGAAGGGTCTTGCCCAAGGACAGACAGAGTTGGGGCTCAAACTGGTAACCCTCCGAAGATTAACTCCTAACTCCTGAGCCACAGTCAGAGGTATTTCTGTCAAAGAAGAGCAACTTTATCTAACTTCCCGTTTTTAAGCAAAAAATGAGAAAAGCTTTTTTAAATTCAACTTAATGATTTTATTAAATGATTTCAGATTAAACTATGATCCACAGAGGGTGACAGTGTTGGTTCTACTGGATCTATAATCTAAAGAACATTGCCAGAGTCTGCCTCGTTCTCTCTCGGGCCAACACAGAGACACTGATGCGTGCTTTTATCACCAGTAGAATGGATTACTGTAATGCCCTGCTTTCTGGTCTTTCCAAAAAGAGTATCTCAGGTTTACAACTTCTACAAAATTCAGCAGCATGTGTCCTGATGAAGACCAGGAGGCGGGAGCACATTACACCCGCCTTAAATTCATTGGATTGGCTCCCCATATGTTTTAGGATCGAGTTTAAGGTTATTTTAATGGTTTGTAAGTGTTTTAATGGTCTTGGGACTTCTTATCTTTCAGAATTGCTTTTACATTGCATATGAACCTTTGTGGTCTCTGTGCTCGTCTGGCAGCCTTCTCCTTGTCATCCCTAATGTCAGGACACACACTCACGGCAAGGCGTCTTTCCAGTACTATGGCCCTCACCTCTGGAACAGGCTGCCGGAGGACCTCAGGGCCGCAGATAATGTTCATTTTTTAAGAGCAGGCTCAAGACTCACCTTTTTAGCCTAGCTTTTAACTGATTATTATTAATTATAGTCTGTTTAATTGCTCTGGATATTTTACTTGCTTATATTTAATCAGTGTTTTACTACTTAGTCTTATATTTATTCACTGTTTATTTTAAATTTTTTAACTTGCTATTTTAATCTTCCTTCCAGTGTTTCCTCTATGGGAGCTCTCTGCCGCGGGATCAGTGGTCGGCTGTGAGTGCTCTCCAGATAGCGCTTGGTTGGAGGTTGGGGTCTCAGCCTTGCCTCCTCTGTGTCTGTGCCTTGGCTGCTGCTGTTAATGTGCTGCTGCCGGTACAGATGGCTCCTTTGATGGCATTTCCTTACTTTACCTGGCTCATCTGTACTCGGGCCAATGTCCTTTTTATTGTTGCTCTTGAGTGTGTGTGATCATGGGGGTTGGGCTGGGGGTTGGGGGGTATAATTGTGATCATGTTTTTAAATCTGTGGAGGAGGGATGGCAATGTGGTTTATGTGGGGTCATTTTAAACCCCCAATATTTACCAAAGGACATCACTAGTTTAGATTTAGAAACCATAATCCATTTGAAGACAGAGGGTATTTTTCTCAAAATTTTCAGACTCAATGTCAAGAATAGATAAAAGTGGCACAGTTGGTAGCACTGTTGCCTTGCAACAAGAAGGTCCTGGGTTCGAATCCCAGCCTGGAGTGTGCATGCGTGGGTTCTCTCCGGGTACTCCGGCTTCCACCCACGCTCCAAAAACACGACTGTTATGTGAATTGGTTTCTCTAAAATTGCCCTTGAGTGTGTGTGATGGACTGGCCACCTGTCCAGTGTGTACCCTGCCTCTCACCCCATGACAGCTGGAGTTAGGCACCAGCAACCCCCCCCCCCCCCCGCAACCCTGCATAGGAATGATGGGTACAGGAAAATGGACGGATGGAATTTTGGATTGAAACAGTTTTTATTACACACAAAAATGATCATCTTGAAAACAAACTCCTGATTAAAACTGTGCTTGAACTCCATCCTCAGAGGATTCAAACGTTAATGACCTTCTGGGTTTAATATCATGTATCAGTAATTTCTAAATGTTTTCTTTTCATTTTAATTGTTATAGCTAATGCAGAACACCTGATTTTCTTGTTTTGAAAATGCAATCCATGGGATCAACTCAGTGTTAGTTATCCATCCAACACATTGACATTGTTGCCTATGGGTTAAGGATGCTCTGTGTCCTCTGGTGGTGCCTCAGGACTGTGGTCTCCCTCAAAGTAGCCTAAATCAGTTTGTGTTGTAAAAGTCAATGTCAGCATTATGAGTGGTTCTGTGTTGTCTATGTCACTAGAGAATGTAGAGAAATGGAAGATAATAAAGACAAATGAACCTAGGAAGTGGTTACACAGAAAATTATGAAAATATTAAATGATAAACAAATAAATATATTAATAAATTAGGTCATAGATGAATGAAAAGCTATCAAATTATTTCAGCATGCATCATCATGTGCTGTGGATGATCAGATGGACATACCAATGAAGTAAAGAGAATATCAACCATGTGTGAAATATAATTCCTTTAAAACTCCGCAATGTTCAGTGTTCTGGACTATTTTTTACCAATACCTTTTATTGAAAGACGCCCGAAAGTTAAAATAAATAAAACAAATATTTTACAAGGAAGCAAATTTAATAGAAAATACAATAAGTATTTATTAGGAAACGCATAATATCCAGCGATAGTTTTTTAAACCTTTAAAATAAATTCCAATATTCAGTTGGAATGTGTGTTTTTTATTTTTGTTTTTTGTTTGATCAATTATTGCAATAGCTCCTAAGATCCACTTAAAAATGGATTAAAACCACCCCAGGATCTGTATTTTTTTACTGATCCCAAATTGCAAAATTAGATGTCAGGACCTCTCTCTGAAAGTGTGACAGTTTTTCGCATTTGAACTGCAACCTATAAAATATGAGCTATATGCTGCCATGACTATTATAAAGCACCACGATTTCATTAGGGAAGTTTTGTGCATGCCCAAAAGAGACGGAAACTTTCACACTCCATTGCAGCTAATAGGGAAACCTGTGTCTTCTCGATGCATCCTAGAAGACCTCTCTAAAACCCTGCAAAGACCATTCACGTTTTGTCTAACTTTTAATGTCATGGTACTTATATGTTAAACTTCATTGATAACTATAAATCTGATGTATAATTTTGATGTTTGAAACAGAAAAAAAACTGTACTTTTTTTGACTTATCCCTCCTCATTATTGCAGAACTGATAACAAGTTCTCATGTGATGAAAACCTTTCAGATATGCCCAAATTTGCAGCACCTCCTGAGAAACCAAATCTATCTTTTCACAATGAATTCTGACAAAGATTGCATATTTACTTGAATACAACCTGAAATATTGCCGAAAAAGTCAGCGGAAACTCACTTTTATGATGCAGGATAAAAAACAGGTGTATTGGGTCTTTAAAATAATATTTATGCTAGAATTTAAAGAAATTGCTTTTTATGACATCATTTACTCCTGAACTCGTGCTGGCAGCAAGGGTAGACACAGCCACAGCCGGCTGAGCACCATGCAGCACAACCTCTGCTGAAATGTGTGCTGCACACCTCTGTCAGATGTGTGACATTTTAACAGTGTAACTGTTGTGACAGATCCGTCCTCAGGCCTCGGTGGTACATGAAGCAACAGGGAGAAAAATCCTCTACAGCAGCGCCACAACAGTGATGTGAAGGACAAACATCTGATGCAAGGGTGTATGTTTTAAATGTCATTGCATATTGTGCACTTGGTCTTTCTCCTTAATACAAATTTTCTTGAGCCAATTAGTGCAAATTACCTTCATCAATAATACAAATAAGTACATTGTGTGTATTTGGAGGACAGCATGTTTTAAATTCAGCCGATTTTCTAATCTTCTCATCTCTCTGAGCTCTTGATGTCCTCTGATACTCTGCAACTGAAGTCAGAGAGATATAGAGTATCACAGCATGATAAGAGGCTGGGAGTCACAAATCAATGCACTCAATCAAATCTCCTGCAACTCTTCTTTTTTGCAAAAGATAAGATTCAATGTGACTAAGGGAGTTCTGTTGGTTACAAACCTTGTAAAATGCTTAATTTTAAAGCAAAAAAACCCCAATATTATAAGAATCAAGTCTGATTCATGAAGCTTGAAAAGGGTAATTAATGACAACCGAGACCTCACAGAGAAGCAGCCCCTCTTTTTAATTACATGTAAAAGCCAAAGTTAAATCATATCCACGTCGATGCATTTAATACTTTTAAAAGCCGTTCATAACTATAGATTCACCAGCGCAATTAATCATAACTGGAGACGTTTCTCAGACACAGGATCTGCTAATTATATGCTTGGAGCAAAAATAGTGTTGCTTCAATTACACTCGGTCAATATCTTTAGCCATGATGTCGGTGTAAGCTGAAACGTTGCCTTCAGTCTTGCCTCCTCTTATCATATTAGCATGCAGGTTTCATCATTAGTCAGTGATTTAATGCACTGAAGTTCAATATGCACTGCCAGTGTTATGATACACCACGTGACTGTGGAGGAGATATAACACCATATCTGAAGACAGAATGGCAAATGCTTTCCATTTGTATAGGTGGGCTGCATTAGTTAATGCTTTTTAAATTGAAAGCATGCATAAATAAGGTTGATTATTTAATCTGTGAACTTTGAAAAAGCCTGACATAATGCAGTTTTGTTTTTAAAAAAGTGTAAAAAGCCTAGTAAGAAATACTGTATGTTTGGCTAATTTCTACCAGGGATTCTGGGTAAAATAAACAAAAACAATTTCTTAAATAGTCAGTTTAGTTTACTATCAAAGATCTCATGTACAGGCTTCATTGGGATTGTCTAAACAAAAATAACCACAAATCCATCTCCTGAAAGCCCGCTTAGTCTTGTGTATTGATTTTTACTTATGGTGTGTATTAGCAACAAACAGGAAATATTAACTACCTTGAATCTCAACTAGAGGCTATTTTGCTTTTTGTCAGGAAAGGGAAACAACAGAAAGTGAGACACAGTTCTGTGATTATTGAAAGCAATATTGTTAGGCAAATCAACAAAAAGGGACATCAGAGGAGAATAACTCACAAAGCTGTCCTGGGCATTTCTTGGAATTTAGAAATTTGGAAAGCTACAGTTTTCATCATGATTTTATAATACTTGCAATATACAGAGTCTTACATAAGTATTTATACCCTTTGAACCATTTTAAAATAAATTTCTTGTATACTTTTTTGAGGATTTTATGTGATGGGACAATATAAAGAAGCACATATTTGTAAGTGAACGAGCGGAACAGGATAAATGGTTTTTAAAGTATTTTGTTTTCTTTTGTGAAAGAAAATCTGAACACTTTAATTTTCTTTCTCTTTCAAATTGAGACCTTTAAATTAAATCCAGTGCAACCAACTGACGAGAAATGAGCTAAAAAGTAAACAGAATTCTACTGTGTTTATATTCATTTTGGGTATTCGAATTAAAAAATACTTTATTAATCCCAGAGGGAAATTTGGTCAGATATAAAGGTATAAAAACAGATGGATCATGATAATACTTTTTTTAGCAAGGATAGAAATGCTGTTCAGACTTGTTGGGAGAAACGAATGAGCTAAATACAAGGAAATCCTGCAATTACAAATTACTGGTTAAAATACTCTTTCCATCCAATAAAACTACTGGGGTAGCTTGGTCTATTTTATGAACTGGGTAAAACCTTTAGTCTTTAGATGTAGAAAGCTGATAGAGACTTGCAAAAGTATTGGAGTTGAAACGCAGGTTTCACTATTTACTAAAAATTAGTCATAAATAAATGAGCCTTTTTCTTTTTTGCTTTTTTTTTAATCTTTAGGTGACTGTAATTAGTGGATAGATAGTAATAATATGCCATCTGCTGTTTGGTGTTGATACTGTTGTATAGTTACAAATAACGTCTAAAAAAATGGGAAAAAAACTTGCAGATGATGTCGTGTCCAAGTCCCTATTTTTTCATTGGCTGACAGAATCAAACATTTGTAGTTGGTAATCAGTTCACACTACACGTCTGGTTTCAGATTTGACTCAAGAAATTCAAATATGTTTGCTTGACTGCAACTGAGGTCTGCACAGATCAGTGCCCTTCACACTTACAGACCCCAACATTTTGTAGTGCAGGAGTGTCCAGCTCTAGTCTTAGAGAACTACCATCCTGCAATTTTTAGATGCACACCTGAATCAAATGAATGACTCGTTACTAGGCCTCTGCAGAGCTGAATGACTACATGCTGATAAAGGAATTCATTTAACAGGTGTGTTGGAGAGGTAATGCATTCAAAAGTTACAGTATTATAGCTGTCTAGAACTGGAGATGGACATCCCTGGTATAGTGTAAGCCCCGCTTCAAAAGGTAATGCCCTTTGAAGCTCACCAAAACTGAGCCTGAGTTTTTTAAATATAATAGTTACAAAATTTCCCAGTTTGGGTTTGCATCCCTTCCTACAGTTTTCTTTCAGAGCTAAAGCCTACTGCTCTGTCACATCTGTTCCTTAACTGTTTGTTTACTCACCTGTATACAATTTAGTAATCAAAGTAATCATGTGCCTCTCATCATTGTCTCTGCTTTAAGCTCCTAGACAACACCATTATATGACAGTTTAGGATTACAGTCCAGTATGTGTAAAGTGTTTAATGAACCATAAACAGTTGGAAACAAGTACAGCATTGTTTTGTGCCAGAAAGTGGCTTATATAAAAACTTTGATTATGTATTATGATGTGCATAATTTATGCTCTTTTTAATTGGAGCACATTTGAAATAGTTTAACATAAGTAAGCAGGTTTATGCTTAGTTGGCATGTGCTGTAAATACAAAAATCAGGCTAATAAAAAGCAGAGTTAAGAGATTCTGGTTATTAATAAGGCTGCAGGTTTGTACCTTCACACTTTTGTACACAGATCCAAGTTGGCTTGGTGTGCCTTTATTTGACCAGTTCACTTCTGAACTCACATGCACAGAGTTCACACACCCTTCAGAGCTGTTTATAATTCATGAAGACATGCTAATTAGCTTGGTTTAATGAATCTGGCTAATTTTTAATTTAAACAACTCTTCTGTAACACAAATGATTAGCTCTTCTTTTTTAATTTAAAATTCAAATACAGGGCTGCACAGTGGTGCAGTTGGTAGCACTGTTGCTTTACAGCAAGAAGGGCCGGTTTCAAGTTTTTCCATGATGGAGTTTGTGTGTTCTCCTTGCGCATGAGTGGGTTCTCTCCGGGTACTCCGGCTTCCTCCCACACTCCAAAAACATGACTGTTAGGTGAAATGGTCTCTCTAAATAGCCCTTAGGTATGAGTGTGTGTGCATCGTTGTTTGTCCTGTGTGTCTCCATGTTGCCCTGTGATAGACTGGCGACTTGTCCAGGGTGTACCCCGCCTTTCGCCCCGTGACAGCTGGAGATACAGTAGGCACCATCCCCCCGCAACCCTGCATAGGATGAACGGGTACAGATAATGGATGGATGGAATTCAAATGTGCCAGCCTTGACCATGAGACCATTGTTCATTCTGACATTCTCAGTGCATGAGTAATAACCTGATGTGTTTGTTTTGAAAAACTAAGTGAAGAAAACATACTGCACCTAAAAGAAAGTCCAGTCAGATGAATTCTGTGTCTAACACCTTATGTTAAAACAATAGAATACAAAGAAAGGGAAAATGTGTATTAGTGGCAAACACTGCAATGCATTATATAGAAAAATGAGATGAAAAACCCTCCCGTTATTTTTGAAATCCTTCAAGTCTTACTTAAATTTTTCCCCCTCCTCCTAGTTGTGAAAGCAGTGGTGCAGGCGCGACTTAACACTTACTACACAGGATATCTGGGCCTGCGGATTAGCTGGAGATCAATCTACATAAACCTCCCTGAAGCCTCTTCTCTCCTTCCTTCTCCTTCTCTGCTATTCCTTTTTTTTTACTTCCTTTTTTCTACCTTAAGAAGAAGGCAGAAAGGGTGCACCCCAAGAGAGCATTCTGGGTAATTAAAAAGAGGGCATGATCAACGAGGTTAGAAGGTTGTGGACTGGGTGATCCTGAAGCACGTGGCCTGTTTCCTGCAGTGTTCTCACAACAAAAAGGTCTGTCTTGTAAGGACCAGCGTGTGTCTGTGTCGGCAGGATGAAAGTGAGCTTTGGTCAAAACAGCTTACTGATTTCTGCAATTTCCATACCAACACAAATCCTTGTTTTCTTTTTTTAGGCAGCCAGTCAATAAGCAGTCAATTCTGTCTCTGAGTTAGTAATGTCATGCTGAAGTTACAAAACCTATGAGCCTACCTTGGTTACGATTTGCAACACCGAGAGATGAAGCATTTGCTCGATCTGTGTGAAAATGGAAAGGGTATTTATTACATCAATTGTCATGTAGTTCAACCTTCTATGTTTTTAAAGTGAGGGGATAGCATGCATAGTCCAGGTTTTTTTCTCTCACAACAGTATTCTGTATTTCATCTGATTTAGATCAGTTTTTTGAAAGGTAATCAATGAGTTAATGCACAGATAAGTAGCGTGCATGCAGCCTAAGTGAATTTTCCACAACACAAAGGCAGAGAGGTCTATGGATGGAAGTGGCTGTTGTTATTCAGCATGTGGAGTCACCTTCAGGCATCAACACGCGTAGGGATGCGCAGCTGAAGCCACGTCTTCATAAAAATTTCGTTTTTCTTTGCTTTTGCTTACGGCACATATTTTTGTGTGTCTGTGAATGTGTTTGAGCAAATATTTAGGAGTGTAAAGCAGATATCTTTTTTTGTTGTGCTAATGTATGGGGCAATTGTGCAGGGCTCTTGCAACATCAAACAAATTTTTTTTTAAATAATGCATATTTTAACATAGCTAGAACACTGTATGTAGGAAAACATTCTATTTAATAAAAACTAAGGTAAATAGTCCAACTCCCAGTGCCCTCTTAAAATATGCACACCTGGTTCATTATAATGCATGAATATGTATATAAACCATTCAATTGTACCTCTGGCTTTATGGTCAGTCATTCTTCAGCTGGGAATTGTCCAGAATTGCCCTGTATTTACCTTAATCTGTCTTCCTATCAGCTCTGACCAGCTTCCCTGTCCCTGCTCAAGAAAAGCATCCCCATAGGATGATGCTGCCACCATCATGTTTCTCTGTGGAGGTAAGTGACTTTAAGGTGTTATTTAACCAGCTCACATAGCATTTTCAGTGTATGTTGGAAAGTTCCAAATTGGTCTCATCTGACTGGAGCATCCTTATAGTGTTTCCTCTCCAAAGAAGGTACACCTGGTCCGGTATCCTGCTTAGCTACAATGCCATTTGGACGGGGGGCATCGACTGGGATGATGGTCATGGCGGCTGAACATCCCCGTGTACTGTTATCAACTTTTTATTTTCTTTAATATAGAAAGTACTCTTATATCAGACCTTCTGTTCTTTCTGTGTCTCTGCTCTGTTTTCTCAAACCTCTAGACGGTCGTGGCAGATGGCCGCTTGTACTGAGCCAGGTTCTGCTGGAGGTTTCTTCCTGTTAAAGGGGAGTTTTTCCTCTCCACTGTCGCCACATGCTTGCTCAGTATGAGGGATTGCTGTGGTTGGAAGTCTGCATCAATTGGACGCAACCTCAGGTCAATATGCTGGGATTCATTAAAAAGGAAACTAACTAAAACTTTCAACTAATTGGAACGTTTGTATGATTGTATTGAAATCACTTTTCTTTTGAAGTGCCAAGAGATGACATCTGTTATGAATCGGCGCTATATAAATAAATTGAATTGAATTGAAAATTACACATGGCTGCTGTGTCCTCTACAATGGCTTGTTTCAAATTTTGATCAAGATTTTTTTATGACTTCTTTTAACAACAGCTTTCTTGCTGACACTTGCATAAAAGCCAGATTTGTAGAGTGCAAAACTAGTAGTTCTTTCGAAAGACTAGTCCAACTGAGCTGTTGGTCTCTTCAGCTTTTCCCGTGTTAAAACTAATTTCTTGACTGCTTGCCTATCTGGTTGAATATAAATGCATGCACGAATCACACCTATTAGAAGTTTATTTGTAATTAAAAAAAACAACCAAGAAATAATTTACCTTCTGCTTCCCTATTGCGGGGTGTATTTTTGGGTGTAATGTCATGTAATGTCAAAAGGTTCTACTTTTGACATTACAATACTTTTTTTAAGGCACTAAGAAACTCAAGGTAAGGGCGTTGACCTAAAATCCTTGTTTCATTTATTTTTGTTCAACAAGAAGGCTCTTAAAATCCTTTAAATCTTTATGCCATCTTTTAATGCACAGTTTCTTTTAAACTACATCATATTGTGGGTAATTCCCCATAAAATACTTCTGTGTTGATTTTCAAGAGCAAATTGCAAAATTAAGAATAAGAAGAAGGCTTTTTTACAGGAATGTCAATTATTGATAATACTGTATTGAAATGTATGAAGTGTATTAGAACTAATGCAACTCTCCTTTTTAAACCATTTATTCCTTTCTTTCAAATTCCTTCCGGGCTTTACTGCACATTACTTTATGAAATGTACTAAAAAAAATTGTTTTCCCCCCCCATGAATTGGTCCACTTTCACTGATAAATTAAAATACCTATGTGTTGTTCTACAATAATGTCTGGTGTAAATTGATTTTTCTGACAGTGGAAAACATGCTGATCACTACTACATATGTGCTACAGTTTCTCACATCAACATCATCGGTCGAATAAGAGTTAGTCGTAACCAGGGGAGGAAGCCCATTAGTCAGCATGCCAATTAAAAAGCTTGAACAACTTACGCACTGGTCCATGATTGCTGGGAATGCCTGAGGAAAGAGAAGAGGAGGGGGTGGAGAGAAAAAAAGTGTTTCATTCAAGTGTCAGCTTGTTTCACTTCATGTTTGATACATTAGTCATAAAATTGCAAGAGAAAGCATTTGGATGGTGTTTTTTTTTTTTTTTTTTTGCTTTGAAAATGCCAATGACACAACACTTATCCACTTGGCTTCTACTGCGTCTGCTGATTAGCAGCAGTTTGAGAACCTGGTCCAAACTCCGTCTTATGCTGATGATAATTATGGGTCGGCCAGAGACAAAATGTCATAGAATTCAAATGCTCAATTTAAAAGAGACATTATTTTCACCTGCAATTTTATTCCTGTTTGAAAGAAGAGTTTCTGTGTCTAAGCTGGAGTTGAATGCAACATCCCTGCAGCATCTGTTTGCGCCATATGTCTTATCAGTATCTGGCTGTGGCTTTAGCAGCTCTGTATTGCAAAATCACCATCAGTCAATGATTCCCACTCCACAATTAATTACATTTCTTATCAGTTTGTCTTCTGTGATTATGTTTTGGGATTTCATGTTGTTTGCATCCCATTCATCATTTCATTACCCCCTGCAACTATCGCAACAACCGCTGGCAGGGAAAAACCAATCCAGGAGCCACAAATGCCCAGAATTTAAAGTACAATTTGCAAGCCATTGAGCAAGGCCCAACAATAGAATAGTTGTCCTGTCCTTAGAAATAGAGGGCAAAAACATATTGACCTTTGAAAGTGTTTTACAGTTTGATCAAACTCCCGGCTCAAAAACCTCTTAACCCTTGAACTTGCTTGGCAAAACAAGATGAGTTGACACTGCTGGCAAAGTGCACTGTCAACAAAATTGAGTGATTCTTCTTTTACGAAGGCAACACATTTCTTTTCTTTGTTTCAGGGTTTCAAGTTTCCATGCGAAAAACTGATTGAATTTAAGACCAAAACGATGAATGACAAATAACCTAAGAGTTTACTAACTTACCTTCCTCATAACTTGAGGAAGGTAAGCGTTACTTTTACACCTTGGCTAATGAATTATTATTTAGTAATCTATAAAGCCCTATTGAGCCCTCTTTTAAAGCCAAACTTACTTATATTTGTGCAATTATTCATATCTCTTGAACTTTGCCACATTCCTCCCATGTTACAACCACAAACCTCAGTGTATTGCATTCCACTAATCTAAATTGTGCACAACTTTGAAGAGGAAAAAAACATTATACCTGGTTTTCAAAATGCTTTATGAAGAAACATCATGTAGTGTGCACATGCATTTAGCCCCCTTTACTCTGATACTCCAAAATAAAAACGACTGCAACCACATGCCTTGGGAAAATCTGTTGACAGTAAAACTATTAGTAGTGAACTACAATAACCTGGCCTTTATGTAGAAGTGGCAAGATTCTTGAATTTGGAATATGGCTTTGTTGAAAGAAACCCATAAGAGGTTCTCTCTGCTGTTGACCTCAAGCTATTTAGGTGACACTGAAAGTGTGTAAGAAGGTACTCCGGTAAGATGAGAACAAACGAACGGTTTGGCATTCATGGAAAAACAGGATGTACAGTGGCTTGCAAAAGTATTCGGCCCCCTTGAACTTTTCCACATTTTGTCACATTACAGCCACAAACATGAATCAATTTTATTGGAATTCCACGTGAAAGACCAATACAAAGTGGTGTACACGTGAGAAGTGGAACGTAAATTATACATGATTCTAAACATTTTTTACAAATAAATAACTGAAAAGTGGGGTGTGCGTAATTATTCAGCCCCCTTTAGTCTGAGTGCAGTCAGTTGCCCATAGACATTGCCTGATGAAGTGCTAATGAGTAAATAGAGTGCACCTGTGTGTAATCTAATGTCAGTACAAATAGAGCTGCCCTGTGACGGCCTCAGAGGTTGTCTAAGAGAATGTTGGGAGCAACAACACCATGAAGTCCAAAGAACACACCAGACAGGTCAGGGATAAAGTTATTGAGAAATTTAAAGCAGGCTTAGGCTACAAAAAGATTTCCCAAGCCTTGAACATCCCACGGAGCGCTGTTCAAGCGATCATTCAGAAATGGAAGGAGTATGGCACAACTGTAAACCTACCAAGACAAGGCCGTCCACCTAAACTCACAGGCCGAACAAGGAGAGCGCTGATCAGAAATGCAGCCAAGAGGCCCATGGTGACTCTGGATGAGCTGCAGAGATCTACAGCTCAGGTGGGGGAATCTGTCCATAGGACAATTATTAGTCGTTCACTGCACAAAGTTGGCCTTTATGGAAGAGTGGCAAGAAGAAAGCCATTGTTAAAAGAAAACCATAAGAAGTCCCGTTTGCAGTTTGCCACAAGCCATGTGAGGGACACAGCAAACATGTGGAAGAAGGTGCTCTGGTCAGATGAGACCAAAATGGAACTTTTTGGCCAAAATGCAAAAGCTATGTGTGGCTGAAAACTAACACTGCACATCACTCTGAACACACCATCCACACTGTGAAATATGGTGGTGGCAGCATCATGCTCTGGGGGTGCTTCTCTTCAGCAGGGACAGGGAAGCTGGTCAGAGTTGATGGGAAGATGGATGAAGCCAAATAAAGGGCAATCTTGGAAGAAAACCTCTTGGAGTCTGCAAAAGACTTGAGACTGGGGCGGAGGTTCACCTTCCAGCAGAACAACGACCCTAAACATAAAGCCAGGGCAACAATGGAATGGTTTAAAACAAAACATATCCATGTGTTAGAATGGCCCAGTCAAAGTCCAGATCTAAATCCAATCGAGAATCTGTGGCAAGATCTGAAAACTGCTGTTCACAAACGCTGTCCATCTAATCTGACTGAGCTGGAGCTGTTTTGCAAAGAAGAATGGTCAAGAATTTCAGTCTGTAGATGTGCAAAGCTGGTAGAGACATACCCTAAAAGACTGGCAGCTGGAATTGCAGCAAAAGGTGGTTCTACAAAGGATTGACTCAGGGGGCTGAATAATTACGCACACCCCAATTTTCAGTTATTTATTTGTAAAAAATGTTTGAAATCATGTATGATTTTCGTTCCCCTTCTCATGTGTACACCACTTTGTATTGGTCTTTCATGTGGAATTCCAATAAAATTGATTCATGCTTGTGGCTGTAATGTGACAAAATGTGGAAAAGTTCAAGGGAGCCGAATACTTTTGCAAGCCACTGTATATGAGGAATAATTTACAGCACTGCTGTTCTTAAGCAGGGACAGGAAAGCTAGTCAGAGTTAATGGGAGGATAGATGGAGCTAAATACAGGGAAATCCTGGAAAAGAAAAATCTAAATCCACTTGAGAATCTGTGGCAAGATTTGATGCTCATAGATGCTTCTCATTCATTATGAGTGAGCCTCAGCAATTTTGCAGAGATGAATAGGGAAAGATTTAAATCTCCAAATGTGCAAAGTTAGTATCTTATAGACTTAGGTGTAACTTTAGCAAGAAATGGTTCTAGAAAGTCTTTTTTGTGCGGTGGAGGTAGAGGGTGGGTTGAAAATGGTCAGCGTGTGCCAGAGATGGGGACTGGAGTTTGAGACTCCGACTCGAGTGCGACTTAAGTCGCACACACAGTGACTTCAGACTTGACTTGAGACTCGTCCTCGAAAGACTTCAGACTCGACTCGGACTCGAGCTGCGGGACTCGTGAACAATGTTTATTTTTAGGAAACAACTGATGAACTCGCTGTTATTCCCCTCCCTCTGTTACCTATAACCTGCCCATGTAACACTTGACGTACCACGTATCTGCTGCGTGCAGGCGCGGCCACACATTTTTTTAAGAATTATTTTAGGTGCTACCGCCTCACATGAGAGGACAACGATCAAACATGTCGACTGCTGTGGCATTCATCGTTAGCTTTGGATTAAAAAACTTCAAACAAGACGGCCCAAACAGAAGAAGTGCTCAATGCAAAATATGTGATATGATAGGCTCAACCACATCAAATTTTATCAGGCATCTGAAAACGCATCCTGATAGGTCAGTAATGTTAAACATGTTTTTTTTATTTATATTTCTAAACATTTTGTTTTCTTAACAAGTTAAATGCCATAAGTTGGTCAGTTGCTTCACATTCACTCTAAAAATGTTGAGCATTTAAATGTTGTTCTAACCAGCCACTAAGTAAATGACAATTGAGGATTCTCTCTCATAAGGAAGTGTAGTGTGTTAATTTGTGTGGATAGTATGAAGAGTTCAGATGCAAAAGCCTCTAAGTGCCATCTGAAATTTTCATCAAGAATCATAATTCATTTTTATAAACCTTGTATATTTAAGTTATGTAATTTCACTTAAATTACAATTAATAGGTAATTTGCGTTGCCATTTAAGTGAAATGATTGAACTTAAATATACAAGCTTGATAAAAATGATAATTGGCCCATCCATCCATCCATCCATCCATCCATCCATCCATCCATCCATCCATCCATCCATCCATCCATCCATCCATCCATCCATCCATCCATCCATCCATCCATCCATCCATCCATCCATCCATCCATTCTCTTCTGCTTATCCGGGGTCGGGTCGCTGGGGCAGCAGCTTAAGCAAAGAGACCCAGACTTCCCTCTCCCCAGCCACTTGGGCCAGCTCCTCGGGAGGAATCCCAAGGCGCTCCCAGGCCAGCCGAGAAACATGGTCCCTCCAGCGTGTCCTGGGTCTTCCCCTGGGCCTCCTCCCGCAGGGACATGTCCGAAACACCTCACCAGGGAGGCGTCCAGGAGGCATCCTGACAAGATGCCCGAGCCACCTCAACTGACTCCTCTTGATGTGGAGGAGCAGTGGCTCTACTCTGAGCCCCCACCAGATGACTGAGCTTCTCACCCTATCTCTAGGGGAGAGCCCAGACACTCTACGGAGGAAACTCATTTCAGCCGCTTGTATCCGTGATCTCGTTCTTTTGGTCACCACCCAGAGTTCGTGACTATAGATGAGGGTAGGAACATAGAGTCCAACTCTCACCGGAAACAAGCCTGACTTACTGCCGGCAATGCGAACCAAACTCTGGCACCGGTCAAACAGGGATCTTACAGCCCGTATCAAGCGGCCCGGTACCCCATACTCCCGGAGTACCCCCCACAGGGCAACCCAGAGGGACACGGTCGAACTCCTTCTCCAGGTCTACAAAACACATGGGCGAACTCCCACACACTCTCCACGACCCTGCTGAGGGTGTAGAGCTGGTCCAGTGCTGATCCTGTTCCTCCTGGATCCGAGGTTGGACTATCTGTCGGACCCTCCTCTCCAGAACCCCTGAATAGACTTTACCAGGGAGGCTCAGAAGTGTGATCCCCCTGTAGTTGGAACACACTCTGTGGTCCCCCTTTTTAAACAAGGGACCACCACCCCGGTCTGCCAATCCAAGGGAACTGCCCCCGATATCCACGCAATATTGCAGAGCCGCGTTAACCAACACAGCCCCACAACATCCAGAGCCTTGAGGAACTCCAGCCAAATCTCATCCACCCCGGAGCCTTGCCACCGATGACCATTTTAGCAAGGCACTGTACACATTGCAATAAGGTTACAAGGAGCTGATGGTGGAAAAATATAACTGGAAAAATTTTATATTAACTGTCTAAACATACAGGTTCAAGCCGTCTTCAGGAGTAGAAGTCTGTAGCAGTCCTCTTGACACCAAACTGATCAGGCTTTTCTTTGGCAGATACCGATTCCTGGTTTTCGTTGTGGTTCCAATTTTGACCAGTTCCTATTTTTATTACAGGGACTATGGCACAAAAAAGAAAAAAATGTGCTGCAGCTTCTTTGAAAGGAGTAGATGTTTTGAATTAACAGATATTCAAATTCAATTCAATTCAAATTCAAATTCAAAAATACTTTATTGATCCCAGAGTGAAATTAAGTGTTGTAGCTCATATAATTAATTCTTTAAGGAGTTGTTGTAAATAGTGATGGCTTTGGGCAGGAAGGATTTCCTGTAGCGGTCTATATTGCAACGAAATTGAAGAAGCCTCCGACTGAAGACACTCTGTTGTTGTATGACTGTCTCATGAAGAGGATGCTCAGGGTTGTCCATAATTATTTTGATTTTATGAAGAATCCTTCTTTGCGTCATCATCTGCAGTGGTTCCACAGTAGTGCCAAGAACAGAATCAGCCTTCTTTATCAGATTGTTGAGCCTTTTTAAAGCAACACTAAAGAGTTTTTTTTAACCTTTAAAATAATGTTTCCGTACTCGTGTCAGTAGCTGATCAACTCATAACAGGGTGAAACGGCACTTCTGCATTCGCTTTGTGGCCCTCTATCGCCCATAACAGCACTATGTAAGTTTGGGTCGTCGGGTAGCGGTTTTGTAGTTCAAATGCAACTTGCTTTACGGCAGGCTTCACAAAAGCCGGTAGGTGCAGCGTCCTGCAAGGCTCTCTGGGTGGAGCATACTCGGCAGGTACATATGAATGGAAGATACCTAGCAGCAGGTAGCTTGAACAATTGTCATCATGACGGAGCCAAAATTGTATTCATCTGTACACTGGTGTTCCGACTATCTGTGCTACCCGCATGCACATTTCGATGTTACTTCACAATTCGCTCACTCAGCAAATCTGTCATCAAGAATTCCTACCTGGAAGATCCATTTCGTCTGTTTTATTTCTTTGAAGTTTACGGTGAGTTTTATTCAAATTATTTTATTACTGGCTAATTTTTATTCAAAATATTTTAAGGCTTTCCTTAAGCTACTAGTTTCAAGTTCACATGACAGCCCTTGTAGCCTATGTTAGTTTCAATTCTGTGATATTGTTACACTGCATGTAAACAAGTCCCATTAATTAGAGTCGTACAGTAAATGCGGTGTATTTTGCGGGCTATTTGTGCTTATAATCATAGGCTACTACATTTTAATATTTTGGAGTAATAATACTGCTATCTGCTCTACGTCTTACTGGCTTGGTATATATTCATTAGGTGCTTTACACAGATTTCCAGAGTGTACTATTCATCTATTGGCCTATTTAACAGGTAGGATATTCTGATCATGGTTTTAATTGCATCTTTATGTGCTAGTTTTAGATTTATATTAAACGGGTAGCATGTTCTGTGGATTGAAAGAAAAGTTTTCGTTATTCATAATTTTTTGCTATGTTACGCATTACTGCTAAACTGCCACTTCAATCCCATCACTTGAAAAATATTTTCCGATGATTATGTTAAACATCAAAGCTAACAGTTGTTGTTTTCAGCATGTAAACATGCTTTTCAAAGGGTAGCACCGACAGATGCGCGCTACGGTAGGACATTCTGAGGAGGTAGCACAGATCGTCAGAACAGTGCTGTCAGCCATATAATAAAGAAATTAGACCTTATCACGTTATAACGTGAGTTTATTGTAAAAACGTGAAACTATCACGTTATAACGTTTTAGTTTCAAGTGGTTTTCACGTTTTTACAATAACGTTATAACGTGATACGGTCTAATTTCTATATTATATGGCTGACAGCTCTACGCCGCCGTACATATGACATGATGAAATATAGAAAATGTACCTGGGATGAAGACATTTGACACAAAGGCTGCCCAAGATGTGAAAATATGTAACGTTAGACGGTATCGCTTGTAAATGTGAATGCCCTGGTGTAACCATAACAGATTTTACGACAGTAGTAGAAAGCAATAATTTTTTCCCAACTGTAGGGGGACCCAGAGAGCAAAACGTACTTAGTGTTGCTTTAAGTCCCTTGCTCTGATGCTGCTATCCCAACAGATGATGGCTGAAGAGATTGCCCTCTCCACAACAGACTTGTAGAAGATTTGTAGCATCTTCCTGCAAACCTTGAAGGACCTGAGCTTCCTCAAGAAGTACAGTCTGTTCTGTCCCTTCTTGTAGACAGTTTCACTGTTCAGTCTCCAGTCCAGTCTGTTGTCAAGGTGAACTCCGAGGTATTTCGACAATCATCTCCTTTGTTTTATTCACATCATTCAAAGTAAAACGATTGTTTCCACACCATGTCACAAAGTGGTCTGTACAAAATGAAAAAGAATGGTGAGATTACGGTCCCCTGTGGTTCTCCAGTGCTGCTGACCACCTGGTTTGACACACAATTCTTCAGTTTCACAAATTGTGGTCTGTTCATCAGGTAGTCACCCTTCCAGGCGATTGTTGTCTTCAGGAGTTTCTGACAAAGCAAATCAGGCTGAATTGTGTTAAATGCACTGGAGAAATCAAAGAACATGATCCTCACAGTGCAGTCTGCTTTGTTCAGATGACAGTGGGTTAGTTGAAGCAGGTGGATGATGGTATCTTCAACCCCACATTAACAGCAATAAGCAAACTGCAGCGGGTCCTAATATGTTCTTGTTTGCTTATTCAGGTGGGCCAACAGGAGTCTCTCTAGGAGCGTCATGATGTGGGATTTCAGGGCAACAGGTCTATAGTCATTGATGACTGATGGGTGAGTTCTCTTTGGTCCTGGAACAAGGCAGGATGTCTTCCACAACACTGGAACATTTTCTTAAGCCAGGCTAAGGTTGAAGAGGTGCTGCAGAATCCCACAGAGCTGCTCTGCACAGGCCTTCAGGACTCTGTGGCTGACACCATCTGGACCTGCAGCCTTGTTCCGGTTCAGTATTTCCAGCTGCCTCTTCACCTGAATTTTGGAAACAGACAAGTAGGAGAGGGAGGCAATGGGGTAACACCATTTCCTGACTTGGTTGAAGTCAAACTTGTGGAATCAGAAGAGTCCATGGCTGAGGTGAAGGATAAAACATCCGAGGTGTAACAGGAAAGCTGTGGGTCAGAGGAGAGTGGGAGGTCTGTTTGGCTGGGAACAGGAGAGGAGGATGCTGAGCTAGTGATTCCCTGTCTCCCTCCATGAAGGCTCTTTTTTGTTGTTTAGCAGTTCCTTCAGGTCACTGGTGATCCAGGGTTTGTTATCACTGTTTTGGTGGGGATGATGTTCAATTCCAATTCAAAAATACTTTATTGATCCCAGAGGGAAATGTAAGTGTTGTCGCAGCTCATATAATTAATTATTTAAGGAGTTGTTGTAGATAATGATGGCTGTGGGCAGGAAGGATTTCCTGAAGCGGTGTGTATTGGAGCGAAACTGAAGAAGCCTCTGACTGAAGACACTCTGTTGTTGTATGACAGTCTCATGAAGAGGTTGCTCAGGGTTGTCCATATTTTTTTGATTTTATGAAGAATCCTTCTTTGCATCATCATCTACAGTGGTTCCAAAGTAGTGCCAAGAACAGAAAGAGCCTTCTTTATCAGGTTGTTGAGCCTTTTGAAGTCCCTGGCTCTTCTACCCCAACAGATGATGGCTGAAGAGATTACACTCTCCAAAACATTCATTTGCAGCATCTTGCTGCAAACCTTGAAGGACCTAAGCTTCCACAAGAAGTAGAGTCTGCTCTGTCCCTTCTTGTAGACCGTTACACTGCTCAGTCTCCAGTCCAGTCTGTTGTCAAGGTGAACTCCAAGGAATTTATACTCCTCAACCACCTCCACTTCTTCTCCCATGATGGAAACAGTGTTTGACTGTTTCCATCTCTCCCTGTTTCTTCTGAAATCTACAATCATCTCCTTTGTTTTATTCACATTAAAAGTAAGACGATTGTTTCCACACCATGTCACAAAGCAGTTCATCAGCTCTATGTATTCAGCCTCTTGTCCATCTCTGATACACCCGACAATTGCAGTGTCTTCTGAGTATTTTTTGCAGATGACAGGTCTCGGGAAGTCTGAGGTGTACAGATTGAAAAGGAATGGTGAGAGTACGGTTCCTTGTGGTGCTCCTGTGCTGCTGACCACCTGGTTTGACACACAATTCATCAGTTTCATAAACTGTGGTCTGTTTATCAGGTAGTCACTGATCCAGGCGATTTTTGAGTGCTCCACCTGTGTCTTCAGGAGTTTCTGATGAAGCAAATCAGACTGAATTGTGTTAAATACACTGGAGAAATCAAAGAACATGATCCTCACAGTGGTGCCTGATTTGTACAGATGACAGTTGGTTGGTTGAAGCAGGTGGATGATGGCATCTTCAACCCCAACTCCACAGCAATAAGCAAACTGCACCAGGTCCTGATATGTTCTTGTTTGCTTATTCAGGTGGGCCAAGAGGAGTCTCTCTAGGACATTCATGATGTGGGATTTCAGGGCAACAGGTCTATAGTCATTGATGATGGATGGGTGAGTTCTCTTTGGTACTGGAACAAGGCAGGATGTCTTCCACAACACTGGAACCTTCTCCTAAATCACACAGAAGTTTATATAGTCAGTCACATACTCAGTCATGGCATTAATGTCCTCTCTATGTGCTTGGCAAAGGGTCATCCAGTCTGTGGTCGCAAAACAACCCCAAAGGGCTTCTTCAGCTTCCTGTGACCATTTTCTCTTTGTAACAGGTTGCCTCTGAACAATTGGCTTATATTGTGAACAGAGAAAAGATTGTGATCTGATTGTCCAAGAGGAGGTCTTGGTTTGGACATGTATGCATCCTTAACATTTGCATAAAACAAATCCAAGGTCCTGTTTTCTCTTGTAGAGCAGTTGACAAATTCTGAAAGTTTGGAAGTGTAGACGACAGCAAGGCATGATTAAAATCACCAGGTGCTGGGTCTGTAGCTTAGCAATAACGGAACTGATGACATCACATGCACTGTCGGCAACAGCTGAAGGTGGAATGTAAACAACTGCCAAAATTACAGTGGTGAACTCTCTCGGTAAATAATATGGACGAAAACTTACTGCCAAGACTTCAATATCTGGGCTGCAGAGACGACACTTCACAGTAACATGTCCTGGATGACACCATATGTTGTTGATAAGCACTGCTACTCCACCTCCTTTTCTTTTCCTGCTCTTCTTCAGATCTCTGTCTGCTCGTACAGTCAGGAAGCCTGGCAGAGAGACGTTGGAGTCGGGGATATGATCCTGCAGCCACGTCTCAGTAAAACACACAACACTGCATTCCCGATACTCTGGCTGAGTACTTGTAAGGGCTTGGAGTTCATCCATCTTGTTAGCCAGTGATCTCATGTTGCCCATTATGATCGATGAAAGAGATGGCTTGAACTTCCTCCTTCACTGTCTCCTTTTTGCTCGTGCGCTGCATCCACGTCTCCTCCTTATCAACTCATCAGGGATTTGTGGCTTCAGTTGAGGTATTATTTCAGCTTTTGCGATGTTAATCAGTTGCTCTCGGCTGTAAACCACATTGTTGCCATGGTTAAGCATCATAACAAGTTGTGAAAAATTAACAACAAAAATCCTTCCAGCTTCACAGCACCCTAAACAAAAGTATACAGGTAAAAAAATCTTCCTCATGAAAGCAGAGGAATCAATGTACAAAAAAACAAACATTTATATATAGCCAACAGAGGCACTCCAACATGCAGCCACCCAAAAAAAGCGCAATTCTAGAAAGAATTTAATTAAATAATAATCAAAGTAATCACAAGATTATCCCCACTGATGGATCAAAGCATGTCCCTGACCTTTATCGAATTTTTATTAAACTAAACTAATAGGGCACAAAAGTACATGCTGTCAGTTAATATATTGATAGACTGCAAATGGTTGTGGTTTTTAGATTTGATGCAGTCAATGAATAGATGATTCAGTATTTCAGCAGTCGATCAATGATCAGAGCCAATCAAGGCAAAATTTGACCGATTCTAATCGATTGATACTTGCACCTCGAATTATGGGATTTGTACTTAAGTCATAGCATAATAAACGAATGTCCTCAGCTCACTTATTATTAAGTAAATAAATTAAGGATAATGAAAAATATCTAAAGTTTAAGCTTTTTTGTTACTTTTTATGTCCCTTCACAACCTTGAATTTCAGTCCTAGTCACGTCCTAATGCTGAATGCTATGGTCCCAAAACAGCTCTAACTCATTTTATACCAGGTCGCCGTGTACATGAATATAAATATGTAATAGACCCTACCCAGAGATTAATGACTGTCATGATAAAAGAGGAAAAGTTGCTGACAGATGAAATCTATTAAATCATAATTACGTGTTGCATATTCAACATATCTGTCCTGACACGAGACCTGTATGTTTAATATCTTCATACAAAGTGCTTCATGTAATAGATAAAGGCATTTTAAGTGTCTGAATCTGTACTCGAGAGAAATAAGAATAATTCAAGACAAAATGTGCTCATTCAACACCTGGGGGACCAATATTGTTGCGTCACCTCCATGTACAATAATATTGCATTTTAT
The DNA here is from genome assembly GCA_963556495.2 of Valencia hispanica. Lineage (NCBI taxonomy): Eukaryota > Metazoa > Chordata > Actinopteri > Cyprinodontiformes > Valenciidae > Valencia > Valencia hispanica. The sequence goes on along the minus strand of OY747712.1, from coordinate 16,172,491 downwards.
GCCACAGCCAAACAAGCACTAAAATTGCTTTTGATATGGCTAGACCTCGGTTTCATCAGTTCAGGGCAGATGCGTCCTGGTGGTAGATTGTTTTTTTTTAATAATGGCCTGTCAATCTGACAGCAAGCTCCACATTGCAGGGAGGCACATAAGACAGAGGAGGTACAGGGGTAAATCCAGCAATATCTCCTTAGAGTTCACAGAGTTTCTCGTAAACAGACTCCTAATCACAGTCAGATGTGAGTGCACGTGCATAAGCACACTCAAAGGTCTGTGCACAAACATGCAGATGATTCATGAAACACATATTCATACAAATCACTAGATAATCATCCAAATAATCAACAGCAAATTAAAAACAATAACAGAGTAGTGTTACAGTAGGGGATCTATAGTAATATCATATCCCCTTCAAATCTAATCAGAATTCAAGTCAGACAGTCAAAATGAGAAACTGAAAAACCTGCTATAAATCCAGGAGGACTACAAGGCTAAAAAAAGGCCAAATCGGGGACTAGAGGGCTAGATCTTCCACCATCTGGCCATGCCTGGCCATCTACTGCTGCAACCCTGCATGGCTGTGTTAGATTTATTGAGGCAATGAGCTTCCCTGCCCCCTGGCATGGGATTTGATAAATGTGACTCAACTCCTGCCCAGATTATAATGGGGATGATGCAAAAGAGCACCTTCTGCCTCAGAGATACTTTGCAAACCCTCGTACTGAATTTTGGGTTGCAAGACCTTGTGATTGAAATTATTAAAGAAAACAGTTGACCAGTGACGCAAAGTCTAAAAAGACTAAGCTTATGTGTAAAACAATTGCTTTAATATTTCATAAGAGGATAGAGATCCATATTATTTAACACTACCATGAAACTAGCAACAGTTACCTGCTTTGTAATGCTTTTGCTTTTCTAAATTAACCTTAGCAACACATAGGGCAACCAGACACAAATTCTGGTTGAACCTTTACTTCCTTTTATAAGAAATGGCAGACCTCATTTAAATTGATTGGTTACTGTTATGGGCCTGGTTTTGATGAACAGTGAATTAATTCTTAAAGTCAGGGCTATTTCAGAGGCCTAATGTAACCCCATTTATTTCATATCCAATTGCAATGTGCATCATTGCATTTTAGCATTGCATGGTGGGAACAATTAACTGACTCAAGCGATACCTTTAAGGATGACAAAAAATAGCAGCTACTCATGTGGACAAATCAAAAGCTTTTTCATGTAAATGATGTTTAAATTGTTTGGCTACAATGACAAGAGAAAAGCTTTGAGTCAAAGTGAGACTTGTGATCTCAGAGCACAGTACCAGCTATGGTGGAGGTATTTTCCTGCTGTGGGGATGTTTTGTTTTTTGTGCTCCAATGCATGGCAGAAAGAATGGGGGCTGTCTCTAAATTCTTTAATATTCCCACAGATCAACACATAGTTGATAGATACTTTTCATCTTTGTGATAATTTACCTGCATTGCTGGCAGCATGATGCTGCCACCACCAAGACTAAGACTCCGTCCACACTCGAATGTTTGTTTTTTTCTGAAATGGGTTATCTGTTTCAAAACACCCACATCCACATGGGACACTTTCCAAAAATGTTTCCATCTACATGTAAACACAGACAATGGACCAGTAGGCTATATGTACTCCGCCAGACCTGTAGGTGGCATTAAACATGAAGCAAACACAACAAGAAAACAAGAATGGCAAACAACAAAGCACAAGGGAAGTCTTTTGTTTGGCGTGATGATGATGTGGAGCTTCTTCTTTGTGTTTTGTTAGACTATAGAACTAATAAACTACAAGATGAACATATAATCCCCATGTAATTTTAACGCTCTAACCATTGAAAAAGAACAAAAAACATTTTTAGTCCCCTAAATACTGTTTCCATGTGGACACGGGCCACAAATGGTCAAAAATGTTCCTGCGTGAACAGGGCCTGACAATTGTTACAGTGTTCTTAGGTGTTAAAGCCTCACCTTGAGTCTTCCCAAACATTCTTCCTGTGATTATGGTTAAATAGCTAAATCTTTATCTCCACTGACCAAAAAATCTTTCTTCAAAACGAATTGGCTTGTTGACAGGGCTAGTTTCAAACTTCAATTGATCCTGTCCTTTGAGGACTGATACTGGACACCAGCTTTTGTGCCACAGATGTAAAATGAGTCCTTTTGTGCTCTGTAACTGTATTAGATATGGTGGTATTATATTTGTACCATTAGAACATAGTGTGATGGCAATTTTTTTTGGAATGTCTGATACAAATTCTGACAAAACCTTTCCTTTTTTAGGTCAGTTAGGATTACCAAAATTATTTTTATTGATACAAATGCCAGAATAATGAATAATAACATGAATTCCAAAACCTTTTGCTTCATAAAACTACATGACATATCACCAAATATTGAGCAAGTCATCCCTCAGTGCTTTTGCAATCTGTAATCTGGCTTTTTATGTAACTTTTGGAGGAATGGCTTCTTCACTGCCGGGTGACTTTTCAGCAAATGTCTGATAGGACTAATTTCACTGTGGATGAAATCTTAAGTCCTTTGTTTTTTTTCTGGGGCATATTTTACACCAAAACACATGGGCACATAACCCATCTCCTTCTTAAACTGTATATAATTCACATGGTAATGAAATCTTCATATAATACTTTGAAAAGAATATTGTTCCACCGTCAGGCATCTGGAAATTGTACCAAAGTATAAATCAGAATTCTGTAGGTCACTAATTCTCTGATTTCTTGGATGTTGCATTGCATTGTATGCCACACAACGAAGCAGTATCTTGCCTTAAAATACCTCCACAGATGTGCCTCCGATTTACTCTAATACTGTACTGTGATTTGACAGAAGCTAATAATGCCATGACCCTGATAATGTGGGCTAGATTGTTTAAAGGAATAGTAACCTCAGTGGATGTAAACTTCTAAATTGAAAGAAAAAAAGAAAAAATTCTTAAACAAAATTATTTTATTATTCTGGAAAGAAAGGTTTAGTCTGATTTAATAACAAACAGTGGAAAAACAGATATGCGTTTTTGTACAGAGCATAAAAGTGTCTGGTTTTTATAGTAAATAATAAAGAGTTTGTCTTGTATGATGTGACTTGGGATTTTTTATGCTGCACTGTAATATGGCCTCGAAAAAACTTTAACATTTTATGGGTTACATATTTTACTGTCAGGTAATAATATAAGTAGTAAAAAGACTGCAAATGGTGTGTTTTCATCCCCAAAATAGGCTGCGTTACCAGTTTATAATCTAGAGAAGATAGATATTTATTTTCTACTTACATATATTTGCAGTTCCTTTGGGTATTGGGAGGTAGGAGCCCACACTCCAGGCTCTTCCATGGTAGTGCCTCTTGCAGCGGCTGCAGTCTGGCCCTGTGGTATTGTGTTCACACTCACACCCTAGCTTCCCCTTGTCAAACACACAGCTGTTGGCATGCAGGTTGCACTTGCACCTGAGACAAAGAAAAAGCAACAAAAGACAGACTTGAATAGGCATTGAGCTGCATCCACTGAATCAATACTTTCTGCAGGGAATATACAGAGTTGGCCCTCGCGGCAATTTTTATTTGTGCCTTTCAAATTTTTTTGACGGGGTAAATTGAATTCCTGGTGGGTTATCTGACTTGGATCACGCCTCCTCAAAGCTTCATTATACTCTCCTTAAAAAAAGAAAACAAGGCTTCATTTGTTGGTGCCCCTGCGGAGAGAACAGCATTGCGAATAAGGTCACTTTTGCCACGGTGAAAGCTAAATAAAAAAAGTTCTGTTAGATTCACTAATTGAGCTTAAAACAGGGCTGTTAGAAATATGATAGAAAAAAAGTGTATCCTGGGAATTCTCTTTATTCTTTATCTTTTAAAGTTGTATTGTTCGCTGAAGAAAGCCTTCCGCCTGGAAACTCAGATGGCGGAGCTGGTTTATTGAACTGAACCGCAGCAGAGCTGACATACGCTCCTGACAGGAGAAGAGAGAAGGTCTGACAGTTTTCTACATCGTCTTGACCGAATGAGAGAACCATGCTTTCAGGCTTACGTAAAAACAAGATAGCTGGAGTTTCATGTTGAGTGACTTAAACCATCGGAATAAGCAGAATAAATTGCACATACTCAAAATATAACCTTTCTCCAGCGTGACTTGTGTTCACTCCTACTGAAAAGCTCAATCAGAGGCAGAAAAAGCTGTGCTTGTTCTAATAAGAAAGATTTCAGTTCATATTCCAGATATGTATTCCAAATATAGCTCTCTGTGTTTGCTGTTACTCCCAGTTGGGTAAAAGGTTACAACTTATGACCTCAGCTTCTTGTGAGGTGGGAGGAAAGTGAATCAATTGGGAGGAGAGCATGAAGTGAATCTGACACTGTAGATCGCCCAGGAGGTTCGGGCAGCTCATGGTTTCACATCAAGTCCATGTTTGTTTTTACAAAGTGCTTCTGAGAGAAGACTCTTCCCGTTTAAGCCCCGATTAGTTTTTTTTTTCTTTTGCCTACAACTAAGTGAACATGAGACAGAATAATGACAGCAGTTGCCAGAAATATATCCATTCTAATTGACTTCCTGGCCCTACTGTGACATCTATCTTTATTAATGGATAGCAGGGATGTAGCTCTACACATAATTCATGGCTTGCTACAGATGACAGCAAAACGAAGGAAATCTAAAAGGCTCTGCCTCTCTTTACTTTGGAACAGAAAATAACCCCTACAAAAACAGACCAGCCTTCTTAGTAAGAAAAAATGTAGTTGGCTCCAGATGTTAAGGCTGGTATCACTTTAAAACTCAAATAATTGAAAATATTCTCCCGTTTGAGCAAACTAGTGCTCTATGTCTAATCTTAGCATGGACTGGTTAGTGATATTAAGGTATACTAAGGCTTTAAAAAGGTTTCAAACCTGCTGAAATACCTCTATGTTGTTGTATGTGCCTTATGATGTGAAATGTAAATAAGTGACCGCTATGAAAAAGTCTAATATATTTCTAAATCTGAAATGTTTGATTCAGTAAGCTTCTTTTGGTTATTGGCATTATCGTATGATAATCAATCACCAATGGCTCAAACCAGACTTTCTTTTTAACACTCCCCAAAAAAATCCTACTTTTAAATTTCCATTTTCATTTTTAAAAACTATTGCTCCAATGCAGTCTCAGATGTGCTTCAGGGAGTTGATATCTTTTCATTCGTTCAATAGGCTTTCTTGTTGTATGTTTCACTGGACAATACCTCATTTGTTCTCTAGAATCTTTTCATTTACAAATGCATCTGTGTGTGCAATGCCAGCTGCAAATCAGCAGAGAAGAAAGTACTCCAGAGGGTCATCTCCACTGTCCAAAAGATCACTCCATTGCCTGTTTCATCCCTGGATTATCCTTACTATTTTTATCAACTCAAAAAAGAGTCAAACCAACTGCAGGGGCCCACCTTGTATACTACATTTTAGCAAGTTTGCAACAGAAATAGAAAGTAGATACTTATAAGGCAGGGGTGTCCAATTTTTTTAGGATAAGATTTTCAGTGACACATTTATCTGAAATGGAAAATGTTATTTACAACATAAAATATTTCTCTTTCATGAGCATTTTTTGCATTAATTTTATACATCAAAAGTCATAATGGATAAGATTGATAAGTAGTCCAGAATCTCACACCATCAAAATACTCTTTCTACCCCAAATTCCCCATTGTCCTTAACTTTTTAATCAATTAAAGTCCCCGCTCCATAAAATTAATGACTGGGTGTAGCTCCTCTGCCATGCAGACAGCAGCGAATCCCTGAAGTCAAGAGCAATGAGATCTGACCTTCCACTTAATTAAAAACCAGCAAAATCTGGATCAGAAGGCCTAACCGGCGCAGCAAGCGGGCTGATAGAGGAGAGGATGTGGACTCAGGGGAGCTCTGGGATGCAATGCTTTTGCCGCCGGCATTGTCATATTGAAATCTGAGAACGTTTTTGTGGCTGCTGATATTGGTCACAAAAAGGGAAAGCTCCCCTGCCTTTTCCAGCCTATGTCCGGCCATTTTTGAAAATAAGCAATTGCAAAGACACATTTCATGATGTTTTTATAAACTTATCACGCCAAGAAAATGCAATTAAATGCCACTAAAGGCAATTAAAAGCCTTCAGTTGATCCAAAATGATGCAGCAAGAGTTCTGATGAATATTAAAAAGAGAGATTGTATTTCCCCTGTTTTAGCTTCAATTCATTGGCTCCCTGTTAAATCAAGAACATAATTTAAGATCCTCCTTAAAAATCAGTCTCCATCATACATCAGAGATAAGATTGTTCCATATGTTCCCAACAGAAACTTCGGTCTCAGACTGCAGGTTTACTTGTAGTTCCTAGGATTTCTAAAAGTAGAATGGGAGGCAGATCATTTAGTTATCAGACTCAACTCGTGTGACACCAGCTCCCAGATTTAGTCTGTGAGGGAGACACTGTCTGCTTTTAAGACCAGGGTTAAAACCTTCCTTTTTGATAAAGCTTATAGTTAGAGTGGCTAAGGTCATCCTGAACTATCTCTGTAGTAATGCTGCTATAGGCTTAGACTGCTGGAGGACAAACTGACCACTTTACTTCACTCTGCTACTTTTCTTTTGTACTACTCTCCAATTGCATTATTTGCTGTTATTTTGACTGTTAACTTTGTGCTTTTCTTAGTGTTTCTCTCTGCATAGAAGGTACACCTAGTCTAGTATTCTTATTAGCTGTAATGCCCTGTTGGATGGGGAGCATCGAGTGGGATGATGCTTCCAGTAACTGAGCATCCCCTGTGTACTGTTATCAACTTTTTACTTTCTTTATTATAGAAGTTACTCTTACATCAGTTCTTTTAGCTCTGTGTCTCTGCTCTGTCTTCTTGAACCCCCAGTTGTCGTGGCAGATGGCCACTCGTACTGAGCAAGGTTCTGCTGGAGGTTTCTTCTTGTTAAAGGGAAGTTTTTGCTCTCCACTGTCGCTACATGCTTGCTCAGTATGAGGGATTGCTGTGGTTGGAGTCTGCATCAATGGGGCACGACCTCAAGTCAATGATTCGATGTAATCTGCTGGGATTTCTTAAGTAGAAAACTTTTAAACTGATTGGATTGTTTGTATATATGATTGTATTGACATGACTTTTCTTGTAAAGTGCTTTAGGATGACATCTGTTATAAATCTGCGCTATATAAATAAACTGAATTGAATTTTACAACCGTTAAAAGTAACAGCTCTTTTTACTATCCAGACTGCAGTCATCATCCCCATCTAACTGCCTTTGTTATTAAGGTCTAATTATGGTGTAGGTTTACAAGGCTTTTATTTTGTACAACAAAAGGGTTTGTGGGAATTGCGCCATTAAATGTATAAAAATGTAATAAAAATGTAATGAGCCAAAGCTCACTTAATGGTTTCAACTGGCTGCCACAAATTAAATGTAGTTTTAGAAAAATCAGTAGAAATTTAAAGTGCCTTGCCAAAGTATTTGTACCCTTTTACCTCATTTACGTTTTGTGATGTTCAAGATGTTTTATTGGAATTGTAAGTGACAACACAAAGTATTGCATAATTTATTAAATGGAAGGATAATACATGGCTTTTAATTTTTTTGAAAGAAAAATATAAAATCTAGTGCGACCAACTCACTTCCAAAGTCCCCTTATAAATAGTGTACTCTACAAATCTAGATGGGCATGGATAAAGCCATTGTTTAAAGAAAATTCCAAGAAGACGTTTTACAGTTTGTACAAGGCGCTTAAAGGATATCATGGACACATGGAGGAAAATGCTGCAGTCAAAATCCACCATTTTGACCTAAATACCAAAATTTTTTCTGTATTGTGTATTACCACTGCACATTATCAGAACACAGTTCCCACTGCTGAAACATGGCGATGGCAGCATCATGCTGTAAGTGGGGCTTGTCTTCAAAAGGGACAGGGAAGCTGGTTAGAGTTGATGGGAAGATGAATGGAGCTAAATACAATCCTGGAAGAAAATCCAAGGTATCCTGCTTGGCTGCAATGCCCTGTTGGGTGGGGTGCATCGACTGGGATGATGCTCCCAGTAACTGATCATCCACCGAGTCACGTTATCAACTTTTTACTTTCTGTAACATAGAAAGTTCTCTTATATCAGATCTTCTGTTCCTTCTGTGTTTCTGCTCTGTCTTCTCAAACCCCCAGACGGTCGTGGCAGATGGCCGCTCCTACTGAGCCTGGTTCTGTTGGAGGTTTCTTCCTGTTAAAGGGGAGTTTTTCCTCTCCACCTTCGCTACATGCTTGCTCAGTATGAGGGATTGCTGAAGGATTGCTGTGCTTGGCAAGTCTGCATCAACAGGGCCCAACCTCACGCCAATGACTGACGCAATCTGCTGGGATTCCTTAAATAGGAAACTTTTTAACTGATTGGAATGTTTGTATAAATGTATTGAAATGACTTCTTGTTAAGTGCCTTGAGATGACATCTATTGTGAATCAGCGCTATATAAATAAACTGAATTGAAATGAATTGAAAATCTGTTCAAGGCAGCCTAATAGTGATACATACATACATACATACATACATACACACACACACACACACACACACACACACACACACACACACACACACACACACACACACACACACACACACACACACACACACACACACACACACACACACACACACACATACATACATACATACATACATACATACATACATGGCTCAGTCAAAGTCCACACCTAGATCCAACTGAGAACCCACAGCACGACTTGAAAATTACTGTTCACAGATGCTCTCCATTGCATCTGACTGTGATTGAGCTATTTTACAAAGAAGAATGGGCAAACATTTCTGTCACTAGATGAACAAAGCTGGTAGAGATAAACTCCAAAACACTTGCAGCTATAAAGGGAGTGAGAGGAGGTTTTATAAAGTATTGACTCAGAGGCCTGAAGATAAATGGAGGCTGCATTTTTTAGGAACAAAAGAACAATAGGTATTATTTTAGCGATAGTTATCCTCTACTTTCGGTTGATCTTTTACATACTATCTAGATAAAACATATTAAGGTTTGTAGCTGTATAAAGGCAAATGGGGAAAAGCTAAGAAGTATCAATACTTTCACAAGCCATTGTGTTCTGTAAAATATGTATTAATGAAAGGTTTGAAGGCATTTGGAACAAAAAGAAAAAGTTTGTCATTTTGAAAAAAAAAACACAGACTAAACATCATAGAAATATGACACTTAATCTAATAATCAAATCATTTAATCATCTCAGAGAAAATTAAGATGCAATGCAACTTGTTTCTATTATTGTTATTTGTAGCCTGCAAGTTTAAGTGATACAGATGTAGCACTAGACAAATTCATTGAGACAACTGAGGTGACATTTCTGTTGAGTTTGTGAAGAAATTTGGAAGAAGACAGCAGAGGTGTCCTTTGTCTTCTACCACCTACCAGCTGGCTGTTAGCTCCTTAGCAGTGTGTTGAATGGCTCCCAGTGTCAAATACAGCGATTAGATACTATCTTCCCTGATTTAAGACATTACAAAAAAAGTCCAGACACTGGCAGATCTGGCAGTTCGGAAAAATAAAGACTGGTATTACTCAGAAGCTATGTTTTCCTCAATTATACTGGATACTAATGCTATTACTATGGATTTTATGATGATACTCTCCACAACTTTGGCCTGACCCAGCATGTCAAACAACCAACACACAATAAAGGACACACTCTGGACTTAATTATCAGAAAAGGTTTAAATATTTCCAACATCTTGGTAATTAATGTTGCATTAGCTGACCATTTCTGTATTTTCTTTGAAAGTACCATCTCTGCTAAATTATCCAGCCACAGTAAGACCACTATAAAAAGCGTGTTCTAGCGGACAGTTCAGTAGAAACCTTTACACGTATTTACCCTTCCACCACATCCCCCTCATCTCCCAACTCAAACTCAGTAAACAAGCGGGTAGATAATTTCCTTGCGAAAATCTCAGACATCATGTATTCCATTGCTCCATCTAAAGTGAAAGTAGTCTCAGGTACCCCTGAACTAAATTCTACCAGGGCCTGCAATGAATTGGCCAGCTTTTTCACTGAAAAGATTCTAACAATTAGACGGTCAATCTGTACCTCAATACCGAACCCACAACCAGGGCCATCCCCAATCAACAACAATATGGAGAAAATGTCTGAATTCCACCAATTCCACCAAAACAGCCTTGAAAAAAATCATTAAACAATTAAGCTCCTCCTCCTGCAGTCTTGATGTCATATCCACAGCTTTTTTAAAGAAAGTTATTCCTGTTGTTGGGTCTGATCTTGTTCAAATAGTGAACTCATCCCTGCTATCAGGTGTCTTCCCTCAGGCTTTGAAAGCAGCAGTTATTAAACCACTGCTAAAGAAGAAAAATCTGGACAACACGTTAATGCAGAACTACAGGGTAATCTCTAATCTTCCATTCATCAGTAAGATTATTGAAAAAGCTGTGTTTCAGCAGTTACAGTGGCTTGCAAAAGTATTCGCCCCCCTTGAACTTTTCCACATTTTGTCACATTACAGCCACAAACATGAATCAATTTTATTGGAATTCCACTTGAAAGGCCAATACAAATGGGTGTACACGTGAGAAGTGGAATGAAAATCATACATGATTCCAATTTTGTTTTACAAATAAATAACTGAAAAGTGGGGTGTGCGTAATTATTCAGCCCCCTGAGTCAATACTTTGCAGAACCACCTTTTGCTGCAATTCCAGCTGCCAGTCTTTTAGGGTATGTCTCTACCAGCTTTGCACATCTCAAGACTGAAATTATTGCCCATTCTTCTTTGCAAAACAGCTCCAGCTCAGTCAGATTAGATGGACAGCGTTTGTGAACAGCAGTTTTCAGATTTTACCACATATTCTCGATTGGATTAAGATCTGGACTTTGACTGGGCCATTCTAACACATGGATATGTTTTGTTTTAAACCATTCCATTGTTGCCCTGGCTTTATGTCTAGGGTCGTTGTTCTGCTGGAAGGTGAACCTCCGCCCCAGTCTCAAGTCTTTTGCAGACTCCAAGAGGTTTTCTTCCAAGATTGCCCTGTATTTGGCTCCATCCATCTTCCCATCAACTCTGACCAGCTTTCATGTCCCTGCTGAAGAGAAGCACCCCCAGAGCATGATGCTGCCACCACCATATTTGACAGTGGGGATGGTGTGTTCAGAGTGATGTGCAGTGTAAGTTTTCCGCCACACATAGCGTTTTGCATTTTGGCCAAAATGTTCAATTTTGGTCTCATCTGACCAGAGCACCTTCTTCCACATGTTTGCTGTGTCCCCCACATGGCTTGTGGCAAACTGCAAACAGGACTTCTTATGGTTTTCTTTTAACAATGGCTTTCTTCTTGCCACTCTTCCATAAAGGCCAACATTGTGCAGTGCACGACTAATAGTTGTCCTATGGACAGATTCCCCCACCTGAGCTGTAGATCTCTGCAGCTCGTCCAGAGTCACCATGGGCCTCTTGGCTGCATTTCTGATAAGCGCTCTCCTTGTTCGGCCTGTGAGTTTAGGTGGGATGTTCAAGGCTTGGGAAATCTTTTTGTAGCCTAAGCCTGCTTTAAATTTCTCAATAACTCTATCCCTGACCTGTCTGGTGTGTTCTTTGGACTTCATGGTGTTGTTGCTCCCAACATTCTCTTAGATAACCTCTGAGGCCGTCACAGGGCAGCTGTATTTGTACTGACATTAGATTACACACAGGTGCACTCTATTTAGTCATTAGCACTCATCAGGCAACGTCTATGGGCAACTAACTGCACTCAGACCAAAGGGGGCTGAATAATTAAGCACAGCCCACTTTTCAGTTATTTATTTGTAAAAAATGTTTGGAATCATGCATGATTTTTGTTCCACTTCTCACGTGTACACCACTTTGTATTGGTCTTTCACGTGGAATTCCAATAAAATTGATTAATGTTTGTGGCTGTAATGTGACAAAATGTGGAAAAGTTCAAGGGGGCCGAATACTTTTGCAAGCCACTGTAAATAGCTTCATAACAATGACAAACCAGTTTGAAGTTTTTTAGTCTGGTTTCCGTGCTCACCACAGCACCGAGACTGCCCTCGTCAAAGTATTCAATGACATCTGCATAAATACAGACAGTGGTAGAACCACAGTGGTGGTTCTGTTGGATCTCAGTGCAGCATTTGACACTGTTGATCATGATATACTACTAGAACGACTGGAGAGCTGGATCGGACTCACTGGTACTTGGCTGGTTTGAGTCTTACCTAAAGAACAGGGACTTCTTTGTTTCAATAGGAAACCTTTTATCAGAACGAACAGAAATCACATGTGGGGTGCCCCAGGGCTCCATCTTAGGGCCCTTTCTATGTAATATCTGCATGCTCCCACTAGGCAAGATTATAGCAACCAATAAGATTAGCTACCATAACTACGTGGATGACACTTAGCTTTACATTACAATGTCACCAGGTGACTCTGAACCCATTCAAACCCTAAATCAATGCATTGACCAAATAAATGGATGGATGTGCCATAACTTTCTCCTGCAGAATAGAAACAAAACTGAAGTAATTATTTTTGGACCCAAAGAGGAACGATCAAGAGTCAACACACAGCTTCAATTAATACAGCTAGGAACAAGTGATCAGGCATGAAATCTGGTGTAGTGATGGACTCAGACCTGAACCTCCAGGGTCACATAAAGGCAATAACAAGGTCAGCCTTCTATCACCTGAAGAACATTTCTAGGATTAAACTACTGATGTTGCAACAGGACCTGGAAAAACTCATCCATGCGTTTATCTTTAGTCAGATTGATTACTGCAACAGCATCTTCACAGGTCTGCCTAAAAAGTCAATCAGACAGCTGCAGCTGATCCAGAACGCTGCTGCTCGCGTCCTCACTAGAACCAGGAAAGTAGAGCACATCACCCCAGTTCTAAAGTCCTTACACTGGCTCCCTGTAGCTCAGAGAACAGACTTCAAAATACTTTTACTAGTTTATAAATCATTACATGGCTTAGCACCAAAATATGTTGAAGACTTGTTGTCACGGTACCAACCACCAAGACCAGTAAGGTCCTCCAACTCTAGCCTACTAAACATCCCGGGACTCAGAACTAAAGATGAATAAGCAGCTTTCAGTTTCTATGCTCCCTTTATCTGGAACAGACTTCCTGACAAGTGCAGAGCTGCTAAAACTCAGAACTGCTTAAAATCGAGACCAAAAACCCATCTGTTTAGAATTGCCTTCGAGTAAATGATTGATGCCATATGTACGAAATGTGTTCATGCTCTCTTGTTTTATTGATCTTTCTCTTGCTTTATTGTGTATCATGTGTCATGTGTGTTTCTTTTACTTTTAATTTCCAATGTTATATTCTTTTTTTTCTTTTTTTTTAATTAAGGACATTTATTAAGAAAATAGATCAACCTTACAGCCAAACATTTAATTTATAATTTCCATCTATTCTTTTTTTTTTTTTACGTGTCCTGTTTGGCAGTGTGGAGCTCAGAATTGGTGTCTGAGTACCAAGTAGAAGCCCAACAGATTTACTTTCACAAGCGGAGCAGTACAGCTTTTGCTATAGTACTCCACTTGATTTATGTGTGAAAAATCTTTATTATGAATTGTTGGTTTTTTTATTTCCTGATGTTATGGACACGGAGATGGAAAATTAAGGAGAAGAAAGAAGGAGGATGAAGAAGAGAGGTAGGAAACAAAATGTCATGAGAGAGGGTGAGTTGAAATTACAAGAGAGGAAGGGGGAACAAAGAAAACACAGGAAAACATGGAAGTCTGCCTCCATACCCACAGGACGGCAGAGAGAGGGGGAAAAACAAAACACGAAAAAGGAACATAGACAAAACCAACCAAACATTGTGAACTAAGAATTACACAACCACATCACACAAAAATAGATATAAAAATACAACAACAATGTCACAGAAAAACTCATGGTACCGATTAATCAAGCTCTAGTAATAATAACCTCAGCCCAAGAATATATCCTTAAACACCAGAGACCCCAGATCTATGTGTGTGTGTTAGCATGCTGGTGCATATAAGGTTTCTCCATAAGAGTGTTCGATAGTTGGTGTGAGAAGACATCAATCCGTCTCCCAGGAATCGATGCAGACATGAAGGAGATCGGAGCAAAGACGTCCAAAGGACCGCCAGAGCCCCAGGCGGACCCGGGCGGGGCCGACCGCATCCCCCAAGAGAGGAGAAAAGGAGAACCCCAGGGGAACATCCAGCGGCCACTATGCAGGGGCCGGGGGGGCAGCAGTGACGAACCCACGGGCTCCGCCGGCAACCGGCCGCGCTGGGGCGGGGGAGCCGGGACCCAGGGGCACCCCACCGCCCAGCAGGGACCCGACAAGGGACCGGCCGACGAGGGGCCCCCGGCACTGCAGGGGCCACGGCCGGCCGCCGGCCGCCACGCGGCGCCTCCACCCTAGGCCAATCCCCAGCGCCAACATCCCAACACCCCACCAATAGCCGCAGGGGACGGACAGCATCCCCAGGCCGGGCTCAGTCAGCATCTGGACGCCAAGTTGTACCAGCTCCCGGGTCCTGATCCCGCGCAACGCAGGGCGCCAAGACCAGGCATCCAACGAGGGCCAGGGCCGGTCCAACCCGCCAATGAACCGGCCACCCACGGTGCGAACAGAACAGGTGATCAAACGAGCAGAGACGCCGGATCCGCATCCCGCCGAGCCACCGAGCAAGCACCACCCAACAATCCCAAACCTGGCACCTCTGAAAGAGGTGCCCCAACCAACCAAAAGAAGATATCGGCCCAGCGCATCGGCCGACCGACACACCGGCCCCCCCAGGCCCGGCCAGGCACGCACCAGGTCCGAACCGGATTGACCACCGGCGCACCGACAGGCAGGGGCCCCCGTCACCGGCGGGGAGTGACGGAGGGGAAATAGGCCCCCCATTAAGTGTAAGGCCTGAGGTGCGCCAGGCGAGGGGGCAGACCGCCAAGGGCCCCACAGTGGCAAGCAGCCCAACAGCCCAGGACCCCGACCAGACCGCCTGTCCTCCTCCGGACCCCAACCCCTGATGGCCCGTAGCGAACAGGGGTGGGAAAAGACCCCTAGCCTCCATCCTCCCGCTCGAGTATGGTGTTGATGCGTGTTGTTATAATGTGCATTTAAAACAGAGGGGTGGGATGTGGGGAAGGCAGCCACACATCCCCCAACCCCCACCCCGAGCCCTCAGTGTCTATATGTGGTTTAACAGTGGGCACCGGCACCAGAGGTGAAGCTGATTGTACCGCTCCCCCTCTGGATGCCGAAAAGTGTGCCCACCCCAAAGTCCCTACATATGTGTCGTGTGAAAATGTTATAAGTGGGAGTGTCTAAGTTGTATATTAAAATTGGGACCCAGGACACCACGGGACAGCAAGGAGGGAAGCCCCTCCTCGCACCCCAGTGATGTGCCCATGCCCAAAGACCCTATATGAGTGGTAAAGTGATGGAGCGGGTGGACAGAGGTGTCCAGGGATGGGGAGGGAAGGACTGGGAGACAAAATGTCTTCCCAGGGAGCCAGCTCCCCCACTGACCCCAATAGGCACCGCTGTTCACCGGGATCTACCAGGGGAGGGAGGCCATGGCACGTCCGACCCGGGGCCCACGGCCACAGCACCACAAAGCCCCACGGACCCCAAGGCAGTCCCCCCAGCCCCATCCCAGAAGGGGAACTAAACCCACCCTGACATTCGCTCTACTCTCAAAACACAAAAGACACTAGACACCCAGGTTGAGTTCGCCCCCCCCTTCCGCACACCCCTCCACTCCGTCCAAGTGCCCTCGTAGGGGGAGAGCACCTGTTGCCACACAGCAGCAGCCTCCCCGCCAGCAAAGGAGGCCCCCAGCGCCACCCGCACACCGGAGGCCCCCGTAGCCGAACCACGTCGACGTACCTGCCCAGACCAGGAGCAAACCGATGAGCCGGGCGGCCGACCCACCAGGCCGACATCCACCAGCCTCATTCTTTGTGGAGCGACCACTGTTGCTCAACGGCCCGGCAGGAGACCAAACCCAGCGCCCCACCCACCTGCCCTGCACGCCCACCACCCGGCCAGTCCACCCGCAAGTCCGACCGATCCCGGCCAAATGCCCAACCCCAGCGCCCCACACAAAGACCAAGACCCAGGAGCCAAGTCCAGTGGAAAAAAGGACTGATCCGGCCCAGAAACGCCACCCAGCCGCCGCGACCAGCAGCCAGGCACCCCAAGTAGCAAACAAGGCGAGACGCCATACAGGGACTGGCGATGACAATCGGCCCAGAGAAAAAGAGAGAGGCTGCTGCACATGCCGGCTGCTGGCCGGCCACGACCCCCACAGCCAACAGAGACCCCACGCCGGCCGACCCCCAGCCAGGACCACAGCTAGGGGGCGCGGCGCCCCCGAGCCCCGAATCCCCAGGCCCACCCCAGACCCTACCCAGGCGCAGCACGGCCACTGGGCCAGTAACCCATGTCCACCAGTGCAACCCCCCCTAGGCACCGCAGGCAGCCATCAGGAGTCACCACCCAAAGCCCAACCCCAGGCCGGCCACGACGTCCAGCGCCCCATCCGCCCAGTGATCCCACCCCCCGGGGTCCCCCCCAGACGCCTCCAACCCCAAAACCCCCACATCAGCAACAGTGTCCCAAACGACAAAACCAAGTGCCCCCCACCCCCACTAGGTGATGGAGCCGATCAAAGGAGCCCAGAGAGATTGATCAGATATGGAGCCAGAGGCCGTCTCAAGACCAATATGGTCCAACAAGAGATTTCTATACTGATTAATATTATGAGCTTTTTTATTTTTCCAGTTCAGGAGGATAGTTTTCTTAGCGATGCATAAGGCAATGTGAACCATTAGAACTGACTTTGTGTCCATGGTGACATCATTTAAATTTCCTAACAGGCAAATTGAGGGAGATGGTGGGATGTTACATTTCAGACACTTTGATAAGTCCTCACAAATCTGGCACCAAAATTTCTTAACAGGTGGACAGAACCAAAGAGCATGAACATAAGTATCTGGTATATTGCTTGTGCATTGTAAGCAGGTATTAGACAATGTAAAACCCATTCTAAACATTCGTTGACCTGTATAGTGTACTCTATGAAGGATTTTGTATTGTATTAATTGCAAATTAGGATTTTTTGTTATTTTAAAGGTTCTTAAACATATCTGAGACCAGACGTTTTGGTCAAAGCTGGCTGATAAATCCACCTCCCATTTTGAAATAGGGATGGCTATTGATTCATCTAAGGTAGATAAAGTTTTGTATATTTTAGACAGCAATTTGGGGGGGTTGAGATTAAGAAAATCTAAAACTCTTGCTGGAATTTGTAAGTCAGCTGTATTGAGCCTAAATTTACCTTTAATAATAGATTTAATTTGTTGATATTCTAAGAATTTGTTTTGATCAATTCCATATTGTGTAATTAATGTATTAAATGGGATAAAGTCTGTTCAATCAAATATATGTTCCAGGTATTCAATTCCATTGCACCTCCAGACTGGGAAACGTATCATACATTTTTTTTGCAAGATGTCGGGGTTATTCCAGATGGGTGTACGTCTGCATGGGATTATTGTGGACTCTGTCATTTTTAGAAACTCCCACCATGCTGTCAGAGTGGGGCTGATATTTATGCTTTTAAAGCATTCATATTGTTTTATATTTGAGCTAATAAATGGTAGGTCTGAAAGTTTTATCTTATTACATAGTGTCTGTTCTACGTCTATCCAGGACTCGTCTAGGTAGCTATGTTTTAACCATCTTGATATGTATTGGAGCCTGTTGGCTAAGAAATAATGATGGAAGTTTGGTAGATCTAGACCTCCTTTTTCTTTGGTCTTCTGCAGTGTTTTTAAGCTGATACGTGGGGGTTTATCTTTCCAAAGAAATTTAGAGATAGAGGAGTCCAGAGATCTAAACCAGTCTAGTGATGGTTTACTTGGGATCATTGAGAATAAGTAGTTGATTCTGGGCAAAACCATTTCCATCTGGCAAGATCATCTTCCACTTTTTTTAAAAGTGGGATGTAGTTTAACGTTATTAAATCTGCCAGTCTTGGTGAGACATTGATACCTAAATAGGTAATATTCCCTGACTGCAGTTGTGTATTAGTTGGATTCTGGACAGAACAATTGATTGGAAGAACTGTAGATTTTAACCAATTTATAGAATAATCTGAAACATTTGAGTAAGAGTTTATCAACCCGATTACCTGAGAGAAAGAGGTTTGTGAATGCTGGAGAAAAAGTAATACATCATCTGCATAAAGACTGATTTTATGTTCTATGTTATTGCATTTTATGCCTTTAATATTGTGAGTTTGCCTGATCGCTGCAGCTAGTGGTTCAATAAAAATAGCGAACAGGGAGGGAGAGAGAGGACATCCCTGTCTGGTACCTCTCTGAAGATAAAACCTAGATGATGTTTGCTTATTTGTTCTGATACACGCTGTTGGTGAACTGTATAATATTTTCAACCAGTTTATAAAAGAATTTCCAAAGCCAAATTTATGTAAGGTTACAAATAAGAATTTCCAGTTAACTCTATCAAATGCTTTTTCTGCATCTAAAGATAATATATTAGTTTTAATGTTTTTACAGTAAGAAAAATCTCTTAAATCTATTAATCTACGTGAATTTGTGGATGAATGTCTCCCTTTAATAAAACCAGTTTGATCAGGATGTATTATAAGAGGGGTTACTTTCTCTATCCTTTTTGCGAGGGCTTTGCAGATTATTTTAAGATCAACATTAATGAGGGATATGGGACGATAGCTGGTAGGAAACAATGGGTCTTTACCTGATTTTAGTAGAAGACTAATGTAGGCAGAATTCATATTTGGTGGGAGTCGGCCGTTTTCCTTGGTTTCCTGCAGCATTGTTATATTCAATGTCTGTTTATTTTGTTTTATAAGTCACCAAATCATGTAAAGCGCCTTGAATTACCCTGGCACTGAAAGTGTGCTATACAAAAAAAATTGCCTTGCCTTGCCTATAACTAACGATACTAACAACCTATTACAAATGAAGCATTTAAAAATGACTGAAATAAACTGTTCTTCGACACAACTGTGGTTAAAAATGTGGTCAATGTTATATTTAAAACAATAAGGTCATAAGAACAGTGGAGTAAAAAAGAGTCAACAACATAAAAGGTAACTAACTTATTGAGTTAATTGTGTTGTTTAATCATTAGGTAATCTAAATATTTGAAAAAAACAGTTGAACATAACGAAGAGATATACATTGGTAACTGCAAAGCAGCCAATCCTAGAGCGCCACTCATTTTCCTTGGCGATGATTGGTTGTACCTAGAGGTCGCTCTAATTTTTGTTGACTGACAGGGGTAAAAAAAATCCAATCATAATCTATCTTTACCTGTCAATTTTTAAAATGATAATATTACGTATTCAGTATTCATTTTCATTGATATTTGATACGAACACTGAACAAAGAATCCACATTGTGCCATCACACATCGAGCTGATTAATAGGCTACATGTATTATAAACCTTTTGCCTGCTGTGGCCTAGTTGAACAATTCTCTCTGATAAACAATAAAATGTGCAAGTTCTATAGAATTCCATTGTATCGCACCCCTTTCAGGACAAATAAAAAACATCTCTAGTTGCAAGCAATCAGAAGAAGCAATTGGAACGAACAGATGATTAAAAATGCAACAATGTGTAGCTATCACTTCATATCAGGCAACCCTCCTTGGCTAACAAACAAGCTAATATTGCTAACCAACACTGCAACCACAAGATTACCACAAATAATAACAATGGGAACCAGCACTATGTAAAGGGCCAGTGTCACACCATTTGTGCACACAACCGCTATGGATAAACAAATAATCCCTCTATTGTTCAGAAAAAACGGTCAGCTTTACATTCAGAAAATGATGAACTGGCTAAAAGATGAATAGGTTAAAAGGGCCACTTTTAAATGTGATAGTGAAATTTAAAAATAGTTCCATGCATATCTGCTGTATTTGTGTCATGCTGCTCTAATCACCCTCTCCTCATCATCGTCCTCACCTGTGTCTCTACCATCAACCACACCTGATCCTCCTTACCTCCTGCCCTTATAACCCATCACTTCCAATCACTCAGCACCGGATCATTGTGTTGCTGTCTCCTTGATGTGTTGTTGTGCCCGTCCGATGTCCTGTCTCCGTTCCTGCCGTCGCCGCCGCCGTCGCCGTCGTCGTCGCCGTCGTCATCATCATCATTATCATCACTTCACCAACAGTTTTAACAAATATCCTGCACCTTTCTCTGTGTTTGCGTTTGGGTCCATGCTTCACACCGCATACTCACTGACAGAATGATCCGGCCATAAAAATGAACCCAGGACTCGCCCGGGAGATTGCCGCCCTGCAGAAGGACGTCTGGAAAAACCTGTCCAGGATCTCCGTCTCCCCTCACCTTCCACTTCAGTTCCGGAATGTGTTCTCCGCTCGGGATCTCACCACGCTGCAGAACGAGATGGAGAGGGGTCGCCAGGAAGCGTTGGATCAGATCATTGGTCCACCCTCTTCGTCTCCACTATCTGGCCGCAGGCGAAGGTCCCACCGCGCCGGAACTGTTTCCAGGAGTGAGGAGCAGGGCGTCGCCCCCTCACCAACTGCCTGTGCTGCTGCTGCTCCCTCATCAGATCCTCCAGCGACCGACGCAGCACCCCTGCCTGCCTGTTCAGTCTCTTCCTGTCTGGCTGCGTTGGCCGAACCAACATCTGAGGCGTAGGACGACTCAGAGCAGCGGTCCGCATTCATTGGGACAAGGCTGGCGTTCTGCTGCCCAGGCACTGGTCCTCGAGGTAGGGCCGTTTCCGGGGAGGAAGTCCGAGCTGTCCTCCGGTCCTCCCTGCAGCAATCTGCGCACCGGCTCCGCCCAGTTCCTAGGCTCGTCAGCCCGTCGAGACCAGCTTCCCCTGTCTCACCGCTAGCTCAAGCTCTGACCTGCCCACTGGCTTCAGCCTGCTCAGTCCTGAAGTCAGCCTCAGTTTCAGAGCCAGTTTCAGAGCCAGTTTTAGAGCCAGAGCCAGTTCCAGTCTCAGAGCCTACCGCCATCGTGACTACTGTCCTCCTGACAGTCACAGCGGCAGCTCTCAGGCGACTGACATTCCCCCATCGTCGCTAGAGCTGCCAGGGAGGGTCATGGGGGACCCGTCCCCGTCGCTAGAGCTCCCAGGGAGGGTGAAGGAGGACCCGTCCCCGTCGCTAGAGCTCCCAGGGAGGGTTATGGAGGACCCGTTCCTGTCGCTAGAGCTCCCAGGGAGGGTCATGGAGGACCCTTCCCTGTCGCTGGAGCCTCTTCGCCTCCGACCGCTGTCGTTCAAGCCTCCAGACTCTTCTCAGCCGGTGTCCGTACCGCTAGACTCTTCTCAGCCAGCGTCTGCGCCGCCAGACTCTTTTCAGCTGCCGACCGCGCCGCCAGACCCCTCCCCGACCGGCCAGGTCTCTTCATCTCTGCCGGCCAGTCAAGCTCCTTAGTGTCTGCCTGGTCCTCAGAAGAGGACCACCGGGCCAGAACTCAGCCCGGCAACGGGAGGTCCATCCGGCTATCCACCGGATCTCCAGGTCCTCACGGGAGGATCACCGGGCCATCCGCCGGACCAGTGTCCTGTCAGGGGACGCCACCCGGGCCGTCCGCCCGACCACCGACCAGCCAGGGGACGCCAACCGGGCTGTCCGCCAGACCTCCAGGTCCTCAGGGGCCGCCATCCTGGTCGTCCGCCAGACCTCCAGGGGCGTACCCACGAAGATTCGGGCCCTCCTTCCGTGGGCCCCCTCCACCCCCCCTGGCAAGGGTGCTTCCTTTTTTTTTCTCCTCTCTCCACTGCATCTGGAATCCGCCTTTAAGGGGGGGGGGGGGGTCCTGTCATGCTCCCCTAATCACCCTCTCCTCATCATCGTCCTCACCTGTTTCTCTCCTATCACCTGATCCTTCTTACCTTCTGCCCTTATAACCCGTCACTTCCCCTCACTCGGTGCCTGATCATGGTGTTGATGTCTCCTTGGTTTGTTATCCTGCCTGTCCGATGTGCTGTCTCCCTTCCTGCCACCGTCGTCTTCATCATCATCATCCCCAGCACCCCTTCACCAACAGCTTTAATAAATATCCTGGGTGGCAAGGCTTAAAAGCGATGTCTGGATGAAGGTGAAGAGCCACAGGGAGGGACAGCCAGGAAAAAACGGAGTCGCAGAAGCTCAAAATTTCTGGCAAGTTGTTAGCACAAACCTGAGAAACACAATATATGAAATTGCAGTCATGATCACACTATCAATGTGTGTGATATTTAAATTGCAAAGAACTGCCTGACTGCACTATTTAGCAGGCTATACCATTTCGGGCGCAATGCATTAAAATTTTTCTTTCTAATTATATTTTTAGTTATCTGGATGGATTTTCACTATCCTCTATGTAATTTATACTTCACTTAGATCTTAGCAACCAAGATCAGAATTCTCTGGGAGAATGGTGTGGACATTGTGATGATGGAAAAGAAAGAGTGGTTAAGGAAATTTGGTTTAATTATGATCAATATCATAGCAATATTCAACAACACAAGTTACATTTTTTTATTATTAATATTGTGCTGTTGTGATACATACCCAAAACATAATCAATGGATAGAAAAAAACAAAAAATTGGCCCGTTAATGTAATTGACTGATTTGCAGCATATCAAAATTCAAATCAGACAACACATGATTTTTAAGTACTACTATGTTGCTGACATCATGGTGTGGAAGCTCTCACTGTAGAAAGAAGACTCAAGACTAGCACTTAAATACTGTGGAGATGTGATTGTGGCATCCAAACCAGGTAAATACAATAAAGAAAATGCAGTGCAGCTGGAAGGAGATTCTAAGCAGGGAACTGAGGGAAAGTAGATTAATGGGCCCAGGAGAACCTGAATTAAAACAAAGGTTATCTAAACTAAAGCCAAATACTAATACCATCATCAGAAACAAAACCAAAATGCACAGAACAGGACTCAAGAAAGAACCAAGAAAGGAATAAACTAATATGAAGAGACACTAATAACACTAAAATATTCAATTCAGTTTATTTACATAGTGCCGATTCACAACACATGTCACCTCAAGGCACTTTACAAGAAAGGTCATTTCAATACGATCATACAAACATTCCAAACAGTTTAAAAGTTTTCTATCTAGGGAATCCTAGCAGATTGCTTCAAGGCTTTTTGATTTGAGGTTGTGCCCCTTTCATGCAGACTCCAACCACAGCAATCCCTCATACTGAGCAAGCATGTAGCGACAGTGGAGAGGAAGAAACTCCCCTTTAACAGGAAGAAACCAACAGCAGAACCTGGCTCAGTACGAGTAGCCCTCTGCAGCGACCGTCTGGGGGTTTGATAAGACAGAGCAGAAACACAGACAGAATCAAAGGAACTGATGTAAGAGTACTTTCTATATTAAAGAAAGTTAAAAGTTGATAACCGGCACAGAGGACGTTCAATTACTGTGAGCATCACCACAGTCGATGACCCCCGTCTAACAGGGCATTGTAGCTAAGCAGGATACCAGACCAGGTGTAGCTTCTATGAAGAGAAAAACACTGAGGGAATAAAACAATATTAACACTCAAAAACAAATAAAAAATATAACTGGAGAGTAGTAGAAGAGAAAGCCTATAGCAGCATAACTACAGAGATAGCCAATTTGATACAGATGACCTAAGCCACTCTAACTATCTAGCTTTATCAAAAAGTGAAGTTTTAAGCCTGGCCTCAAAAGTAAACAAGGTGTCTGCCTCACGGACTAAAACTGGGAGCTGGACTAAAACTGGGACCTGGTTTCTCAGGAGAGGAGCCTGATAACTAAAATATATGCCTCCCATTCTACTTTTAGAAATCCTAGGAACCACCAGTAAACCTGCAGTCTGAGAGCGTAAATAAATACATTATTATGAACACAAGTGAGAACCAAAACATAAACAATGGATCAGGACAGTCAGGGCAAGGACAGAGATGTAACAAGCTAATAAAGATATATATCTATTTTATACAGCATGATGAGTAATGTCTGCAGCTCATTAAGGCAGCTAGAAAACAAAAGACAGAAAACCTTTCTGGTACTGGAAGGCTGAAGGGATCACAGTAAAGTTGCTCACTTTTTTAACCTTTCAAGCTTTCAACTTCTACCTGCAATGAAATAAATTATTTAGTAACCTTTTGGAAAGCTTAGTTATTTTAAGGGTCTGATTATCTAAGAAATGCCCATAGAGACATATGTTTTTAACATTACTAGCCATTCTAATCTCCAATATAAAAATAATCCCAGGTTTGGATGTGAACTACATCATCATTTTGACTTTGATTTAAAATATGCTTTTAATATTAGTAATTAATTACCATTAAGGAGCAGAAAGGCTAGTAAAAAAAGTTTAATGTTTTGTTTATGTTATTTTATGTTATTTTTTTATGTTATAAACTGGCTAAAGTTGGCTAAAATCGGAATTGGCTACACAAAAACTAAAGATCAGAAACCAGGCATTAAACTCTGATCAGGGCATCTCTAATCATGAGGCAGTTCAGTCTTCAAAATGTTAAATTAATCTCTAGACATATACTGTATAACATATAGTGTTGCTTCGGCGTGTAAGTTTGCCAAAACAATGTCAGACTCTGTAATCTTTTCTGGTCCCCTGCCTGATCGGACCAGTGACGACATGTTTAGCCGCATGCTGTCATTCCATCAATGGTTGTCTAGGTGGTGTCCTGCAAACGATGTGGGCTACATTGATAACTGGCACACTTTTTGGGGAAAACCTGGTCTGATCCGGAGAGACGGCATCCATCCCACTTTGGATGGAGCAGCTCTTCTTTCTAGGAATATGGCCGAATTTATTAGTCCTCCAAAACACTGACAACCCAGGGTGCAGAACAGGAAGCAGAGTCGTAGTTTAACCCACCTCTCTGCTGCTTCTGTACTGTTGCCCACCCATTACCCTATAGAAAGAGTGTCTTGCCCACAGCCAAAATTAAATGGATTAAAAGTTAAGCCAACAAAAGCAAATTATGGAAATCTCATAGAAATAAATACAACTTTGACTGAACAGAAAAATAAATCTATTAAATGTGGTTTATTAAACATAAGATCTCTCTCCTCAAAGACTTTGTTAGTAAATGACTTGATTTATGATAATCACATTGATTTCCTTTGTCTCACAGAAACCTGGTTGCAGCAGGAGGATTATGTCAGTATAAATGAGTCAACTCCTTCCAGTCATTTAAATTTTCACATTCCTAGAAATACTGGGCGAGGTGGAGGAGTTGCAACCATTTTTCGTTCTGATTTACTAATTAGTCCCAGACCAATTGATAGCTACAGTTCTTTTGAACATCTAACCCTTAATTTTCCTCATCCAAGTTGCAAAACATTAAGACCAATTTTGTTTGTGGTTTTGTATCGTCCACCAGGCCCTTACTCTCAATTCTTGGATCAGATCTCACATTTTTTATCTGATTTAGTATTAAATATTGATAGGGTTATTATAGTGGGGGACTTTAATATTCATGTGGATACTCAAAGTGATAGCCTAAATGCAGCCTTTAATGCTATTTTAGACTCAATTGGCTTTACTCAAGAAGTACAGGGATCGACCCACTCGGGCAAACACACTTTGGACCTTGTACTGACATACGGTATTGAGTGTGAGGAAATAACAGTCCACCCACATAACCCGGTCCTGTCTGACCACTTCTTAATAACTTTTGAATTTACTTTAACTGACCATCTTAAATCTGAAAGAAAATGTCATTATAGTAGATCTTTATCAGACAATGCTGTAACAATTTTTAAAGAATTTGTTCCATTCTTACTTTCCTTAGTGTCTCAGGGTAACACAGAGGATGGCAGCAATTCTATCGCTAACCCTTCAGAAATTGATGGTCTGGTTCGCAGCGTTACGTCCTCATTGCGTTTGGCATTAGATAGTGTAGCCCCCTTAAAAAAGAAAGTGGCTAGCCATAGGAGGCTGACTCCTTGGTTCAATGCAGAGTTGCGTACTTTAAAGCAGAATACTAGGAAGTTGGAGAGAAAATGGCGCTCTACATATTTAGAGGATTCCTATTTAACCTGGAATAACAGTCTACTGCTGTATAAAAAGACCCTTCGACAAGCTAGAACAGCATATTTTTCATCATTAATAGAGGCGAATAAAAACAATCCTAGGTTTCTTTTTAGTACAGTTGCCAAACTTACACAGAGTCATAGCTCTGTTGAGCCAACTATTCCCCCAGCTCTTAGCAGTGATGATTTTATGGGATTCTTCATAAATAAAATTAATTCTATAAAAAATAAAATCATTGGCATCCTCCCAAACATGATTACTTCTTCCTCAGTAAATGAGGCAGCATCGGAAAGAATTGTAGAACCTCAGTTGTGCTTAGGCTGTTTTGATTCAGTCGAGCTTTCGGAATTATCATAAATATTAGCCTCATCTAAACCTTCAACTTGTATGTTGAACCCAATTCCAACCAAATTATTTAAAGAAGTGTTCCATTTGGTTCCTGGCCCCATTTTGGATATGATGAATCTATCCTTAGTAAACGGATACGTACCACAGGAATTTAAAATAGCTGTAATTAAACCTTTACTCAAGAAACCTTCCCTTGATCAAGATGACTTAGTGAATTACAGACCTATATCTAACCTTCCTTTCTTATCCAAAGTCCTTGAGAAAATTGTTGCTAATCAAGTCTGTGAGCATCTAAACAGTAACGAGCTGTTTGAAGAGTTTCAGTCAGGTTTTAGAGCTCATCATAGCACTGAAACAGCACTGGTGAAGGTTACTAATGATATTCTCATGGCCTCAGATAATGGACTTGTGTCTGTTCTGGTTATGTTAGATCTCAGTGCTGCTTTTGACACAGTCGATCATAATATTCTCCTAGAAAGGCTTGAACATGTTGCAGGGATCAAAGGAACAGCACTAGGCTGGTTTAAATCATATTTGTCTGATAGATTCCAGTTTGTTCATCTAAATGATACATCTTCTTCACTCTCAAGGGTTACTTGTGGAGTTCCACAGGGTTCTGTGCTTGGACCAATTCTGTTCACCATATATATGCTCCCAATTGGTAGAATCATTAGACAGCATGGGATAAATTTCCACAGCTATGCAGATGATACACAACTATATTTATCCATAAATCCTGATGAACCCAGTCAGTTAGGTAGTTTACAGGCATGTCTGGAAGACATAAAAACATGGATGACCCTAAACTTTTTGCTTTTAAATTCTGACAAAACAGAAGTTGCTGTCTTTGGACCAGAAGTTCTTAAACAGAAACTGATTAGTCAATCCCTTCATCTGGATGGCATTAAATTGGCCCCCAGTAATAACGTAAAGAACCTCGGCGTTATTTTTGACCAAGACTTAACATTTAAATCCCATTTTAAACAGGTTTCTAGGATTTCCTTCTTTCACCTCCGGAATATTGCTAAAATTAGAAACATCCTGTCCAGGAGTGATGCTGAGAAACTAGTCCATGCATTTCTTACCTCAAGGCTGGACTACTGTAATTCTTTACTATCAGGTAGTCCACAACATGCCATTAAAAGCCTTCAGTTGATCCAAAATGCGGCAGTAAGAGTTCTGATGAATATTAAAAAGAGAGATCACATTTCTCCTGTTTTAGCTTCCCTTCATTGGCTCCCTGTTAAATCCAGAATAGAATTTAAGATCCTTCTTCTTACATACAAAGCCCTTAACAATCAAGCTCCATCATACATCAGAGATCTAATTGTTCCTTATGTTCCTAACAGAGCCCTTCGCTCTCAGACTGCAGGTTTACTTGTAGTTCCAAGGATTTCTAAAAGTAGAATGGGAGACAGATCTTTTAGTTATCAGGCTCCTCTCCTGTGGAACCAGCTCGCAGCTTTAGTCCGTGAGGCAGACACTCTGTTTACTTTTAAGGCCAGGCTTAAAACTTTCCTTTTTGATAAAGCTTATAGTTAGAGTGGCTAAGGTCATCCTTAGCTATCTCTGTAGTTGTGCTGCTATAGGCTTAGACTGCTGGAGGACAGACTTACCAATTTTCTTCACTCTGCTACTTCCTTTTCTCCTACAACTCTCCAGTTGTATTACAGTAGATTCTGTTATTTCGACTGTTAACTTTGTTTTCTCTCAGTGTTTTTCTCTCCATAGAAGATATACCTGGTCTGGGATCCTGCTTGGCTGCAATGCCCTGTTGGACGGGGGGGAACGACTGGGATGATCCTCCCAGTAACTGAACATCCACTGTGTCCTGTTTTCAACTTTTTACTTTCTGTAACATAGAAAGTTCTCTTATATCAGATCTTCTGTTCCTTCTGTGTCTCTGCTCTGTCTTCTCAAACCGCCAGACGGTCGTGGCAGATGGCCGCTCCTACTGAGCCTGGTTCTGTTGGAGGTTTCTTCCTGTTAAAGGGGAGTTTTTCCTCTCCACTGTCGCTACATGCTTGCTCAGTATGAGGGATTGCTGAAGGATTGCTGTGGTTGGAAAGTCTGCATCAACGGGGCCCAACCTCACGCCAATGACTGACGCAATCTGCTGGGATTCCTTAAGTAGGAAACTTTTTAACTGATTGGAATGTTTGTATAAATGCATTGAAATGACTTCTCGTTAAGTGCCTTGAGATGACATCTGTTGTGAATTGGCGCTATATAAATAAACTGAAATGAATTGAATTACTAAAGTGACATGAGAAAATATCTTCTCTTATGTATAAAAATGTATGTAGCTCACTGATCTTTAGTTATCCATGTATATATCTATGTTTATCCATAAAATTGTAAAATGTATCTTTTATGACAAAGAGAGGAGGGCAAAGGAATATTGTTGGGAGATTAAGTTTTAATGTCTGTGTAGGAAGTCAGTGTGTGTTGGGGCTGCCTGGACTATTGATTTCTGCTGTTATTTCACATTAACAGAAAACCAAAAACCTTGAACTATGCAGTCTGTCACACTGTTCACATCCCCCCTTCATTGTTCCTCAATTATTGATCAGATGTCGGCTTGTTAATTAAGACATGACCGCTGCCGGGTAGTTGTGCGGTCAGTCCTGCACATCTGCAGGGCTGCAGCAGGGCCTGGGAATAAGAGGCAGTTAATCTATATGTGCTAATGTGCTATTTATCTCGCTCCACCCAATGTCATTTTTTCTTGGTTTTTTTTTACAAACCTGTCTTTCTGCTTAATTTCCCTCTCCTTTGACTTTGTCTTTTATGTGGTATTTAGGCCTTGTGCTACCATAACCCTAAAAAGCAACTGTAAAGAGCCTTTAGGACTACTTTTACTAATATAATATAACCCAAAATGGAGAGAAAAATCAAAATTGCGACTAAGGAAAAGAAAAATGGGGGCTTCCTTTGCTGGCGGGGAGGCTATTGCTAACTAGAGACAGGTGCTCTCCCCCTACGAGGGCACTTGTACGGGGGGAGGGGTATGCGTGAGGGAGCGGGGGGGGGGGGGGGGGGTGGTAACTCAATCTGGGTGTCTAGTGTCTTTTGTGTTCTGATAGTAGAGCGAATGTCAGGGTGGGTTTAGTTCTCCTGCTGGGATGGGGCTGAGGGGACTGCCTTGGGGTCCGTGGGGCTTGGTGGTGCTGTGGCCATGGGCCCCGGGTTGACCGTGCCATGGCCTCCCGGTGAACAGCGGTGCCTATTGGGGTCAGTGGGGGAGCTGGCTCCCTGGGAAGACATTTTGTCTCCCAGTCCTTCCCTCCCCATCCCTGAACACCTCTGTCCACCCGCTCTATCACTTTACCACTCATATAGGGTCTTGGGGTATGGGCACATCACTGGGGTGCGAGGAGGGGTTTCCCTCCTCGCTATCCCATGGCATCCTGGGTCCCAATTTTAATATACAACTTAGATACTCCCACTTATAGCATTTTTATGCAACACACATGTGGGGACTTTGGGGTGGGCACACTGTTCGGCATCCAGAGGGGGAGCGCTTCAATCAGTTTCACCTCTGGTGCCGGTGCCCACTGTTAAACCACATATAGACACCGAGGGCTCGGGGTGGGGGTTGGGGGATGTGTGGCTGCCTTCCCCACATCCCACCCCTCTGTTTTAAATGCACATTATAACAACACGCATCAACACCATACTCGAGCGGGAGGATGGAGGCTGGGGGTCTTCTCACACCCCAGTTCGCTACGGGCCATCAGGGGTTGGGGTCCGGAGGAGGAACAGGTGGTCTGGTCGGGGTCCTGGGCTGTCGGGCTGCTTCGCCACTGTGGGGCCCTTGGCGGTCTGCTTGTCTCCGTCCTAAAAGGTAGAGGGTCCATCTCCTGGGTTCGGGGGCTGGTGGCTCTACTGGAGCATCGGTACCTGGACCTGGGAGCATAAAGTGTGTATGGGGTGTGTGAGTGAGGGTACAGCGAGTCAGTGACAATGTATGTGCTTAAGAGGGAGGGAACGTATGACTGTGTCTGTATGTCTTTGTCTACCTGTCAGGTTGGGTCTTGGGCTGTCCTCTCGCCTGGCGCACCTCAGGCTTTAATGGGGGCTTTAATGGGGGCTCACCTCAGGCTTTAATTTAATGGGGGTCCTATTTCCCCTCCGTCACTCCCCGCCAGTGATGGATGCCCCTGCCTACTGGTGCGACGGTGGTCAATCTGGTTCGGACCTGGTGCGTGCCTGGCCGGGCCTGGGAGGGCCGGTGTGTCGGTCGGCCGATGCGCTGGGCCGATATCTTCCTTTGGTTGGTTGGGGCACCTCTTTTAGGGGTGCCAGGTTTGGGATTGTTGGGTGGTGCCTGCTCGGTGGCTCGGCGGGATACGGATCTGCTCGTTCGATCACCTGTTCTGTGTGCGTGGTCGGTTCATTGGCGGGTTGGATCGGCCCTGGCCTTTGTTGGATGCCTGGTCTCGGCGCTCTGCGTTGCGTGGGATCAGGACTCGGGAGCTGGCACAACTTGGTGTCCAGGTGCTGGCTGAGCCCGGCCTGGGGATGCTGTCCATCCGCTGTGGCTATCGGTGGGGCGCCCCGACGTGGGCCAGGGGTGGGGCGCTGGGATGTTGGCGGTGGGGATTGGCCTAGGGTGGTGGTGGCGGCCGGCCGCCACATTGCGGGGTTGCCGGGGGCCCCTCGTCGGCCGGTCCCTTGTCGGGTCCCTGCTGTGGGGTGGGGGATCCCTGGCTCGTCACTGCTGCCCCCCGGGCCCCTGCATAGTAGCCGCTGGACGTTCCCCTGTGGTTCTCCTTTGCTCCTCTCTTGGGGGATGCGTTCGGCCCCGCCCGGGTCCACCTGGGGCTCAGGGGGTCCTTTGGACATCTTGGCTCCGATCTCCTTCATGTCTGCATCGATTCCTGGGAGATGGATTGATGCCTGCTCACACCAACTATCGATGTATGGAGAAACCTTATATGCACCAACATGCTCACACACACACATAGATGTGGGCTCTCTGGTG
Organism: Valencia hispanica; assembly: GCA_963556495.2. Taxonomy (NCBI): domain Eukaryota; kingdom Metazoa; phylum Chordata; class Actinopteri; order Cyprinodontiformes; family Valenciidae; genus Valencia; species Valencia hispanica. Next base: position 16,141,005 of record OY747712.1, on the reverse strand, counting down.
TTTACAGATATATTCTTGGGCTGAGGTTATCATTACTAGAGCTTGATTAATCGGTACCATGAGTTTTTCTGTGACATTGTTGTTGTATTTTTATATCCATTTTTGTGTGATGTTGTTGTGTAGTTCTAAGTTCACGATGTTTGTTTTGTTTTGTCGATGTTCCTTTTTCGTGTTTGTTTTTTTTTTTTTTCCCTCTCTCTGCCGTCCTTTGGGTATCGAGGCAGACTTCATTGTTTTCCTGTGTTTTCTTTGTTCCCCTTCCTCTCTTGTATTTTCAACTCAGCCTCTCTCTTGACTTTTTGTTTCCTACCTCTCTTTTTCATCTTCTTTCTTTCTTCCCCTTAATTTTCCGTCTCCGTGTCCATAACATCAGGAAATAAAACCCCCAGCAATTCATAATGAAGGTTTTTCACACATATATATCAAGCGGAGTACAATAGCAAAAGTTGTACTGCTCCGCTTGTGAAAGTAAATCTGTTGGGCTTCTACTTGGTACTCAGCCACCAATTCTGAGCTCCACACTGCCAAACAGGATACGTGAAAAAAAAAAAATAGATATATCCAAAATTCCTTATTCCTTACGCAAAATTCATCTGGTATTGAGGATTGGCACTTGGATATTCTCAGATGATAAAAAGTCAGAAATTTGGGAGAGTGGTTAGATCTAGGCTCTTTTCGTGTATTGGTAAGACGTATCCCGGGTCCAGACTAGACATAAATACCTCAAACAGGATTCAGAATACACGCCTGAGAGGGAGGAAGAAGCTGAAATATGGCTGCATTGAGTTTGCACCAAGGAGAAGGATCTACCATTTGCACTTTGGAAATGGTATCCAGATGTGCACCTCATAAATTTACCACCTCAATTTTAGGATTTGTTGCCTCAAATGTCTAACATCATAATCTTAGAAGTTTTTTTTCATATAAATTTCTGACTTTATCATGTCAGCGAATATGCTAGTTTTAATATTGGAAATTGATGGAAATTGATAATAAATTGATCAAGTAAACTGATCATGGAAATGTGTTTTTTTTCTTTCTCACAGATGTACAACTTTTCAACATCAGAGAATATCCTATTTTTTCCTTGTAAATTTGTTAAATCAATCTCACTTTCTGGTTATTTGGGGCAGAAATTCATTGATTAAGTGGGTGAATTCGGTGTCCCACAGGTTTACCACAAAGATTTTAATTTGAAGCAAATCACAAATTACATTTTAAAACAAGAAATAGCAGTATCTATGTTCCTTTGCATTATGACACACACACACGCACACACACACACACATATATATTTTAAAAAGGTTTTAAAAATTTAATGGATTTCTAATGAGTAGAGGTCAGGCAAATAAACATGTCTCCAAAGTTGCTTTTTCAGTGAATGAAATATACATGTATACAAGTCTTTTCCTGCTCATACAGTAAAGGGAGGTAGGTGTTAGCATACTTTCTACTATATTTTATTGTTTTTCATCATCAAACTGACATTGTCAAGCTCACTCTTTTAACATTGTTACAACCAAAAATTATATTTATGATAGTGTTATAAAAATAGATTAATTTCTTGTTTTTCTCATGCTATATGCTGTTCCATGCACTAGCTAATGTGGACTTATGGCTACTTTTAGTTAAAATCTTCAACCCCATAACATTCAACCCTGTGACAAAAATAAGTTTTAAAACGACCAAATTTACCCAAAGATATTCTAAATAATGTTGGGGGCAAATGGCTAAGGTGTATAAATATAGTTTCTCAGAGGTACAAATAGTCCTTCATCCTTCTTTCATCCTTCAAAATGTTCAAAAAAAAATTGTGTTGGTAAATTTTTCAGTAACCTGAGACCCCAAAATGCACCAAATTCAGAAATTGACCCAACAGTTTCCACTTTGTTTGATGGTTTTATCCAATTTATCCAACATTAGGGGGCCCAACTATTACCGGATTCATATGTAATAACCAGGAATTAGGGCTGTGAAGCTACAAAGTAACGGGTTCAATTTTATTACATGGTAATATCACATTTACGAATCATTAAAACAAAATCAAAAAGCTTTTCCATTGTTACCCTATTATTACAGCCTGATGGGCCAAATAAATTGCAATGTAGGTCATTATTTTATGTAACCTCATAATTCTTTATGGCCAGTTTAATACCCTATTGTTACCATCATTTTACAGAGCTGTAAAATGAAGTGCTACATATATTAAATATATAAATGCTGATTTTTATACCATAAAAATGACTAAGTATCTAATGTCAACATGACTCCAGTATTGAATATATTTAAGAATGTTTTATTTCCTGCTGACTTTTTACACTCAGATGTTTTACAGAAGCTAAACCTAAAGACCAAAAAAGTAATTTCAACCAGAATTTCCCTCTTTAGAATACATAAGAATTTTTCAAAGGTACCTTTAAGCATATGAAAAAATAGTTTAACATAGAATCTGAAACATTTTACTTGTATTTTTGTGCTTCCAATGTTCCCCTCAGGCCACAAAGTTTGTATATCTCACCATGATGGCTTTCCCAATATCCTAATAGTATCACATTGCAGATTTCAAGTAAATGTTACACTTAAAAGAAAACCTAAATTTGTGCATAGCTCCTTCAGAGAATTTACATGACGCACGTACCACCTCACACAGTCGCACACAGTGTCTCTAGATGCTTAGGATATTTACATTTCCTCAGGATGCACTCTGAAATTGCATTAAACTAATACATTCGGCACATTTTCTGTGTTATGTGCACAATATCTCTTTCCCTTGTTTTAACTACTGACTTTTATATAACCTATTTGGAGGCAATACCCTCCACCCTGTCTTTACAGGTCTTTCCTATTCTTCCTTTCAAGCTTGTTAGTTTATAATGCAAGACAGAATACAGCAAGAGGACAGCAATCAGTATTCCTCCTGTGTGTTTGCAAAGCATGTTATTTAGCACCATGATGGAAATTCTGTTCATTCTTAACTGAATTTTATTCCCACCCTTAAAGCCTCTGATACTTTGAGAAGATTTGTGGTTTAACCTTGCCTTGTAAAGTAATGCAAAGACATAAAGTCAGATTATGTATGGAGTATGATACAATCATGTGTCTCCAACATCCATCATCTCATTGTCTATACCTGCTTTTCCTTGCAGGGTCATGGGGGGCTGGTGCCTATCTCCAGCGGTCATTAGGGTGAGAGGTGGGTTATACCCTGGACAGGTGGCCAGTCCATCAAAGGGCAACACAGAGACACACATAAAAAACCCATGCATTCATACACTCACACATAAGGGCAATGTTAGAGTAACCAATTAACAGTCGTATCTTTGGACGGCGCTAGGAAGTTGGAGTACCTGGAGAGAACCCATGTAAGCACAGGGAGAACATCCATACTCCATGCAGAAAGACCCCAGGTTGGCATTCAAACCCAGGACCTTCCTGCTGCAAGGCAACAGTACAAAAAAAGGCAGCTTGAACAGACACAATGGGAGGGTGCAGTGATTAGATGATAAGCAGATATAAAATGACCATTGATCTGAGTAAAAGTGTTAAAATAAAAAGTGTTATATTTTTAATCTATTTTAATATTTCTAATTTAATCTAATTATTTTTTCCATCTTTACGACATTGTCACTGACAATAAAATGCAGCATAGGCTACAATTAAGCACCATGAAGGTTGAAGTGGTCTTTATCTGACAGGATAGAGGGTAAAAAACAGTCACACAAGTCTTGTTGATTTACTGAGGAAGAGTAAACTTGTCATGGAAAACCAGATGCATACTTGGATCTGTGTTCACATACAAACACATAGGCACAGTAAACACACATAATTGACAAGGCAAACCAAGACACAGTCATGAAGGGCCCAGAAAATCAACTGTAGCATTTTTTTAGGTAGAGGTACAGACTTTATATTTCTCTCAAAGTGATAAAAGGCTAGTATCTATATTCATCCATCTTCTGTCTATACCCGCTTTTCCCTGCATGGTCACAGGTGACCTGGTGCCCATCTCATTGGTCATTGGGCGAGAGGTAGTGTACACCCTGGACAGCCCCTTGGCTGTTTCACATTGGTCATTGGGCGAGAGGCAGGGTACACCCTGCACAGGTCGCAACTCCATCACAGGGCATCAATATCTATATGTGAAATGTAATTCATGCCCCAGAACATAGAAGTTCACTAAGCAAGTAGTAAGCAACTTGTATATCATGAAACACCTCTCAACGTCACATGTTTCATCAAAACTGGTCGCCAAGAACAGCGGTATTGATGTTTGCAGCTCCAGGCCAAACCAGGTTGAGGCCCACATGGCAGATAAAGGAGACGAGATGGTGATATCCAAGCAGTGTAAGCTTAATTTCACTGATGCAATGCAGCCATGCCATCAAGTGCCGTATAAGAGTTTGTTCAGCACTGGAAAGCTTCTCTTCAGTCTATAAAAGAACAGGGTCTCCGATGAGTAGGTTGATAAGATTCTTGTTTTGAGATACAACCACTGGTTTAATTCCTAGACTGGAAGGATTGATGAAGTTAAAGTTGGATGTAGCAAATAATGCTTTATATTTTTATGTAAGCAGAGGTAATTAAAATAGGACCTCTTCTAGACATCTACTGTGAGAACATCTCTTGTGTACCTTGAGATAAAAAAGACAGCCAATGTAATTTTTTTATACCTTAGAATTGATATACAATGTACTGACTTTTCAATATTACATTGAAACAATTTCAACTACTTACTTTTGTGTGGAAGAAAGTACTTCTACAGCCACAGTTAAGGTCATTGCAGTTTGGCTATTTTACTTTGCACTACATTACTTGTCAAGCTGTACTGTCGCCTTGCAGCAAGAAGATTTTGGGTTCGGAGCCCGTGTACTCCTCACACAGTGTGTGTTCATGGTTGCTTGTTATGTGTGTCTCTGTGTTGTCCTGTGATGGACTGGCCACCTGTCCAAAGTGTACCCGACCTCTCACCCAATGACCGCTGGAGATGGGCACCAGGACCTGCAAAGATAGGCTGGTGTACCCAATGGGCAAATGCTCTTCAACCATCACTTAATTTTATACTCATTTAATTGCTAATTGCAACCTGTTGATCTGCAATAAATATTAAAAGTTTTAAAACATCTATTGTGTTTACATGCACTACTATTACAAATGAAGAAATAATTTTATAATTTACCATTATAAATTTCATTTGATTGGTGTTTTGGTTCATATATTCATTCAGTAACGTTTTAGCTTAGAATGTTTCATGTTTGTTGTTAAATGTCCATTCATCTGATGTAAAAAAAACTTTAAAATAAAGAGAACTCAGAATTAAATCTGAAATATATATATTAAATATGAGTAGTAGCACAGGTTTCGCTCTTCTCTCCACTGTCAGACTTGCCCTTTACATCACCACAGACGGAAAACACATACTGTACACACACTACTCTTTGGCTCTTATTCAGGTTCTCACATACAACTCGCGCATACAGACTCCCAATCCTCTAAGCCCATGCCCTATGAACCATGACAGCTGTAGCCAGCTTGATTGACAGAGTTTCAAAGTCAGTTTCAAGTGCAGGTTCACATGACTTCGGTGTTGCTTTGCTTTCACCATAAGTTTTCTCTCCAGCTCCTGCGTCATCTGATCACTTATCTTCCACCAGATGTCTGTCACATGCTGTGATGTTTTCTGCCTGTCATCTTCCACTCTCCAGTGTTTAATTAGTGCTCATTAAGGGACGGGCTTTCTATGCAAATAATATATGGGTGCTAGAAAAAGTACATCAACATAAGCTGTGTCTGGAGAGAAAGCAGCCATGTATAGTAAAATTTTCAGGTTGTTTGTTGCAGTTATTCTGTGATCAAGGTTTTTTCGAAGTGAAGCAGACAAGCTTTTTGGGGCTTGTTAACTGATCGTGCTGTACTTCCCTACATGGGTTTATGAGGTATTTTCTCCCTAATGAAGTGACAAAGTTTTTCCCATCATGATACAAAATTGAAATCCTATCCTTAAGGTTTGTCTCTCTCCTACTGAATGTGACTGTGGGCAGGATTGCATTTAGAAAACCTCTGAATTTCATCTCAATATACTATTTCTTCTCCTTGCTGATTTCTCCAGGGCTTCCATCTCTTCTCAGCTGCCTACATCACCTCTCAAATAATACAGCCCTCCACTGCAAGCACTGGGGAGGGATTAGGGTTTTAGACATTGGAATACTGTACGACTACATCAATGCACTGCTCAATAATAGCTTCCGTCATTGAAACAAATCACAGGCTTTGAGGGCAATGCCTGGAGCTATGCAAATTTAGATTTCATTTTGCTTTGGTAGAAAATTGGAGCAGGGGGAATTAACTTGTGATCCATTTCTAATATTTCTCCAATAATTTGGGGACCTCTGGCGGGGCTCCTTTTTATGTCAATAGGGGACACAAACAATTTGTTTGATATTGCATTACACCACCAAGGATGATAAAATTGGCCACAACACGGAGCGACAAAAACAAACCTAATCGGACTCTTCAATTTCACGGTAACAGACCTTGCTGTAATGAGGTGACTCTCCTATCGCCTCTCAACACCATCTGCAATGTTAAAGAAGTCAAGGCAAGATGAGCTGTCAAGCTTTTTGTGAATGCTGGATTCATTTTTATCCTTTATCTTTGATAAGTACCAAACAGGCACTACAACTGACAAAAAAACAACAACTCTGGCTTACATGGACTAATAAAAAGGAGTGCATAACTGCAAAGTGGAAGTAAAAAGATACATTGTTTTTACATTTATTTTAGAAATATATATCTGAAACGTATGGGATGCATGTTTATTCAGCCTTCTTGCTTCCCTGTTCCTGGTAAAGAACAGCAGGATGCTGCGGCATCAACACATGGTACACCATGTTAGTTTTTCTCCTAGTAGCTTGAGGTAAACTGCAAACAGAACCTCTTTCAGCACTTTTTTTCTTGCCAGTTTTCCAGAGATGAGATCTATGACATGTTCGGTTAACAATTCTTCCACCTGAGTGGTGGATCTCTACAATTCCCCCAGAGTTACTATGAGCCCCTTGGCTGTTTCTCCTTGGCCAGGTTGTCAGTTTAGGTGGGCGACCATGTTTTGGAGGGTATGCCTTATGAGCTTGTGTAATTAAACCCAAACAGTCCCTAATGTTTCTACTTTTGTCTCATCAGTTTGCACAATATCTTCCCCTTCAAGTTGTTTTTGGCAGAATGCAATACTGACCTTTGTGTTCTTTTAGGTCAACCTCTCCCAATGATGCTGTTTTTGTCCAGTCTCTTTCTTATATTTAAATAATGAACACTGACCTTATCCGAATTAATGCTTCAGATGTGGTTCTGGGTTCTTTTTTTAACCTTCTCAAGGAGTCATCAATTAACTTTTGGTGTAATTTTGGTTGGTCGGCCATTCCTGGGAAGTTTCACCACTGTTCCATGTTTTGTTCATTTGTGGATAATGTCTCTCAGTGTGTTTCACTGGAATCACAAAGCCTTAGAAATCATTTTGTCACCCTTTTCAAACCACCCTTGTTCCTAAATTTCTTTAGGTTGGGGGCAAGATTTGATGGCTTTTGAGATATTTTAGCCTATTTCAGGTTGCCGGACAGTTTCTATTCATCTGTTTTTTTTTATTGGCAAGGCAGTAACCAGTGTAGCTGTTGATATTAATTATCCCACAAAATGTGGTGCCTTGGTAGTCTCCAGGTGGAGCTTGGGTGGAGGTGGGTGTCTCAGGCTTCCCTCCACTGGGCGCCCTGGGCCGGTACCTTGGCTGCTGTTGTCGATCTGCCGCTGCAGATGGCTCCCCTGATGGCATTTCCTTACCTGACTCATGCATACTCGCCCCAATGTCCTTGTTTAGTGTTACTTTTAAGTGTGTGCATGCATGACAGATGGGGGAGTATAACTGTGATCATGTATTTATTCTGGGGGGGTTATGTGGGGTAATTTTAATCTGTAAAGCACTTTGAGATGCTATTTTGTATGAAAAGCGCTTTATAAATAAAGCTTGATTTGATTTGATCAGTTAAACCAAAGAACACAGAACACATCTGTAAGGTTGCAGTTCATTTTCAGAGCACTGTAATTATATCATCAAAACATTTAATCAAGGATATTTTAAGGTTAAAGATAAACACTTAAAATGTTCTCTGAGCTTTTGACGCTATGGTATTACCTTGATGTTACCACTACTGGAAAATAAATTAAAATGCTGAAACAAGCTAACTTGCAATTTTAGCAGTCGTTCAAAAACACCTTTTAATTCCGAAACTGATTTTGTTGCCTCTTTAGCCAACATGAGTGTTGTCTTTTCTTTTTAAGACAAAAACATCAAGCACACTCTGCAACCCAGTAAGAGTTGGCAGGTTACTCTGGTTTGTCCAAGGTGCAAACTGACACTGTAAAACTTGCTACAAGGTCAAAGTTGTACTCACCAGCCTTGATCTCTTCATATTTTTTAAAGCAATCGCTGCTTAGCATATCTGAGCTTCTGTGAAGTGTCTTGTTGAGAAAGTTTCAGGAAAACTCAGTATGTATTTATTCACCATGGAGGCGCATTATAAGGCCTGACCATGGGTGACTTGTTCGAGGGAGCAGGTGAGATACGGACCTGAGGGAGGCTGGTTCGCTCATTCTTATCAGTCAGAGAGGCTGCTATGGGTTGAATTTCTTAAGAAAAAAATATTTTCAATGTCAAAATTACCGTATTAGTTTTTTTCTATAAGCAAGCATCTACATATATATTGTAGCCTTGAGACAAAAGGTTTGAGAGAACACATTTCAGTTAAAATAATGTAATTTGATGTCTTTTATATAATACTAACCATTCTTGTTTTTTCTTTTTTTTTGCTATCTCCATAAAGAGTTTGGAATCAAATCAAGCCCTTTGCCATCATGTAGGGTTCATCTCTGAGGAAGGTTAGGCACAAACATTTTCCGCAATCCTTAAAATATGAATGAATTTACAGAAATTCTTGTCCAAGGAGGTAGAAAAACCAAGCTGAATTCAGACAAAAATGGCACATGTAAATATGTAGCATTTATATGTCGAACTGTTTAAATAAAATCCTATTATTCCTATGTCAAATGAACTGTAATTGGATTATAGAAAGGGTAAAATATTAAATAAAAGGTGAGAATTGTTTAATTTTCAGAGCTGTCTGGGTCTTCCTTTGTTCACATGTGTTAACTTAGTTTTGACAGAATATCTATTACTGCTTGAATTGTTTTTCTGATATACAGTAACTGGACAATGGCAGTTCTTATATAAATGTGCACGTGGCCAGCCCTTACTTCTGCATCAGACACCCGTTTTTGGGAGGATTTAAAGGTTTGGCAAATGTAAGATTTGTCTGAAAGAATTCATCATTATTGTAGAGTAATTTCATTCTAGTTTGACACATATGTCAAATGCAGTAAGAAATTCAAGAAATTCATACTTCTCCAAAATCATCTCGGAACATAAAAATAATTCCAAAATCCTTTTTTCCACCATTGATAAACTTTTTAACAGAGCTACTACTGCATTTCCTAAAACCCCCTCAAACACTCTTTGTGAGGAGTTCGCAGACCACTTCAGAGGGAAGGTAGAGACCATCAGATGTAATATTTTATCTTCTCAAAGTAACATGGTTTTAGACAAATCTGATTGTGTGTCTTTACCAGAGGAAATGCTGGACAGTTTTGTCCTGGTAGAAGCTGGGACTGTTGATAAAGTTTTCTCCTCAGTGAGGCCCACCACATGTGTTTTGGACCCGATTCCCACTTCCTTTTTTAAGCAATTTTATGGATCTTTTAGAGATGAGATTTTAACCATGATGAATTGCTCCCTTCAGACGGGGGTATTTCCTGCCGCCTTTAAAGGGGCGGTAGTGAGGCCCCTGTTGAAGAAGAGCAATTTAGATTTTAACGATTTTAACAATTTTAGACCGGTATCTAACTTACCTTTTTTAAGCAAAATTTTAGCAAAATTTTTTTTATTCAACTTAATGATTTTATTAATTAGCACAATGCCCTAGAGAAATTTCAGTCTGGTTTTAGGGTGAACCACAGCACAGAGACGGTCCTTTTGAAGATTTTAAATGATTTTAGATTTAACTATGATGCACAGAGGGTAACAGTGTTGGTTCTACTGGATCTAAGCGCTGCCTTTGATACAGTAGACCACACTATTCTTTTAACCCGTTTAAAACAGATTGGCCTCTCTGGTGCTGTTCACAAATGGTTCACATCCTATCTCACAGACAGGACTTTTGTGGTAAGTTTAGATACCTGCTCCTCTAGGGTCCATAGGATTACATGTGGTGTGCCCCAGGGTTCGATTTTTGGCCCAGTGCTTTTTAACCTGCACATGCTCCCTCTTGGCAGCGTCATCAGAAGACATGGAGTTAACTTTCACAGTTATGCTGATGAAACACAGTTATACATCTCCATGTCTCCTGATGACACACGGCCGATGGACGCACTTTTTAATTGCATTTTAGACATCAAATCATGGATGGCAGAAAACTTTCTCCAGCTCAACCAGGACAAAACTGAAGTTTTAGTCATCGGTCCTGAGGCTCAGAGAGAGAAACTTTTACCAAAACTACAATCACAGTCTTTTAATCCCTCTTTACAAGTAAAGAACCTGGGCGTGATTTTTGACTCTGAGCTGACTTTTATTCCTCACATAAAAAATATTACTAAAATAGGTTTTTATCAACTAAAGAAAATCCCCAGAGTCCGCCCCATTCTCTCTTGAGCCAACATGGAGACACTGATGCATGCTTTTATCTTCAGTAGAATTGATTACTGTAATGCCCTGCTTTCTGGTCTTCCCAAAAAAAGTACATCAGGTTTACATCTACTACAAAATTCAGCAGCACGTGTCCTGACGAAGACCAGGAGGCGGAAGGCAAGGCAAGGCAAGGCAAGGCAATTTTATTTGTATAGCACACTTTCAACAGCAGGGCAATTCAAGGTGCTTTACATGATTTGGTGATTTAAAAGAAACACATAAAAGAAACACACATTATACATGATACACAATAAAGCAAGAGAAAAATAAAAAAAAGCAAGAGAGCATGAACACATTTCATACATATAACATCAAGCATTTACTCAAAGGCAATTCTAAACAGATGGGTTTTTAGTCTCGATTTAAAGCAGTTCAGAGTTTCAGCAGCTCTACACTCGTCAGGAAGTCTGTTCCAGATAAGGGGAGCATAGAAACTCAAAGCTGCTTCTCCATGTTTAGTTCTGAGTCTAGGGATGTTTAGTAGGCTAGAGTTGGAGGACCTGAGTGGTCTTGGTGGTTGGTACCATGACAACAGGTCTTCAACATATTTTGGTGCTAAGCCATGTAATGATTTATAAACTAGTAAAAGTATTTTAAAGTCTATTCTCTGAGCTACAGGGAGCCAGTGTAAGGACTTTAGAACTGGGGTGATGTGCTCTACTTTCCTGGTTCTAGTGAGGACGCGAGCGGCAGCGTTCTGGATCAGCTGCAGCTGTCTGATTGACTTTTTAGGCAGACCTGTCAAGATGCTGTTGCAGTAATCAATCCGACTAAAGATAAACGCATGGATGAGTTTTTCTATGTCGTGTTGCAAAATCAGTCCTTTAATCCTAGAAATGTTCTTCAGGTGATAGAACGCTGACCTTGTTATTGCCTTTATGTGACCCTGGAGGTTCAGGTCTGAGTCCATTACTACACCTAGGTTACGAACCTGATCAGTAGTTTCTAGCTGTATTAATTGAAGCTGTGTGCTGACTCTTGATCGTTCCTCCTTGGGTCCAAAAATAATCACTTCAGTTTTGTTCCTATTCAGCTGGAGAAAGTTATGGCACATCCATCCATTTATTTGGTCAATGCATTGATTTAGGGTTTGAATGGGTTCAGAGTCACCTGGTGACATTGTAATGTAGAGCTGAGTGTCATCCGCATAGTTATGGTAGCTAATGTCATTGGTCGCTATAATCTTGCCTAGTGGGAGCATGTAGATATTAAATAAGAGGGGCCCCAGGATGGAGCCCTGGGGCACCCCACATGTGATTTCTGTTTGTTCTGATGAAAAGTTTCCTATTGAAACATAGAAGTCCCTGTTCTTTAGGTAAGACTCGAACCAGCCAAGTACTGTACCAGAGAGTCCGACCCAGCTCTCCAGTCGTTCCAATAAAATATCATGATCAACAGTGTCAAATGCTGCACTGAGGTCCAACAGAACCAGCACTGTGGTTCTTCCACAGTCTGTATTTATGCGGATGTCATTAAATACTTTGACGAGGACAGTCTCGGTGCTGTGGTGAGCGCGGAAACCAGACTGAAAAGCATCAAAACGGTTTGTCGTTGTTATGAAGCCATTTAACTGCTGAAACACAGTTTTTTCAATAATCTTACTGATGAATGGGAGATTAGAGATTGGCTTGTAGTTCTGCATTAACGTGTTGTCCAGATTTTTCTTCTTTAGCAGTGGTTTAATAACTGCTGTTTTTAAAGCCTGAGGGAAGACACCTGATAGCAGTGATGAGTTCACTATTTGAACAAGATCAGAACCAATAACAGGAAGAACTTTCTTTAGAAAAGCTGTGGGTAGGATATCAAGACAGCAGGAGGAGGAGCTTAATTGGATAATAATTTCTGGTTTAATTCGTGGAATTCAGACATTTTCTCTACATTGTTGTTGATTGGGGATGGCACTGGTTGTGGGTTCGATATTGAGGTACAGATTGACCGTCTAATTGTTAGAATCTTTTCAGTGAAAAAGCTGGCAAATTCATTGCAGGCCCTGGTAGAGTTTAGTTCAGGGGCTACTGTCACTAAAGGATTAGTTAGTCTTTCCACTGTTGCAAATAGAGTCCGTGCGTTATTAATGTTTCTGTTGATGATTTCAGAAAAGAACGATTCCCTAGCATCTTTTATAGTTAGCTGATATCTATTCAGTCTCTCTTTGTAGATCTCATAGTGAACCTGGAGTCGAGTTTTCCGCCATTACACCGTTCTTAAAATCATTGCATTGGCTCCCCGTACGCTTTAGGATCGATTTTAAGGTTCTTTAAATGGTTTTTAAGTGTCTTAATGGTCTTGGGCCTTCTTATCTCTCTGAACTGCTTTTACCATATAAACCTTCGCGGTCTCTACACTCCTCTGGCAGCCGTCTCCTTGTCACCCCAAAAGTCAGGACACACACGCATGGTGAGGCATCTTTCCAGTTCTATGACCCTCACCTCTGGAACAGGCTGCCAGAAGACCTCAGGGCCGTGGAGAACGTTCATATTTTTAAGAGCAGGCTCAAGACTCACCTTTTTAGCCTAGCTTTTAACTGATTATTATTTATTACTGTTTGTTTACTTGCTCTGCATGTTTTATATGATTATATTTTTTGTGTCTTACTATTTAATCTTAGCACATTAATTTACTGTTTATTTTACTTTAATGTATCTTATTCCCTGTTCCAGTCTTTCCTCTGTGGGAGCCCTCTGCCCTGGGAGCGGTGGTCGGCTGTGGCTGCCTGGATGCTCTCCAGGTGGAGCTTGGGTGGAGGTGGGGGTCTTGGCCTTGCCTCCACTGGGTGACCTGTGTCAGCACCTCGGCTGCTGCTGTTGATCTACTGCTGCCGGGGCAGATGGCTCCTCTGATGGCGTTTCCTTGCATGGTTCATCTGCACTCGACCCAATGTCCTTTATTACTTTTTCTTTTAACTGTGTGTGTGCATGGGAGTTGGGTTGGGGGGAGGGGGGTATAACTGTGACCATGCTTTTAAATCTGTGGGGGAGGGAAGGGAAGGTGGTTTTATGTGGGGTCATTTTAATCTGTAAAGGACTTTGTGATGCAACTTCTTGTATGAAATGCGCTTTATAAATAAAGTTTGATTTGATGTAATTCATGATTTCCATTCTCATCTCTGTTTAACCCACTAAGCCAATGGTGTTCAACCTGGGACACGTACTGGTAAAAGCAAAGTGATTTAGAAAATATTAGGGCTGTCAAACGATTAAAAATCTTAATTATTAATAATTAATTAATTTATCAATTAATTACGATTAATCATGAATAATCAACATTCCTAAATATGACTGGAAAAATAAAATTTTTGGTAAAAGGAAAAAACTGGATGCCATTGCTCTATTTTTAAGCAAATTGTCATGCTGCCCTAATCACCCTCTCCTCATCATCGTCTTCACCTGTGTCTTTCCCATCAACCACACCTGATCCTCCTTACCTTCTGCCCTTATAACCCATCACTTCCCCTCACTCAGCGCTGGATCATTGTGTTGATGTCTCCTTGGTGTGTTGTCCTGCCCGTCCAATGTCCGGTCTCCAATCCTGCCGCCGCCTCCGCCGTCGTTGTCGTCATCATCATCATCATAATCACCAGCACCAGCACTACATCACCAACAGCTTTAATAAATATTCTGCACCTTTCTCGGCGTTTGGGTCCATGCTTCACACCGCATACTCCCTGACAGACGTCCTCCGCGCAATACTGACCAGGCTGGTTAACCTCGCCGTCCAAGTGCAAGGCATGCTAACTCCAATGTCAACTTCGGTGTATTAAACATCTGCTCTCTCACCGGTAAGGGACACCAAATCCAGGAGAAGTTAGAATTTCTTTGTTTGACTTAAACATGGCAACATCCCAATGATTTTGTCTTGTTAAACGAATCCATTCTACCTGACTTTGTTTATGTCTGCCAACCTTGTGATTTTAGGAGGGGCGGAGGTCTCACGATAATTCACCAGAAGCCTTGGAAAGTCATCCCTGTCTCTGTCCCACTCTTTCAGGGATTCAAATACACCGCATCACAGCTCCCTGGATCTACTCTGACTATTATATGTACTGTTTATTGATCACCTAAGTCAAGTAAAGAGTTTTTAAATGATTTTGCTGCTCTTCTCGTTCATCTCTTTGTAGTCTCTCCCAATATGATAATTGTTGATGATTTCAATATTCACATGGACAATGACAATAACCTTCTTAAATGTTATTGCATAAATACGGATGTGGTAGAACCACAGTGCAGCATTTGACACTGTTGATCATGATATACTATTGGAACGACTAGAGAGCTGGGTCGGACTCACTGGTACAGTACTTGGCTGGTTCGAGTCTTACCTAAAGAACAGGGACTTCTTTGTTTCAATAGAAAACTTTTTATCAGAACGAACAGAAATCACACATGGAGTGCCCCAGGGTTACATCCTGGGGCCCCTGTTTTTTAATATCTACATGCTCCCACTAGCCCAGATTATAACAGCCAATAAGATTAACTACCATAACTATGCAGATGATACTCACCTCTACATTACAATGTCACCAGGTGACTTTGAACCCATCCAAACCCTAAGTAAATGCATCAAGCAAATCAATGGATGGATGTGCCATAACTTTCTCCAGCTGAACAGAGACAAAACAGAAGTAATTACTTTTGAACCTAAAGAGGAACGATCAAGTGTCAGCACACAACTTCAGTTAATACAGCTAGAAACTACTGATCAGGCCCGAAATCTAGGTGTAGTAATGGAATCAGACCTGAACCTCCAGGATCACATAAAGACAATAACAAGGTAGGCCTTCTATCACCTGAAGAGCATTTCTAGGATTAATAGACTGATTACAGGACCTCGAAAAAGTCATCCATGGATCTATCTTTAGTTGGATTGATTACTGCAACAGCGTTCTCACAGGTCTGCCTAAAAAGTAAATTAGACAGCTGCAGCTGATCCAGAACGCTGCTGCTCGGGTCCTCACTAGAACAAGGAAAGTAAAGCACATCACCCCAGTTCTAAAGTCCTTACACAGGCTCCCTGTAGCCCAGAGAGCCAAAGGACCAAAGTATGTTTAAGATCTACTGTTACGATACCAAACCTCCAGACCACTCAGGTCCTCTAATTCCAGTCTACTCAACATCCCTAGAATTAGAACCAAACATGGAGAAGCAGCTTTCTGTTTCTATGCTCCAGACACCTGCAAAGCTGCTGAAACACTGAGTTCTTTTAAATCCCAACCACAATTGTGTCTGTTTAGAGCTGCCTTTGAATAATGTTTTCATGTATCATATGTTTTGTGTGTACTTCTTGCTTTATTGCTGTTTTTACTTTATATGCTTTGTCTGTGTTTACTGCTATTTTTTTACCCCTTAATCATGTAAAGCACCTTGAATTACCTTGTAGAAAATGTGCTATACAAATAAAATTGTCTTGCTTTGCTTTGCCTTCTATTTAGAGACTTCAATTCTTGTCTGGAATGTTTGGACTCCAACAATGCATCAACTTCTTTTCTCATTCTAAAGATCATATTTTGGATTTAGTTTGCTGTTCTGGTGTCATCGCCAATCACTGCAAAACTAATTTGCTTTCTCTTTCTGATCATATGTTTATTTCTTAATGTAAATTTAACAGCTTTGAAAACTTCTACTCCTCTTGATATTGCATATAGAAAAAAAATAATGAAATCCACCCTGACATTTTCTTATCTGCCATATGTGACCTTCCATCTATTCACAGCTTTTCAACCCCTGAGGAACTTGTTTCTTACTATAATGTTAACGTCCATAACCTTCTTAATACATTTGCTCCACTCAAACACTGATCTTTTTTATTTTCTCGCTCAGCTTCATGGTTTACTCTTAATCTGAGTCATCCCTCATGACCTTTAAGTCTCGTTTAAAAAGCTATTTTTACTCCTTGGCTTTTAATTGTTCTTAATAATTTTCTTGTTTTTCTCCTTTATTCTATTTATTGTTGCTTGGATTTGTTCTCCTATTTTTTTATTAATCTTGTCCTTGTAAAGCACTTTCGTTGGCCCCCGTGCCATTATTAAATGTGCTATAGAAATAAAGTGGTATGGTATGGAATCTCAAAGTCAAAGGACGCCAACTGGAACATCTGTCTAGGAAAACTGGACTTACAATACACAAAGAACAATAATCATATTTATAAGGACTGAATTGCCTCAGCTAAATCTGCATACTACTCTGGTTTAATCAGTTTAACTGAAGGTAACTCAAAGTCTCTTTTCTCTATTTCACAAAATAACAAAGCCTTTGGACTCAATCCCCTCCTATATGTACTCTGATGACTTTTTCAACTTCCTAATGTCTTATTCCATTTGCAAAATCTCAGTTATTTATAGACAACTTAACTCTATAGGAGCTGCTCATTCTGAACTTGATTCCCTGTTCTCTCCACTGTCTTCTTGTCAGTTATTTTCAAGTTTCACACTTTCTTCCACAATTGATGTATCTCGTATCATTCAAAAATCTAAATCATCCACCTGTCAGCTTCATCCTCTCCCCACATTTATAGTTAAAGCTTGTCTTCCCTCGCTGGCTCCTTTCAACTAATATCCTCCACTCCTCCCTGAGCACTGGAATTGTTCCTTTGTCAGTGAAAACTGCGTCTGTTAATCCAGTTCTCAAAAAACCTGGTGAGAATCCCAATAACTTAATCTTTGTCCGATTTCAAACTTTCCTTTTATGTCAAAATCCTAGAGAAAGTTGTTGCCTCCCAGCTCCACTCACACCCCAATAACCACAATTTTTATAAACAATTTCAGCCTGGTTTCCGCCCCCACCATAGTACAGAAACAACTCTGGTAAAGATCACCAACGACCTTCTGATGGCAGCTGATTCTGGTCTCCTCACCATTCTCATCCTCCTTGATCTCAGTGCAGCATTTGACACCTTTTGTCATAATATTATTCTGAACAGATTAGAATCCATTGTTCCATACTCCCTTTGCCTGGTTTACCTCATATCTTTCAGACCGCACCCAGTTTATCTAGTTCAAATCCCAGTCCTCAACTTTGTTTCCAGTTTCTGCAAATGTACCCAAGGGTTCAGTATTAGGGTCCCTTCCATTCATTATTCACATGCTCCCTCTTGCCCATATATTCCATAAATGTATAATCAATTTCCATTTTTACACAGATGACACCCAGCTCTGCATTTCTTCCAAACCCAATTCCTCCCTTCCACCTACTTCCCTTTCAGACTGTCTCATGGAGATTAGATCATGGTTATCCTCTAATTTTCTCAAACCCAACAGTAATAAAACTAAAGTGTTACTTGTGGGCACATTTTCCCTTTTAACCAATCTCCATAGATTCTCCATTAACATTGACATCTCCCCCATTCATCCTTACCCTCAGGTAAAGAGTGTGGGTGTCATACTTGATAGTACACTCTCATTTCAGTCTCATGTTAATTATATTACCTGGTCTGCTTACTTCCACTTACGTAACATTAACTGACTTCGTCCTTTACTTACTCCCCATGCTGCTGCCATTCTTGTCCATAGCCTCATCAACTCCGGGATTGACTATTGCAACTCTCTTCTTTTTCATCTCCTCAATAAGTCCCTTCATAACCTCCAACTCCTACAGAAATCTGCAGCTCCGCTTATAAGTAGGACTCCCTCAGGAGAACACGTTACCACAGTTCTTCCGCGGCTTCACTGGTTACCCATAGCATCCCGGACCAACTTCAAAATTTTAATTCTTGCATTGAGCGCATCCATAACCTTATCACTCCATATCTGTGTGACCTGCTTCGGATCGCCACTCCTTTCCGTTCTCTCAGATCTTGGTCAGCCACTCATTTTGTTGTTCCATTTGCCCAGCTTGTCACCATGGGGAGCAGAGCTTTCAGTCGGTCTGCTCCTCGGCTATGAAACTCACTTTCTCCTGACATCAGAAATATTGACTCTCTTCCTTTATTTGAATCACAGCTCAAAACACATCTGCTCAAACTGGCTTATTCACTTTAGACACTGATTCGGTGTTGTGCTGTATACCTATTTGCTAATTGATAATTGTTTTTTTTATTGTTTGTCTTTGTCTTTGTTTTTTTTTTCTTCTCTGTAAAGTGATCTTGGGTTTTAGAAAAGTGCCCTCGAATAAAATGTATTATTATTATTATTAGAACAAGGTTAGCTATTTAACTATTTTGATGACAATAAAACGTTATCACAAAGTTTTTTACCTTTCTTGCTTTATATAAAATATTAAGAGCGAGTAAGTTCTTAAAGTGTTTATGCGATGTGACACAACTAAACACTAATCTGGTCTGAATAGTTTGTACCAAAACTGTTTTTGACCTAAGTTAAAGAACAAATGTGGATTTTTCTGTCATCTTTTAAATACCTGCTGCTCTGACTCTTACTCTTTAAAACTTGAAAGACCTGAAAGCCAACACACCATATTAAACTCATAAGACATATAAAAGGATTGAATACATTTTCATTGAAATTGGAAAATTAATTAAGATTTGGGGTTAGTATGACAAAACTTTAAGACACAGATTGGTAACCTCAAACATGTGTCACCTACACAACAAATGTTATGCCATCCATCCATTTTCTGTACCCGTCCATCCTAATGCAGGGTTGCGGGGGGGCTGGTGCCTATCTCCAGCGGTCAAGGGGCGAGAGGCAGGGTACACCCTTGACAGGTCGCCAGTCCATCGCAGGGCAACACAGAGACATACAGGACAAACAACCATACACGCACTCTGTACAATATAACTCTGGTTGTATTGTCACAAAAACCACCAGAGCTCTCCACTCATTAAAATAAGACAATACAGATGAAAAATACAGTTTTTTCCATTAATAAATCAAACTGAGATGTTTTCATTTGGTTAGATGCTTTGTGTAATTTTGTATTGAGGCTTTTTAAAATAGAAGAAAAATCTATAGGTATTTTGAAGAAACTAATTGATAGGAAGAAACGCAAAACTGAACTTAATCTTTCTTTCATAAACCATAGGTTTTGATTACCTTTGTCTTTCAAATAGTGGAAAATGACAGTGAGAAATGCTGACTATCTCAGTACACCACAAGATCCTAAAAGGGTTGACCAAAACTACAAGCTCCATGAAAAGCGTGTGACTGCTAAGATAATGATAGGGTGTGAGGATGCCGTGTTACTTTATAAACCTTGTCAACACAGTGTTTAAATTATCCATCCAACAAAGACTCATTTGCTTTTCATAAAAAGCAAATGCCTGTCTGATGCCCTTTTCTGCAGTTGCCTGGCAGCCAGGGGGGTTAGGCCTTTCTGTGTGGAGTTTGCATGTTGTCCCTGTGTATTCATGGGTTTTCTCCCATCGTCCAAAAACATGCATGTTGGGAGACTGTTTTGTACCCTAACGCTACTTTAAAGACCCACTCCGATGAAAAAGATGTTTTTCTAGGTGTTAACATGTTCTTGTGGCATTTTTCTGATGCTAGAGGACATATCTTGAGAAAATTAAGCTCAAAGTTGTATTTCTGAGTATTTCTGCATTTCTGTATTTCTGGCTGTGATTCAGTAGCAGACGTTAAAATGCCGGCTAAAATAGACTGGAGTTGTTACGTAGTAACTCCACTGGGCGGGGCCGCAAGCTCCTACTCCGCTCCGCCCCGCCCGCTAAGGTTCTGAGGAGTAGAGAAGACGATTGCGGATCAACACCTATGTGCTGTAGCGGGTTGCAATACATTGCGGAATAAAACAGCCCCTTTCTTTAAATCTACTGTCTTGTGCTGTTACTGCTTGGTACTACTAGATGTCCACTACAAACAAATCTGAGAAAAAAAGGTTTGAAACCCG
The DNA here is from genome assembly GCA_963556495.2 of Valencia hispanica. Taxonomy (NCBI): domain Eukaryota; kingdom Metazoa; phylum Chordata; class Actinopteri; order Cyprinodontiformes; family Valenciidae; genus Valencia; species Valencia hispanica. Next base: position 16,120,428 of record OY747712.1, on the reverse strand, counting down.
ACACCAGCTGTCAGCGTGCCCAGCTGCTGAGCGCGAGCGAGAGAGGAGAGTGGGAGAGGAGAGAAAAGCGACAGACAGCAGCGGTTGCAGGATAAAGAGACAGATAGCGATTTTATAACCAAAAACAAAATACGCAGATGACTTTACAGTGCGGATGAGGTGCGTGCACTGATCTTTGCCAATCATGATTCAGAAGGGGACGATTTGCCCTCTGATGATGATCGCTCGTGCCAACGGCTCCGCCTACAACTGGCGAGGCGAATTGCTAATGAGCTACTGCAGCTCTGCTGAAGCGAAGTCCCAGAAAACGGCACAGGTTTTGTGATTTTGGCTAAAAACGGCATAATCATAATTTAAAGACCACTGAGAATGTTTAAAAAACACCTAAAAAAATGATTGGAGTGGGACTTTAAACTTCTACAGTATAACCATATCTGTGATATGTCTACGGTGTTTTATGGTCTTCATAATGCAGTTCATTAACTAAAGTTCTTTCAGAAATCTTTGAAACCTTTCAGAACAGGGCACTAGGAATAAAGTGGCCTGAATAAAAATGTTTTTTTAAAGAACAAAACAACTCCCCCCCATAATTTTCCTTCCACTTCCCATTTCTACACTAAGTAGCTGTCTTCAGGAAGTCACTTAAGTAAATAGAATCCAACGGTGTGTAATTTAATCTGAGTATATCTCAGTTTAAATCCAATTTTTCTCTGAACAGTTAAGGGGTTTGTTAGACAACATTTGTGAACAAACAGTATCATAAAGTCCAAGGGACACAGCAGCCAGTTCATGGATGAAGATGCGGAGAAGTTTAAAGTAGAGTTAGATTATTAAACAACATGGCAAGGTCACAGAACATTGTCTATTTTATTATCTGAAAACGGAAAGAGTATGGCACAATTGTAGAAATATCAAAATTTGACTAATCACCCAAAATGTCTATGATGTAACTAGTCCATGTAACTCTAGGGAAGATACAGAAATCCACAAATAGGGTCTTTATTAAGAATAGAAAACCTTGTGACATTGTTGAAATTAAAAAAATTTAAAAAAGCTAAAAGAAATCCACACTGGTGTAGTGAGGGAAAATCCATGAGTGGAAGTGAGTGCTCTGGTCGACCAAAGTTAAATTATTTGGCCAACATACAACAATATATGTGTTGGGAAAAGCCTGAAGAAAAAGAACACTGCACAATGATATCATGATTACAACATCTTAATCTGAAAATATTTTCGGTAAAGGTAAGGTGGATGGAGCTGAATACAGCTGAGTCCCCGGAGAAAACCTGCAAAAGTCAAGGTTGTCTATTCAGGAGGGGGACAATTCTAAAGATAATGCCAAAGTAACTGTGGGAAAGCTTTGGTCAAAGCATTTTCATGAGTTAGAATGTCCTAATCAAGGCCATAATCAAATCCAATCGAGAATTTCTGGCAATATTTGAAATCTGTCAAAAATGCTTTCTGTCCAGTATCACACTGGAAGGTTGAGAGAGAACTTTTCGGCTCTAGATGTGTAAAACCGGTAGAGACATACCCCAAAAGACTGGCAGCTGGAAATGCTGTGTTATGGGGCTGACTCAGTGAATGCATATGCATGTTGCACTTTATTTAGCTTTATTTAGCTTTAATTAGCATCATCCAATCATCTCTGACCAACTTCTTTATCTTATAGCTAAAGAAACACATCCCCACAATATGATGCTGTCATTTTTAAATGATTTTATTTAGGGGTATTAGAGAAAAAGAGGGTGAATCTAAATTCAGGCTACACTTTTCAGATTTTTATTTGTAAATAGAAAAAACAACACCACACTTATGCACTACATTGTGTTGATCTATCACAAAAAAACACCTAGTTCCAAATGTACTTTTAAAGTTACCTTCCATTTTACAACTTAATGACTACCTTTCCAAGCATCCAATTTCTAAAACCATCTGCAGCGAAACTGAACCTGTAAATATTTACCTCATCAATCTTTGTGGTGTATTCTGGGAGTTTTCAGACAGGATGGCCATCCTGTGATCAGCCTTTCACATTCTGTGGTAGCCCGAAGGCTACTGAGGCTGCTGGAAACTCTAATCAGCCTCTGCCCACCTGCCTCCATCCTGCTCTTTCAAGTGAGTAACTGATCCACTTCTGGACAGAAATCATATGTTTATTTCCTTTTCTTTCTCATTGCAAACTTTTGCTCAAAAATTGAATTCAATGCCCAAGGGCAGGATGGAAAATTGGGCAAAAATAACTTATTTTCTCTACATCCAACCTTTTGCTACCCTAATGAATGGCAAAATAAGATATCTGTGGGAGATCCTATTCCATGTCAGCTGGACATCCGTTCAATTTAGAGCTCATCAATTCATGTTTACAGTCTTAGTATGAGTACTAGAAGATGGTGTATGACTGCAATGACTTGCATCTCTCATAGAGAAAACATTACGACATGTTTAGCCGCATGCTGTCATTCCATCAATGGTTATCTAGGTGGTGTCCTGCAAACAATGTGGGCTACATTGATAACTGGCGAACTTTTTGGGGAAAACCTGGTCTGATCCGGAGAGACGGCATCCATCCCACTTTGGATGGAGCTCTTCTTTCTAGGAATATGGCCGGATTTATTAGTCCTCCAAAACACTGACAACCCAGGGTCCAGACCAGGAAGCAGAGTCGTAGTTTAACCCACCTCTCTGCTGCTTCTGTACTGTTACCCACCCACTACCCTATAGAAACAGTGTCTTGCCCACGGCCAAAATTAAATGGATTAAAAGTTAAGCCAACAAAAGCAAATTATGGAAATCTCATAAAGATAAATACGACTTTGACTGAACAAAAAAATAAATCTATTAAAATGTGGTTTATTAAACATAAGATCTCTCTACTCAAAGACTTTTTTAGTAAATGAATTGATTTGTGATAATCACATTGATTTCCTTTGTCTCACAGAAACCTGGCTGCAGCAGGAGGATTATGTCAGTATAAATGAGTCAACTCCTTCCAGTCATTTAAATTTTCACATTCCTAGAAGTACTGGGCGAAGAGGAGGAGTTGTGACCATTTTTCGTTCTGATTTACTAATTAGTCCAAGACCAATTTATAGCTACAGTTCTTTTGAACATCTAACCCTTAATTTTCCTCGTCCAAGTTGCAAAACATTAAGACCAATTTTGTTTGTGGTTTTGTATCGTCCACCAGGCCCTTACTCTCAATTCTTGGATCAGATCTCACATTTTTTATCTGATTTAGTATTAAATATTGATAGGGTTATTATAGTGGGGGACTTTAATATTCATGTGGATACTCAAAGTGATAGCCTAAATGCAGCCTTTAATGCTATTTTTGACTCAATTGGCTTTACTCAAAAAGTACAGGGATCGACCCACTCGGGCAAACACACTTTGGACCTTGTACTGACATACGGTATTGAGTGTGAGGAAATAACAGTCCACCCACATAACCCGGTCCTGTCTGACCACTTCTTGATAACTTTTGAATTTACTTTAATTGACCATCTTAAATCTGAAAGAAAATGTCATTATAGTAGAGCTTTATCAGACAATGCTGTAACAATTTTTAAAGAATCTGTTCCATTCTTACTTTCCTCAGTGTCTCAGGGTAACACAGTGGATGGCAGCAATTCCATCTCTAACCCTTCAGAAATTGATGGTCTGGTTCACAGCGTTACATCCTCATTGCGTTTGGCATTAGATAGTGTAGCCCCCTTAAAAAAGAAAGTGGCTAGCCATAGGAGGCTGACTCCTTGGTTTAATGCAGAGTTGCGTACTTTAAAGCAGAATACTAGGAAGTTGTAGAGAAAATGGCGCTCTACACGCCAATATGATTCCTGTTTAACCTGGAAAAACAGTCTACTGCTGTATAAAAAGACCCTTCGACAAGCTAGAACAGCATATTTTTCATCATTAATAGAGGCGAATAAAAACAATCCTAGGTTTCTTTTTAGTACAGTTGCCAAACTTACACAGAGTCATAGCTCTGTTGTGCCAACTATTCCCCCAGCTCTTAGCAGTGATGATTTTATGGGATTCTTCATAAATAAAAATTTATTCGATTAAAAATAAAATCATTGGTATCCTCCCAAACATGATTACTTCTTCCTCAGTAAATGACGCAGCATCGGAAAGAACTGTAGAACCTCATTTGTGCTTTGGCTGTTTTGATTCAGTCGAGCTTTCGGAATTATCAAAAATATTAGCCTCATCTAAACCTTCAACTTGTATGTTGGACCCAATCCCAACCAAATTATTTAAAGAAGTGTTCCCTTTGGTTCCTGGCCCCATTTTGGATATGATGAATCTATCCTTAGTAAACGGATACGTACCACAAGAATTTAAAATAGCTGTAATTAAACCTTTACTCAAGAAACCTTCCCTTGATCAAGATGACTTAGTGAATTACAGACCTATATCTAACCTTCCTTTCTTATCCAAAGTCCTTGAGAAAATTGTTGCTAATCAAGTCTGTGAGCATCTAAACAGTAACGAGCTGTTTGAAGAGTTTCAGTCAGGTTTTAGAGCTCATCATAGCACTGAAACAGCACTGGTGAAGGTTACTAATGATATTCTCATGGCCTCAGATAATGGACTTGTGTCTGTTCTGGTTTTGTTAGATCTCAGTGCTGCTTTTGACACAGTCGATCATAATATTCTCCTAGAAAGGCTTGAACATGTTGCAGGGATCAAAGGAACAGCACTAGGCTGGTTAAAATCATATTTGTCTGACGGATTCCAGTTTGTTCATCTAAATGATAAATCTTCACTCTCAAGGGTTACTTGTGGAGTTCCACAGGGTTCTGTGCTTGGACCAATTCTTTTTACCATATATATTCTTCCAATTGGTAGAATCATTAGACAGCATGGGATAAATTTCCACAGCTATGCCGATGATACACAACTATATTTATCCATAAATCCTGATGAATCCAGTCAGTTAGGTATCTACCTAACTGACTGGATTCATACAGGCATGTCTGGAAGACATAAAAACATGGATGAATCTAAACTTTTTGCTTTTAAATTCTGACAAGACAGAAGTTGCTGTCTTTGGACCAGAAGTTCTAAAACAGAAACTGATTAGTCAATCATTTCATCTGGATGGCATTAAATTGGCCCCCAGTAATAACGTAAAGAACCTTGTCGTTATTTTTGACCAAGACTTGACATTTAAATCCCATTTTAAACAGGTTTCTAGGATTTCTTTCTGTTACCTCCGGAATATTGCTAAAATTAGAAACATCCTTTCCAGGAGTGATGCTGAGAAACTAGTCCATGCATTTGTTACCTCAAGGCTGGACTACTGTAATTCTTTACTATCAGGTAGTCCACAAAATGCCATTAAAAGCCTTCAGTCTATCCAAAATGCGGCAGCAAGAGTTCTGATGAATATTAATAAGAAAGATCACATTTCTCCTGTTTTAGCTTCCCTTCATTGGCTCCCTGTTAAATCCAGAATAGAATTTAAGATCCTTCTTCTTACATACAAAGCCCTTAATAATCAAGCTCCATCATGCATCAGAGATCTAATTGTTCCATATGTTCCCAACAGAGCACTTCGCTCTCAGACTGCAGGTTTACTTGTAGTTCCTAGGATTTCTAAAAGTAGAATGGGAGGCAGATCTTTTAGTTATCAGGCTCCTCTCCTGTGGAACCAGCTCCCACCTTTAGTCCGTGAGGCAGACACTCTGTTTACTTTTAAGGCCAGGCTTAAAACTTTCCTTTTTGATAAAGCTTATAGTTAGAGTGGCTTAGGTCATCCTGAACTATATCTGTTGTTATGCTGCTATAGGCTTAGACTGCTGGAGGACAGACTTACCAATTTTCTTCACTCTGCTACTTCCTTTTCTCCTACGACTCTCCAGTTGTATTACAGTACATTCTGTTATTTCGACTGTTAACCTTGTTTTCTCTCAGTGTTTTTCTCTCCATAGAAGATATACCTGGTCTGGTATCCTGCTTGGCTGCAATGCCCTGTTGGACGGGGGGCATCGACTGGGATGATCCTCCCAGTAACTGAACATCCACTGTGTCCTGTTATCAACTTTTTACTTTCTGTAACATAGAAAGTTCTCTAATATCAGATCTTCTGTTCTTTCTGTGTTTCTGCTCTGTCTTCTCAAACCCCCAGACGGTCGTGGCAGAGGGCCGCTCCTACTGAGCCTGGCTCTGTTGGAGGTTTCTTTCTGTTAAAGGGGAGTTTTTCCTCTCCACTGTCGCTACATGCTTGCTCAGTATGAGGGATTGCTGAAGGATTGCTGTGGTTGGAAAGTCTGCCCTACCTCACGCCAATGACTGACGCAATCTGCTGGGATTCCTTAAATAGGAAACTTTTTAACTGATTGGAATGTTTGTATAAATGTATTGAAATGACTTCTTGTTAAGTGCCTTGAGATGACATCTGTTGTGAATTGGCGCTATATAAATAAACTGAATTGAATTGAATTGAATTACCCTGTACCGTTATGCAAAATTTCTCCAGACATTAAACACATCACATGCCATGAAGCTTTGCCAGGGTTTTTTTTTGCACACCATGACAGCTCATTTTCACTCAGTAATCTGCTCAGATAAAAAGTATTATTTAGGAACAGGAACATCATTGATTAAATCATAAACCCCCTCTTCATTGTACAGGGCAAGGGTAAATTCAGAACTATAGTCTGGCAGTTTTAATTTCGTCACGTTTCACTGATGTGTCCCAGATGATTAGCATTTAATCAGCAGCAAATATTCCTAATTACAAGATTAATCTCCAACCAATTAGCCAACCTGCTAATGGTTTTACTCTACCATTGAAGTCTACTGAATTCTAATTAGGGAGTAAAGGCCTTAATTTACCTAGAGGCCCATCTGATGGGTAATTACCAACCCAGTTATTCTCTGTATAAACTGAACGCAGCAAGCAACACAGATCCCACAGGAGAGCAGCTGTGAAGGCTTCCTGGCCGTCGTGTGAGGCATTTTCATGCATCAGGAAAGAACAATGTTTCTACTTCCTGAAAATAAAAGTCATACCGATTATTCACTATAGAATATATGACATTCAGCAACATTGCAAGATGCATAAACTAAAATTTGCATTAGATTTGAACTCAGTTTAGTTCACTTATCTGTTATGTACCAGACCTCTGTATCAGCAGGTGCTGGCAAATTTGTACCTTCACCCATTCTACATTTACAATTTTGTTCCTTTCCCCTCAGTCTTCCATTGGAATGCTATCAAAGACTAGAGGGGTCACTACAAAATAAATAAAACTTTGTTTAATTACTATTCATATATGTAATAATCTACTAAATTAAAACAGACATTGGTTTGAATTAATTATTTTTTTTAAATATATATCATTATGTCATTAATTAACTATTTAAAATTTTCTGTCTTCTGGTCTACAATTAAATAATGTAAACATTTACAATGGCTTGGTTAACTCCGCTGAAGACCAATCGCTATAAAAATTTTGGCCACACCCACTGATTTTCATTGGCAGGGCTGACAGATAAAATAAATGATAGTTATGCTGCTGCAAAGACAAAAAAATAAAAAAATCAAACACATACTACAAAAGTTATAATATATTTTTAACTCACAATTTTTGCCAATTTTATTGGATTATTTCTATGATTAATTGTTAATTATGGATTTAAGAAATATTTTACTACATAAAAATAAGATAAATACAGTTATTTATTCAGCCTATAGTTTGCTACTTTCATTTATATTTTCACATACATAACTATTTAAATGTTTTTTTTCTGAATTGACATGAAGAGACACACAATACCACAATGCAATACTGAGGGTCAAAAGTGCCACAATTCAGAGATTTTACTTAGAGGGTGTACTAGATTAGATATGGCACAAAGTATGAATTTATAATATTTTATTTATACTTTCTGACTTGATCACTAAATATGTCCAAAATTTAAATCATGTAGCTGCCTGCAGTTTTTTTTTTATCTAAAAAACTATTCACGTTTTGTTTGATGTACCTAATAGAATAAAGAGAAGGTAGAAAACGCACACAAAGCATTATCATTTTATCAGTAAGTATTACATCTACAAATATGGTGCAAGTGTTGAAGCTGTAATTTGCCCTGAAAATGGCTTAAATATTAGATTTTGCATATTTAAAGGGGCTATATGCAATTTTCTCAAATTTAAACTTGCGACTGACACCTGGGGCCAAAAAACAGAACTGCTCTTCCTTTCTGATCGCTCTCGCAGGGCGCGCTCGTACGCCGGTCGCTCTCAATCTTCGATCTTTTTCGGGCACTTGTCAGGGGTTTAACTTTTTCAGTCTTATGTGGAGTTACTGTTGGTGTCAAATTTGTCCTTGATCTCTTCTGTGTATTCACACAACCTATTGAACCGCTTGCGAGTGCTGATTAGCGTTTGTGGCAGAGTGATCTGAAACATTTAACATGAACAAGCTTGACGTCACATCCAGAGACAGCGCGGGAAAATCGGACCCGACAGAAAATAGAAAAAATTGGATACAGGCTTATAGGTGCACCCGCTGTAAGCTGACAAGGTGTCAGTATGCTCATCAGGAGATGTTTGAGTCATAAATGGTCAAATAAAAAGGCTATTGTTATGTTTATTTTGGGAAAAAAGTTGCATATAGCCTCTTTATGAAAAAGGTACACGGACGTCATCTCCGTGAATGGCAGCTGGGTCCCAAGCCATCGGGGACTGAGGAGAAGACAAGGTCGATGATGATAAGATTTGCATGTTTTACAACCAAAGAAGAAGTATTACGTAAAGCATGCTCCAAGAAGACTGTGCTTTGGGAAGGAAAGTGAATATACTTCAATCAGGACTACCCTCCAGCTATTCTACAGAAGCGCAAGGAATATGCTGAAGCGAAAAAAGTCCTGAAATGCCACAACATCCGATTTCAGACCCCTTTCCCTTACAAACTGAGGGTGTTTTACGAGAACGAGACCCGACTGTATCAATCAGCGCAGGAGGCAACGGCTGATATGATCACCAGAGGTTTTTCAGTCACTAAGATGACGACGAAAGAAACCCCGGCAGAAGAGCTGGCGCGGTCGGCGTGGACCGTGGTAGGAGCGCACCACCGACAGGGGGATGAAGAAACTCGTGAGCAAGGTATCCGGGAAAGACTTCAGATCTACAGGAGGCCTACACCACCTGCCACAGAACATTAGGAAAAACAATTCGATACTACTTTGGGTAAATATGCCAAACATTTCTTTTCACCAATAAAGGAGGAAAGGCATGTAAAAAGACTTTTAAGACAGATTTCGGGATGGATGCACAGAACTGCCATAGGGGCCCTCTCTCTTATGTGAAGAGATGCTTTCCTCTACTGTTTGACACTTTTACCACCATAATACAGGGTCATGTTGGAGAGACCCCTACCTTGGAGTCACTTTTTATTTATTTATTCAGTGTTTGGTTAATTTTAGTTTTTCATTGTTCAGAGTTCTTGTTCACTCAGTGAGTTGACGCTTGTTTTCATGTTGGTGACATTTTATACATTTGGTTTGTAACTAATGAACAACGGTTTGGTAAAATTTATTAAATTTAATGTAAATGGGCTAACTAACCCAGTTAAGCGAAGCAGAATTCTGAGTAAAGTAAAAAAAGATCAAGTACAAGTAGTGTATTTAGAGTAGACCCATTTGAACGATAATGAACATGAAAAACTGAAGAGAATGTGTTTTTTTCATCCTCTCAGTCTGGCAGCAGACGAGGTGTGGTGATCCTTGTTTCAAATAAATTGAATTTTGAAAAAACATTTGAGTTGAAAGATAAAGAAGGAAGATTTATATTAGTAAAAGGACATATAGATGGTAATCCAGTTACATTAATGAATGTTTATATCCCCCCAGGGAGCGATTTAGCTTTTTTCCCAAAAATTATAAATATAATAGTAACAGAAAACAGAGGGTTTTCTGATATGTGGTGGAGATCTATATATCCGTTTGCGGCTGGAACTTGACAGATCAAATAGAAAAGTTCCAGATTCAAATACTTTGCATAAGAAGGTGTGCGCTTTTTTGGAAGAAGTTGGTTTAATTGACATTTGGAGGGATCTTTTTACTAGCAGGCGAGATTACTCCTATTATTCAGCTCCACACTCTCTCTACACGAAAATCGACTATTTTATGACTTTTGCAAAAGACAAAGACACAATTCAGGCATGTAACATGGGTACAACAGATGTGAGTGATCACACACCTGTGTATTTAATGGTGAATTTAGATTTGTTCCCCAAGATGATTACATGGAAGTTGATTTCGAGTATGCTTAAAGATGTAAATTTTAAGAAACAAATGAAAAAAGAAATACAAAATGTTCTTGATATAAATGATAATGGAGAGGTCTCGCCTGCTATTCTATGGGATACACTGAAAGCCGTAATTGGAGGAAAAAATTTTCAATAGCTTCATACAAGAAAAAGATGAGGAGTAAAAACATTGAGGAATTACAAAATAAATTGAAAGAATTAGAAATTAAACACAAACAATCTCTAACATTAAATTCTTTGGATGACATTAAAAACACTAGAAATGAAATTAATAATCTAGCCATCCAAGATATAAAGAAAAAGTTAATGTTTTTAAAACAAAAGTACTATGAAAGTGGGTCAAAATCCATGAAAATATTAGCGTGGAAACTAAAAAAAGAAAATAACTGAAAATACAGTAACAAATATTAAAGACCCAAAAACAAGAAAGATGAATAATAAATTGCAAGAAATTCACAAAACATTTGAAATGTTTTATAAATCATTATATACCAAAGTCCCAGAAGGAAGCGATAATGAAATTAACGCTCTACTAAATTCATTGCCTCTGCCAAGTCTGACTGAAGAGCAAAATGCAAAGATGACAGCAGACATAACAGAAATGGATCTCAAAAAGGCCATTAGTCGATTGAAGCCAACAAGTCTCGGGGTTCAGACGGATATACGGCTGAATGGTATAAAGAATTGAAGTCCGAGTTGATTCCTGTATTACTCCCTACCCTGAATTGGATTCTGAAAAACGCAGAAACACCTCCAAGTTGGAAAGAGGACCTGTTCCTACTGCATTTGAATTTTGTGATTGGTGGAGAGCGGTATATCTCTACGTCACAGGCATCGACTGAGTCACAGCAGCCATGGTCTCACAGACACGCCCCGTGAGTTTGGGTATAAAACTATCAGACATACCGGCCCTGTGGCGAGTTTGGAGTTGGATTGCGTTTTTCAGGTTACCATTATTATCACATTAGCACTTAGTTAGCATAGCTAACATACTGTTTTGAACGTTAGCCTATGTTAGCATTACCATTCAGAGACTGGACTCCTCCTATCTCTCTCTCCCTCAGCAGCAGCGCCAGCCTCGGAAGGCGCTGATTCAGCGCCCCGAGCCAGCGGCTCGAATTGATACGGCTCATGGCCGCTGAGCTCCATAAACCCTCCCTCTACTCCTCTATCTCCGGTGACGACGGAGGAGATCCCCTGGTTCAGGGCACCGAGCCAGCGCCGCCCGAGCTCAGTGCTGCTGAGGCTGAGGGAGACAGGAGGAGTCCAGTCTCTGAGTGGTAATGCTAACACAGGCTAACGTTCAAAACAGATGAATGTTGATCAGATTGATCAGTCGCAAAACTGCCAACGTCGCAAAATTGCCAATGTCCAAGTTTCAGTGTCACATTAAGCGAGCTGTCACTGTCCTCCGGTACACACCCCCACGTTCCCCCTCCGCTTTTCCTCAACACTTGGCCACCGCCCACTTTGTAGAATTTTTCAAATGTTATCTGGGGGTGGGGTTAGGATTTTTCAGGGGGTTCAGTTACACTTTAACACTGGGGTTATGTGCTCTGTCGCTTTGTACCGGTTAGCAGACGAGCAGCCGCATTTTGGATCAACTGGAGACGTCCGATAGAAGACTGATCCAGGCCAACATACAGCATACACACATGTCAAATAGCTTCATTTTGGAAAGAGGCACACGGCAGGGTTGCCCATTGTCTCCCCTTCTCTTTGCATTGTACCTAGAACCGTTGGCCCAAATGGTGTGACAAGATCCGCATATCAAGGGTATAACTGCAGGGGAGGGGGAGCACAAGCTACCTTGCTATGCGGATGATATTTTGGTCTATGTGGGACAACCGACAGACTCACTTCCAAGAGTAATGCTGCTATTTGAACAATATGGTCGGCTTTCTGGATATAAGATAAATATGAACAAAACCCAGATGCTCACATTCAATTACAACCCGTCATTGATGATAACTACAAAGTATCCTATGGTGTGGCAGGCTGAATCATTAAAAATATTTAGGTATTAATATACCAAAAAATTTTAACAAAAATTGTTGAACTTAATTATAGTCCACTGAATAAAAAGATAAATGAAGATCTGAAAAGGTGGAATTTAATTCCTTACTTTTCTCTATACTCACGTATTGAGTCTATTAAAATGAATATATTACCTCGACTACTATATGTGTTCCAGACTTTACCAATACAAATTTATCAAATTCAGTTTAATGAATGGGACAAGATGCTCTCGAGATACGTGTGGGAGGGAAAAAAGCCAAGAGTCTGTTTAAAGACCTTGCAATTAGCTAAAGAGAAGGGTGGATGGGGCCTGCCTTCTTTAAGGGATTATTTTCATGCAGCACAGATGAAGGCCCTAATAAATTGGTGTGACATATCATATAATTCCCAATGGAAAAATATGGAGGAAACATTTTTCTCTTCTCCAATACAAGCAACTTTGGCTGATGGGAACATTCAAACATATATTGATTCTGTAGATAATCCTTGGGTCCAATGTTCTCTTTCGGTTTGGAAAAATGTTATAAGAGAATATAATTTGAAAAAAGATATCGCAGTTTTAAAGTGGTACGCATATGACTCTGATTTCGTACCAAACAAATTGGATTTAAGATTCAAATTTTTGACTTCTGAAGGTATGACAATTTTAAGCAAGTTCATTAAGGATGGAAAAGTTGTCAGTTTCGATACTCTTAAACACAAATATGCTTTGGAGAAGCAGGATTTTTTTTGATACCTGCAAATACGTCATTATATAGATACAAACGTAGATGCTGTGTCAGAAGGTAACATGGTCTTGTTACAATTGTTTAGAAATACATATGATGTAAAGTCAAATAAGAAACTTATTTCAAGCTTGTATAAATGGTTGATGAATCGTAAATCCCATTCTACTGAGTATGTAAAGATATTGTGGGAGAAAGAGGGAGGGATAACAATATCAGAGGATGACTGGACAACAATATGGAAACTCCAGTGGAAATGTACAAACTCACAGAGATGGAAAGAATATGGATGGAAAACAATAACTTTATCACTCCATGTCAAAAAACACACTTTGACGGACTACCTCCTATCTGTTGGAGAAAGTGTGGAGACCAACGTGCAAATAATTTTCACATCTTATGGAACTGTCCACTTATCAAACAATATTGGAGGGACATTCACAGATGGATGCTTACCACAGGAATGGAGAAATAAGGATAAATACTTGCTAAGCATCTTGGTGGTGGCAAGCAAGAAATGCATAACTAAAAAAATGGTTATCACAAGATATTCCCACCCTATCTGCGTGGTGGGATATAATAATGATGATTTTTAAAATGGAAGAGCTGACAGGATTTGTAAACCAAAAACAAGAGAAGTTTCTAGTGTATTGGGAAAAATAGGTCGCATATATAAAAATTAAAAAGCCTGCTTTGATTTTGAATGTCAGAAGCTAAAATACAATCTAATGATCAATCCCTGAAGTTTAGTATTTATTTGTTTAGTTTAGTTTTTTAGACGGGACAGTATTCTTTGAGAGTGAACAATAATATTGTGCTCATGTTCGCACATATATGTGAATTGTATCCATCTTTAAATTGTTAAAATACATAAATAAAGAATAAAAAAAGAAATGTACACATACTTTATAAAACTGTTTATGGCTGCATGACCACAGTGGTTATGTTTATTAAGGCCATTCATTTTAAATTAACAAAATGGCAAAGTAAGTGTAAATCTTAGTGGATCTTACCTGCCCTGTACCTTGATGTCAGATATTGCGTAGAAATATCTGGATAAATTGTTCTCATCTACCATGGTGGCTCCAGTAGCTGGCTTTAGTAGTTTAATCCTCAGATCTGTGATTGTGAAGAAATCCCTTAGATTCTTAGTGGTATCCAGCTGGCCGTATAGCGAAGCCATGTTGTGTAGCCGAGGTCCGGCAAACAGAGCGAAGCGGTCCTTTATCTCAAAACGTACGGTCTTATCATTCTTCCAAACATAGCCTCTGGAGTATTCCTCAGTACAAATTATGTCCAGCAGGGTGCGCTGTGACAAGTCATTCACTGTCTTGGGTTCCATGGTGAAAGCATCCAGGCAGTCAGTGGCGTAGAACTGGTAAGGGGTCCAGGTACGACCATAGTCAAGCGACTTTTCCAGGACCATCTGTTCCGGCCGGCCTGACTCAAAGGTAATAATAATGTCATCAGTTAGCTCAATTGTCTTATTCCAGGACAGTGTAATGTTGACCTGCAGAGGCTTTGGGTATTTCTTCCATGATGTCGATTGCCAGAACGTTGTGGGATTTCGACCTTCAAAGTCAAACATTAACTCAGGAGGATGAGCCAGCTCCTCGGTAGCAGCATCACATTCGTTGTTGCACATGTAAGGATTCTCCTGAATAAAAACACAATAAAAACAAAAGTAAGCGAATACTGTATATAAAATATTAAAATCATCTTGTCTCCTTCATGATTGTGCTGAACAGGCTAGGTTTGATCTGAGTGCAGCTTTTATAAATGCTCTTTATTTTAATAAATGTCTTGTAGGTACATTTTGAGTTAAATTTATTTGGACCTTAATTAACATTAAAATAATCCTTTTGAAATCCCATGATGAAAGATATAGAAAGCATTAAATTTTTTGAACATGAAAGCCATTATATAAAACTGCGTTGTCAAAGAGATAATGTAGATTTTTAGGGTATACTGTGATTCGGTGCCAAGAAATGTTGCTTGGGCGATACTTTAACAAGTCAGATTACGTTACTTTTAGGTGTGAATTTTTGTCCAACTTACCCCCAATTTCCACTGCATGCGCTCCGCTCCAGCACGCACTCCACAGCAAAAACGCTCCCTTTGTAGTCAATGAGAGCATTTCCACTGCCGCCGCCGTTTCGACATCCGGCAAAAATAGGATCGATTCTATTTTTGCCGGTGTTATGCCGAGAAATGCATGCCTGCCGAAAATTGCATCCCCTGCCGCGGGAACACGCATCGTTCAAAACTCCCTGATAACGAAAACGGATTAAAATATCAGCGCAGCAACTTTTAAATATATTCGTAATATTACCATGTTTCCTATCCATGTACGTCCTGAAAATGTTTTATGGCAGATAAATGTAAAAAAGGACGACTTTGACACCTTTTATCGGAATACGTTTAACTTTACTGTTTTAACTTCAGTGTCTCAGGAGTAGGTTTCGGTGCCCCGGTGTTTATGGGTCACATTCTGTGCTTTTTCTACCAACAGCGTGATGGTTAAAGCATTGTATAACATCTAAACTTTAAATCAGCGATTAAAGGCTTATATGGGTGCAAACAGGACACAATGTAGCCTACATAAGAAAATGTTATATCTGCTGTTAATGGCAGAGTACGCAATTTTGTTATCGGTTGGTCTAAAAACTCTTAATTAATAGCCCACATAAATTATATAAAATACACCATATGCCCCCTAAATGTCCGTTATGGAAGACAAGAAAATCATGTTCTGGGGGGAGTCAGTACCTGGACATTTTGTTGTTATGAAGTTCATTATTTTAATTATCAATAAAGTAGGCTATTAAAAAAACTCCTACCTGGTTGTTTGTTTGTGTATGCCCCTTTCAAAAACTCTAAATAGAACCCAAATCTATAGTGTACCATCCTTTAACCCAAAATACATGGGACAGGTTTGAAAATCACACCAGCAGCCCAAAGATCATACATTGTTCTATAAAAAAATATTTATGCCACACATAAATCTCTAAAATAGCAGGGCATCTTTTGGAAATAGAGATTTGAAGGTTGCCACAGTATGCACCTCCTCTCTTTTTAACCCAACAATTGTCCTATAGGGCTGAAATTCACACCAGTAGCTCATAAAGAAAGTGGAATTTTATAGAAAATCTTACATCATTCAGTCTTATTATTATTATAACTTGCTAATTATTTGATATAGCAGGGGATACATTTCTCAGCAGGGCAAATTTTGAGGTTGCCGCGAAATGCATCCCCCTTCTTTTGAACCCAAAAATTATCCTATAGAGCTGGAATTCACACCAGTAGCTCATAAAGCATGTAGAATTACATAAAAAATGTTACATCGTTCATAGCAGTCTTATGATTTGATATAGCAGGGGATGCATTTCTTGGCAGGTCAAATTATGAGGTTGCCGAGAAATGCATCCCCCCTCTTTTGAACCCCAAAATTATCCTATAGAGCTGGAGTTCACACCAGTAGCTCATAAAGCATGTGGAATTACATAGAAAATGTTACATCATTCATAACTTGCTAATTATTTGATATAGCAGGGGATGCATTTCTCGGCAGGGCATATTATGAGGTTGCCGAGAAATGCATCCCCTGCTATTTCAAAGAATAAGCAAGTTAAGAATGATGTAAGATTTTCTATATAATTCCACATGCTTTATGAGCTACTGGTGTGAATTCCAGCTCTTTAGCATAATTTCTGGATTCAAAAGAGGGGGGATGCATTTCTCGGCAACCTCATAATATGCCCTGCCGAGAAATTCATCCCCTGCTATATCAAATAATTAGCAAGTTATGAATGATGTAACATTTTCTATATAATTCCACATGCTTTATGAGCTACTGGTGTGAATTCCAGCTCTATAGGATAATGTTTGGGTTCAAAAGAGGGGGGATGCATTTCGCGGCAACCTCATAAAATGCCCTGCCGAGAAATTCATCCCCTGCTGTATCAAATAATTAGCAAGTTATGAATGATGTAACATTTTCTATATAATTCCACATGCTTTATGAGCTACTGGTGTGAATTCCAGCTCTATAGGATAATTTTTGGGTTCAAAAGAGGGGGGATGCATTTCGCGGCAACCTCATAATATGCCCTGCCGAGAAATGCTTCCTCTGCTATATCAAATAATTAGCAAGTTATGAATGATGTAACATTTTCTATAATTCCACATGCTTTATGAGCTACTGGTGTGAATTCCAGCTCTATAGGATAATTTTTGGGTTCAAAAGAGGGGGGATGCATTTTTTGGCAACCTCATAATATGCCCTGCCGAGAAATGCATCCCCTGCTATATGAAATAATTAGCAAGTAATGAATGATGTAACATTTTCTATGTAATTCCACATGCTTTATGAGCTACTGGTGTGAATTTCAGCTCTATAGGATAATTTTTTTTATAGAACAATATATGATCTTTGGGCTGCTGGCGCTATTTTCAAACCTGTCCCATGTATTTTGGGTTAAAGGATGGTACACTATAGGGGAAGTTGAAAATTTGGGTTCTGTTTAGAGTTTTTGAAAGGGGCATACACAAACAAACAACCAGGGAGGAGTTTTTTTTTATAGCCTACTTTATTGATAATTAAAATAATGAACTTCATAACAACAAAATGTCCAGGCACTGACTCCCCCCCCCCCCCCCCTTCCCCCAGAACAAAACATGATTTTCTTGTCTTCCATAACGGACATTTAGGGGGCATATGGTGTATTTTACATAATTTATGTGGGCTATTAATTAAGAGTTTTTAGACCAACCGATTACAAAATTGCATACTCTGCCATTAACAGCAGATAAAACGTTTTCTTATATAGGCCACATTGTGTCCTGTTTGCACCCATATCAGCCTTTAATCGCTGATTTAAAAAGTTTAGTTGTTATACAATGCTTTAACTATCACGCTGTTGGTAGAAAAAGCGCAGAATGTGACCCATAAACACCGAAGCACGGAAAACTACTCCTGAGA
This sequence comes from Valencia hispanica, assembly GCA_963556495.2. NCBI lineage: Eukaryota > Metazoa > Chordata > Actinopteri > Cyprinodontiformes > Valenciidae > Valencia > Valencia hispanica. The sequence continues at coordinate 16,102,414 of OY747712.1, read as the reverse complement.
CACTGACGTTAAAACAGTAAAGTTAAACGTATTCAGATAAAAGGTGTCAAAGTCGTCCTTTTTTACATTTATCTGCCATAAAACAGTACATTTTCAGGACGTACATGCATAGGAAACATGGTAATATTACGAATATATTTAAAAGTTGCCGTGTCGCTGATATTTTAATCCATTTTCGTTATCAGGGAGTTTTGAACGATGCGCGTTCCCGCGACAGGGGATGCAATTTTCGGCAGGCATGCATTTCTCGGCATAACACCGGACGCAGGATCAAGTCCGCAGTCAATCTACACAAATAACTAGCACCAACCGAATAGAGAACAACCACATTTCCGGGTGTTTTTCAAAATAAATCAATAAAGACGGACTTGACATTTTTTGTATGCATAGCTATGTTAATATAAGCCCGCGTATATTTATACATATGTTGTCCAAAATATCTTGACAGAGAATAACTGTTCTTTTCTATTCGTTTTCCATAGAATGAAGAATAGGGTTCTGACTTCCGCATTTATTAATGGCTTTAATCGCGAGATCTTGCAATTCCCGCGCATGCTTCTTTGACCACCTCTGGGCTGCGGACCGGACCGAAGCAGATCTAGAGCGCATGCAGGGGAAATTGCGAACGGCTGCGGAGTGCGTGGCGGAACCGGACCGGAGCGGAGCGGAGCGCATGCAGTGGAAATTGGGGGTTAGCTTTGTCAGGTGATCATACTAATATTAATGTCACACAATGATAACCTGAGTAAATAAAAAAACCTGTTTTCCAATGATGATTGTATTAATTATAGAAAAGCAGCTATCTACAACATCCTAAACTATATATGAGCATAAATGACTTCCTTTTTAAATCATGAATTATATAACTTACCCCTTTTTGTTTCAATTTTATACACAATTTGTGGTTAGATTACTGCCAAACCTGTGGAATCAAAAACGTTACCTAAGTGGAACCTGTACGACAATATGGAATAGGCTATTTACATAATACATAATACCCCAATCTAAAGAAATAAAACAACAGATGAGAAACAAAGACATTGACATCTATCAGAATATCAGAGAACACAGATAATTTTACCAGACCTTCACGGTATGCACGTTTCCATTTCACTGGGCCAGCCCGAAAGGACTACTTTCCGGGCCATTTCAGGAACCAAAAGAGTACCATTTGGGGTATGCACTCACAAATGGCCCGGTTGAGTCGTAACTCATGCTAATAGGTTGTAACTCAGTGGTAAATTATATCAGCAGACCTCGACAAAAAGTAATATTGTAATATTGGAACCGTTGCTGGGAAAGCAGTGTATAACAACATAGCAAACAGAAATGCGGCAAACATTCCTGCTTCTTCCATTGTTGAGCTCTTGTTATGCTACGCGATATTAAAACACCACAATTTTTCTACTAAAAGTGAATTTGCTTTTCACACCTTTCAGTTCTTCTCAACATGTGATTTCTTTTGGTGGAACAACTTTAGAATTATTAAGGATGTGAACCTAAAACCCTGTGTCTACAGTAGCCTACAGTATATGTGATTTAAAGAACAAACGGTAGTGGGCAAAAGCACTGAAGAGGTCTCCCCTACTGTTAAAGTATTTGTGTGCCAGTATTTTGGGTACTCTGCTGATAAAAGAAACAAAGCCCAAAAAAATAACGGATAATTGTTAGCCTCTACCAATGCTAAGGCAAGCATTTGCTTCCTAGCTTCCTGTTGGTGCTAAGCTAAAGAGTTGGGGTCTCATTTATAAAGCTTGCTTACACACAAAAGAGGGTTTGAAAACTGCGTAAGTCACTTTCTATGCCAAGTTTGGGATTTATAGAAAACAATGTGGCGGAAATATGTGCACAACCTTAGGCACACTAAGGACCTTGTTTACGCACATTTTAGACAGGGAAGACCCCCCATCTCTTAACTGTGAATTAAGATGAGAATCTGAATGAAAATATGTTGCGTTTAAGGATTTTACCACATTATGTTCATATGTACATCTTAAGATTATATAGCAATTGCTCTTTTTAGTGCATTAATTGTGTGGGGTATTAGCGCTGATCAGTAATATCACTTACTCCTGAAATAGTCACGATATGCTGACATTTGAGCAAATTCCTTAAAGGGACAATGTTACAACCCCCCCCCCCCACGCTGTGTCACTCGCAGCTCTTCTGTTTATTTGTGACTCCCAAATGATATTTTACACGAGTGATGCTTTTTAAAAGTAGACTTAAAATGCACCTTTTCTGTCAGGCTGTCAATGTCTAGAAGTGCTAAAACTCATTACGTTCTGCTGTAATTTGGTTTATTTGTTTTAATTTGCATTATATCCAATCTTATTGTTGCTACAAGAAGTAATCATGAAATTGAAACTTTATATTTATTGTTCTTATTTGTTTTATCGCTTGTGCTATTGCTTTTATTTTTTATTGCCTTGTTACACATTTTCTCATTGCTAATTATGTGTTTGTCTTTTATTGTTAAGCACTTTGGTCGTCTTTTGGCTCAGTAAAGCTCTATATAGATAAACGTTGATTGATTGAATGAAATAAAATGGTCTTCCGTGCCTCCACGTGCCTCCTTCAGCCTCTGTAGAATTGTGCCTTCTCTGCATCTCGGTTGCCATGGTTACCCGTGAAGTTGATGCAGAATATTCACTTGGCACTTTGCATTGACCGTTTATGCCAGAAAGTGGGTTTGTAAGGCAAGGCAAGGCAAGGCAATTTTATTTGAATAGCACACTTTCAACAGCAGGGTAACTCAAGGTGCTTTACATGATTTGGTGATTTAAAAGAAACACATAAAAGAAACACACATTACACATGATACACAATAAAGCAAGAGAAAAATAAAAAAAAGCAAGAGAGCATGAACACATTTCATACATATGACATCAAGCATTTACTCAAAGGCAATTCTAAACAGATGGGTTTTTAGTCTCGATTTAAAGCAGTTCAGAGTTTCAGCAGCTCTACACTCGTCAGGAAGTCTGTTCCAGATAAGGGGAGCATAAAAAGTGAAAGCTGCTTCTCCATGTTTAGTTCTGAGTCTAGGGATGTTTAGTAGGCTAGAGTTGGAGGACCTGAGTGGTCTTGGTGGTTGGTGCCATGACAACAGGTCTTCAACATACTTTGGTGCTAAGCCATGTAATGATTTATAAACTAGTAAAAGTATTTTAAAGTCTATTCTCTGAGCTACAGGGAGCCAGTGTAAGGACTTTAGAACTGGGGTGATGTAGTGGGTGGGATATGATCCAAAAAACACCTGAGCACATTTCCAGAGAGAGTGTGATTTATAAAGTGGAATTTCGTAAAGCTCTGTGTACTTGATGTTTGATAGATCTGAAACTTACTTGCCGTAAATAATTTTTTTTGCTGAGCTTAAGTACGGTTTTAGTAGGGATTCTACGCAAAGTTTTATAAATGAGACCACAGTTTTTATATCTCTCTGCTGCATTTGGTCATTTCTAATTTAAAATGAGTAATACTTATAAAGATCACGCCTAAGCTGGGGTGGATACTTTTTCACTGAACAAAAAATCTTTAAATGCTTGTTGTGAATTTGTGTGCCTTTTTTGTGTACAAACACTGGAACAGAATGGCTGTTGTACATACAGAAATGGTGATTTCAGAAACATTTAGCAAGTGTCTCTTGTAAATCCTCTAAAATATAGCACTGATATATATATTAAGATGACCAAAAGTTAGTATAAATAATAATAAATGTTACCAAGTTTTATGAGTTTAGACACACATGTTTACATGTACTTTTGTGTGATGGATTGCTTTAGTTTTTTATGGATTGTACCTAGGAACTGCTCCTTCAGCTAACTAAAAAGAACATTTATAACCACTCAGTAAACTAATAAAAGATGAATCAGAACTGATCAGAGCAGGAGTGAAAACAACCAAAAACCCCAGGCTCAGATTGAAAAACTAAAATTTTAACATGTCAAGTTGGTTTTTAAAAAAGTACCCCCCCATAAAATATACTGTTGTAGGTATCGGAAAGAAAGCTAAAAAATAGAATAACACAAAAACAGTCTAAGATTTGTTTTACATTTTTTGAATTAAGACTCAAATTGAAGTTGGTCGCTGTTCCTTGCCTTGATGGATTACAACTGAGCTCAACACAATTCTTATTCCATTGAAGCCCATGCGTATGTCATCATCAGCAATGTCATTTCTAAGGCTGCATGAAATGGTGACCCTCTCATTGAGAAGATACTGTGGATGCCATATTCTTGATAGGGACCATTCCAGCTCTGACCTGCCACACAAATTGCCTGTGTAATTGATATTCTTGTGTGGTATTTCAGCTGGAATAGGAATGGAATCCCGATGAGTATTTCTTATGAAACACGCAGAGGGACATGCATTTTTCAGGGGCCCATGTTTGCTTTCTGCCATAGACATTCAGCGAGTTTGGATGTTCGTGAGAGTAAGTTTGTGGGGAGAAAAAGCTGCGCTCTTGATGTGTTTGTGTTTGCTTGTGAAAGGGATAGAGAGCTCTGAATGTGTTTGCCCATGCATATGTGTGTGCACACATGCAGCATGTATCTGTATATGTTGGGGTGTGAGTAGAAATAGCAAAGAGGGGAATGATGAGAGAGCAAGAACTGAATTGGGGCTAAAGAACACAAGGCTCCCTCCAAGTGATATTCATCTTACCTTTGCTCCACAAACAATGAGGTTAAGAGCTGAAAAGATTCATGTCAACTGTAACATGTTTTGATAATTAGAAATCATCTGATACTCTACTCTGAAAATTATTGAAAGGGGAGAAAGCCACTACCTACCACTTTAGTCACCTATATCTTAGATATTGCAGTGAATATACCTGAAACAATCATGTTGTTAAATATCTCATTCACTGAGACACCTTGTAATACTTGTTCTTTTTGAAATACAATCGGTCTGTCTGAGTTGCATATGCGTGCTGCACGTAAAGATTTTATCCAACCTAGATTCCATGCATTAGCCTCAGAAAGGAAATGGACGGCAAAAACGAGCGAGTCAGAAAAAGCCAGTCCCTTCTACATCACAGAGGTTAGTATTCATGGTCTTGCCCACCTTGACTTGCGAACACCCGCAGGAAGGCTGTATTGATTTTTGCAGCCGGGAGAGAGCAGAGCACGTTTCTGCTAATAGTAGGGTGACCATATTCTGAGAATCCAAAAAGAGGATACCATCCCCAGCGTGACTACCCCCCAAACCAAATCTATAAATTAATATGGATTCAGGGTAGAAAATACTCAAATATTAGATTGATGAGGTAAATACAGTCAGATGTCTTTTCCATCTCTCACATGAATTTGAAGGATTGCTTCGAAAAACCAGCATAATAAATCAAATAGACTAAAGAATGTTTGTTCATATTTGCAGAAAAATACAGGTCCTTCTCCAAAAATTGGCATATTGTGATAAAGTTCATTATAAGACCTGAAATATTTCTGTTGGTGTGCAATGATTCTAAAATATATGAAAGTTTTAGTTTTATCATTACATTATGGAAAATAAGGAACTTTATCACAATATGCTAATTTTTTGAGAAGGACCTGTATAATTATTAATGATTGTTGGAAATGTGTTCCAGCAAATATGTTTTTAAAAATGATGTAGGAATTTATTCTCCAGTAAATCACTGAGTCATGTTTAGTGTTTTACCTGCTGTCTGACAGAGAACTTCTTCTGTATAACATGCAGGCTGGATGGTGCAACTTGAAAACTTTATTTTCTAGTTGATGCATTAGATTAAGTAATGAATCATTATTACATTATCACCATAATAAAACTATAGCAAGTTTTCAAGATAATATAGTTTATTTTAAAACATTAAATCTGACTCATATGCACCAATCTAGATCATAATAATCAGACTCTGGCTTCCATCATTCATTATGCTTTAAAACTGGAATATTCTCCTTTTTATTTGATCTATTTTTACCCAAGATCCCTTGATTTTAAGATTGCAGTTTTCTAGATCTGTTGAGTTCAGTTTTTCGGATAGAGGGATGACAGTAGCATATTTATAATCCTGAGATCCCGAGCAATCCACTGATACTAAATATGTCCAGATTGATTACTGTGGAAGGGATGAAATATTGATCCAAAGTCAAACAGTTTTTTACCGCGACGTCTCAGAGTCAAATGATTGTCGGTGATAACTTTGAACGTGGAATAATAATTAATCTGTGTCGTCGCGAAATGAATCCTAACCTGCTGTAGCAGCTCAGACTGTGTTAGCTCAGGTGTGCTGCTCACCTGAGCTCCACTGCCCCGGTAAAAACGGCTCTGACGACCATGACTGAACATTGGGTATTTTTTCTACAATTCGTCTGTGAAACTACTCTTCCATTTTTGCATTTTGGTGGCACATTGGAAGCATGCAGCGCAGCTCCTCATTTGTTTTGTGGGGAGTGGCTGCTTTTAAAGTGAGGTAAACCAGGTCCAATATGGGGGTAATCTGGACATTTTATGATATTTTAAAAAATCCCCCCGGACATAATTTTCATGGCCAAAAAGGAGGACATGTCCGGGCAAAAGAGGAGGTATGGTCACCCTAGCTAATAGAAGCTAACCATTAGCAACTCTGCTAATGGGGAGCCGTCTCCTCTCCTTCCGGTCGACCCATGGGTCCCCTGACCGGAAAAAAAATTAATGAAAGTAAATGGAGCGATAAAAGTTATTTTCTGGTCCTCTTTGCCTTACGCCCTGAATCACAAATATGCTGTATCTCAATTTAAATGATAACTAATGATGTGCATTTCGACTGTGTTTGTCATGTGATTTGAGATTTATTGGCTTGTAAAAATAATCGTAATTAAAATGACTACAAGAACCAGGAAAGTAGAGCACATCACCCCAGTTCTAAAGTCATTACACTGGCTCCCTGTAGCTCAGAGAATATACTTCAAAATACTTTTACTTGTTTATAAATCATTGAATGGCTTAGCACCAAAGTATGTTGAAGATCTACTGTTACTATACCAACCCCCCCAGACTACTCAGGTCCTCCAATTCCAGTCTACTCAACATCCCTAGAATTAGAACCAAATATGGAAAAGCAGCTTTCAGTTTTTATGCTCCTCTAATCTGTAACAAACTTCCAGACAACTGCAAAGCTGCTGAAACACTGAGTTCTTTTAAATCACAACTAAAACGGATCTGTTTAAAGCTGCCTTTGAGTAATGCTTTGATGTATCATGTTTTGTGTGTGCTTCTTGCTTTACTGCTGTTTTTACATTATATTTTTTGTAATGCTTTGATGTATCTGTTTATGCTTCTTGCTTTATTTTAGTTTTTACTTTATATGCTTTATGTTTTACTGCTACTTTTATTTTACCTCTTAATCATGTAAAACACCTTTAATCACCTTGTTGAAAGTGTGGAATACAAATAATATTACCATGCCTTGCCTTACAAATCAGAAGTCGCATACACTGAGGAACATAAGTATTTAAACACCCTGCGATTTTACAAGTTGTCCCACTTAGAAATTATGGAGGGGTCTGAAATTCACATTGTAGGAGCATTTCTACTGTGAGAGACAGCATTTAAAAAATCATGAAATCACATTGTCTGATTTAAAAAAAAAAAATTTGTATTTTATTGCTGCACATAAGTATTTGAACACCTGGCAATAAGCAAGAATTCAGGCTCTCAAAGACCTGTTATTCTGCCTTTAAAAACTCCACCTCTACTCCACTTATTAATCTAAATTTGTAGCACCTGTCTGAGCTTGTTAAAGACACCTGTCTACCCCACAGACAGTCAGACTCCAACTACTACCATGGGCAAGACCAAAGAGCTGTCAAAGACACCAGGAACAAAGTTGTAGACCTCCACAAAGCTGGAAAGGGCTATGGGGCATTTGCAAAGCAGCTTGTTGAAAATAGATCAACTGTTGGAGCAATTGTTGGAAAATGGAAGAGGCTAAAGATGACTGTCAGTTTCCCTCGGACTGGGGCTCCATGCAAGATCTCACATCATGGGGTATCACTGATGACGAGAAAGGTGAGTAACCAGCCCAGAACTACACGGGAGGAGCTGGTCAATGACATGAAGAGAGCTGGGACCACAGTTTCAAATGTTGCTGTCGGTAGAGCACAACGCCATCATGGTTTAAAATCATGCATTGCATCGAAGGTTCCCCTGCTCAAGTCATCACATGTCCAGGCCCGTCTGAAGTTTGGCAATGACCATCTGGATGATCCAGAGGAGGCATGGGAGAAAGTCATGTGGTCAGATGAGACCAAAATATAACTTTTTGGTCTAAACTACATTCCCCATGTTTGGAGAAAAAAAGGATTAGTTGCATCCGAAGAACACCATCCCTACTGTGAAGCATGGGGGTGGAAACATGATTTGGGGTGCTTTTCTGAGAAGGGGACAGGACAACTGCACTGTATTAAGGAAAGGATGAATGAGGCCACGTATTGTGACATATTGTGAAAATGATCCAAAGCACACAACCAGGATAACCAAGGAGTGGCTCCGTAAGAAGCATATCAAGGTTCTGGAGTGGCCGAGCCAGTCTCCAGACCTAAATCCAATATAAAATCTTTGGAGGTAGCTGAAACTCTTAGAGAACATAGAGCAGTAATTGAGTTTGTAAAAACAAGCAAGCAAAAATTGCTTGGACAATTGATGATGCCAACACAGCTCTGAGGGCATAGATGCTGTTTCTGAGTGTAAACACAAGTCGCACAAGTGATGTCGGAGGATTTTTGTCGCAGAAAGTGACGTTGCAGAGCTGAACACTCTGGTTATTTGTGTCCACATGCAAACGCTTCAAACAAAGAAAACTCAAATCTCCACTTTGGCCGGAGTTTTTAGAAATAATTGTTTTCTGTGATAAAAATGGGGTTTTCGTGTAAATGAGAGGCCAAACCGCAGGGAAATATCTGAGTCTTTCCTTCGTGTAAACGGGGCCTTATAGTGGTTCTCTCCACATTAAATGCTCCTTCCTTAGTCCTGGAAGAAGAATGCGAAGAAACTCACTGACATTTTTTCTTCTTTTTCTTCAGTTGTAGTCCAATATGTATTTTCACACAAAACATAAAGTAACTTTTGCCGCCTGCCAAAAATTTGCAGTTTAAAATTCACGGACACCATATGTTCCATGGAACATCTCAAATGGGATTAAAAAATAACTTTTATCGCACCAGTGAGTCTCATTGATTTTTTTGACAGTAAGGGACACATGGACAGGAAGTAGATGGCTGTGACTTAGGCTCCACAACATGCATTAGTTGCAATTAATTGATTACGGCCATATTTAGCGCGCTATGTTTTTTAATCACCTTAATCTATTTTACAATCTTTAATTTTACTGTTTCTGAATGTGAGTTGCCTTTAAATAAAATCCGTTCTTATCCTTTGGGCTTCTCGTGCTTGAGTTGTTAGGGGTTAACCACACCCTGAAGTGGACATCGATAGGCTGTCTGTAGGCCTACTTTTCATGAGCTGACACTTCCGTTGTAGTGGCGAGGGCAAGATGAGGGATGATGAGCGGTGAATTGCAGACAGTGTTGCCAATTTAGTGTCTTTGTCACTATATTTAGTTAGTTTTTAGACCCATCCAGCCATTCTTTTTCAAAAAAGCAACTAGCGAAAAATCTAGTGACTTTTTCTGGGGTTTTGGAGAGCTTTGGGTTAAGTGTGTATCTTTGTTACTCTCACTGACTAGCGGTGCAGCCGTGGGCTCTTCTCCCATCTCAGAACTTTCAGAGCGGGCAGGCAGTCAGCGCGCTGCAGCTCCGCCCGTCACCAGGTCCATCTGGACTCAGAGCATATATTTATCCAACTGACTCCAGATTGCTAACAAATCATGCATGCTCGAAGCTAAATTTGCAGGTAGGCAGCACTGGGACTAGTCTCAAAAACAGAGAAGTGTAAATGGCTGGGACTGCATCTGTTCAAGTCTGTTAAAGACAGTAAAGGATTTCATAAAGCCACTTTTTTGTTATATATTTATTCTGCCACTATAATGTAATGAGGACTTTCTCAGCAATTACTAGGTGTGATTTAAAAAAGAGATTAATTAGATTAATTAATTACAGATCATAATTAATTCATCTAAACGTTTTTTTAATCTCTTGAAAGCACTAGTTAAGCTAGTTATTTGTTTAAAGGCAGCATAAGATCACATTGCTGTTAGCCAACCAGAAGTGAGAGGTTTGCATATTATGGATATTATTGGGTAACACTCATAATCCTGAGTGAATTCCCCCCACCCACTCCTCCGACAAACTGCAACCACCTGAAACAGGAGCGAGAATTTTTTTTTTCCACAGTAACCACCAAGAAGGCATTCATTCAAACTAAAGATCACAGCAAATTTATAGAAAAACATGTGAATGAGACCTTTAAGGAATGATCCAGTAAAATTTCACATCAAATTCTAACAAAATATTGGTAACTTTAAACAAGAAAGTGACAAAATATCCACAAGATTACAAGAAAGTATATATTCCTGGAAGGAAAATTTAATTGAAAGACAAAATAACTATGCCTAATAGCCTACTGATTTTGCAAATGAGGTAGCAGTGTGAAACCAGTTTTGTTTGAAACTGCATTATGAAAGTTTAAAGATTTAATAAATGTTGCAAAAACATGCCTAAAGACAGAATTTCAAGTCTGATTGGGAATATAATTTTACAAGAATATAATTCTGTATAGAAGGCTTGAAACTAGTGATATTCAGTAGCAAATCTATCTATCTATCTATCTATCTATCTATCTATCTATCTATCTATCTATCTATCTATCTATCTATCTATCTATCTATCTATCTATCTATCTATCTATCTATCTATCTATCTATCTATCTATCTATCTATCTATCTATCTATCTATCTATCTATCTATCTTCTTCACCATTCTGCTGCTTAGGTGAATTGCAATCTTTTTCTCATGACCCACTATGGCTTTAAGTTTTGCTAACCATTATATTTGATCTGAAATCTACTTTTCTCTTCGAGTGAGTTCCACTATCTCTGTTTCAGAAATAAAAAAGGTATTTTAAGGTTAATCTTCCTCTCTGAAAATGGTATGAAGACTGTTTTTAGATACACATCTCCAGAGTCTGTTTCATTTCCTGTGCTATGCTATCACTCACTTACACTTCAGCTAGAAGAGATAGCTTTGCTATGAAGAAGGACAAGACTGCAAGATATTGGGTCAGCTGACACAAAGGGGCATAGCATGATCCAATTAGAAGGGTAATGAGGGTTATGCTACTAAGAGAGAATGTGAGAATAAGAAAGAGTGGGAGGTAGTGTGAATGTAAACCTTTTTAAGGAGCACCTCAGTTGCTAAAAGTATTCTCCTTTCACGCCCATGCACTCCCACACACATTCAACACTAACACAAAGCTTAAAAGGCCACAGTGTGGCCTGAAACCAAAAACATAGAAACAATGGAGATTTTGAAAGAGAGAGTTAAGGGGTAATAGGGAGAATTGCGGCTGCATGAGTTTTGCCGCAGGGACAATAAATTGTTCTCAAGTTCTCAGTTTACCGACAGTATGTTGCTGAGGGTCATTATATTCACTGCTTTAGGTCTGTTAGAAAGCTTGATGGTGCAGAGAAGGAGGAAAATATGGACATTGTGAGAAGCACTGATTTACCTGTTGTTATTCAAGAGCATGAATTTTCAGTTATTTGTTTTATTGGCTTTTTTGGTTTGGTTTTGTGAACAGTGGGGTGGCTGCCTTTGCATCAGCAAAGCAGGGACTCCTATTCACAGATGCTATGAAGAAGTGTGAGACAACAACATCAGTGGATAATGGGCAAACAATTTTTTAACAAAACAATGAGAAGAGAAGTAAATATAAGCATCAAGCAGCAAAGTTTCGACAAACATGGTGCAAGAGAACAAAGTCACAAATTCTTGCAACATTTTCTTGTTGCCTACATCAACCTCAAACCTTATGGAAGCTGTCCTAATAGAACATATCATGTACAGTACTTATTTGCTACTCCTTAACTGCAACATACTGGTATGCCTTTATACAGTCTAGTTTAGGTGAAATGGGAGATTTAAAGAAATGTCAGCACATTTTAGCAGATATCCTGTGGTGGTTATTTAACAACAAAAACAGTGCCCTATAAAGATCAATACCTTCCATGGTCATTTAAGACCAAGGCCTTCAGTGCTCTGCCAGGGGGCAGCTATTGAAAAACAATAAACCCTCTCAACTTGATCCTTTACCTGTGATCATGGCTGTGGGAGAGGGAAAAAGTCAGTGGAGGATGTGAAAGAAGCAAGAATTTTGGACCAAAATGAAATATCGACCAGCTGAAAAATAGACTTGACCTTTAAAAATAAAGAACTGGCTTGTATTGGACTGCTACTAAAGGGTTAGGTAAGTATTTCTTAACATGAAGCAACATGTTTATGACATAATTGGTTATTATGAAACAAACAAACTTGAATATTAAAAAAGCATGCCCATCAAAGATATTCAATGTATTTTATTACGCCTTTATAGAATAGACCAACACAAACTTCAGTCATATTCATTAAATTAGTATACGTGTTCTGATGAGGCCCATTTGTCAGATTAAAAATACATTTTAAAATGACAACCTTTAAGCAAGTATCACACATTAAGACCACATTTCTGTATTAAGAATGTGTTTTATTGGTCTGAGTAATATTCTGATCTTAAATGTCGTGTTTCTATTAGCTACAAGAGGAAAGTGATCATAAATAGTCTTGAAAAGACTACCAACATCCCTTTTACATACCTTTTTACAGCTATTGTGCTACCTCAGACTTCATTTTTAAACATGTTCCTCACACTGAAAATAGCTTAGTTTGAGTCTTCCTCTTTTTTTCACTCAGAGAATCTACATTGAAGAGCATTGTTACTGCCACCTGTTACTGTTTAAGTATCGTGCATTCACCAATGGGATGAAAAAAGATTTATTTTTTAAGTTTTCAAGGTCCCTGGTCAGGTCCAGGCAATCTAACATTATGTCATTACCAGCAAAATTACCATTTAACTGCCCAGTAGTATCAATGTTTAACTGTTGGATATTAAAGATGTATGACATTCTACATATTAAGTAATTTTATTACTATGTAGCTATCTGGTAATGGCAATGAGTGAGCCTTCTTTCTCCATTTGTGACAGCAAATGACTGAAATAAATTGAATCAATTATTTTCCCTTGATCGATTTATGTCATATGCTGATAAATTGGGAACAAAATAGATATACAACAATTTGATATTTTATTGTATTATAATAATCCTTTGGTGATTACAAAAGTGGTAAAAGTGGTGCAGAACAATAGCTACTTGAAGTTCTGATTTTGTAAAGTTTGTGAGGTCATAAAGTAACTGTTTCTTCATTATTAGATAGTAAGATAACATTTGTCCAACAACAAGATGCACAAACTTTACCAAGACACATTTTGGTTAGTTTTCATGAATTAATCATTTTCTTTAATACCTGATTTCTTTCTCACTGATTGATCTTACAGTTTTAAACTAGTCTCATTTTTAAGAAAACATAACTCTACCTGGGCCTCTTGTCAGTATGCTTCTTTTAATTTCGATCCATATTTATTTGTCCCACACTCCAATAAACTAGTAAGTTACATAGTAAGACAATCCTTTTTATGCCCACTAATATATCTCCTTCTGATTCACACCTATTGACATACAGATCATGCAACACTTCGTGAACCTCTTAATGGCCTGTGTCTTATTGGTATTAGTGACATCTACATTGCTTCCATGGCTGCAGTGTCATAGAGCCCAGCTGGTTTTATCTAAGAAATATGATCCATCCAGTGGTGCTGGCTTAATTCATGCAGAAGACTTGAGCAGTGAATCTGTGGCTGCTCGCAGCTAATGATGTCCTGATCTGCAGCCTATAAGGTCAATCCAATATCAGGGAGTCACACAACAGGAGAGCCAGTGAACAAGGAGACACAGACAGATACAGGAGCTGTGGATCTTAATGCCATTTACTAGAATGTAAAGCAATCTGGTGCTCACCCACTCATATTGCCATAAAGGCTTTGTGGCTGTTAAGTACTTTTCATAGCTGTCCTCAATTTTTAGTTTGGCTTTAATTTGGAAGGAATCAAAGTACCACACAAGATGAAATAGCACAGCACACTGTACTAAGCATTTTTCTTATAGAATCAGTATAAGAATCCGTATACTATTCATTAGGTATTTTACATGTAATGTTAATATTTTTTCTCTAAATTCATTGCATACAGTGAAAGCAACCCATATTTGCCCCTCTAACAGAATTCTTGTGTTTCTGCTTTTTAGTGACAGTGAAATGTTTCAGATCATCAAACTAACTTCAAAATCCGATAAGGTTATCAAATGATAATTTTATTTATCAAGGGGGGAAAAAACTATCCAAACCAGCCTGGCCTATGTGAAAATATAACACCCCCCCCCCCCACCCCCATTTTTGGAAAGTTAGGTTCATATTCATTAGCCGCATTAAGACCTGATTTATTCCAGGCTAGTAGAATCAGGATCTTCTTGAACTAAAACCAATTTGATAACATGGTGTAGCCTATAAAACATAAGAAACTAACACATTATGCCTTTATCTAAATAAATTCAAGAGCAGATGTGAAACTATGTAATTGACATCTCTCAGTCTGGACAGGGTTAAACTGTTATCTTTTTAAGGACAAACAAATTGTCCACAAATTGAGAAAACATGGCGGTGAAAATTCCAAGAAGTTGCTGCCTCACCAAAATCAATCTAGGAACACCAGAAGGTCACAAACGAGCACACAGCCTACAACATTGCAGGCCCTAGATCCCTAAGCTAAGGTCAGTGTTCATGACTTTACAACAAGAGAGAGGCTGGGTAGAAATGGCTTTCCATTTGGAATTCCAAAGTGGAAACCTTTGTTGACCAAGAAGACAAAAGGCCCACCTCATATTTGCCAAAAAAAAACATCTCTGTAATTGCCAAGAACTTTTAAAACCTTTCTGTAGACTGACAAGACAAAAGCAGAACATTTTAGAATGTGTGCATACCATTACATTTGGCATACACTAACACTTCATTTTAGATGAAAAGCACAATACTGACAGTAAAACATGGTGATGTTAGTGAGAAGGTCTGGGTATACTTTGGTGCTTTTTGATATGGATATATGTCTGGAACTGACTGACCAATTGATTATGCGCAGATAATCCTGAGGGACAAAATAAAAGTAGTGAAAAGCTGCAATCCAGACTAGAAAATAATAATGTTCCAGTGATTATTAATCAAAGTCAGCTCTAAACAAATGTTTCGGTTTTTAGCCTTGATTTAAAGACCCACTCCAATGGAAATCGTGTTTTTCGTGTTGTTAACATGTTTTTGTGGCATTCTTCCGATGCCAGAGGACATATCTTAAGAAAATCAAGCTCAAAATTGCATTTCTGAGTATTTTTGCTTTCAAATCGCTGTGAATCAGTAGCGGACGCTAAACGGCTGTCTGAAACAGACTGCGTTTGTAGCGTAGCAACCACACTGGGCGGGCTACAAGCTCCTGCTCCGCTCTGTCCCGCCCGCTCCGGTTCCAAAGAGTAGAGAAGACGATGCCAGATCAACACCTGTGTGCTGTAGCGGGTTGCAGTCCTAAGAAGAAGGATGTTATTAGCTTTTACCAAAACTATCTGCAGAGAGAGAATAATTGATTAAGTTTCTTGGTCACAGTAAGATTAAAAAACGCACATCGGTTTGTAGTCAACATTTCAGAGAAGACTGTTTCACAAACTGGCAGCAGATAAAATGGGCTTTGCTGGTAAACTACTTTTGAAGCCGGGTGCAGTGCCTTCCATCAAGTGGACACCCTGGATATTAACAGGTAAGTTTATTTTTTTCTGTCGGGAGCTAATTCAACCATCCACTTGTTTGTGAGGCTGTAAACTAGCAGGAGAGCAAGGGTAAACGGAGAGCTCTCAGCAACAGGGAAGGGGAGAGGCGGGATCCTCTGCGCCTACGGTTCCGCCCACAACACAGAATTTCTTTTTTTTTTTTTTTTCACAACACAGAATTTCTTCCGAAACTATGTCCTAGAAAACGGCACAGGTTTTGTGATTTTTGGCTAAACGGGATAATGCTAATTTAAAGACCATTGAGAACACAGATCATCGGAGTGGGTCTTTAAAGGAACTGCTAAAAGTGTTTCAGCAGTTGTCTGGACATTTGTTCCACAATAGAGGAGCATAAAAACTGAATGCTGCTTCTACATGTTTGGTTCTGACTGTTGGGATGCAGAGTAAACTTGAACCAGAAGATCTGAGTGGTCTGGAAGGTTGATATGACAACAACAGACCTTTAATGTATTTTGGTGCTAAGCCATTCAGTGATTTATAAGCTCTGATCACAGCTTTAATTCAGAAAGGTTTTCTACTCTACATGGTGTTTTTAAGAAAAGCATGAAAAACTTGTGAAATTATTAATTGTGAATGTATGACTATGGTTCTATTTGCCTAAAATTGTCTTTCTTTTTCATTTTTCTCTAATATGTACTTAGTTTGATTTCATATGACTGATGAGAAAATGTAGTCTGTATGACATATTTATCAAATCAAATCAACCTTTATTTATAAAGCACTTTTCAAACAAACATTGCAACTCAAAGTGCTTTATAGGTTAAAATGAACCCACATGAATCATATTCTCATCCCTCCCCCACAGGTTTAAAAGCATTATCACAATTATAACCCCCTCCCCCTAACCCAACCCCCATGAGCACACACACTCAAGAGCAACAATTAATAGGACATTGGGTCGAGTAAGAATGAGCAAGGTAAGGAAACGCCATCAAAGGAGCCATCTGCACCAGCAGGAGCCTTTCCACAGCAGCCAAGGCACTGACCCAGGGCACCCAGTGGAGGCAAGGCTGGGACTCCAACCTCCACCCAAGCGCTACCTGGAGAGCACCCAGGCAGCCACAGCCGACCACCGCTCCTGAGGCAGAGGGCCCCCATAGAGGAAACACTGGAAAGAAGATTAAAATAACAAGTTGAAATATAAAAATAAACGGTGGATAAATACGATAAGACTAAGTAGTAAAACACTGATAAAATATAAGCAACTAAAACATGCAGAGCAATTAAACAAACTACAATAAATAATAATCAGTTAAAAGCTAGGCTAAAAAGGTACGTCTTGAGCCTGCCCTTAAAAACATGAACGTTCTCTGCGGCCCTAAGGTCCTAAAGAAATAAATGTTTTTATATGTGTGTGTGTATATATATATACATATATATATATATATATATATATACATATACATATATATATATATATATATATATATACATATACATATATATATATATATATATATATATATATACATATACATATATATATATATATATATATATATATATATATATATATATATATATATATATATATATATATATATATATATATATATAAAATCAGTCTATGCCCATAGCTATTCTGTGACTTCTGTGATTCCTCCATGGCTGAGAGTAGTCATTCCCTCCAGACCAGAGGTGTTGCTAGATTAATCAGCCTATCATCTTGCCTGGCCTTACACCTTCTAACCTGCCACACGACACCTGCCGACCTGGCACTTGCCCACACTCTATCTCAATCACACCTCCGGATGCTCATCCTCATTCATGGGTGGGCTGGAGAGGGAGGTCATTTTACAAGTGGCTTTTCAAGCAGCTGTTGGATTCATTGTGTAGGGATTTGCCTTAGATAAACAAAACTAGCAAGATATCTAGTTGAAATGAGACAATTGTGCCACTTCAGTGGGCCCTTAGGGCCTATAAAAAATTCTGCTATCCAGGTGGATGTAGCTAGATCGCTCAGAGACAGGTATGCTGAAATAAAATTTGATCAGAGAGACTTCATGTTTTTGCAATCCATGAATGATTAAAGGAACAGATATCTAAGATGGGCCATGGATAGTTTCTAGTAGTCAGAACATTGGCAGAAACTCCAAAGACCACTAGTGCCTCACAGCCGAGACGGCACTCCATATGTGACCTGTGATTGTTCCAGTGTGATTTATCATTTCAACATTGTTATTTTCTTTTGAATGTTAAATTTTCATAGTGCTTGCTTCTATTGTAATTTTCTATTCCGTCTTTTAATTTATGTTGCTGTATAGTCCTTAGAATTATTTTATTTGAGAATGCTGTTAAGCAAATAAACCTGCCTTGCTTTGCCTGTGAAGTAGGTGGACCATCCCATTCAAATATTGACATAAAACTCCAGTCAACTTAAGTGTACTTGTGTAACAATTGTAAAACCATTAACATTGCTCCAAGATCCTGTGCATAACACTCATTATAATTAATAGACATTAATCATAATGTATACATACTTATATTTGAATAGCACCAATCTGCATTAATAAATGATCAGGTCATATTGTTTTATGATTGTTGGAATTGTGTTTCCTCCCACCAGGAGGTACTGTATTTGTTCCTGTCTGTCTGTCTGTTTTTCTGCCTGATAGCAACATAAGTCAAAAAGTTATGGACGGATTTCTATAAAATTTTCAGGAAATGTCCACAATGGGACGAGGACCAGCTGATTAAATTTTGAGGTTGATCCGACATCAAGCGTGTATCTACCCACGTCAAGTGGTGCTATCGTGGACTCCTCTCCCATGTCAGAAAACTTACAGACGGCTGACCTCACGCAGCAGCCCTTCTAATCTTGGAGCATATGCACAGCAAATTATTCACGCATGCACAAATCTCCCCTCTCTTATGGAAGAGCACAGCAACAGCACAAACACATCCATGCATGGCTGTGTTTGTGCTGTTGCTGTGCTCATTAGTGCTCATTAGTATATGCTGTACTCGCTGTGTACATCGCTATGTACATTTCTTTTAATAGACATTTCACTGGAAAAGTACCGTAAGTTAGAATTAGATAACAACATGGGGTTGGGGGGATGAGTGGCCCTGGCAGAGGTCTGTGCTCTCTGAGTGTCATAGTTCTCAGTTTTGGGTGTTTAAGTTTGAGTTTTTCCTTCAACTACATTTTTTCACCCTTTGCTGCTTTTATGTTTGGCTACTCTTGTCTGTGTTCATCCCTTATTTATTTTCTTAAGCTCCTATTTAGACTTCCCCATTATTAGTCCATTTTTGGCCTAGCTTTTAACTGTATTATTTATTGTAGTCTGTTTAATTGCTCTCCATGTTTTACTTAATAAATCTTAGTGTTTTACAATTTAATCTTATAATATTGTCCAATGTTTGTTTTTATATTTTAACCTGTTATTTTAATCTTCCTTCCAGTGTTTCCCCTATGGGAGCCCTCTGCCTCAGAAGCGGTGGTCAGCTGTGGCTGCCTGGGTGCTCTTCTGGTAGCGCTTGTGTGGAGGTTGGAGTCTCAGCCTTGCCGCCTCTGTGCGCCCTGGGTCAGTGCCTTGGCTGCTGCTGGTGCAGATGGGTCCTTTGATGGCGTTTCCTGACCTTGCTCATCTGTACTTAGCCCAATGTCCTTTTTATTGCTGCTCTTAAGTGTTTGTGCATGAAGAGTGGGTCTGGGGGAGGGGGGTATAACTGTGATCATGCTTTTAATTATATGGGGGAGGGATGGGAATGTGGTCTTTGTGGGGTCATTTTAATCCTGTAATGCACTTTGACTTGCAATTGTTGTATGAAAAGTGTTTTATAAATTTTGTTAAAACACAGATGCATGCATTTGATTCTCAGTTGGTGTTGTCTGTGCTACATATTCTCAGTTCATGCACACAATCTGTTTCACAAATATAATTTTGAGGGAAGCTTCAAATATAAACTCACAGATCATACGAATCGCTAAATGTGCATTTATGAACCACTTCTCATTTGCGAATCTCTGTATTTGTGAGAGAATTTTGTGTGGTGAATTTTGAGACTGTTGTAACGTTGCAGGTCAACAAACGACACCATTGGCTAATGAATCTGTCAATCAAATTTGCGACTCTGATTGACAGATTCGTCAGCTAACCAATGTCTTTGTTTTCAGCCAATCGTATGGCTCTTTACATTTTCTCTTCACTAGCAGAGCTGTTATGTGCGCATGCACCGTAAAGTTCAACTGCGACACATGGCGAAATGTGGCACTTATCGTTTGAGACTGATGCATGTCGCTACCATAGACTGTATATAACGGTCGCTACTTATCGCCATGTGTCGCGGTTAAACTTCACGGTGCATGCGCACATAACAGCTCTGCCAGTGCAGTGTCATAGAGATAGAGTTACGACAGACTTTGAACTAGCCGACAGGCGGTCACGTGGTTCATGGAGTCCTCAATAGTACCAAACATCCCAATGCTGTCAGTCAGTCTGAGCAGCTTCTGGCGGGACAGAACGCAAAATCTAATATTTCTCTTTCCTCCTGGCAATTTTAGATCACTGACTAATAATGTGTACTGATTACTTTTTTACCTGTTTTCTGAATGATAGCAATGTTAATGCCATACCTTGTCCTCCTACACACTTAAAACATGCCAGTGGTTAAGACCTCTGCTCCAGCTTACCTTTAGATCTCCATCTTTCAACAAAGCATGGGATATTACTGTTCCCAGGATTTACTCCTAAAACACCCTATATGTCTAGCAGATGACAGTATGTGTTCTCCTTGCCTGCTGTTGGATAGAAAATTAGCTGAATGTAAGGCTGATCTAAATTACATGTTTTGAACCAGTTTTAAATAACTTGGAGGAAAATATGCGGCTGTCTTTGCGTTGACTGATGACCTGGGATTAATTTTTTCCGGTAGAACACATCATTCTATAATAATTTATTTTCTTATGAACTCATGCATCTATAACCCAGTTGATTGTGGTTCTAGCCTGACTACAGAAAAATAGTAATTCATTGATAATGTTAAAACTAGTATATGTAAAAAAAATAAGTGTTAATTGAGGAAAAAACAATACGCAAACTTTTTATTAAATATTGCGCAAAATGTAAAACAAGCTTTAATGAAGTATTTTTACTATCATTCTCACTGTCATTACATCTATACAAATACACTGCATGGATCAAATTTGGGCAATGTTGAAATGTGCTGAAGTCCTAATGAAGGTTCATCCTTGGTAACATTAACAGCAGCTCCCTTTGATATCCACTGGTGACCTTCCTGAAAACAATAGAGAAACAGTTCATTAGTAAAATGTTTTGCTTTGAAGGACTTACTGGGTGAAAAATTCAAATTACAAATCAAGATGTTTAGGGTGGAACAAGAGAAAAGTTTAAAGTGTAATTATACATATTATATTTGGTTTTGTACAACATTTCATATGTATATTTAAATAATACCTTTATATGTTTATCGCTTTACCATGACTGGCTGTGCTGCATTTGGATGCACCAATCGGTCCAAGAAAGGGATCAGAACGTACGGCTTCCCTAAAGACACAGAAAGAAGAAAGAAATGGTTGGCTCAAGTCAGCAGGAAAAACCTCACCATCGCCAGAGGTCATAATAACAGAAAGCAGTGTACAGGTAGCTGGAAACCAGTGCAAAAAGGAATTGTGATGGCCCACATCAGCTTCAGCAAAAAGGAATTGTGATTACATACATACATATTTTTTGTCCCTTGTACTTTAATTTAAACGATTCTACATATGTTATTTTACATATTTTTTGTCCCTTGTACTTTAATTTAAACGATTCTACATTTGTTATTTTAATCATACATAGTCTTGGCATGTTCAGGGAATAATAAAAAAAAAGATTGCAATGCTTGCATTAGCTTTGGTAAGAAATGAAGTCATTTCTGATCATTTTGATTTTATTTTGACAGCCTCCCCATCACCACCCAGCCACCTCCAGCACTCCACTTACCAACTTATGTATCACTCCATCACTGACAGAACTGGGAAGTTCCACCAAACCTGATCACTGATCAGCAACTCATCTGAATACAGGAAGATGAACATGGATGCAATGTAGTGTTACCTGTAATAGTTTAACAATACTTTTTTTAGTTATTCTTCAACAGTTGTTTATTTAGGCTGACATTCTAAATAATTCTTCAATTCTTGTGTGTTAAAAAAGATTGTAATCTCTACTTAATCAAATGATTACAAACGATAATTTCATAAAACAAGTGCAAATGAACAGTTCTGCAGTAAATATCAACTTTATAAAGGTTATGGTGTTCAAGTACTTTTCTTTAAATGTCTTGATTCAGCTCTTATTATTTTTGGAGGACACAGAACAAGAAAACAACATATCTTGTTACTTTGGTGATCCTGTGTGCCATTTGCTTCAGCAGTTTATTGCAGTCAGTTCTTATGTGGTTTGACTGAAAAATAAAGAAATAATTTCTCATCTTCACAATCACATTTTTCTTTACTGATATCTCCATTTATGCTTCCATCTCTAATGCATCAAAGTCAGTTAAAGACTGTTGATACAACGACCAACAACTCATTAGAAATATTTTAGACAAAACAAATCACCATTAAAATTAATGAGATATAAAAGTGTATATCCTATTACAAACTGTGATGAATATTTTTAAAAAGCTGAATTTGACATACTGAAATAAACCCGTCAATAGCTCGTCAAGCTTTTCCAGACCTCTGCTACTCACAATTAGCTGCAGTTAAACTACAACTAGCTCATCAACACAGTAATTAACCAAAACTGGCTACAATAAATAAGACCCTTGACTTATTTTTGGTGCAGAGCAGTCAGCCAACGCTTTTCAATGCTAAAAAATTTTGTGATTCCATTAACTTACCGGAACAATAGTTCCAAAACGCCGAGGATGAACTGCAGTCAATGACGCTGCTGTTTGGAAGTATCTGTAGCTGCAGACCCACGTGACTTCCGCATTCCATTCTTTCCATAGAAGTCTATGGGAGTGTCAGAACTCTCTTGTAAGGAGCCATACGATTGGCTGAAAACGAAGAAATTGGTTAGCTGACGAATCTGTCAATCAGAATCGTAAATTTGAATGACAGATTTATTAGCCAATCGTGACGTTTGTTGAACTGCAACGTTACAATAGTCTCAGAACAAAATTCTCTCACAAATACAGAGAGATTCGCGAATGAGAAGTGGTTCGTAAATGCACATTTAGCGATTCGTATGATCTGTGAGTTTATATTTGAAGCTTCCTTCAAAATTATATTTGTGAAACAGATTGTGTACATTTGTGAAACGGATCGTGTGCATTTGTGAAGTTCTATTACAAGTGTTTCTTCAAAATTATTTGTGAACCAGAGCGTGTGCATTTGTGAAAAACCTTGCATGAGTTTATTCTTAATGAGACTGATCTGACCCCATATACAACCACCAATGTATTGGAACTTCAAAAAAAATAAATTTGGAGTGGAAGCAAAATATTTCATGATTTTCAAGATGTTTTTGAAAATCTTAAACGTTTGACGTACATTTGTATTAAACCTCCTTTATCAAAATAAAGTGGGCTGAATACAAATGGATGCTAAAGATATGGCAACATAATGCTTTTATCTCATCATTCTTATCTTGACTAGGACTTCATGGCAGAAGAAACATTGCATCGTACTAGAACATCCATCCATTGTCTAAACCGCTTATCCTCGCGGGGTTGGTGATGCTTATTTGGCAAGAAGCGGGGTACACCCTGGATAGGTCTCCAATCTATTGCATGTTTTTGAACTGTGGGAGGAAGCTGGAGAACCCGCACTTACAAAGGGAGAACATGCTAACTCCATGAAGACCACAGGTTGGGATTCAAACCCCGGACCTTTTTGTTGCAAGACAACAGTTCTACCAACTGCACAGCCACCCCTTAATAGAACAGTCCTGGTTTAATATAATAAAATGGGCAAGTTGTTTTGAGCAGGGACAGAAGACTTATTTTATTTTTATTTAGGATAAAAATAAAATGAAAATACATACAGAAGGCAGGTGTTTTACCTGACTTATCAAAGGAGTATAGAGGTGATTTCTGTAACCAGCTATTGAAACTGATGTTTGATCAAAAAGAAAACAGAAATTACTTCAAGCATTCACATTTCAATTTGCTGCATGCCAAACACGCCGCCCTTTGGAACACAGCCCTCGCCAAAGCAGTCCCTTTGAGGGTTGCAGCACAGCCAGTCTGGCCTTTTGAAGTGCATCACTTGGCAGTTCAACTGCACCAAGATGCAGGGCCGTAGCCTTGATTTGAATTCACGGGGAGTCAGCAAACGAGAGGAAACACACTCCACATTAATTAACACCTGGCCTCATTATTTGTCCCATGTGGCAGAACTCCACTGGGGTAAATTTAACACCGATTTATTAAGGAAGGGAAAGCTGAGCTTTCATTAGTATATGCACTTAATTATGTGCATGAAATGTCTTTTTGATGCATGAAGCCCCAAATCAAAGATGATTTAAATGTGTGCATTTGTTGTTACTGTGGGTATGTCACCTGTGTTTTCCTCCCTGTATTTTCGTGTGTGTGAACTAACACAATTTGTGTGGGCTTTGTTGCATATGGGATTAGATTTCCTTTTCTGTCAGCATCAAATAACAAATCTCATAACATTGCAATAAAAAGTAACATCTAGATGTGTAAAAGACTTAGTCGCTACCAAAACCTAGCCATGGTTTTGAACAAGACAATTAATTGTTCAGCTGAATCTTAGATCAAAAGTAAAAAATTGATTTCCATCATCATCTAATGAGTCAAACCACATCTGATCTCCTAACAGCAGACATGCAACCACTTTTCCCCAGGAGCGATTTTAAATCATACAACTTTTTTAGTGCTGTGCAAGAGGAACTACAATTGTCCTTAGTCGATCTGTTTCACTTTTGAGGTTTGTGCCATGGAATTCACCAGATAATTCATTATATATTGAAGCATAGCATTTTTATGTGACTGTTAAAGGAGTCATGACCTGTAATTTTCCCTTTTCCATGAGAAAAATTTATGTTATGATTGCCTAACGATTATACACTGCCCGGGAAGCCGATATTTAAAAGTGAAGCGTTTGTTTACCCCTGGGTTCGTCCACCGGCCCACGTGCACGTGCACTCAAATACGTGGTTTTAATTTCTGGCCGACTTGACGTCAAGTTGGCGCAGGATATACCATATATAGACATCACAGACCTACCTATGCTGCAGGAAGCCCGCCCTCCCTCTCTTCCCTCTCCCCCTCGCTCCTCTCCCCCTCATATTCAGTCGAGCGCCGCCATTACTGAATTCTAGTGATGGGTATTCCAGCTCTTTTTGGAGAGCCAGTTCTTTTGGCTTGGCTCACCATAAAGAGCTGGCTCTTTCGGCTCCTCAGATTTTCTGTTGCTTAAAGTGTATTTATTACCAAAAGTAATGCAAAACGATGTGTACCAAATGTACCAAAACAAGCAGGGGGGCTTAAAAAATAACGAGCCGGCTCCAATCGTTCACTTCAAAGAGTTAGCTCTTAGAGCCGGTTCATTCACGACCGACACATCACCGATTCGAAGTACGAACTCCACTGTGAAAGATGCAGAAAGTTTCTTCACGCAATGATGCATGAAGAAGACATATTCGTGTCAGCCTTTTATTTTAATCAGCTTAATCAGCTAAAACCATTTCTACCAGAAACGTAGTGCACACGTGAGTTGCTCTGTTGTTGACTGCCAGAATCAACATGGAAATATTTTTTCTATTTTTTTTTACGCCGAAATCCTTTACGAATTTGGGACAATATCAGGCGAAGTTGGGATCGAAGCTCCGTTTGGAAAAAGGGGCCATTCCAACAATCAGAGACTTGCCTGCAATTGAAACGGTAAGGCTGTGTTTTTATTGCTCTGGTGTGTGTAACAAACAGCAGCTAACTGCTAATGTGGCTATTGTATGCAAGCGGGAGTAGTAGATATGGGTTAGATATGCTGAAGCGTGGGGGAGCTGGCTCCCTGGGAAGACATTTTGTCTCCCAGTCCTTCCCTCCCCATCCCTGGACACCTCTGTCCACCCGCTCCATCACTTTACCACTCATATAGGGTCTTGGGGCATGGGCACATCACTGGGGTGCGAGGAGGGGCTTCCCTCCTCGCTATCCCGTGGTGTCCTGGGTCCCAATTTTAATATACAACTTAGACACTCCCACTTATAACATTCTCACGCGACACATATGTAGGGACTTTGGGGTGGGCACACTTTTCGGCATCCAGGGGGGAAGCGGTTCAATCAGCTTCACCTCTGGTGCCGGTGCCCACTGTTAAACCACATATAGACACTGAGAGAACGGGATGGGGGTTGGGGGATGTGTGGCTGCCTTCCCCACATCCCACCCCTCTGTTTTAAATGCACATTATAAGACGCATCAACACCATACTCGAGCGGGAGGATGGAGGTTAGGGGTCTTTTCACACCCCTGTTCGCTACGGGCCATCAGGGGTTGGGGTCCGGAGGAGGATTAGGTGGTCTGGTCGGGGTCCTGGGCTGTCGGGCTGCTTTGCCACTGTGGGGCCCTTGGCGGTCTGCTTGTCTCCGTCCTAGAAGGTAGGGGGTCCATCTCCCGGGTCCAGGGGCTGGTGGCTCTACTGGGGCATCGGTACCTGGACCTGGGTGCATAAAGTGTGTATGGGGTGTGTGAGTGAGGGTAGAGCGTCATTTTTTTGGGTGTCTTGGTGAGTCAGTGAGAATGTATGGGTTTAAGAGGGAGGGAACGTATGACTGTGTCTGTATGTCTTTGTCTACCTGTCAGGTTGGATCTTGGTCTGCCCCCTCGCCTGGCGCACCTCAGGCCTTACACTTAATGGGGGGCCTATTTCCCCTCCGTCACTCCCCGCCGGTGACGTGGGGCCCCTGCCTGCCGGTGCATCGGTGGTCAATCCGGTTCGTGCGACCTGGTGCGTGCCTGGCCGGGCTGGGGGGGCCGGTGTGTCGGTCGGCCGATGCGCTGGGCCGATATCTTCCTTTGGTTGGTTGGAGCACCTCTTTTAGAGGTGCCAGGTTTGGGATTGTTGGGTGGAGCCTGCTCGGTTGCTCGGCGGGATGCGGATCCGGCGTCTCTGCTCATTTGATTACCTGTTCTGTGCGAACCGTGCGTGGCCGGTTCATTGGTGGGTTGGACCGGCCCTGGCCCTCATTGGATGCCTGGTCTCGGCGCTCTGCGTTGCGCGGGATCAGGACCCGGGAGCTGGTACAACTTGGTGTCCAGATGCTGGCTGAGCCCGGCCTGGGGATGCTGTCCGTCCCCTGCGGCTATCGGTGGGGCGCCCCGACGTAGGGCAGGGCGCTGGGATGTTGGCGGTGGGGATTGGCCTAGGGTGGTGGCGGCGCGTGGCGGCCGGCCGCGGCCCCTGCAGTGCCGGGGGTTGCCGGCGGGGCCCGTGGGCTCGTCACTGCTTCCCCCCGGGCCCCTGCATAGTAGCCGCTGGACATTCCCCTGGGGTTCTCCTTTGCTCCACTCTTGGGGGATGTGGTCAGCCCCGCAGGGTCCGCCTGGGGCTCTGGGGGTCCTTTGGACGTCCTTGCTCCGATCTCCTTCATGTCTGCATCGATTCCTGGGAGACGGATTGATCCCTGCTCACACCAACTATCGAACACTCTTATGGAGAAACCTTATATGCACCAGCATGCTAACACACACACATAGATGTGGGGTCTCTGGTGTTTAAGGATATATTCTTGGGCTGAGGTTATCATTACTAGAGCTTGATTAATCGGTACCATGAGTTTTTCTGTGACATTTTTGTTGGATTTTTATATCTATTTTTGTGTGATGTGGTTGTGTAATTCTTAGTTCACAATGTTTGGTTTGTTTTGTCGATGTTCCTTTTTCGTGTTTTGTTTTGTTTTTCCCCCTCTCTCTGCCGTCCTGTGGGTATGGAGGCAGACTTCAATGTCTTCCTGTGTTTTCTTTGTCCCCCTTCCTCTCTTGTATTTTCAACTCACCCTCTCTCTTGACTTTTTGTTTCCTACCTCTCTTCTTCATCTTCCTTCTTTCTTCTCCTTAATTTTCCGTCTCCGTGTCCATAACATCAGGAAATAAAACCCCCAACAATTCATAATAAATATTTTTCACACATATATCAAGTGGAGGACATTAGCAAAAGCTGTACTGCTCCGCTTGTGAAAGTAAATCTGTTGGGCTTCTACTTGGTACTCAGACACCAATTCTGAGCTCCACACTGCCAAACAGGACACGTAAAAAAAAAAAAAAAAAGATATGCTGAAGCGCTACCTGCGGTGTCAACCCCCCTCCTTCCTGCCACCAATCAACGCGTCCCTCATTTGCATTATTAGAATGCCCGTCCACGACAGCCAAAGTATTGCATCAGATCTCGCGAGACAAACATGCCTTCAGAAATAAGGGTCAGAGGAGCTCTGTGTTTATTTTTTTCACTTTTTTTCAACTTTTCTTTTTAGAAGGGCCTGAAAGACTATAATAGAGCATGGGTATCCAAGATAATACTAGGTTATGACTCCTTTGAGGTGTCATGCACAGAAAACCTGCCATGAAGGTATCTGTGTTTAAAAGATAATTGCTGCTGGTTTTGAGCCTTTAATTCTGCTGAGTATACAGCTGTGCTAGGTCATAAGTCTAAATGTCATTGGCTTCTCCTGGGCTAAAAATATGCATTTTCCCAAACACACTAAGACAAAAATGGTGAAGTGGGCTTTTAAGCCTTGTGCTGAGTATATACAAGTATACATATATATATGCCTCACAGTAATATATATATATATGCTGGTGCCTATCTCCAGCAGTCATCGGGCGAGAGACGGGGTGCACCCTGGACAGGTCACCAGTCCATCGTAGGGAAACACAGAGGCACATAGGACAAACAATCATGCATGCACACACTCATGCCAAGGGACATTTAGAAAGACCAAGTAAGCTAACAGTCATGTTTTTGGACTGTGGGAGGAAGCCGGAGTATCCAGGG
The DNA here is from genome assembly GCA_963556495.2 of Valencia hispanica. Lineage (NCBI taxonomy): Eukaryota > Metazoa > Chordata > Actinopteri > Cyprinodontiformes > Valenciidae > Valencia > Valencia hispanica. The sequence goes on along the minus strand of OY747712.1, from coordinate 16,073,566 downwards.
GGAACCCACGCATGCACAGGGAGAACATGCAAACTCCATGCAAAAAGACTTCAGGCAGGAATTAGAACCCAGGACCTTCTTGCTGCAAGGCAACAGTGCTACCAACAGTGCCACTGTGCAGCCCATGTCTGAAATAAAATTTAATTTCACAGTTGCGTAACATCTTTTTATCCCCTAATTTCTTTCTAACTGAAATTCATCCATAAATCTTACCTTGGTCTATATCCACTTATCCTTGCAAGGTCGCGAGGTTGCTGGTGCCTATCTGCAGGGCTTACTGGGGGAGAGGCTTGGTTAATCGTGTACAGGTGTTGTATTCTATTTTTTTTGGGGGGCTATTTTTATTATGCAGTACATATGTTTTAACTATATCTTTAAGCGTTTAGAAGTAAATAGGCCTGTTTATATTATTCAGGGTAGTAAAACATGACTCTTTACCAGTATTTTATGGGGGTAAGGTTTTAAGTAAATAAACTCTTGGGTAAAGATATGAACTGAAAGCAGGGAGGATCGGTTATAACTCTAGTTCATGGTACGGCTATAAAACCAGGTCAGGAGACCTGGAGAAAATGTATGACCTGTCAAGATGTAGAAGGAGGAGAGAGGAGTCATGTGATATTTTCTTTGTTCTTCTTTAATAAAAATGGTACACCCTTGTAGAGAAGCGAGTCAGATCTTTTCTGGCTCCCATCTGCAGGTGCGTCCTTTGTGAAACAGATATCTGTTTGTGTGTGTTGTTTTACTCTCTGTCTCTCAGTTCTGGGTCTTATTTTGAAACAGTTCCCGCCAGGGTTTTGGAGTTCGGCGCCCCCACCTCTCTGAGTAGAAAGTGAGTTGCAGAGCACATTATGGTACGAAGCCGACAAAATGGTGGAGGATGCGGGCATTAATTTGGTTTTGAGTTTTCTCAGGGCTTGGAGACATTGAGTGTGAGTAATGAGTGTGGCATAACTGATTGATACATGTGTTTGTGGCAATTATAGTAATTTTGTGTTTTTTCTTTGAGTTCAACAGAGAATCGGAGAGCGACTGGATTGATCCTTGCTAATCAACACCCGGGTGGTTTTGTATCAATCTGGAAAAGCGCTAACACCAAATTAATAGGTATTGATCGATTTAAACGTTCTCCATTTAATGTTGACGTGTTGTTCTTTCGGTTGAGGGCCGACCAAAGTGCGGACCAGGGCTTGAGGGTTGGCCGCCTCGCCTCCGGTAGGACGCTGTCGGAATTCTCCAAGGCTGGCAAACGGGAAAAGTAGACAGCAGCAGAGCCTGTGTGCTCTCTGTGTCGAGACGGATTCCCTTGGAGAGGCCGGCGTATCTTCCAAACGCACGTTTGAGCCACGTGAATTGGATTGTGTTTAAAGGTCCGGCTTTAGGTGGCTCCGGTAGAGGTTAGTGTTTGATGAAATTGTAAAATTGTTGTACTTTCTTTCTTTCTAGTGTGACTGTGTGTGTGATTGGAGAAAGTGGAGGTAACGGAAAAGAGCTACCAAGTGGCTCTTTGCACACCGGCCTCATATAAACTTCTCATTTAGGGGAACTAACCGACTGAATCTAAAACCATAATTCCTCTGCGAATCTTAAACGCCTAGACAATGCCCGCGCTTCTTGTATAGACAATAAGCGTAGAAGCTTGACATTGTAGAGGAATAAGGGAATATCATTTTCAGTCAGCTAAAGTACCACCATAACTAGCTTACGGCTAACACACAGTTTGGATGAGTCTCGCCTGGAATAAAGGCGTTCAACCTTGTGCAACTACGTAAACACGTCTAAAGCATTGTCTAACACATATATATAGGACTGTTATTATGGATAACTGGTAGTAAACTCTTTAGAATATATATAAAATAACTTTTTTATTGTAACGGAGCGGTCACGTTTGGCTTCCGGTTGAGCTAGGTTGCTCATGATGACAGCTAATCTCTGGTAGCTTAGCTTCCGAACTGTATTTATTTGGCTCGGTTAAACAGTCATTCGAGTAATTGGTGGCGAAGTGTGGTTTTGTTGGAGGCATTTTGTTCTTGTCTTTGGTTGGTTTACTTATGAGTACGGTTTGTTAAGTTTAGCATCGGAGTGAAGAATTAGCCATTTGTGCACCGGCGTATTCATTCCGCGGTGTGACCCGGAAGTTTTATTGGGCCGGACTTGATCAGTCAGTCCGGTGAAGTTTTTTTTTTGAGCAAACTGTTGACGATTTTGTGTTGCAAAGCGAGTTTTAAATGTATTTCTTTCGGTATATGTTTTAATGATAAATAAAAATTGCTTTAAATTGGGAGAATTCTATTTCTTCGTGTGTTTCGCCGAAGTGCGCGTCCCGGGTTTTGGCGCAGGCCGGACTCTATTAGGAATTCTTTGATTTTTAGACGAAACGGCAATAATCTCCGTATATAAATAAATTAATGATAAGATAAACAGTGCTTTATAAACCTTTTTAGCTTTCCTTCCTTTCGGCTTTGCCTAAAACATTATTAAGGTTAATGTTGCATGACAAAATAATACATAAACCGCTTCACTATAAAAAGAAATAAATGAAAATTAAATAAATAAAAACTGTGCCTGCCTTTACTGTTAACTGCATTAATATTGGGATAAATTTGGGCCTACGAATTGATAGTTTATCAATTAAAATAAATAATTTATAGAGTTAATACAAATAACCTACTTTGTTAAATTTTAATCCATTTTGGATTTTTGTTACGAATTTACAATGGCAGCCGAGTATAAATTACTCCCTGCTCCACAGGGACAGGAGTGGCGCACTTTAGATGCCCAATTGTTAGTATACATTTCTAAATTATATTCTGTTTTAGTTCAATAAGCCCGGTAAAAAAGATAAAAACCAGTTCCAGAGCCTTATGACGGCCATGTGGGCTCGTCATGGTGCCCGAGGGGATGAGAAAAGGAGTCTTTCACAGATGTGTTTTGTGGAAGGAAAACGTTTTGCAGATAAAGCTAAAACAGCAAAGAGCATCACTGGTGCTAAAATGAGACACTTAAAAGCTGAGAAAATGTGGAAAACATGGGGTTTAACAGGACAGGGTATTGATCATTTGTGTGTTACTGCAGAAAATAGTTTTTTGGCAGACCATACTCCTCCCCCGTACCAGCATATGTACCCCATGTTGACGACCTCTGGTCAAACACATATTTCATGGGGCTTGGAGACAGACAATGGCCAGATTGTACTTCAAAACACGCAGGGTGACGCACAGAGTTCACCATCTCCTTGTGAGCCATCCCCGGTGGGCATTACCCCCCCCCCCTTCCTTCAAGCAGTGCAGTGTTGCACTGGAGTGGCCTCCCACAGAGGTCTGTAGCCCATAAACCATTGACTAATAAACCACAGGGTGATCTAAAGGTAAAAGATGATGGACAAGATTATAAATTGCGTTTTGAAGTCACCGGTAAAGGGATTGTAGAACACACTGGGGAGGAAAAGCGACAGCTACTAAAATTAGTTAGCAACAAAGTAGAACAGGACACCGATAAATTGTTCTTGGCGTATAATGCTAAATTGATGGATGAGATGGAGCAGCACAAACACAGGTTAACTAAAGTTCAGCGACAGATGGATGAGGTGCTGCAGGATCAGGAAAGATTAGCATCTGTGGTAAGGGGGCAAGCTGCAGACCTTCCAGGGAGTGCCAGCCCCAGTCAACGTGATGAATGTGCAGCAGTTGTACAGGTCGACAATATGCAGAGTTTGGTGGACAAGGGGAGTGAGGGGCCATTTAAGTATACCAGATCTAAGTTACCACTGGGGGCATGTGGGGGCCCTGATTTAATGCTTCCTTTAGTGGGAGCATCGGATGGTTCAGTAATTTACAAACCATGGAAGATGGCTGACATATCTGCCATCATTCTGCAATTCCTTCCTTTGACTGGTGGAGGAAACTGTTGGATAAATAAATTAAATCAGCTGACTTCAGGGCAAACCCTAGCGGTGGGAGATTGGAAAGCCATTATGGGTAGGATGTTGACATTGACAGATTATAATGAGATGATGCTCCAGTGCCAGTTAGCACGTGTACTTGATGAAGCCCCATTCACGCATCATGCACATGATCTTGCCGAGTGGGTCAGAAGAAAATATCCTACTCCGCCCGCGTCTAAAATTTTGAAATTTCCCTGGTCAACTGATGTTACTCCTGCAGAACATATGGCAAAATGTAAAGATAAATGGGTTGCCGTTACTGGGGAACACCCCCGAGATCCGGGGAATAATCGGATTTGGTTTAGAGAAGCAGTTTTAGCAGGCATGCCAGAGTCTGTTGCTACATAATGAAACGGAATCCTGATTCACACATTTATGATCAGCCTACATGGGAAAGACACGTAACATATTATTTACAAGACGTGCAAGATTCTGCGTTAAAGGACGCTGAGGAGAATAAGAAAATGGAGACTGCTTTGTTAAAGCTACAGTTAAAAGAGGCTCAGAATAAATTGACTGACTTGTATCAGTCTAAAAAAGTGAAGCAGATGGTGGCTGAAGCAGCACCTACTGTTGGATCAGCGACAGTGCTGCCTTCTTTTCCTGTGATGTATGCTGGAGCTGCGCCGAATCCGCCATTTACTGCTCCTTATAGGACATGGCAGCCCCGTGGCGGGTCGCGTGGCAGGGCCAGGTTTGGGGATTTTAGAGGCATAGGGAGAGGGCAGCCAGGTGCTAACGGTTGTCGCAGGTGTGGCTCCAATGAACACTGGGTGAGGGAGTGCCCACACCCACAAGGGGGCGCTATACCTCCCGGTCAGCCACCTCTACATATGGCTCCGAATCAGCATATGGCTCCTCCCTCCTATCCAGGAGGACAGAGTGGGCCTCAGTATTGACAATGCCCACAGAGTACCTTAGTGAGCAGGACAAAGGGGGATCCGATGCTCACAATAGACGTACATGGACATTCATTGCCATTCCTTGTCGACACTGGTGCTACTTTCAGCACGTTGGACAGAGTTTTACCAGACGTCAATTTTTCTGGGAACACAGTGTCTGTGATTTGAATCTCTGGGGCTCCAATGATTCTCCCTATCACTCAACCATTGCCTGTTTCAGTGGGAGATCAAAGACTATCACATCCTTTTGTCATTGCTCAAACCACGCCTGTCAACTTGTTAGGCAGAGATCTGCTTATCAAACTTGGTGCTTCGATCCTATGTACCCCTGATGGACTTATGGTGACTTTTCCGAATGGACATACGCATTGCTGTGACACCATGAGTGGTCAATTTTTGCTGAAGGATGACACTTCACAAGTGGCTGATATTTTCTGGGCCAGATTGACTACGATGTCTGCACATGAATCTTCTGCGGCTGAATTTCTGAGATGCTGGAAGCCTTGGCTGCTTGAACTCCAGCCTTTTGTTCCACCGCCTGACCCGTTACATGTGACCTGCCTATATGAGAGAGACGATCCTACTTTATATCAGGAACAATTTGAAACAGAACTTGAAGGCCAAAGTTGGTCTGTGGCTTCGGGTCCATGCTTTGTGGGGAAGGAGGGTGTTGCACTGTATGCTGATCTGACTTCAGAGCACCATAAGTGGTATATGATGGAAGCTGAAGCGCTTCCACACATATCGCTTTTGTTGCATCCGAAACATCAAGCTAAAGATTTGGGGGGAATGGTTAAAAGGGGAGTTGAATTAAAGGATTGGGTTCCTACCCAGATACCTTCAGTCTCTTTTTCTCCTTCTACTCAGATGTACAAAATAGACACGCAGCTCTCAGATACTACCATTCTGGAACATTTGCAGCTTTCTAGAAATCATGGCAGAGAAAAAACAGATCATCCTGATGCAGTGGAGGCCTTAAAGGTCGTGCCTGACTCTTTGTGGTCAGATGGTCCCACTGATGTCGGTCTAGTGCAAACCACACCCATCACATTTGAGATGAAACATTCTGATCCAATCTGGCGTTCGCAGTATCCACATAAACCTCAGGCTGAGGAAGGTATTGCAGACACTATTGCAGGCTTACTTGAAGTTGGAGTTTTAGAACCATCAAACTCTTCATATAACACCCCTATTCTTCCTGTGGAAAAACAAGGTACTGGTAAATACAGAATGGCACATGATTTGCGTGCTATCAATGAGGCCCTTAGAACCCCTCCCATTTCTACACCGAATCTGTATACAGCTCTGGCATCCCTGACTCCTGATTTAAAATGGTTTACCTGCATAGATTTGGCTAATGCATTTTTCTGTTTACCGCTCCATCCTTCTGTCAGGGATATTTTTTCATTTACATTCAGGGGCAGGAAGCTACGTTATAGTAGGCTTCCGCAGGGCTTTGCTTTATCTCCAGGTATTTTTAATCAGGTGTTGAAGCAGTCATTAAGCACTGTACAGCTCCCTCCAGGCTGTGTACTGACCCAATATGTGGACGATTTACTTTTAGCATCCCCTACTGTTGAAACGTGCATAGAAGCTACTCTAGTTGTGTTGCAACATTTGGGAAAAGAGGGATTCAAAGTCTCCCGCGATAAGCTTCAGTTGGTCAGGCAGGAAGTCCAGTTCCTGGGGCAAAGGGTGACCGCTCAAGGCGCTGGACTGACTGACACCCACAAAAATGCTATTTTGGCTCATTCTAAGCCTCTCACTGTTAAATCAATGCTGTCATTTCTGGGACTGACACATTTTTCCAGACATTATGTGCCTAATTACACAAACCTTACCACACCACTCAGGGCTCTTGTAAATGCTCATGGTATGAAAAATCTGCATGCTAAATTAGAATGGGACATACCAGCTGAGGAGGCATTTATTAAGTTAAAACAGGCTCTAGCAGAAGCAGCTGATTTAGCCACTTCTGACTATACATGTCCATTTTTTCTTAACACATCAGAAACAGATGGGGTGGTTAATGGGATTTTGTTTCAGAAAAAAGGTGGTCAGAGACACATTCTTATGTATCTTAGCATAAAGCTGCAAGCTATTGAAATGAGACAGCTGCCTTGCACGAGACATGCAGCAGGAATTGCACATCTAGTGGAAAAAACATCACACATTGTCAGGGGTTATCCACTTAATATTTTGACATCTCATGGAGTCATGGCATTGGTTAATTCTGAGACGTTTACTCTTTCTACTTTGCGTCAGCAGCGGATTAGCAGAGTTTTGGAGGCACCAAACATTATTTTTACGCATGAAGGAATAAACATGGCTGACCAAATCACCACCTCTGGGGAGCAGCATGACTGTGTCAGGCTGAATTCTGTTGCTCAAAAAATACGTCCTGATTTACGGTCTGATCCCTTACCTACAGGTTTTGTGCTCTATACAGATGGTTGTTGTTTTAGAGATGGACAGGGGCAGTTGAGATCAGGTTTTGCAGTTGTTGAGCAAAATGGGGATTCACTACAGACTGTCGTTTCAGGGAAGCTGGACGGCAAGCAGAGCGCACAGCGTGCTGAGATAAGGGCTCTTATTGAAGCATGCAAATGGGGTAGAGATAAAGACGTCACGATTTACACTGATTCGAACTACGGGTTTTCTGTTATACATTATGAATTACCACAGTGGAAAAGAGCAGGTTTTTTTACTGCTACTGGTAAACCTGTACAGCATCATGCAGATATTATGGAGCTTTTGGATGTTGTACAGTTACCAGCTAACCTCGCTGTTCTTAAGTGTAAGGGTCACAGCAAGGCTGACACTGTTGACGCGTGGGGAAATAGTGCAGCAGATTTGGCGGCGAAAGGAGCAGCAGGTTACCTGTCACATGTCCACACGCAGCTGATTGTCACGTCAGCACAGGAAATGTCAGACAGTTTTGCTGAGGAAGTAAAGTTGGCACAGCAGGCTGCTGTGTCACAGGAGATAACTGTGTGGAAGGATAGAGGTGCGATTTTTTTCTGATGGCTTTTGGCGTGGGCCTGATGGCCGTTTGGTTTTACCTGCCGCGTTAAAACCCACCCTTTTTCAGGAGGCTCATGGTGCGGCACATGTGTCATACACTCAGATGAAACGTAATCTTTGTTTTTGGTGGCATCCCTTCCTGCCACATTTAATTAAGCGTTTTTTGAGTGAATGTGTGGTGTGTGGTCAATTTAATCCTAAGCCTACTATCAAGCCAGAAATGGGCGCCTTCCAGGACTTGTGCAGGCCTGGCGAGGAGGTCGTTATCGATTATACAGATATGGTGACCCCGGTTAGAGGTTTCCGTTACCTGTTAGTGATGATTGATCCACTGACCTCGTGGGTTTCAGCTTTTCCTGCTAGACGGGAGGATGCTCAGACAGTGGTGAAATCTTTGATTAACCACTGGATTCCGTGCCATGGCTTTCCGACTAGGATCAGGTCTGACAATGGCACACATTTTAAAATTAAACATCTCCGACAGGTTGAGGAACAGATGGGAATAACCCACAAGTTCGGCACTGTTTACCATCCGCAATCTCAGGGCGTCATCGAGCGGTCTAATTCAACTTTAAAGTTAAAGCTGGCGAAGATTTCAGCTCAGACGGGACTTAATTGGTTTGATGCACTCCCCATTGCTTTGATGGCCATGAGATCATCTGTCTGTAGAACAAAAGGTCTCACTCCTTATGAGATGTTAACCGGCAGAATTTTTCCTGGTCCGTGGGCTGGCAGAGAACCACAGGTTTCACCGCACCCTGACCCGGACCCTCGCAGTGATCATCAGCAGCTGAAGGGCCTCGTCTCCTCCTTCCTTCCGGCTCCCCGTGACGTGCAGGGACCTGCGGTGTCTCCTTCCGAGGCTGGGCGTGTTTGGCTAAGGGTCTATAAAAGAAAGTGGCAGGAGCCAAGGTGGTCTGGCCCGTTCCAGGTTGCTGCTCGTACAACCCATGCTGTCCGGCTGCGGGGAAAGGGTTCTATTTGGTTTCACTGGTCTCAGTGTACTCCGGCCCCCGACCCCCCTCCTGTCCCTCACGCTGCAGCAGCTCTCTGCTGACCTGGGAGAATCTCTTTGCAGTGGGTGGTGTCGGTTCTGACTAGGCGGTGTTGACTGCCGAAGCCAGGAGGCGGGGCCTGGCCCACCCGGAAGATTGGTTGGAGTTGCTGGAATCATCCAGTGTAATCTATATGTGCAAAAATTGGGCGAGATAAGCAATTTGGACTTGCTTTTCTCGAAGAGGGATTATACCGAAGAGAAAAGATCGCAAGAAATCAAACACATTTCACAGCAGGTTTTGACCACCTCACAATCGGTGGGGGAAGCTATTGGAGGCGGGGCCTGTCTGTGCATTTGTGTTTATTGGGGGAAATGTTCAGTTAATGAAGTAACTGTCATTTCAGTGAGGGCGATCTGCATAAAAGACAGTAACATTGGGAAAAATAAAGAGTCCACTGTACTGAATCATTTCATCACTCTGGTAGCCGCCTGCTGCCAGAGAAATAAACAAGAGCGAAGACTAGAGAACAAAATAATAAAGACTGAACACTTATTAATCATTTTTCTTGTATTTTACAGGTTGTTTAACCAATTTTTATTAACAGGTGCAGATTGTTAGACACTGCCTAAGAGGGTGTCAAAGAATTTTTAAGTAGTTAATTTGTAGGATTTTTTCTTAATATTCAGTTTTTACGGTTTCATAAAACTTTTTAGTAATAAGCTAAAATATTTTAAGGGGTGTTTAAAGTATAATCAGGTTGACTCACTACTAATTTTTGTTTTACTTATTCTTTTTTCATTATGATGTGGTTTTTGTAGGATGCTTTTGGGGTTGGTGACAATTGCTAGAGTTTGCTTTTTACTAAAAGAATATTGAGAATTAGGTTAAAACATAAAAAACAATAATAATAAAAAAAAATATTGCTTAAAGGTGAAGATAAAGAAAAAAACAGACACCCTTCTTTTTTTGGATAGAATAAACTATATACACTATAATGTACAAAAATTAGCTAATAATACTAATGCAGACGGTAAATTAACTAGGGCAGTAGAAGGACTCAGAATACTTTCAAATAGGCTAAAAGAACAATCAGGTGTAGATACCTCACTGTGGGACGATTTGTTAAATAATATGTTTGGTAAATGGAAGACTCTGGCAATGTCTATAATGGTTTCTTTAGCAGTATTTGTGTCAACTATGGTGTTATGTGGATGTTGCTGTATTCCTTGTATACGTTCATTGCTCACAAAGTGTATTGAAAAAGCTGTTGGTGATAATATGCAAGGTCAATATCTGTTACTCCCTCACATGGAGCCTGAAGGAGAAGTACAGAGGAGTGATCAATCTATTTGAAAATAGATTGAAAGAGGGATTTATTGTATTCTATTTTTTGGGGGCTATTTTTATTATGCAGTACATATGTTTTAACTATATCTTTAAGCGTTTAGAAGTAAATAGGCCTGTTTATATTATTCAGGGTAGTAAAACATGACTCTTTACCAGTATTTTATGGGGGTAAGGTTTTAAGTAAATAAACTCTTGGGTAAAGATATGAACTGAAAGCAGGGAGGATCGGTTATAACTCTAGTTCATGGTACGGCTATAAAACCAGGTCAGGAGACCTGGAGAAAATGTATGACCTGTCAAGATGTAGAAGGAGGAGAGAGGAGTCATGTGATATTTTCTTTGTTCTTCTTTAATAAAAATGGTACACCCTTGTAGAGAAGCGAGTCAGATCTTTTCTGGCTCCCATCTGCACGTGCGTCCTTTGTGAAACAGATATCTGTTTGTGTGTGTTGTTTTACTCTCTGTCTCTCAGTTCTGGGTCTTATTTTGAAACAGTTCCCGCCGGGGTTTTGGAGTTCGGCGCCCCCACCTCTCTGAGTAGAAAGTGAGTTGCAGAGCACATTATGGTACGAAGCCGACACAGGTCACCACTCCATTAACACAAAGACATGTAACAATCGATGCACATGCATACCTAAGGGAACTTTAGAGTAATAAATTAACCCACTGGTCATGTTTTTGGATTATGAAAGGAAGCTATAATACCCAGGAGAGCACATACAAACTCCCTGCAGAAAGACCCCAGGGTTGAATTTAAAGCCACAACCTTCTTGTTGCAAGGCAACAGTGCTACCAACTGTGTTGTTGTGCAGGCCCCTAACCAAAATGCTATTAAAAATGTATCAAGTAAGCTAGTGCTTTAACGGAAACTTGAACCAAGACAGAAATATCTTTGGTTAGCATTATCACATAACGCTATGATGAAAGGGGGTTGGTGACATAAGATGTGCATCACAAAATAATTGTCTTTTTAATTTTATTTTATAGAAAAAACCCCACAATAATAATTGTCTAACAGTGGGTTCACACTGAACGTGTTTGAAGCATCAAGGGTGTCAGGTTTACACGTAAAGTCAATGCAAAAGCGTGCTGATGCGCGTCAGGCTTTCTGCATCTCGAAAATGCATTTCTGCCTCATTCGCGAATCAAATTCACGCAAATGAAACGTTTGACACGTGTCAGAAAATACACGCGTCATTTTATGTGGTGCATTTTGTGCATTCGGGCATGACGCGCATTTTTGCGTCTACCGCTGAAGTTGAAAAATCGTAACTTTGCTGTCAATTCGCACAGCGTCAACTTTTTTTCTTTCCAAGCATTTGACAACAAAATCGAAATTTAAGAAACCTTTGATAAGTCTGCTCACTAACGAAGTTTACTGACCTATGTCTTATTTGCCTGGAAAATATTCCCACACATTGTTGTGTTTCTGTACTTTGAAGGCCTTATCTCACCACCATGCACCTGCTTTTAATGTTTCATTTTAGCCATAGACGATAATTAAGACAAAAATGATGAAAAGAAGGAAATATGACATCAATTCAGAATTAGCTGAACATCACCTAAGGTCAAAAATGGGAAGGCTGGAGCATAATGGCATCCTGCAGTTAAGATAGCCAGAAGGAGTACAACAGCTGGATTAATTTGCAATGTCAGCAGGGTTTAGATAAACAAAATATCATAAACAAAACATATACTTCATAGACATGACAGAATCACAAAATGTGGTTTCTTTTAGTATATGTGGTTTCTTTTAGTATCTAGAACCTAGATAAAATGTGTTTTAGATTCTCACATTTAAGAGCTATTAAGCAGCATCCTAAGGAAGTCACTACAGGAAATTAAGTTTATGCGAGGAGCATCACTATTTTATGGTCCTCAAACACATTCACTTATGTACACAAGAAACAGTAAGGTGGTAACTAAAGAATTTACATATGACATGTAATTTTGGTTTCCAGAAATACATAATCCCTTTTTTTCGGACTGCATTCATTGCAAAAATCTTTGTACTTGATTACTCAGATGTTTGCACCAAGCCGAGTTTTTGATTGATTTTCTCAGTTTTATTACGATTTGGCCCCATAGTTTAAAACTAAATTAAAATCAAAGCATAATTCATCCGTTATCCCAGTATGCATTCAATCTAACAACGCACTAAAGAGCGACCTGTAAATCAATGCAATATCGATTTGGACTTGTTAGTTTCATTTAAGCACCTTCGAATCACACAGAAATGTTTCACTGAATCATAGCGAATTGTCATTCAGAAGAAAATCAGAGGACACCCGCTCAGTTCTGAGCCATTTGAGATGCAAGGGTCATCTCAAATAAATTGATTGAAACTGGGATGAAATTGAGAGAGTGAAAGAAAGAAAAAGAGAGCATGAGAATGAAATTGCTGCATTGTTCGTCAAGGCGCCAGCTCACAGTGTGTCAACTCGTCCTCCATCTTTTCAATCTGCATAGTTATTAGAGTCTTTTTATTAATTTGAAATGCCAAAGTGAGGAATAAAGCATTGCTGAAATGTCACCCATTCACTGAGAATGATAAAATCACACCATCACCCCTTTTGGTAACGAACATTCTTCCTTTGCTGTGTTTTCATCCCAACCTCTCTGACTTCTCTTCCTTCTAAAGCGTAGCCTCTTTCACTCTTTCCCAGAGATCAATATGGCCTGACAGCATGATGGTTGGGTTTCCTAAGGGTAGGTGGGTCGCAACAGTTGCCTGTCATCTTGCTACTATTTCTCTCTGTCACGTCTTGCCCCTTTGACTTAGTGTGTAAGTAAAGAAAAATATTAAAAAAAACATTACAAATCACTCCAGATTTTTGACCTTTTCAAATTTAACTTGGACTTGTTTAGTTTTGCGGTAAACACAATGAAATGTTGACATGGTTTACACCCAATGACAATTCTTTTCCATGTATTTTCATGTTGTCAGAGCAACTAGTTTTCCCTTTTTATTATTATAATGTATCATTATGTCCTCTGATATATATTTTACTTGCAAAATAAATCCCATTTTATCCCCTCATAAAAATGGCTAGGAAGCATGGTCATTGGACAACTCATCTCTGGCAATAAAATGAGTCAGTGTGAACTATCGGTCTGTGTACAACATGTTTACAACAACTAATGCAAGCACCTTCTAAATAGACTTAAGAGGCACAGATAGAATATAAACCAGAGAAAAGGATTGGAAATATTGCTGACAAAAAGGCTAAAAATGCAGAATGCATGTCATATATGAGCTCTGGTGTTGTAGTTAAAGGTAACTTTAACAGCTTAGAGCCAAAAAGGAACAATTAAAATATTTTAAGCTGAGAAAGATACACCCTTAAATAGACCAAAAAAGCATTACTTAAAACTTGCCATAAAAATAAATAGAAGCACATACTGAATCTCAGTCAGGAAACATGCATTCAAATTTTAATCTTTCCTTAAAGGCTATATATTCCAAAGCCCATCACTTTTTTTTATATCGCCATGCATAATTCATCTTTCTTTGTATTTACAACCTTCGAAGCATTAACCTGTCATAGATCCCAGAAAAGAAATGTCTGCATATCTCTATCTGTCAACTGCTCACCTCATATAGAGTAGTGAACCTCGACGTATTGAAACAAGACTTGGATATTATGCATCATCAGCTGACAGAAAACAAGAGAGTGGGAAATTAAAAAGCCAAAAGACAAAGAAGGTGGCAGCAAGTGAAAGAATAAATGATGACTCCCCCCCCACACCTCGTCCTGGAGTAAGGGGACATGTTGCATGTCATCTCGGTGTCTTGGTACGCAGTGGTGCGGTGATGATGTGCTGGGCAGGGCCAGTTCACAACAGAGTCAAGGGCACTGAGGTGACGGCAAGTTAAACGCTCCAACTGTTCCCTGTCTCCAAACAAATACATGGATGAGTGAATCTCCCAGCGAGGAGGAAGGGTGCAGAGATCAAAGAGGGCCAATGACAGTTCCGCATTTAACCTTTGACCCGTTTGACATTTCAGCAGCATGAGATAAACACACAGGTCATCATATAGACCCTCAAACTGGCTTGAGGTAAAAAATGTGAATGATTACAGTGCCTTCTAAAAGTATTTATATCTGTTGAACTTCTTCACATTTTGTTGTGTTACAACTAGAAACCTAAATGTATTTCTCTTGTTTTTTTGACCAACATAAAGTAGTGCATAACTGTGTGGTGAAAGTAAAATTATGAAATGGCCTTCAGTCTGAAAATTACAGTCACAATTCTTTTGGGATCTGTCTCTACCAGCTTTGACCATTTTAAGAAATTATTACCACCTTTATCTAAAAAGGCTAAAGCTTATTCAAATTGGCTGGATAACACTTGTGAACATCAGCAGGTTTCAACTACAGGTCCTTCTCAAAAAATTAGCATATTGTGATAAAGTTAATTCTTTTCCATAATGTAATGATAACAATTAAACTTTCATATCTTTTAGATTCATTGCACACCAACTGAAATATTTCAGGTCTTTTATTGTTTTAAAACTGATGATTTTGGCATACAGCTCATGAAAACCCAAAATTCCTATCTCAAAAAATTTGCATATCATGAAAAGGTTCTCTAAACGAGCTATTAACCTAATCATCTGAATCAACTAATTAACTCTAAACACCTGCAAAAGATTCCTGAGGCTTTTAAAAACTCCCAGCCTGGTTCATTACTCAAAACCGCAATCATGTGTAAGACTGCCGACCTGACTGCTGCCCAGAAGGCCATCATTGACACCCTCAAGCAAGAGGGTAAGACACAGAAAGACATTTCTGAACGAATAGGCTGTTCCCAGAGTGCTGTATCAAGGCACCTCAGTGGGAAGTCTTTGGGAAGGAAAAAGTGTGGCAGAAAACTCTGCACAACGAGAAGAGGTGACCGGACCCTGAGGAAGATTGTGGAGAAGGACCGATTCCAGACCTTGGGGGACCTGCGGAAGCAGTGGACAGAGTCTGGAGTAGAAACATCCAGAGCCACCGTGCACAGGAGTGTGCAGGAAATGGGCTACAGGTGCCGCATTCCCCAGGTCAAGCCACTTTTGAACCAGAAACAGCGGCAGAAGCACCTGACCTGGGCTACAGAGAAGCAGCACTGGACTGTTGCTCAGTGGTCCAAAGTACTTGCATGTCATTCGGAAATCAAGGTGCCAGAGTCTGGAGGAAGACTGGGGAGAAGGAAATGCCAAAATGCCTGAAGTCCAGTGTCAAGTACCCACAGTCAGTGATGGTCTGGGGTGTCATGTCAGCTGCTGGTGTTGGTCCACTGTGTTTTATCAAGGGCAGGGTCAATGCAGCTAGCTATCAGGAGATTTTGGAGCACTTCCTGCTTCCATCTGCTGAAAAGCTTTATGGAGATGAAGATTTCATTTTTCAGCACGACCTGGCACCTGCTCACAGTGCCAAAACCACTGGTAAATGGTTTACTGACCATGGTATTACTGTGCTCAATTGGCCTGCCAACTCTCCTGAGCCTGAACCCCATAGAGAATCTGTGGGATATTGTGAAGAGGAAGTTGAGAGACGCAAGACCCAACACTAGATGAGCTTAAGGCCGCTATCGAAGCATCCTGGGCCTCCATAACACCTCAGCAGTGCCACAGGCTGATTGCCTCCATGCCACGCCGCATTGAAGCAGTCATTTCTGCAAAAGGATTCCCGACCAAGTATTGAGTGCATAACTGAACACAATTATTTGAAGGTTGACTTTTTTCTATTAAAAACACTTTTCTTTTATTGGTCGGATGAAATATGCTAATTTTTTGAGATAGGAATTTTGGGTTTTCATGAGCTGTATGCCAAAATCATCAGTTTTAAAACAATAAAAGACTTGAAGTATTTCAGTTGGTGTGCAATGAATCTAAAATATATGAAAGTTTAATTTTGATTATTACATTATGGAAAAGAATGAACTTTATCACAATATGCAAATTTTTTGAGAAGGACCTGTAGATGTAGGTCTGGACTTTGAGTGAGCCATTTTAACACATCCTCCCATCTAGTCTGACCTGCTCCACTGTCCCCAACCCAGAACATGATGAAAATGGAACATGGAACAAAACATGGAACAAAAACCGTAGCTTGTCAGTCCCTTGGACCAATTTCAGTTTTTTACCTTCACGGTTTTAATTAATCAGTTACTTAAAAAAAATAAGTTGATGGACTTTTAGCTTCAGCCGTATTGAGATCACAGTTTTCATCTGCAAGATCAGGGGTCTGCAACCTGCAACTCTGGAACCGTATATGGGTTTTTGGCACTTTATAAATTGAATAGTGATATTTTGCCTTTTTTTTATTTGTTCTGTGTCCCCATGAAAAAAACACTGGCCCCAACCTGGCCCCCCCTGGTAAATTTGGTCTAGAACCGCCACTGCATATAAGGCACCATGTTTTATGTAGACTTCTGTTGCAGACTCACTTAATATATAAAAAATAGCAAATGAATTAGCTGGAGAACAATTTTAGACAAAACTATGCACTCAGAACAAGGGAGCTTGACGAATATGATCAATCGTTCCATTCATTTTCACCTGAGCAAATTAGTCAACCAGTCTTCTGAAAATCATCTTCTTACGCAACAAAAAAGCAATATGCAGTTCGGGTTTGAGCTGGTAAATCAATTTTTGTGTATTTCTTTCAATGCAGCGATCAGGTCCGTTCTCTTAATCTGTATTCTGTTCTAAAATTGATCTAAATATGTGCTGAGTAATAAAACTGTTTTTTATGTTTGCTGTATTTCATGGCTAACAGCAAATCATGAATTTGTAATGACTCCAAGCTCATGTACCAAGCAAACTATATTGTTTTATTTTATTTTAAATATTTGAGGCTATTTATTTGATAATTTGTCATTTTGGATAAATACAATATAGTGGAGTCTGTTGTATTTTTTCCCCTCTGTAAATGGACCCAGATATTATCTGACGATTCAGCGTCAGTTGAGACAAGCAGAGGACACAGACGAGGGAGACGAGGGAGAGGTGAGAGAGGACGCACAGAGACGCAGATGTGTGTCACATGCGGTTGAAGCAGGGTAAGCTACCCAAGAGGAAGTAGCAGAATTTCTTGACCTGCTCAAAACAGTGGCAATAGACCTCCAGAGAACAAACCCCACACTGGCTCCTGTCACCTTCCTCAAAAAAGTCTGCAGGGAGGATCAACAGAGCTGACCTGCCCTCCACCTAGACCGTGTGCAGGTCAGAAAAAGGGTGGCTAAATCTCTGCAGACCCCACACATCCTGTACACAAACTGTTTAGATTTTTACCTTCAGGTCGGCGCTACAGAGCAATATTTGCAAAAACTAGCCACCATAGAAACAGCTTTTTTTCCCCTAGGCTGTGGAACCAAACTCTAATTCCTTGTTTGTATCCGCAAAAAAGCAAATTCTGATTCAGTTATTTATTGAGAAATGTTCATGTATAAATGTCATATTTCCTTTTTATTGCTAGAAAAGAAAGTGATTTAATTGTAGCTAAACACAAAAAACTAACGATGTGGTTTTTTTTTAATCAAACAACGATATCAACAACAAAATTTTATTAAAACCTAAGAAAAGTTGGGACACCCTACCCTCTAATAGCTACAGTGTAGCCATCTTGTAGCCATCCACCAGGTCTTGTCATTGGTCTGACAAAAGGTTGCACCACTCCTCACTTTTAGCTGTGAAATGCTTCTAGGGTGGGTTGGTATACTGTTGCCTTGGTCCTGGGTTTGAATCCTGTCCTGGGGTCTTTCTGCATGGAGTTTGCATGTTCTCTCTGTGCATGCGTTGGTTCTCTCTGGGTACTCCCAAAGTCAGAAAACATGACTGTTAGGTGAATTGGTTTCTCTAAATTTCCCTTAGGTATGACTGTGTGCATACATGGTTGTTTGTCTCTGTGATGGACTGGTAATGGGTGTACCCTTTTTTAAAAACATTTTCACCCCATGACTGCTAGAGATAGGCTCCAGCGCCCCTGCAACCCTGCATAGATGGACAGGTACAGAAAATAGATGGTTGGATGTTTTCTCTATGCACCCCCTGTTTCTAGTCACAGCACAAGAGTTCTACAAATCTTCACTTCAAAGTACCAATAATTGCCCTGTAACTCAAATACAGTTAAATTATATATTAAAAGCTGTTCTTATTGTTATATATTATGTAAAAATTAGTTTGTATTAAATCAATATCTCCTGTAATATACCACCAGAAGTATTGTGCTGGTTCAAACACGTGTAGCATGCATGGTTTCTGAAATGACCTTGCTTTGGAACTGTGCTAGACAACATATCAACGCTGCAACTGATTTACATTACAAATGTAACTGGCAGAGCTGATATATAATATGTATTCTGCAAATTTAGCATTTCTGTCGACAAAGCTTCCAACCATTTTCTGTGGTTTATAATCTATCTGTGCCTCTAAAGTCTATTTAGAAGATAACATTAGTTGTTTCAGACATGTAAGACAAAGACTGAAAGTTCACAGTGACTCTTGTTATTGTCAGAGATGAGTCGTCTGCACAGACGGCCAGTAGTGTGTCGTCTCCAAGCAGCTTAAGGGAGCTCTCATTTCGCCTTTACATCTACAGCCACAGCAGGAGATGTTGGAGTGAACTGGCAGCTACTTCTTTTGTCATTTATTCTCAGATAAGTGAGTAAAGTTTAGAAGAATTATAGGAATTTATTCGGTTTTATCCAGAGTACCTGCCATAAGCATGAATACTTAAACAGCCTTAGCAATGTTTACACAACCCATTGATGACGTGAGTCAGTGTGGAAGTGAGTCATGGAAAACACATGGGAGGATGATGCTTGACTTTCAACTCCAAATGATTGATTGATTGATTCATTCATTCATTCATTCATTCATTCATTCATTCATTCATTCAGGGTTTCTAGTTTCACAGCTACAATTCAACAGGTTTTGCCTACATCCATTCACGTGTCTAATTTCACTTTTGTTAATAATGACTTTTTAAATATCAATTTTAATTACTTGCAACGAAAAGATGAATACATTTTACAGAAAATTGGAAATGTGTTAAGAACAGACAGTTTATTGGGGACTTTGTAGTTGAAATTACCCTTTTGAGTTATAGAGAGCATAGATCAGATGTGCAGCAATGCAGATCAAAGATTTGTCACTATTACTTTACCAAGGATTTTAAAGCAGTGTTTATTGTCCATGATGCAATTGAGGAGAACAAGTTAAACATTCTGAATTACTGCTAAAGGCCTTCATCTAAAAACAAATGAACAAATCAATTTGCTAGTGTAGAACATCTTTTTCTCAACCCTACTATCCTGGTGTCCATTGATCTTAACTTGGAACCTGAAGCATCCTTAATGCATGTGTAATGCTTTATGTGGTTTCAGGACATGGTACACAGTTAAAGATCTCATTCACTGAGAAACTGTGTAATACTTCTTTTTGAAATACGATTGGCCTCTCTGAGATGCATACATGCTGCATGAGAAGATTTTCTTCAGCTCTCATTGTGAGCATTAGCTGCAGAAAGAAAATGGATGGCAAAATGAGCAATTTAGAAAAAGCCAGTCCCTTCTATGTCACAGGGGAAATTATTATTGATGGTCTTGCCTACCTTGGCTTGTGACCGCTCACAGCAAGGCTGTATTGATTTTGGAGCCAGGCGAGAGCAGAGCTCATCTCTGCTAGTAGAAGCTAATCGTTAGCAACTCGGCTAGTAGAAGCTAACTGTTAGCAACTCTATAGCATGGGAAAACACAATCAGGCTTGGTTTATTTGTGGACATAGCACATCACCATAGCCCGTTTTACCATAGAAATAGGAGCTAAGGAAGAAACTGTTGGAATTTATCTCGAAACACCGCCAGCTAAGTAAGTTAAGTTGATTATTTGTTTGAAGGCAGCATAAGAGTAGCATTGCTGTTAGCCAATCATAGGCGAGACATTTGCATATCGTAAATAATAATGAGTTAGACTCGTGATCATGACGTGTTCAAAAGGGCTCAGAAGGTATTCATTTATACTAGAGATTACAGCAAATTTATTGACAAACGTGAATGAAAGTGAATGAGACTTTTAAAGCAGTGCCAGAGGATCCCCAAACAGCCAGTATCTTTTGTGTCAAGATGGAACGTGTTCATGTGGCTGATGGTTATAGACTATCCTATACCTTCTCCTCCCAAACATTATTTGTGATCTTGTGGGTTCTGCTTCTACTCGGAATAACAACAGTTCCAAAAATTCCACTTTTATATGGGTCAACGAAATAAAAAACAACAGACAACACCAGATTTTTTTGTCAGGAGTCTGGGGCTTGGTTCTGTGTGGTTTTGCTGCTCATTGTGTTTTTTTCAGGGTTCCACACTGGAGGGCACAGTAGAGGCACTGGTTCCTGTAGCTCTCTCTCTCTGCCTGAGTGAGGAGCAGCAGGTGTGCACACCTGGAATTCATCAGCTCGTCCACAAAGGAGGATATAAGCAGCTGGCTGACAGTCACTCACTGCCTGAGTGTAAACCCAAGTGGTAGTTCCAAGCACTTTGTTTTTCCTTGAAAATTGTTCAGTGACTCACCTTATGTTTTCTCCTTGTTTTAATGTTACACTCTTCTTAGACTTATCCCAATCACTGAGTGAGATCGGTCTTTATAATAATCTTCTGGATCAGTGCTTTAGGGTTTTTTGTTTTTTTCTCCCATGTGTCTGCTCTGTGTTCTTGAACCTGAGTTAACCACCCATAGTGGGAGTGGTTCCTCTCTAAGTGCTTGTTCAAGATGGATTGCTGCTGCACTTGCCAACTGGCCATATTGAAAAAAAGTTAGCATTATAAGTAGAGCTGTCACGAGAAAAAAAATACTTAAGATTAATAATTGTGAGCTCTAATTAATTAATCTAATTAATCTCTTTTTAAATCTCACCTAATAAATGCTGAGAAAAGCCCTCATGTTGAGGTATTTTCTTTTAAATTCATTACTGTGGTAGAACAAAAGCTTGATATATATAATTTAAAAAACTGGCTTAATGAAGTCTTTTATTGTATTTAGGAAACTCAAACAGATGCAGTCCCAGCCATTTACATTCTGCTGTTTTTGTGTCTAGTCCCAAGTGGCGCCTGCAACCTTCTGCTTCGAGCATGTGTGATTCATAAGTGTTCTGGACACAGTGGGGTAAATATCTTTTCTGAGTCAAGCTGTATTACGGGTTAAAACAACATGTAATATACGCATTATTTTTGATACAGATGGCTTGCCATATCGGTGGAGCTGGGCAGCCAGGTGGAGCTGCAGTATGCGGTGAGACGGGACAGCACCCCGCTGATCGGTGAGAGTAACGTTACTTTGCTCCAAAGTTTCCAATAACCCCATAACAAGTTGCCAGATTTTCAGCTAGTCGCTTTTTTTGTGTGAAAAAGAATCGCTAGAGTGGTCTAAAAACGAGCCAAATATAGCAAAGTTGGCAACACTGTCTGCAACTCACCGTTCCTCCTCACCTCATCCTACCCACTATGATGGAAGCCAGTCATCTTATGAGTTTACAGCCAATTGATGTCCACTTCAGGGTGTGGTTAACCCATAACAACTCAAGCACAAGAAGCCCAGTGCATAAAACAGGATTTATTTAAAGGCAACTCGCATGCAGAAACTGTAAAATTAAAGATTAAAAACTAAATTAACGCAATTAAAAAACATAGAGTGCTTAATATGGCTGTAATTAATTAGTTGCAATTAACTCGATAATTTGACACCCTAATTATAATTAGAATCAAACTGGAATGGATGACATTAGATGTAAATCTGCCTATATTATTGGATTGATTTTTCTAGGTATGAATTGAACTTCTTGGTCTTGTAAAATGCCTTGGGGTTACATTTGTGGTGATGTGCACGCTAAATATGAACTGAAATTCTTTCACTTTTGATTTTGAGTTAAAGTAATTGCAAAACCAGAGGTTTTACTATATAAGAAACATTTGGACTATTCTTTTTCTATTCTGGGTTGCTGCATGTAGATGTCTGCAAATAGAAAGGAGTCATTGTTTTGGTTTGGGTAAAACTTATCTGTTAAAACGCAAGCAGTTTAGAAATGTTCTTGTGGAATGTATATTGTGTGAAAACAGCATCAAAGACATCAATTGGATGGTCACACCAGAATGATTTTGTGCTAATTCTATTTTAAACTGTTACCACTGATTAAACAAACACTTGTAAGCAGCTGAAGAAAAACAACAATAAAAACTGCTTAGAGTTAATTTAATGAAGAAATGCTGGTCAGCAGCAGATATGAAAACTCATCACAAGGCAAAGTGGAGGAAGGGAGAGACAGTCACCTACATTTCTTTGACCATTCTCTATAAGGCAAATGAGCTTCTGGCAAAACTGATTAGACCAGGCTCACAATTGTAGGCAACGTAGTGATGACCTGAAAGAACTAATTTGCATGCTTCTCTCATCTCCAACACTGGCCAATGGTGCTCCCTCATCTTTGAGGGAGCACCAGTGGATAAGGTCACTGGTGCCTGTCTGCCTGTGTGCTAGCCAACTATGCAGGCAGATAAAATAAACATCAATTTAAGCCAGTCTGGTGTGCTGCGTCCCTGATCATCAGATCAATGATAACCTCAAATCCATGCCAAAATTAGTCTACTGCTTTTCTTAATTTTGGTTTCACTACACTGGATTGAATTGAAAATGATCCTTCTTACATATCTTAGTTAATTTATTTCCAACAGAACATGTTACTCCTAAACTGTAGGTTTGTTTGTGCTTTTTTGAGTTTTGAAAACAAAGAAGCAACATTTCTACAATAGTAAAAAAAAGTTAGTCTTCAGCTACTGAAAACATCTTGAACAGTATTATCTGTCTCTCTGTCTATTGTCTTTTGAAATTCTGCAGAGCATGGCAGTGTATATGATATACAGAACCTTTCCAAAAAATTATAATATCATGGAAAAGTTTATTCATTTCCATAATTCCATACAAAATGTTAAACATCCATAGATTATAGATTCAAGGCCCACAACTTAAACAATTTTAAGTATTTAATTGTTTATTTGTACATAATTTGGGCTTCCAACTCATAAAACCCACAAAAACAGGAATTCAAAAATTTTGAATACTGTGAAGAAATCAGCCCAAATTTTACAGGGCATGAATGTTTTAAACTGAATGTCACACACTACTCATCTACTAAACTCCAAGCACCTACACAGGTTTTCCCAGGTGTCATTAAATTGCTTCACTTTGGTTCAATTGTCCCAGTTAGGTTCAATATGGGGAAGACAGCAGACTTGACAACTGGCCAGCAGACCATCCATGATACCCTCCATAGTATGGGTAAGCCACAAAAGTTCATAGCTAAGGAGGATGGCTGTTCATAGAGTGCTGTGTCCAAGCATATCGATGGAAAGTCTGGTGGAAGGGCAAAATGTGGCAGGAGAAGATGCACCAGCAGAAGAGCTGACCGTGGGCTTCAGCGGATTATCAAACAGAGAAGATTCATGAATCAAGCAGCGATCCAGAAAGAGTGGAATGAGGCCAGAGTCAGAGCTTCAAAAACCATCACATTCAGAAGCGTCTCAACTGGGCCAAGGAGAAAAAGGACTGGACTGTTAGCCAGTGGTCTAAGGTCCTCTTTTCCGATGAAAGTAAAGTGTGCCTTTCATTTGGGAATCAAGGTCCAAGGGTTTGGAGGAAGACGAGTGAGGAACAGAACCCAAGCTGCCTGAGGTCCAGTGTGAATTTTCCAGTCAGTCATGATTTGGGGTGCAATGTTTTAGCTTCCCTTCATTGGCTCCCTGACAAAGGGGGGTATTATTCTTCTTCCAGGCACATATTACCCTTCTATAGCACACTCCAATAAAATTGTTACCTTAAGTCTTTTAAAAGTCAGTCATATATCCAAATCCACCTTAAAGAATTTACTTCCCGTATTGGACGCCTTGATCTTGAGGATGTTAAAGCATGGATGGCCTTAAAATTTAAAAATTTGAATGAAAAGAAAACAGAGGTGATAATGTTTGGACCTGGTGGCTCATGTGAGACCCCTCCTGTTGGGCTGGGTCCTCTAGCCATGTATCTTAAACCAACAGTTTTAAATCTTGGTTTTAGACTTGACAGTGATTTTAAACTTGATAGCCAAATCAATGCCGCAGTCAAATCAAGTTTTTATCACCTAAGGAAATTGGCAAAAGTGAAACCTTTCCTTTCCAGGCAGCAGTTAGAAACCGTAATCCACGCCTTTATTTTGTTACGGCTGGATTACTGTAACTCCCTATATTTTGGACTCAGTAAATCCTTACTCGCACGTCTGCAGCTTGTTCAGAACGGCGCTGCACGGTTTTTGACAGGAACTCGGAAGAAAGAGCACATCACTCCCGTCCTGGCCTCCCTCCACTGGCTACCTGTGCATTTTAGAGTCCATTTTAAAAACCTCATGTTTACTTTTAAGGTTTTAAATGGTCTTGCCCTGCCTTATTTAACTCATCTACTCCACCGCTACACTCCCTCCCGGTCCCTCCGGTCGGCTGACCAACTGCTCCTGGTCGTTCCCGGTTCCAGGCGGAAGCTCAGGGGGGACAGGGCCTTCTCTGTTTGTGCACCCAAGTTATGGAATGCCTTGCCTTTAACCATTCGCCAGGCTTCCTCATTGCCGATTTTTAAAACTCTTCTTAAAACTCACTTCTACACTTTGGCCTTCAACCAAAACTAAGACTTGATCTTATTTGCTCTTATCTTGCTCTTAATTGTCCTATTTTAATATAGTTTTATTGGCGTTAGATCTTTTTTCCCTAGTATATTATTTCTATGATATTGTGACTATTATTTATGTCTTGATTGATGCTTTGTTGTCTTTGGTGTATAGCACTTTGTTCAGCTACTGCTGATGTGAAAGCGCTTTATAAATAAAATGATGATGATGATTTTGATGTGAACCTAATTTTTTTCTTTTTTTTCTGCAAAAACTGAGAAACAAATGGTGATTTTTTTCACACTATTCTAATTTTTTGAATTCCTGATTTTGTGGGTTTTATGAGCTGGAAGCCCAAATTAAGTACAAATAAACAACTAAATACTTGAAATCATTTAAGTTGTTGGCCCTTAATCTATAATCTATGGAAGTGTAATGTTTTTAATGGAATTATGGAAATAAAAAAACTTTTCCATGATATTCTAATTTTTTGGAAACTGTCTATATATTTTCACAAATCACAATGTGTTTCAGTATAAATATCTATAAAAATCTTAAGATGACCCTTTCTATTTTTGAACCCTATTTTAAAACTAATTTATATTGGACTGTATATGTGACTTAAATTGAAATCTGACTGAATGTGATTACATCGGGATTGTTATATTAAAAGAAGTTAAGTTATTTTGAATTTGGAACTGTATTATCATTGTGACATGGTTTATATCTAGAAATAGAATAAAATATAAATTTCCGACCTAGGGAAATTCAAGCATAACAGTAAGAAAGTGACCGGTTCACACAAAGATAAACATAGTGCTATATATATTAGTGCTATATAAAGAACATGTTTTAAGTTTAAATGAGGGATGCACAGTAATGCAGTTGCTATCCGTGTTTTGCAGCAAAAAGGTCCTGGGTTGGAATTCTGGCCATGGCCTTTCTGCATCAACTTCAATGTTCTCCTTGTTCATGCATAAGCTCTCACCGAGTACTCTGACGTCCACCTGCAGTCCAAATGTATGTTCTTATGGATAAGTTAACTGAAATAATCCTACATTAAGGGGACATTTTAGCTATTTAGTAAAAACTTTTTTAATAATATATTTTTTGTCCTAGATGCTAATATCATTATATAATGTTGCTAAATAAAATTGTAAAACCCAGAAAGTTGAGTTTTTTTGTGACTAAGCAGCCTCTTAGCAAAGAAAAGGGCCATTTTGTTGAAGATGTTGACTCTTACCCTGATCTTCTGTGATGCATTAGTCAGACATATTTTTTAATTGTAACTTTTAACTTATTTTTTCAGATTCCAGTGAAAATATATTTATTTCTATTTCCATCATTTTGTGAAGGCTGTTGAGTTTTTTGAGACTTTGTTAAAGTTTTTCAAAATACATTTTTATATTATAAAATTGTCTGCGAATCTGAAAAGTCAAAGAATATTGAAAACAATTGCCAACCATTACTCACTAATCCTCAGCGAACCCAGAATAATAAAGAAAGCACACACTCACTTCTCAAATAGTATTATGACACAAGCAATAAAACAACAAAAATCTGGATTTTTTCTGAGTATTTTCACAATGTATTGCACAAACTAACAGCTGATGGAATATCACGTCAATATCTACTTGTGTTTTTACTATGTGATGCAATAGCCAGAGATTTTGCCATTCTATAATTATATCAATTAGAACAGTTTTAACTAGTTGAAAATGTAGGGCTTTGCAAAAGTAAAAGTTTAGCAATTTGTCACATTACAACCACAAGCTTCAATGTATTTAGTGAGTTTTTTGTGGTAGAACACAAAGTAGAGCCTACATAAATATTCAGCCCCATTAGTCTTTACTTTGTGTATCCATCTTTCACTGAAAGTATGGCTGTGAGACTTTAAGCATATGTTCAACTATTTATCCTGACCATATGACATGGAATAGAACAAAAACATGGAATGACAACAATTACAGTTTTCAAAGGAACCCCATATTCAAGAATTGCCCAAGTCAATACAGAATTTAAGCACTTTCTGATGGGGAAGTGTAATCAAGTCAATATATAGCTTGTTACTGCCTGTGGTGTTCATGCAATAAATACTTTGCAAACTTGATATCAACATAAACACTGCAAGAAGGCATGTCATATAATTCTGCTATCCAGATCTGCATAAACTAGATGATGTGCTACCTGCACAGTTTCTTAAGGATGTTTTCCCCTCAATTAGTCCCTGTGTTTTAACTATAATTAATAACAGCTTAGAGTCTGGTTGTGTCCCACTCCCTCTCAAGCATGCTGCAGTTACCCCACTTCTTAAAAGACCTGGGCTGGATCCATCCGACCCAGCAAATTTTAGGCCTATTTCCCAATTACCCTTTCTTGTTAAAGCCCTCGAGAAAGTGGTGTACAACCAGCTGATGGATTTTTTTAAACGTACAAGGCTGTTTGGAGCCTTTCCAATCTGGATTCAGGGCGGGTCATAGTACTGAGTCTACACTTTTAAAAATTTTAAATGATGTGTTCATAGCTAACGATTGAGGGGATGCTGTGTTGCTTCTACTACTTGACTTATCTGCTGCATTCGATACAGTCGACCATGCCATCCTCCTAACCCGCCTAGAGCAGTGGGTAGGGATGTCTGAACCAATGTATTTGCATTAGCAGTGAAGTCAAGTAAGTAAAATTTAGAAGATTTTTAAGATTCTGTCAGCAGAATTTACAGTCTGCAAACGGTCTTGGGAAGCTTTGGTTAAACATGTAAAGTACATTACTATAATCCATACAAAACTAAACATAAGCAAAACATCAGATTTCCATTTCAATGCGAGACACAATGGAGCCAAGTCTGTCCCCAGGTTTCTAACAGTAGATTTAGCTAAAAAACCAAGAGGCCCAAACAGCCCTCTTAAGCTACTTAATACATATGTTTATATTCAAGGCAAATAGTAAGTATGCCTCTAAGAACATAGAATACAACTTCTGCTTGTTGGGTAACGTATGTGAAGGGCAATCCTTAATCTTACGAATGAATGAATGAATGAATGAATTAATGTTTAACATTTGGACTTATGTCTGGACTTTGACTCATTTGTTCTAACACTCGCCTTCTATCTATGGCTATATCTTTGAAGTAGTTTTTCTGCTGGAAGGTGAACTGCTGCAGTCCTCTGCTGCGTCTAACAGTTTTTCTTTCCAAAGTTGCTCTATATTTTGCTCCATTTAGTATCCCATTATCCCAAGACGAACGTCCCTCTGCCTGGTCGAGAAAAGCATCCCCAGAGCATGATACTGCTATGTTGATGCTATTTATGTATGAGAGTAAAGGGGTGTAAATGCAAATGTACGTCACGTTATTCTGGATTGTATTTGTTAAATAGTTACAAACCTTGTACCATTTTCTTTCAATGTCACAGAAATGCACTTGTTTTTGTTGGTCTGTAACATTAAATCCCAATAAAATGCTCTTACCAATTAGTTTATTTATTGCCAAATTTCTAAATAAACCTGTCTTTGCACACACATCTTTACACAATAATGCCTATACAAAGAACTACAAAAAACAAAATTATAGTCACCAAATAACTGAAAACATGAATGAAATTATTCTGAAAGCTTCCAGTTACTTGGATGAAATAAAACTGTGTTTTGCTCATCCTGCTCCTTGTGTAGTGCTAATGTTGCACATTCAAAGAAATTTACTGGGATGATGAAGGTTACACAGCTTGTTTTGACACAAGGCTCCAAAGAATATCACACATGGCTACACCAGACTAACTCCTTTTTCATCCTACGGCAGCCTTAAATGTCTCAATGCCATCTGGTGCAGCAAAAATAAAAAAGTTCCACTTTTAAAGAAGACCATCCTAATTGGTAAATATTTACTTGCTGCAGCTCTCGGTGGGCAGGCACACAGCTTTTAATGAGTCACTAAAGCCTATGGGCTCTTTAAGCTTACTTTAAGTGTGTTTCCAAACAAAGTCAACCCGGGGATGAACTGTTGATAATGGCTTGTAAGGGCCGAAACACAGCGCTGAGTGATCAAACGCGCACACGAGTACAATTACCCTTCCACTACTATTGTGTGTGTGCACAGTTCTGTGTTTAGTGTTAATGTGTGCCATTGTCTGGGTAGTTACACAGACTATGTGTCCTTGTGGACTTGTGCATGGTTTCTGGTAGGAAAATATAAAAATATTTACACCCAATGAACTTGACATTGATTTATACAAAAATTTATGGATAATCACTTCTACAGCACCCAGGAAAAATAAAAGGAAAATATCAGATGGGGGAAAAAAAAGTTTCATAAGTCATGGGAGAATTTTCTAAACAAAAATACAAAAACAAGGTCTTTACCTAGATAAAAAATTGTGGATTTAGAGTTGTTTTTTTCTGTAAGTCTTTATATGTTTTATAGATTTTTATGAGCATAAGTAAAATATAACCAAGCTTGAAACGGAAGTTTTAAAATCCACTTTTATTAAAAACAGACTTTATAAAGAAAGGAAAGAAAATTGATATCCCTAACTAAATATTTGAAGTGAATTTATTAAACTAAAGATCTATATATCAAAACAGTCAAATAAATAAGATTTTATTGATTAAAAAAATTGGCTGGTTTAAGGAAGTCCCTTTGAAACACAGTACTACTACATTTCCCATAATCCCTTGGGACAATCTGACCAATCACAGCACTCGAATAGCCAATACCATCATGTTCATACTTTGTAGAGTTTCGTTATTGGTGCTCGACTGCCAATGACGTAAGCAAAGTCATAGAGAAACCACTCATTTGGCTCAAAGGTGAGTGAAGCTAAGTGAGACTTAACTCTAACCTAGGAAATAATTAGTGATCTGTTGAAAAATTTGATTTTCTGATTCTAAATCAATTCAATTCTCATAAAACTTCCTAAAGATCGATTTCTGTGTCCAAAATTTATATTATCTTTAAAGCTGCAGTGGGTAACTTGAATAAAAGTAACTTTTTATATTTCCCAAAACTGTCCATATGTCCTGAAAGTAGGAAATTAGATTTGTAATCTGTTAAAAAAAAGCAGCTCAATTGGTCACGCCTACAGCCCCTACTGCGATTTGCAAGAATCCACCGCGCCCGGTAGAAAATACTCAATCAGAGCCAGAGCAGCATCTGATGGAGTGTCTGACATCCGTCTATCACTCCTCACACGCACACCGCGACCCGCCCCTCGCTCCGCTACGCAACCGGCTGCAACAGCCACCTAAAGAGAAACTGCCCGTACCGCCGCTGCCAACAACAGCATAACAAAAAAGTAGATGATCGAGGAGGACAAAAAAGCTAAGAGGAAAGAAGTTGACCGAGCCCGAGATAAAATTAGGGTAAATATTGGCGTAGCCTTTGAGAGGTGGAGGGAGCTACGGGACCTGAAAGCGTTTAAAACCGATTCCGAGTTGGCAATATTTCTGCTTGACAGGTAAATTACCCTTGCTTGATTACTGTAATATTTGTTTTGTTTTTGTTTGTTTTTTGGTGGTGGTATTACAGTAAACCTCCGCAGCGCGTGCGATCATCCGTGCACTCACAGCTAATGTTGTCATATGTGGTTTACTGTTAGGAAATATTCACGAAAGTTTGTTTTCTAAGTCGCGTCAGCTGATTATCTTTGGCTGTTGTTACGCCAGTTGCGCAGCCGAAGGAGGGAGGAGGGCATTGGAGGCGGGGGTTGAGTGCATCGGAGAGGGAGGGGGAGTGATGTGAAGCTTGTTTGGGTTTAAATTTTCAAGCAAAGTCTCCTCTCCTCTCTGAGTTACCTACTGCAGCTTTAACATTGTTTGCCCTTTTCACAGCTAAAATAGGAGGGAAAATTCCAGACGGGCAAATACAGTTTCCTCGGTGAACTGTAACCCCATCTGTGTTGCGTCATTGAATTACAGTCATGTAATTAAGGTAATAGCTATTTTTTGAAATGGTGGCCGGTACACTGCAACTGTGCAAATGCTTTACATTTGGGACAATTCCCCGTTAGCTTAAATGTTGGTGTTATGTGTATATTCTTGAATTTTCATAATGCACTTTTTGAATAAGCAGAGAAAGAAGCTGATTTGGGGATTACTGCAAAAGGTTTTTTGATGTGTGATTGAGATGTGGCGTTGGATTGAACATCAATATTGAATACATTTCCAATATGGACTTTATACAGAAATGTGGTGTAAAAATCATGAATACAGTTGTTAGTGGCCTAACTCAGGAAGGAAATAACGATGAACAGGTTATAGACTTTCTTAAGAAATGTGGGTCTATCCATAGAACTATTTTTGTTGATAAAGATGTATCTGAGTTTGATCAAAATCAGATTGTTGAGTATTCATACAGCACTGCTGTAGAGACATTAAGTGGAATGTTACCTTACAGTTACACCCTACAGGACAATCCCTCCGTTGTTTACACCATCAGAGCTTTGAGCAGTGTGTACCAAACAAAAGTCAGTGGTAGCATTAACAAAACTTGACTGTCTGATTTTAAGGCTTTAGCCAAACTGAGCAGCGCTGAATATGAACACTTGCTTAAAGAGGCGGTCTTCCAGACCAGTAGAGATATTGAAGCTATGGGGTCTGTCACAGAGGAGTTTTCCCTTACCCAAGCCGAAACTTCCATCAATACCAATGGGATCTTTGCTTCAACAGAGCAGAACCCCCGCTACTTCACCCCTAGGTATCCATCACAATAAGAATGACTTTTCCCTAACTGGCACAGTTCCTGCTGGCAGTGCTAGTTTACTATATATTTATGATTCCAATTGGTAAACTCATTAGATAGCATGGCATAGATTTCCACACCTATGCCAGTGATACACAACTATATATATCTATAAATCCTGATGAATCCAATCAATTAGGTAGATTACAGGCATGTCTTGAAGACATAAAAACATGGATGACCCTAGACTTTCTGCTTTTAAAATCTGACAAGACAGAAGTTGTTGTCTTCGGACAAGAAGCTCAGAAAAAAAAACTGCTTAGTCAGTAACTTCATCTGTATGGCATTAATTTGGCTTAATTTGGATTAACGTGAAAAACCATGGCGTTATTTTTGACCAAGACATGACCATCAAATCCCATATTAAACAGGTTTCTAGGATTTCCTTCTTACACCTTCGGAATATTGCTCAAATTAAAAATATCCTGTCCAGGAGTGATGCTGAAAAACAAGTATATGCATTTGTTACTTCAAGGCTGGACTACTGTAATTCTTTACAATTAGGAAGTCCACAAAATGCAATTAAAAGCTTTCAGTTGAACCAAAATCCTGCAGCAAGACTTCTGATTAATATTAAAAAGAGGCATCCCATTTCTCCTTTTTTAGCTTCCCTTTATTGGCTCTCTGTTAAATCCAGAATAGAATTTAACATCCTACTTACATATAAAGCCCTTAATATTCAAGTTCCATCATACATCAGAGATCTGATTGTTCCATATGTTCCTAACAGAGCACTTCGCTCTCAGACCGCAGGTTTACTTGTAGTTCCTAGGATTTCCAAAAATAGAATGGGAGGCAGATCTTTTAGTTACCATGCACCTCTCCTGTAGAACTAGCTCCAGTTTTAGTCCATGAGACAGGCACTGTCTATTTTTAGGACCAGGCTTAAAACTTTCCTTTTTGATAAAGCCTAAAGTTAGAGTGGCTCAGATCATCCTGAGCCATCGCTGTAGTTAGCTTAGACTGTTGGAGGGCAGACTGACCACTTTTCTTCACTGCTACTTGACTCTGCTACTTTTCTCTTCTACTAATCTCCAGTTGCATCATTTGCTGTTATTACGAATCTTAACTTTGTTTTATCTCAGTGTTTTTCTCTCCATAGAAGCTACACTTGTTCTGGTATCCTGCTTAGCTGCAATGCCTTGTTGGACAGGGGCATCGACTGGGATGAAGCTCCCTGTAACTGTTCATCCTCTGTGTCCTGTTATCAACTTTTTACTTTCTTTAACATTGAAAGTACTCTTACATCAGTTATTGTTGTTTCTTCTGTGTTTCTGCACTGTCTGCATCAATGGGACATAACCTTAAGTCAATGGCTTGATGCAATCTGCTGGGATTCCTTAAATAGATCATTTTTAAACTGATTGGAATGTTTATATGATTGTATTGAAATGACTTTTCTTATAAAGTGCATTGAGTTGAAATTTGTTGTGAATTGGTGCTATGTAAATAAACTGAATAAAACATTTAATTGAATAGCATGACACCCTCACTTTCAGCAAATAATATGCACCCACCAGAAATTCAGAAGATTTTGGTGGAACACATTGTGAGAATTGAAGCAAACAACCTTCAATGACTGTCTCAATTAAGACTTTGCTCCTTCTCTGGAAAGAATCGAAGGCACAATAATGAAATTTATTATGATACCTAGCGATCACACATTGAGCTGTTGCTGAGCAACCCTAACATGCTTTCACTGCAGATCACCAGGAAGATAGAGAGCTTGCTCCCACCTGGAGCAGAGGTGATTAAAGGACTGCAGCCCAATTCCCCCCCTTTGGCCTTCCTGCAACTGCTTGACTGCTTTCAGTACTGTGGAAGATGGAGAACAGTTGTTTGCTCAATTTTTGAATACAATCCAGGATCCATGGGAGGAAGCTTCTTCTTAACTTTATTGGCTACAGGCAGCATTACACTTGGCAGAAAAAAGAGGTGGGGTTGCACCAAGAGAGGTAGACAAAGACCTCCTAAAACTATTTTCTAGGGGTTGCTAGGATAACGCTCTGCAATCCACCTTGCAGCTTGACCAAGTGAAGAGCAAGCCACCTGCATCTGGGGTACCTCTTGTTAATGTTGCGTACAGAGGAAGATCGGCGACTGGCAAAAGTCAGCTGAATGAACAGACCTATGAGCACTACT
Source organism: Valencia hispanica (assembly GCA_963556495.2). Taxonomy (NCBI): domain Eukaryota; kingdom Metazoa; phylum Chordata; class Actinopteri; order Cyprinodontiformes; family Valenciidae; genus Valencia; species Valencia hispanica. Next base: position 16,039,815 of record OY747712.1, on the reverse strand, counting down.
TGTCAGAGGGCCCAACTTCAGTCTGAGAGCGTGGGTGCAGACCTAAAAGAGAGACCAGAGGATTGTCCCAGTGCCACTGAGAACCTTGCTAATCAGGTTGCCACATTACAGGGCCAACTGGCCTTTTTTATGGCACAAACATGCAAATGCAAAAAGACACAAAGCAAACGAGTATATCCCGGCCCTGGTACTGCTTCAAGTATGGGGAGAATGGACACATTTCTTCATCATGCACTGGGGCCCCCAACCCTGCTTTGGTGGCTCAGAAACTTAAACAGCTGGAGAAGAAGCAAAAAGAGTGGGAGATGAAGACCAACCCCAGCTTGCATTTAAACGTGTAACAGCTTCTGTAGTGGAACAGACAGGAGCTGGGGTTAACAAACATCCCTCAGTTATGAATGCCACAGCCAACTCTCAAGCATGCACAAGCAAAGACCAAGTGGATATGGATAACCACCTCCCATTCAAGCTTCCTAAAGGATTAATCTGAACCAAGAGCACAGCTTTGATAAATATAAAGGATAAGGAAGTCACTGGTTGTTACTTTGCCAAATAATTTATAGTAACATCAACTGAAATAAGCACACTTGCCTTAGTTGTATCACTGAGCCTCTCCTCCTAGTAGGCACCAACACTCTTGACATCCTTTATGATGTCTGTTCCAAAACCAGAATTTTACACCTACCTATCCTAAGCAGCTACCAAGCATTCCTTAAGGTGCAATGACACTCAGACAGGCAACGCATTCTAAGCCCCACAGTACTTTGAGGTTACTGGGAAAGGACTCCCAAGTAGTCCCAGCTAGACAAATTGTTATTTTTGAGGGAGTCTCCCCCATCTGCGAGTTTCAGAATGAGAAATCTGCCCTTATTGAGCATTCAGACTGATTCTCCTTGCCTTGTGGGATACTTGTTAAACCCCGCCTGGTTAAACTTCCCCTGAGATTACCCTATAAGGTGCCGTTCCACGTCTACAGTGAGTCAGACCACGATATTGTCACTTCCCGAAAGTGCAAAATAGCCAAAATCCACACCTACCACACCATCTTGTCGAAGCAGCTGAGTATAGCAGGGTCAGCTGGACCATCCCCCAAAAAACCAAAGATAACAAAGATCCTACCAAGGTTCACCTTGAATTTTAACTTTGGCTAGTCCCCTATCTCAACTGAATAGAAAGACCACATGACAGAGCAGCTGAACGGTATGCATGATGTGTTCGCATTACATGACAGATTTTGGCTCAACCGATTAGGTGAATTATCACATAAAACTTTCAGGTGAAACTTCTTTCGGTCCTTGACCAGAAATCAGGTTACTATCAGATAGAAGTTGAAGAGGCAGACAAACCTAAAACTGCTTTTGTGTGCCCTCTCGGCTTCTGGGAGTTTAACAGGATGCATCAAGGGGTGACGAATGCACCTATCATGTTTCAGAGACTGATAGAGAGGTGCATAGGGGACATGCGTCTTAAGCAAGTGCTAGTTTTTCTTGACGACTTGATAAATTCTTTAGGACCCTGGAAGAAGACAAAGAGAGGTTAATGAAGGTGCTCTCCAGATTAAAAGAATTCCTCAAACTATCCCCAAAGAAATGTATCTTCTTTCAGACATCAGTCCATTACCTTGGTCATGTAGTGTCCAGGGATGGGGTATACTGACCCGGAGAAGACAGCTGTTCTCAAGACTTGGCCTGTCCCAAAAAGCTTTTGAGAACTAAGATCTTTCCTCGGGTTTGCTGAGTATTTTAGGAGATTCATCAAGGGAAATTCCAATATCGTGAAGCCCCTCCATGACCTCACATCTGGATACCCACCATACCGGAAAGGACACAAAGTGTCACACAGACCAGACAAGTATCGAAACCCAAAATAACCTTTTGGAAAATGATGGAGCCCCATTTGCCAACAAGTATTCGAGTCGATCATTGATAAGCTCACTACCGCCCCTGTACTGGAATTTACAGACCCTCAGAAAACTTACGTACTCCATACAGACACCAGCACCACTAGTGCTAGATGTGGTCCTGTACCAAGAACAGGAAGGTCAGTTGAGATTGATTGGCTATGCGAGCAGAGGGTTGTCGCGTAATGAGTGCCGCTACCCAGCGCATAAATTGGAAGTTTCTGGCGCTGAAGTGGTCAGTCACTAAGAAGTTCGCTGATTATCTGTATGGCAACCAGTTCACTGTCGTAACCGATAACAACCCGCTACCCTATGCACTGACCTCAACAAAACGGGATGCGATGAGCTACAGTTGGTTAACAGCATTATCCACTGTTTCACTGAAGCGTCTCTATCCCCCGGGAAAGCAGAATATCAATGCTGATGGACATTGTTCTGGTTGAATAGTTTGCCATCTCAGGGAACACAGTGCCAAATTGTTACCAGGAAGCAGACCAAGTTGATGAATTCCCTGCCATCACTCACCTGTCCAAGACAAACATAGTGGATAAGAAGAGGGCTGATCAATGTCTGAAGCGTGTCATTTCCCAAATCGAGACTGGCAATACACCACCTCCCACTTTGCAAAATGAACTCCCTGACCTTCCCCTCTTTAAGACAGTTGAACCTCCTTGAGCTAGTGAACAATCTCCTATACAGATGACCTCAAGAAGGTTCCAAGACGTTATATCAGCTTGTCCTCCTTACTGAGCTCCATGGCGCAGTCTTAACTAGCCTCCACGACCACATGGGTCATATGGGAGTAAACCGCACTGTATATCTTGTCTGAAACAGGTTCTACTGGCCAAGGATGGCTATGGATGTGGCGAAGGAAGTGAAAACCTGTTGCAGGTGCATCAGAAGGAAAGCACCCACAGAGAAACTGCACCCCTAGTTAATATAGCATAGTCAAATAAATAAGATTGCATCGATTAAAAATGGCTAGTTTAAGAAGTTTCCTTTGAAAAACAGTACTACTACATTTTCCACAATCCCTTGAAAGAATCTGACAAATGACAGAGCTCGAATAGCCCCAGGTGATCACGCCTGCCTCACTTCCAGTACTGCTTCCTGTTAGTGAAAACAGATCATGGTAATCGCTAGCACCATTAATTCTGAATCCTTCACCGTCCACGCGTTAAGCAGCTAAAATATTTATATTTAACAAAATCAGATGAACATTTAAAGTTATGATATCTGACGGTAGCCATACCATCACGTTTATAATTTGAAGAGGTTCGTTATCGGCACTCGGATGCCGCTGATGTAAGCAAATTCGTGTTGAAACCACACATTTGTCACAACAGAAGTGAAGCTTAGTGAGAATTAACTCTAACCTAGGAAATAATTATTCATTCATTAAAGAACGGAATACTAAAGAGTTAAGACCCGGTAGGACTGCAAAATTATTTAATTAGCGGCAAGTACACTGCAACGATGCTTCTAATTTGGGCCTAGCCACCCTGTTAGCTTGAATGTTGGTGCTCTGTGTATATTCTTGATTTTTCATAATGCACTATTTGAATAAGATGACAACGAAGCCTTTTTTGGGATTATTGTAAAATGTGTTTTGATGTGCCACAGAGTGTTTTATGTAATTTTGTCATGGAAATTCAAAGTCAATTTTTAGTGCACTCCTGTTCTGTTACCAGTACAGATAGCTAGCTTATGGCACGTTAAGCGTTTGTAATATCTTTAAATTGCTATAAATGTGTCTTTATTAGTGTGATGTGATACCAAGTGTCATGAGTGTTAATTGTTGTATTAATTTGTTTATGCTGAGAGCTACCACTAATTCAGATAATGATAACTTAAGGTGCACTTAGCATTGTTACATGAGTGCATATGAATAAAAAGTTGCATTCTAAGAAGGTATTTATAGTTTTATACCATAAATCTTATAATATGCTTATTGTTCAACAAAATATGTTAATGATATGACTGAAGCAATTGATATGAAGCTAAATAAAATATTGATTGGATGTGACATCATAATGTTGATCATAATTAACCTTTGGATTTTTCTGGCTGATCTATAGGTCTGATTTTTTTCAGGATACAGATCTGGAGACTGAGTTGTGAGTTGAGCTCAACTGAAGCATTCCAGTTGGATCCTCATCAGATGTTAAAATCTTGAACCCCTTGAACCATTAGAAGATTCCCAGTGTCAGCTAGGTGGTGACCCAAACGAATAGCGGATTGAAATGTGTGCATCTTACTTTCCTTCCTCCGGACTTTTGCGGTAAGACAAAAGAACACTAATGCACTGATACAACACTGACTTGAAGGAAAAAGGGCCCCAAGGATCGAAAGGATTATGAGTTGGGTTATATTGCTCTTTTTTTAAAGAGAATTTTCCCAACTTCTTTTATTGTTTTCTTTTACTTTGTGTACCTGTTCAGCTTTAAGTGTTCAATTTTGTCATTGTTATTCATGTTAAATAATTCCCCACTTAAAGAGAAAAAAACCCCAGTAGTTGTTGGTTGTCTTTATTGAGGTGTTTCTCTTGATGAATCTCCTAAAATACCTGGCTACTTCAGAGCTAGTATTTTCTGTCACTGGTCCACATATCATCGCAGATAATTGATTGATGATTGATTGCCTTGATTGCTCCATTATTACATAGTGATAAAGAGGGTTACAAAAAGGTTATTGGGAACAGAAGTAACGTTCCAGAAATTATAGATGACATTCTCAGAACTACAAGTTATAAATCACCTGGTAAATCTCAAAAAGTAATTCGTAAGAAATTAAATAACCTCTAAGTTACAAGAAAATAATTTTTTGAGAAGTTTCTTTTTGGTTCCAGCTTAGTTTCCTTTAATTTACATAAAATTAAATGTTGCAGGTAATAAAATCCAACTTGGTAAATGTTGTGTTCCCACAAATCACCAGAATGTCAAAAAAAACTGATTGAAAATCTATCAAAATCAAAAGTATTGTATAACAGAAAACAAGTATTTACTCTCAGAAAGTTGAAAATCATACATTGTATCATTATTTATTAATAATTATGTGAATAGATTGTCCATTTACAGCTTCAACTTATGTTTATTTGTGATTACTTGTATGTACGGTTACATAAAAGAGTTCCTCTGAATTGCTTTCATTTAAATCTGCCAGTCTTTGTCAATTCATCTGAACTCATCTTTAATCTCTATGTTTACTCATGTGGCAACATGTGCATGTGTGTGCTCTGACTGCAGTTAGAACTTGTTTCCTATTGCTCACTAGGTCCACACACATTAATCTCTGCCTCAACGGCACCATATTGCCTTGCATGCTCCGCTCTCTATCCCTGACCCACTATACTGTGTGATCCTGCCTACAGCCTCATTTGTCTCCATCAGGGGACAAGCGAGGTTACGACTCACCAAAGCGCAGTACGTCTCGGGCGGATCACCACACGTGATGTTTGGGGGGTCGAGAGCCACTCTCAGGTACTTTGTCATGTCGGTGGCTTCTGGCTGACAGGCCATGTAGTCCCATGCCAGGCCCTCTTCCGTATAGATCTGCGACTTACACACGTCATAGTGTCCCCAGGCTGCAGGGTAATGTTGCATAGCATGTGTCACACTGGTGAACACAGCCTGCAGGGTGAGTAATATAGGCCAAAACATTGCTGATCTTTTTCTTTATGGTTTCTGTAGAATTCTTTTTCTATGTTTTTGTCTTTAAAGCTGCAAATGCCTCTTTGCTGTACCACAGAGAAGGTTCTAAATCACTTGAAGGTCTGAACAGTGCGATAAAACATTTGGGAACAGTGGAAGCATCTTGAACTTGTGTGTGTGTTTGAGCAGGTTCTGGAAACTATTAGTCTCCACACCCTTATTCTGGCTTTGATTGGCAGCACATCTTACTGGGTGATGAGACGTGCCAACAAGGGAGCTTCTTCAACAAGTGCTGAATGCTGATGAAAAGGTCAACAATCGGTCAGATATGATGTTTAGAGAGGAGCGACACTCCTCATATGTCAGCAGATTCTGATCTTGATTGCCTTTCAACTGTGGTGTTTGCCTCTGGCAGCATCCTAAAAGACAAAAGAAAAAGAAAGTTGGAATAATGTTAACACGCTAAAATACAGGAAACATATGACCCAAACAAAACCCTCACACATAAGTATAGAGAGGAAAAACACATTGCAAATTTCTTAGGTTTGTATGTAATGTTCAGTAATGCCCAGTTCGAATCACTGTATACAATTCAAATTGAGCTTGCTCTGCAAAGCATAATCTCTCTTAGATTTTCATACAAAAAGCCTTTGTATTATTTGTCAAGTCCCTGAATTTAAGTCATAGCTTTTTCCGACTCCGTTGACACCCTTTGTGCGGAGCAGCGTCTGTCTAAATCCCTTTGGAGGCATTTGGGAGGCATTAAAGAAAAACAGGGAGACAGAAATGGTTTATTTGAAGTATTATATGTTCTTCAGAGCTTTCAAAAGCCATCAGTCAGATGATGTAACTCATCAGGCAAACGTGACTCGCAGCAGTCTTCAGAGACCTATATAATCTTAAAATAAAAGAGTGTAATGAGGAGAACAAGTGGCTAGATACAACTACCTCTGAAATAGGAGGTTTGAGTTAGTGGAGTGACCCTCAGGGTGCTCGTATGGCCTGTTGTTTTGCTGTGGTGAATAGAAGTTTTTGTATATTTAGTGCCAGAAACATTTCTAATTGCAGTAGCATATTCTCACACCAGAATCTAAACTCAATCCAAATCCAAACTTTACTTTGTGTACGGTTATTCATATTAAATGTTAGGAAATAATAGTTTTCAACAAAAGCACCCCAAAACTGTTGGCACCCCTAAAATCATGTTACAAAGCTAAATTTGACTAAATAGTGATATCCTAAAGTTAGAACAAAAATTTAAATTAAAACAATGCTTGATGAAAAACTGGTGTTCCTGCTATGATGCACAGTAAGGATGATGTTGAGAGGTTGCAAGGGGAACACCTTAGGGTCACATAGGGTCATAGCAAAAAATAGATGCAATCTGCATTCCATGTAGTTGTATAGGACGCATTCCAGAAAAAAAACAAAAAAAAACTTTTCGGTCCCACCCTCTGTGCTTTTGTCAGGTGAGAATAACATTATCATAGTTTTCGGACTTTAAGCCGCTACATTTTTCACACGCTTTGGACCCTGCGTCCTATAGAACAATGCTTCTAATTTATAGATTTTTTTACTGGCCAGCGGGCTCCAGGTGGCACTATCGCAGGAAGCTCAAAAGTAAGACAGACGTGGGGTCAAAATATGTGCTGAAGAAGACATTACCAGTAGTTTTCATGCACACACCATCAGCATGGAAAACACAGGAAGAAATGCAGCTTCTCTTATAACCTAGGCCTATTTTGAAGCCTGTTTCTCGAAAAATGCTTACCCATGAAAGTTTTTTATATTTCAGCAACTAAAATGGTAAATGGGCTGAACTTATATAGCGCTTTTCTAGTCATACTGACCACTCAAAGCGCTTTACATTGAAGCCACATTCACCCACTCACACTCATACACCGACACGGCTCGGTAGGACGATGTTTTTTGGGGTTAAGTGCCTTGCCCAGGGGCACATCAACATGTGACTGGAGGAAGCTGGAATCGAACCTACGACCCTCCGATTGCAAGCCAACTCTACTCTACCACTGAGCCACAAAGGAGTATTTTAACCATTTTGGTGTCATCGTAAAGGTAACATTGAGTAGAATTGATAGATGTGTCATTATGCATGTTATTTGTTATTGGTTAGGAGAAACTGAAGATGGAACACAGCAGAAATGTATTTTCTTTTTGCTCTGCCTAAAAGAACCAACATGTTTTATATTGAAAAACTCTATGGATATTGCTTGAATGGCAGTGGTTACTCAAAAAAATTTAAATACAACATGTGGACAATTATCTCTGCAAAATTCGATACTGATTATGTGAAGCAGGACAAAACTAGAGAGGTTTTAGTACAGGCAACGCAGGCGAGGTGTCCAGTTCGGCACCGTTTGGCACAAATAGCGCCATTTCTATTTTTGTCAAGTAAAAGTTCTATTTTTCATTTTAATGTCACATAGTGTTCAGTAGACCTAAAATAAAAGCTTTTGGGCATTTTTGAAAAAAAAATCTGATTGTAATGCAATAATATATATATGTATATTTTTGTATTGTGCGTCGTGTGCCCTCTTGCGTAATGCACCTGTCTTTCCGGCTGGTAGTTTTATTTTACGCAAAGACCTACCCCCGCAGAGGATTGGTCAATTTGCATGAGTGACACATTTGCATGAGCGAAGCCAATAGAATAATGCCAAAACTTGCCAAACAAGATTGACAACACAGTCAGCCAACCAGGGAGCCGAGAACAGAGCCTCGGGGGAATGCCAGGCTTTTCGGCAAATAGAATATAAATACTCCCTATGAACCAAAAATCATAATAGAAATGCTTTGAATGGTGCAGAAGAGATGGCAGTATCAGAAAATAGCGTTTATTTGCCAAAGAAATCATCTTTACATGGCAAAACAGCAAATGTAAGGCAAATTTTACTTCAGTGATTCTGAAAAGCGATTAATTGATGTGTTATACTTTGGCTTAAATCTCTGCGGTGCTTTGGTGTAGCATCTTGGCGGATGCATCTTTGCAGTCGGCAGGTTCTCTGCTTTCATTTGAGGGGTTGATTGTCTCTTTACCACAAAGGATTGCTAGTAGAACCAGAAATGTGGCAGCTGGATTGACAAAACTATGAAGTTTGTTCGCAAATATTTATATATGTGGCATCTGAGTTGTGTTTGTGGTCGGTAAAAATAGCTTAGATAGCCTTGTAGCGCTTGGTGTGCGGTTTAATTTGATGTGCATTATTAGAATTTTTTCTGTCATGTGATGTGTTGTCTCAAGCCTGTTCAAAAAAGTTATTCCCGGGGTCCTCCCAATTGGGGGGAACCCCAGAATGCTTATCCCCACTGTTAAGCATAGTAGGGAATATATCAGGTTGTGTTTTTTTTGTTTTTTTTCAGAACGGCGACTTTGTTATAGCACATAATTCAAGAATTGCGCTGCTCTGGGTGGCTGCATGTTGGAGTGAATCTGTTGTTTCCTCTGTTTACTTGAAGAGGCTATATGCAACTTTTTCCCCAAAATAAACGTAATAATAGCCTTTTTATTTGACCACATATGACTCAAACATCTCCTGATGAGCATACTGACACCTTGTCAGCTCACAGTGGGTGCAGCTATAAGCCTGTATCCAATTTTTTCTATTTTCTGTCGAGTACGATTTTCCCGCGCTGTCTGCGGATGTGACGTCAAGCGCGTTCATGTTAAATGTTTCAGATCACTCTGCCACTACCGGTAGTCAGCACTCGCAAGCAGTTAAATGGATTGTGCGAATACACAGAAGAGACCAAGGACAACTCTGACACCAACAGTAACTCCACATAAGACTAAGAAAGTTAAACCCCTGACAAGTGCCCGAAAAAGATAGAAGACTGAGAGCGACCGGCGCACGAGCGACCGGCGCACGAGCGACCGGCACACGAGCGCACGCTGCGAGAGCACACTGCGAGAGCGAGCAGAAAGGAAGAGCAGTTTCGTTTTTGGCCACATAGGGTCAGTCGCGAGTTTAAATTTCAGAAAATTGCATATAGCCCCTTCAAGGAATATTGCACTTTTTGGACCTATGTACTTTCTAGGTTTTGGTGCTGGGAAGCTGGAAGTATTTTTGCTGTTAATTTTTACTTTTTGATAACTTGTTATTATGCGTAACCATGGCAACAAGGTGGTTTACAGCCGGGAACAGCTGATTAACATTGCCAAAGCTGAAATAATACCTCAGCTGAAGCCACAAATCCCTGATGAGTTTAGGAGGCGTGGATGCAGAGCAGGAGCAAACAGGCGACAGAGAAGGAGGAAGTTCAAACCATCTCTTTCATCGATCATAATGGGCAACCTGAAATCACTGGCTAACAAGATGAATGAACTCCAAACCCTTACAAGGACACAGCCAGAGCATCGGGAATACAGTGTTATGTGTTTCACTAAGACGTGGCTGGAGGATCATATGCCCAATTCCAACGTCTCTCTGCCAGGCTTCCTGATTGCACGAGCAGACAGAGTTCTGAAGATGAACAGGAAAAGAAAAGGATATAGTTCTCTAGACACAAAATCAGCCTTCTTCCATTGTCATCTCAGTCTTGCAGACCCACATCCTGAAGAAAAATGTGTAGTGAGAGGATCGGACAGAGCATAAGAGAGGACACAGAACTCTGGACAATCTAGAGATATTGTGCAAAGAAAAATAGTCCTCTCTCTGTATGTTCCAGCCTTGTAATATGTCTTCGGAAAAGACTAAGAGCTAAATAATCATGGCACCAAGGATTTTGTAAAAACAAATAAAACAATTTCTTAACATGAAATTGTTAGCCCCCTGGATAAATGCAATCTGATTACATGCAGAGGTGGGTAGTGTAGCCAAAAATTGTATTCGAGTAAAAGTAGCACTACTTCAATATATTTTTGCTCAAGTAATACTTCAAAACATTACTCAAGTGAGAATAAAAAGTGTTTTGTAAAAAGATTACTCAGGTACTGAGTGCTTAAGTACTCAGTACTTGCGTAGCCTTTTTGAGATCATAACATAGGATTTTATATTTAGAATAATGTAATTAGACAAAAATAGTAAGTTATGTGCAAATTCTAAAGACAAAAAAAATCAAAATAAATGATATCATAAAAAACAAACAGATTAGAGTTAATAAAAAATAAAAAATTCAAATTGTTTTTAAGGTAAAACTAATGAAACCAATACCTACAGTAGGAAATGTATACAGGGTAAGATCAGGATAAGGTGCCCCCACTTGAACTTCGTATGGCACAACAGGCTCAGCAGATAGAAAATAACATTTAAATGGTGAAGTGTGTGTACAAACAAGAGGTCTTACTTCAAGATAAACAGTAGGTGTGTTTCTCATGCATTTTTGCTTGTTCTTTGTTCAGTAAAGTTACTAGCAGTGGGTAGTCAGAAATTTTGCTAAAGTAAGAGTAGCGGTACTTCATAAAAATATTACTCCATAAAAGTAAAACATGTGAAATAAAATTACTCCTAGAAGTAGTTTTTTCCCCCCAAAAAATGTCTCAAGTAAATGTAACTAGTTACTACTCACCTCGGATTCAATGTTGGGTTGGGGACAAAATCTCTGAGGTTTTGTAACTAATAAAAGATCATTTTATTTTAAGGCTAATTACACATCTTTGCAGGGGTGCCAACAAACGTGGTAAGCACTAAGCAAAAAAAAAAATTTTTTCAATTCAACATCTACAAAGATTACAATGTTACCATGGGTACATAGTTATCTGAAAAGTCTGACCTATTGTTTCTTCTCCTTCTTGAAGACAGACAATCACTATTGTAAAACATAGTATAAAATTTAAGCTGTTAGAGATGATATGGTTCAGGGAAGGACACCCCAAGTGTACAACAACAAAGTAGATCCTCACTGGATTATTTATACATCATAAAGTTGATAGCAGATCCACTAACTATAGGGGTAGCCAGATTTACTTTCTACAATTAAAGGTTTCTGTCATTTGTCAATTAAGCCTCACACTTTCTCAGTCATGTAGTTAAATGTAAGGGCATAAGTACAGTACCTTACAAAAGAATTGAAACCATGGTACTTATACATTTGGTAACATCACAGCGACACACTTTAGTGTTTATTTAGAATGCTAGACAATGGCAAGCTAGTGCATAATAGTGAATTGGGAGGAAAATGATACCTAGTATGCAAACTTTATATATCAATCATACTAAAAATCAGAAAACTGTTATCCATTTGTATTCAGCCAACCTGACTCAGTACTTTGAATGATTACCTTTCACTGTAGTTACAATTAGAAGTATTTTGAGGTACTGTATGTCTCCAACAGCTTTGCACATTTAGAGGGCGAAAATTTAGCTGTTATTTGCAAAACAGCTCACATTCACTCTTTTTGGCAGGAGATCGTCTCAGGGCATTCATTTTCAAGTATTGCCAAAGATTCTCAATTGGAAATAGGTTTAGACTCTGACTGGGCCATTAAAAAAAGAAAAAGAATAAACTTTGGCCTAAACCAGTGGTGTCCAAAGTCAGTCCACAAGGGTCGGTATCCTGCATGTATTAAGTAATTCCCTGCTTCAACACATTCGAATCAAATGAGGGTTCATTATCAGGCGTATGCAGTAGTTTGACATGCTGAGAAGGTAGTTAGACCATTTGACTCAGCTGTGTTGGAGCAGAGACACATCTAAAGCTGGTAGGACACTATGGAAAGCCATTTGAACAGTTATTAGATATATGTGATATCCAAATTTAAGTCCATGTACTAGTACACACTTTGTCCTCACTAGTAAGACAATTTGGATCACTAGTATAACGACTAGGGTGGACCAGTATAACGACTGTCTTTTTTCTACAACTAGAGCCCCTTTTGGCCTACTAGTATGCAATCAAACCTTACAAGTAAACTGCTGAGCTGCACTAGTGACACTACTGAACCTAACTAATAGGCATGTGTCATGCACTAGTAGCCTCCTGGACCCTACTAGTATAGCCAAAATGCCCACTAGTAGCACTAGTAAGGCATTTTTGACCTCACTAGTGCTACTAGCAAAAGACAAAATGTGCAGTAGTAGTAGTAGTGTGGTGTGTTTTCCCTTACTAGTACTACTAGTAACAACGAGGATGCTCACAAGTAGTACTAGTGAAAGCCAAAATGTCCACTAGTAGTACTAGTGGACATTTTGGGCCGTACTAGTTGTACTAGTAAGCTTAAACACACCCCACTAGTACTACAAGTGGACTTTTTTGATATCACTAGTGCTACTTGTAAGGGCCAGAGCAACCATTAGGAGCACTAGTTGGGGTATTTAGGATCTTACAAGTGCTACTAGTGAAGGCAAAAGTGTCCACTAGTAGTACAAGTAAGGATCCAACTATCCACTAGTAGCACTAGTCGAATTAATTCAACAAAATGCTAGTGAGGAGGTGTGGACAGCATGCACTAAAGCTTATTCCTATTGGCTCTTTAAGTTTAAGCTGCTACAGCAAATAACAGCTAGTACTGATTGGAAAAGAAAAAAATGAAATTGTAACTGGTAGTCTTACCTTTTTACATATCCTGCGCACTAGTTGACATCTGTGTGCTATTAGTACTACTAATGAAGCACTAGATGTTAACTAATAGAAATTTATGATGTCACTAGTAGGACTAGTGGTTAAGAATTGTCCAGTAGTGCACGTTTTGCCTCACTAGTAAGATGTAGCTGTCCTACTAGTATGCCAAAGTTGTCCTACTAGTGTGCAGAAATGTCCCACATGTTACAGAAATGTTGCACTTGTAGTGTGTAGCTGCATACTACTGGCGTGCTAGTTGCGAACTAGTGATACGCAGATGCACACTAGTACAGCCAAAGCCTTTACATGTGACGTTCAGAAGCTCACTATTGAGACAAATTTCCTTCTACTAGTTACACTAGTAAAAACAAAACCGTGCCACTATTAACACTAGTGAGCATTTTTGATGTCACTAGTACTACTAGTAAGGTGTAAAAGCCCCCTACTTGTGCTACTAGTGGATATTTTGCCACTTACTAGTGCTACTATTGCACATTTTGGCCCTTACTAGTATTACTAGTAAAGTAAAACATGCCTCACTAGTAAAACTAGTTGACACGTTGGCCTTTTTCTTGTAGTACTATTAATATGATAATAGTCTCACTAGTGCTACTAGTAGACTGTTTGGCTGTTACTAGTTGTATTAGTAAGGTAAAACACATCCTCACTAGAACTACTAGTGGACATTTTGGCTTTCACTAGTAATACTAGTGAGCATCTTCGCTGTTACTAGTAGTACTAGTAAGAAAAAACAAACCCCACTAGCACTACTAGTGGACATTTTGTATCTTACCAGTAGCACCAGTGAGGTCAAAATGCCTTACTAATACTACTAGTGGGCCTTTTTTGCAATATCAGTAGGGTCCAGGAGGCTACTAGTGCGTGACACATGCCTACTAGTTGGGTCTAGTAGTGTCACTAGTGCAGAACAGTATTTTGCTAGCAATGTTTGGTTGCACACTAGTAGACCAAAAGTGGCTCTAGAAGTAGAAAAAAGACAGTCGTTATACTGGTCCACCCTAGTCGTTATACTAGTGATCCAAATTGTCTTACTAGTGAGGACAAAGTGTGTACTAGTACATGGACTTAAAGTTGGATATCAAAGATATATAATAAATCCTCAAACGGCTTTCCATAGGACACCAGTCATGCATGGCCTGAACCATTCCATTGTGATGTTTAGGGTTTCCATCCTGCTAGAAGATTAACTTCTGCCCCAGTCTCAAGTCCTTAACAGCATTTAACAGCTTTTCTTTTCTGATTTGCCCTGTATTTAGCTCAATCTATCTTCCGATACACTCTGACTGGCTTTGTTGTCCCTCCTAAAGAAAACAATTCCCAGAGCACAATGCTGCCACCACTACAATTTATTGTCATGTTCTCTTTAGGATGATGTGCAGTGCTATTTTGTCACAGTGTTTTTGCATCCTGGCCTCAAAGTTCAATTTTGGTTGCATTTGACCACAGCAATTTCTTCCACATTTTCAGTTTCTTAACAAAACTGCTGTTTTTATACTGAGCATAATATAAAAACATGTGGAAAGCTATTAATTATTTATTAATTAGATGACTTCTGAAGGCAATTAGTCACACTTGATCTTATTTAGGGGTGTCAGAAGAAATGACAGATTTTAATCTGTACAAAATATTGGAAACCTCATAATTCTCCTACTACTTCATAATTGTGCATTAATTTGTAATGGTATGTCAAATAAATTCCAACTAAAATGCATCTAAGTTTGTGGTAATGTAATAAAATGGTAAAACGGGTATTGTATGCACCCTGACAATTTTAGAAAATATAAACATATTTTGAACTCATGCATGACGAAAAAGGTTTGGGTATAGTTGAAATGTAATAAAATATGTTTATTTTAGTTAGGAAACTACTGACAGCTGTCTAGACTTGTCCGACCCTTCAAAGTGAGTCATATCAGGATATAAAGACGACAGCCTTCATTCTCAAGACCTGGGGTGGGAAAACCAGCTCAAAAAAAGCAGGAAGAAAAAAATCTTTAAATGTTGCTCATATCAAGCAACAGGACCCCAAGAAGGCGTAGGTTAGAAATTTGATAACACAGCTAGAATTGAGTGATAAATAAGCCATTTTTTTCAGGTGGAGTTGTGTATCAAATTCAATGAATATAAATGTCAGTCTCTGATCATCAGGGATGTGTCACAAGAAAGCCCTCTCTTTTCCAACACACAAATATCTCATCACACTGCTTCATGATACTAAGGTTGACTTTCACAATGCTCCTTATCAAATTAGGCATCAGCTGGGGGTAGTGGGGGGGTCACTTATCTTTTTATTTATTAGGGAACATTTATGGCTAATAAGAGGCAGCAGTGGATTTACCATGGGAAGTTAAAATTTGATCTTTCACACACTGAGTAATGAAATCT
The DNA here is from genome assembly GCA_963556495.2 of Valencia hispanica. Taxonomy (NCBI): domain Eukaryota; kingdom Metazoa; phylum Chordata; class Actinopteri; order Cyprinodontiformes; family Valenciidae; genus Valencia; species Valencia hispanica. Next base: position 16,024,341 of record OY747712.1, on the reverse strand, counting down.
TCACACACTACTATGAGGTAATGCAGGCTTGTAGAACAATCTTTTAAAATGCATATAATTTCAAAACCACTTTATCCTAAAGCACAAATTTCTGCAAGTAGGGTGTAAATGCAGCACAACTCATTATAGCCCATGTTCAGAGTGTGATATTACCAAATATCATCTTCAACTCCTGTTTTCCTTTTTTCCCATATCTCTGCCTCAGTTATACTACTCAAAATGCGACGAGTAGCTCCGGAATGCAATAATTTCACTGGGAAAAAATACGAGGTCAGATTCTATATTAAAAGTCATAAATATTTAAGCACCTCTTCATATACAGGGAGAGGAAGAGCCACATCACCTCTATCCGTCTCCCACCCCTTCCTCCATCTCTTTCCCTTCACTTCTTCTTAAACCCCTGAAACACCCCCTTGTGTCTGCTTGCATCCCGTCCCCTGGGCAGATCAAGCATAGCAGAGTGTTTTAAAAGTCAGCAGACGGCCTGTCGTGCCCCGTGGCTCGTAATGGTTATCAACTCCCCCTGCTAGACTCTTAAAAATCATGCTGGATGGGTTTCATTCATTTTATAGTAATCCTGCTTAAGTAAGGCTTTTGCCCCCTGTCTCCGATTGTGACTTTCTAAATTCAATGTGACTCCTATATAGGGGTCACATCCCATAGTAAAACTATCTACAACCGCTTAAAAAGAAAAATAAATGATAAGAAAACATCTTGATGAAACAGTGTGGTGCTTATTTTGTTGTTTATCTTTGAAGAATTTTGCACCTGGTGAGGATTTATGCATGTACACACACACACACACACACACACACACACACACCCACACACACACACACACACGCACACAATGCCTTCTCTTTGTGTTTATTGATTGCATTGACTTCCAAGCAATCACTTCTGATCTGCTGCCAATTTAGGCAGACTGATGTTCAGCTTTGGTTTGCTCTGGCTGATGAGAGCAACGATAAATGGATAAATTCTCCCAACATCCTCAGAGCCAAAAGCCAACCCCTCAAGATGAGTCACAGTGGGATCCACTGGCAAGCAGAGGCCCGTCTGTGTGGGAACATGTTTTTTCCTTTCCTTCTTCAGATTCTAACTTCTCTCTAAGACCTCCATTCAAGGTCTTATCCTTTTCTGTTTTAGTCGCTTAACTGTTTCTCTGTGTGTGTCCCAAATGCAAGCCAGTGTACTCGAACCACCTGCACATAAAAACTCTATTCCTGCTCCACCTTTAACTTCACCAACAACACCAGCCACATTAGCTCACTTGTTATTTGCAGCAATAATCCCCCCCCCCCCAGCACTTTTCTGCACATGAACCACAATTTCACTGAGGGGATGTGAGTGATGTGGGGACAGTGTGACGGTCCTGCTGCCACAGCCAGACAGCCTATGAAATATTCTGCGCCATGTATAATTCAAAGTTCTTCTGGTCATCTAACATGCAAAGAAGCACACATCATATTAGCAACAGGGGGGGGGGGGGGGGGGGGGGACGTAAAACTCCAAAAGCTGTGGGGTTTTTTTGTTTTGTTTTTTATGGAGGTTGGAATAGTAGGTGCGTTATGGACTTTCCATAGTAATGCATGTAAAACCAAGTATAATATATAAAATTTAAAATACAGAAGGACCTGAGGAGATATTGTATTGAAGCTTGTAATTTTCTTTCCAAAATCTTACACTAATATTCAGAATTGGTTTAAAAAATATATACATTAGTGACTAAGTAAATAACTATTATAACTAACTAAATAACTACAATTAATTTTTGTTTTAAGACTGTCCTTTCCTCGATATGGATATTTAACTTGCACTTTAATATTCATTAACATGTGCATACAAAAATAGCACATTGGGTTATAAATAAAACTTGCATTAAATTTTATATTTTCCTTTGATAAGTGTACAAACTGTGATGACCATTTAAAAGTAGTATGCAACAAACAAACAAGCAAATAAACAAATAAGGTTTGCACTGCAAGAAAATTGTCCTTTCTGTTTTAAATACATTAACAATTTTAAGGGGTGGCCATTGCTGCCCTTTGTGGCGGCTTGTTGGTTGCGCCACTGGCAACGCTAAAGAAAATCGGCACATATTTTGTGTAACTCTAAAACAGTATGCGCAACTAACGAAAATGTGCGTTTCTAGTTTGGTCATATACTCAAATGTACATCCAATAATCAACTACTTGATAAATCTTAATCTCAGCAATCAGAGGATTTTTTAATGTTCCGAATCAGAATTTTCCGTAGAGGTACACCTAGACATTGCTTTACAAACCTTTTGCGCAACAGGTTTTTGAGGCATTATTTGTTTTACTAAATAATTGATGAACTGATGCATACTAATGCAGGTTATGAATTTCAACAGTCTTTAAAAGGATAAATCAATAAAACTATATTTACTGAGAGATGCTGTATAAATACATTGTTTCAGTTACAGTTTCAGTTACAGCATAACACTTACGCCTTTTAATAAGCTCACTATAAAAACAGAAAGCCAATTAAAAACAGATCATCTCCATCAGACGGCACTGTATAAGCCACAAAATGCAAAGGCGACCAAAATACTCACATTTTAATTGCGCTCCCAGGACGAGCTGCTTAAGTTATTTACAGCATTAGCTAAACAGATTCTCATTCAAAGCTTAAAGCCTTTTCTGTGGTGTCTATTTTTCTCTAATAGTAGCGAAATGATCGCGTGGCAAAAAAGTAAGGCTGGCGTATAACGCGTAAATTCACACGGAGACCTGCGACGTTTCTGTTTGCTCTAACTTTCCTTCAACTTTTCTGTCTCACTAACTACGCGTACTTTCATCCGATCACCACATCTTTTCTCTCGCTCACACAGGACCTTTCCGAACATCGACTGTCCACCACTCAAGACTTTATACAGCAATGCAGCTTATTGGCGCTGTGTTCATTGGAATGCCACACAGAAAAATGCGCCCCCAGGCCCCCCAAGCCGCTGTATCAGCTGAGGGGATTCACTTCATAGCCTCCAGATTTATGAACGTACATCCGGAATGAGAGCGATACTTGGGGGGTAGGTTGTTTGATTTCTCAGCTCAGGCGAGCTGCGAACAGGGGAGAGGAGAGAGATAAGCATCACTCTCAAATGAAGCCACAATGTCCAGTTTCACGTGAATGCTCCGCCGGGTCCTAAAGATAATAGTGAAAAGCAAACGAATCTAAACCTCAACTACTCCAGAAGAAGTGGTGGTTAGTTCTCATTTCTGTGCAAAATTGCGCACGATATTCTTTATATTTATTACGAAAGTTCTATGTTTGCTATTTTTCCAACTTAAAAAGTCCATCTTATAAAATTATTATTGTTTTATATTTTGATATGTGATTAAATTTATAATTCATGTTATTTACTTTTTTTTTCATTTTTTAAATTTTAATAATTTTAATCAAATTAAATATTTGGAGCATATGGGACATGCAGAAACGCATGTTTGACCATCACTAATAACAGTGTGGCTCATGCCTTTGCAGCTAAGTCCAACTCTATAGCAACTCAGACATCTGTCATCGAATGTATTCTAGTACTACATGAATGTGAGAGGTGATTAAACCACAACAGTTGTATGCCTCACTGTGTTTATCAGCGTGTGTTCCCGGACATTTGACCTGTGAGTAAACTGTAACTGAGTTTGTTTGGGTTTTGTTTTTTGTTTTTTTACAAACATAAAAAAAAAAAAAAAAAAAGAAACGGAGTAAAGCTATCCAAAATACAACGCGTGTCCTAACCCAGGCATTCAACATGTAAGTTTCATAAAACGATCGGAGACTGTTTAGAATTCAATAAAATTATTTAGTCTAATTTAGGCTGGAGTCTGATCTTTTGCATCTGCGCTGATAACCCTTTCAGATCACAAACACTCCTTGTTTCGTATGTAACGCCTTAAGACTCGATGCATTCCAGAACAAACAAGAAAAAAAAAAGCTCTTACCTTGCATGCAAGAATGTAGAGATTCAGGTCGAACAAAGCCCGATCAAGAGCAAGAGGGAAAAAGATTGTCCTGAATCTGTGGAGTAATTAATCGGTGGGTTTTTTTTTCTGGAAGCAGCACTGAAAGAACAAGTAGGCGCGCCTGCCGGGCTCCCTTGGCGCGGAGTCACAGATGTCACCCTCTCCCACTACAGGGTGCCGAGCAGCGCGGCGAACAGCCATGCTGACAGCTCGCTTTGAATACGCATTTTAATTGTGCCGTAATGCCAAACTGCTACAGATTACCACACGATAAGAGCAGCCGCGCCCAGCTGAAGGTCATCACAGTCACTGAGCAAGATCCGTATCCCACTCGTTGGTGCTGCTGCACACAGTTCCAAACTATACGAATTTTCAGAAGGATAAGCCATTCTTTTTTATTTTATTAAACCCTTTTCTTTTTAGGTACTTTTGTACCTGATACCTTCTTATTCAGGCCATATAGAATGTTTATTAAGAAATCCGCCAAGCGTTCTCTTAAAAAACTGTTTTTGAAGCTTTTCCGTTGCATTCAGCACCATGGACAGTTTCGTTTAGTCCACAATCATTGCAGTTTGAGTTTCAGTGCGATTTCTTAAAGTGTTTAGTAATTCAGTTGAGTTTTAACTAACTTGTTAAGTGTTTTTGTATTTATCTTTTCTCTATCTGCTTTATGTTTATCTTGTCCTTAACTTTATTATTGTATTGTGTTTTCAGGAATTACTTCACCGCTTTCTTTCTTATTCAACCTCAGACTTTATTGTTTTGTTAAGCATTATTTATTACGTTTGATTGTTTTTTATTACTGTTGTGCTGCACAAAACATTTTTTTTACCAAGGAATCTGATGTTTCACTGACTAGCTTGTTGACTTTGAAAACCTCACTTAAACCTCACTTATGGTCATGGGCTGTGCCTTTGTCGTGGGGTTAGGAGCTCTATCGCTCAGGTGGAGCCCAGTCCAGAGCTGCTGCTCCTCTTAAGCGAAAGAAGGCAGTGGATGCATCTGATTAGCACATGCCTCTGGGAGGAGTGCTCTACTCAAATCCAGAATCATTTGGCCTTGGGATGCCTTGAGATCCACCAGAATGACTGGAGAGTGTGGCTGAAGAGAGGGATGTCTGGACCTCCTTCATGGACAAGTTAAAACCATGACCTGGTGGATTGACCTATACTGTATCATTTAAGTTCCATAAGGAGGGAGAGGGACACAGACAGACAGACAGACAGACAGACAGACAGACAGACAGACAGACAGACAGACAGACAGACAGACAGACAGACAGACAGACAGACAGACAGACAGACAGACAGACAGACAAGTTGTACTCAGAGAACTGATCCAACTTATTAAAACTGGCTGGTTTCCTGGAGTTTAAGCATTATCCACACATTATCAATACATTTGAGCCATTTGAGGGTCATTTCTAGATGCTTAAACTTTATTCATTTCAAAGCCAGTTTTGTTGTTTGTCAGGCATCATTGGCTTGTTGAACTTGTAACAGTCTTCAGGCTTACCAATGTAGCTGTTGATTTATGGTGAAGCTTAAGAAGAAGTGATCCTCTGTTTTTACTATTCCACCCACATTCGGGAGACACAAGTACCACTGGCAGCTAAACAGACCCTTTAGCATTATACTACCATCACCATGCCTCCTGGTTGGTACAGTGTTCCTAGATTTGAAAGGTTTACCATGACACCCCAAAGCCTATCAAGTTTTATTTTGCAAAATTCTTGAATCTTCCATGAAAATTTTCTCCAGTTCAGTATTGGGCTTGGGCTTGTACAACGGGTCCAATCTCAGCCCAATTTGAAATTTGTTGACGAGGCCCAAAAGCCGAGTCCAGTTCCACCTCAGTCATTTCTGCTAAGAAGAGTGGTCAAATAATCTTCAAATGGCTAAAATTAATGACATACATTGTTAATGACGACCGCACGCTAATTAGTCTGACCAGAACTGTAGACAGACAAACATAATCTGCCCTAAATCACACCAGGAATCCCTTCATATTTTCCTCCACTCCATAACTCATCCACTGTTTTTCAGCTGAACGCAACAGTGGATGACAAGGATCCAGAGGTGGAGTCTGCCCTCTCACCATCTGCATGTCCTTTCCCTCTGCACCACAGAGAGCCCTGGGGCTGACAGAGATGGAGGGTTTGCTGTTTCATTCCGCTCCCAGGGGTCTATTGATGGTTTCAAAGTGGAGTCCACCTGCCAAAGCTTTAATCATCCGTGACCCCAGCTGCATGTTGGAAGACCAACGAACGGTGGCGGGGCTGGGATCACACGGCGTCTTTCTTGGATGTGTGAGCAGTCAAGAAAAAGGAAGCGAAGACAGGCATAAAGAGATGAAGAAAGACTTCGAACCTGCAGAGTTAAGAATAAGTTTTTTGAGGTAATGTCTCTATACGCTCATGGAGGCTTGAAATAACACTGATTTAGATACCGTGTATATTTGGATTTCCTTTCTTCATGATTAATTTATTTGGTCTAAATGTATCATTAGTGTATTTAATTTCAAACCTAAAGGTGGACCACTGTGAATCAGCACGTAGGCACTACTCACGGCTGCCAAATTAATTCAATTTATTCAAAAGGCTTTCTTAAGGCCAAGGTTGTAATCATGGAATGCAATTAGATGGGACATAAATATTAGATGACTTCACTTGCAAGTCCCTGTGAATGGCAACCAAGTATTTTTAAGCTAGCATTGATTTCTATAGATATCAGGTGCTCGTGGCTATAATAAAATGAGAATTGACTCATAGTACTGTGCAAAAGTCTCAAAGATTCTGAGAGGTCTTAGTTTGGTTTCAAGAAGACTTTAAAAAAATGCAATACAGTCTTAAGCAAAATGCCTTTTTTGTTGAACACTGACTTCATTTTTGCTGGTTTTCAGTGCAGTGTGAGGTGATAACTTGCACCAAGGCATTGGACTGTGAATATTTGCTTCCTTACAGTTTTTCCTTTTATTCAACTGTAAAAGATAAGTTCCAGATAATTAAACATAGAAAACCCTATATATAAAAACACATTTATTGCAGTTACACTAGCTAAACTAAGTTCTGATTGCTTCCTGAACTGTGGAATCAATAAATCACTTTATTTGAATCTGACTAACAAAAAGGCTGGCTAAAAATCTCAACAAACAACACATCATGCCCAATCTGAAAATATGAAAGTACTTTGAGGCTTTGTTATTCTAGTAAACCACAGTGAGAAAACACTGCTGTTGAACCTTCTCATGAGTCGCTGGCCTACCAAAATAACTTCAAGAGCACATCACTGACTCGTCCAGGAGGTTAAATGAAAACCCAGAACATCTAAAGCAATGATTCAACATGTCCTCTCAGGGAGACTAAACCAAACACAACCCATGCTTGACACAGGAGAAATCCGTAAAAAAGGGACTTTATTTAAGCGGCGGCACTGGACGAGGGGCAAATATTTCAGGTGAGTCTTAGGTAGCAGGATTTTGGATAAGTTTCTGAGGAAGACAGAGTTGAGGTGTTCACACTGATCCAGGATGAGTGGAGCTTGAGAGTTAAGTAAGCCCTGTGCAGATGTGGCTCGCAGACTGCGTGGGTCTTGGATCCCCCCGCCCACCCCTTTTTCTCTGCAGGTTAGGCTGTCGGGGTGAGTGTCTTGAGGGTGGACAGACAGGTGAGGTAGAGAGTTCTGTTTGCTGAATTCCGGGATGGCAGTCACAGAAGCGGCACCAACCTGGTCTGGAGGAAGCAGACTCCTTTCAGCGAGAAGTACAGCGATGAGGGAGGCTTGGGAACTACCACGGAGATCAACAGGGCCAACAACCAACAACGGAGATGACTCAGGAGAAACAGAGTGTCACCTTCTCCAGGAGTTGCAGGGGAGAACAACAAACAGGTGAGGTTAAATTCTTTAAAGACTGCTTATTTGGGGGGGGGGGGTTATTTAACCCCTTAACGTTTTTACCTCCTGTTGGCAGTGTGTTAAATATTTCCGGGTCAAAGCAGCCCTTTCTGACTCACTATGTACATATTCCTATTATACATAATTTAAAAAGGGACTGGCTGAGGTAGGTTATGGAGTATTTCCGAACGATCGCTCTATTCTAGATCGGTGGTCAGAACGTTTGTTTGTGTTCTCCAAAAGGAGCCTCAGTTGATTCACTGTCACGACCCTGTGTATCTGCTTGTGTATGTGAGTGAGCCATCTTCCTTTATAGAAATCATTGTCGCACAGCTGTGGTTAAGTCTCGCTGATTGTAAATTCCTTTCTTGTATGTATTTCTCCGATTAGCGCACTTCTTCTTCTTGATAATTATTCATGGCTGGCAAACAACGAATTGGTGCGTTACTGGCACCAACTAGTAAGAAGCATAGAACAGAAAGTCATTTTAGGGTCATGTCCATTCTGGATCCTTCTAAGGACCCCTCCTCCCTGGTTTGCACAGGACGGGTCCTTCCTCAACCGGTCGGTCTAGCCTTCAGATTAATTCCTCTGCGAATATCTTGTTGCCTAGCAACCGTGACAACGCTAAACACAAGCTGGTAAAAATGGAGCTAGAAATCTTCCAGTTTTCTTATGATGTTTTGTTTTGTTTTATTCTAGAGGAGCTACAGCAGTTTTACCGTCGCTGGCATGCTTTATATCTCCGGCTGAGAGGTAATCATATTTTATTTACTGCTACAGAATCACAAGTTAATTTCAGCTAGTTTTATGGATAATTTCAGCAACTGAGTGACCTGTGATCAAATGTACACACTTATCATATACTATTTAAAAACTAAATATTACATTATAACACTTTCTAGTATTCAGTTGATTTAAAAAAATCTTTGTGTGCAGAATACATACACACACACGCACGCACACACGCAAACACACACACACACGTATACACAAATTTCCTTTTGGGATCAATGAGGTATTTTTGAATTTGAGTATATATTTTTACCTGGTGATGTCTTGCAAATCTGCACTTTCTGAATAAGAAACTGAATTGATTTTTTTAAACAACCAGTGCAACAATAACTTATAATATTTTTATGTTTTTAACACCATTGCAGGTCATAACAGCATGCGCTCTTCTCCACATCTGCCTCAGTGGCGGTGAGATTGTGGCACCTGGGGATGAGCTTGAAGATTATGTAGCAGAGGATGAGGCTGGTTTGGAGAAATCAGCGATGCTTTCTGGTGGGACAAACTGTCTTCTAAACATGTCTTAATGATATGGCCGTTGATTGAGTCAGCTCAGGACGACGCAGTGGACAGTGTGAAGAAGCTACCCTAAGCCCTCTCTGCAGACCAACCTGCATGATGTTCCCCTCGTCAACCAGAAAAGACGTCTCAGCTGGAAGTCTCAGTTGGAACACTCCATCCACATCTCTGATCTTTATTCTGCTGATCCAGTAAAACTGCCTGTTTATTTTAATAAAGCTTAAAGAACGGTCCAGGAAGAGGTCATTCAGGTTAATCCTGCATGAATAACTACGAATAACTACACAATAATTTATCCTCATGTCAATTTTTGCTGTTTCTTTTTCAATAGTCATTTTAAATTGTTCAAAGTAAGCTTTATGTTCATGTCTTTAAAAAACTTTAATAATAATGTAACTGTCAATAAAATGACTTAATATTTACTTTTTTTTAAATTTATTTATAACAACCATTGAACAACTAAATAACCAATGTGACTAAAACATAAATTGACAGTCTATCCATCCGGTCCCTCCTCTCCTCTGCTCAGCCTTCCTTTGCTGATTCATGTCCTAAACAAGAAATCAAAAAACAATTTACAAAAAGAGCAACACAAAAACTTTTAAGAAAATCTATATTTATTAACACAATCAGTAATAAATTATGTATTTCACGCACTGCTGCACATGCACATACAGTACTTTTTTATAAAAAAAGGGGTGACATTCCTCTCCAGATCCACCAGAATTGTCTTCATAAAATAAATATAAAATAAGTGAAGATGCAGAACATGGCAACTATGTTAATTCATTAATTAACACAAGAGATCACATACTAAGATCACAGGTTATGTAGTTTTTGAGGCTTAATAAGACTCCTTTAAGGTGTGTAACTGGATTTAGTCTTCTATCTCCATGCCACCGTGGCCCAATTTTGCCCCGCTAAAGAGGTAATAATTTCTCCCAAAAGGAGTGGTCTTTTTCCTTTAATTGCAAAAACCGACATCAGCTGTATATAAGGGGGGCAATACATGGAGAACCATTAGCTTAACATATGAGCTCGTTTACGAGTGTTGATTAACAAAATAATATTAAAATACATGTCTATACCAACAACAAAAGCCAAACAACACAACCGCTTTAAGTTTTTAAGTTTGTAATTTTTGTACCACCAGATTGTACCACCTCCCACTTTGCCTGCCGCTTCGTTGTTGCTGGAACAAAAATCTGCCGTTCAGCCCGCAATGCATTTTGGGATATGGAGAGCATTGAAGGATACACTGGACCCATCTTTCAAATCAGGGAAAAGAAGGATGCATTTGTGGGCCGCATTTGAAGGATTTTCGAATTTGGACAGTCTCACAGCACTGTGACGTAACTGTCCTTAAAATCCGGCCTTCAAGGATGCAGCATTTGGACACAGCCTTAGCAAACTACTGTACCAAAGTGTCTTCTTTTACCGCCTCCAAAACTCCCGATTAGTAAGCTATTGCACACTCTGTTGGTTGTCCCCTTTTATGTTGCTATCCTAATTAGAGCGGATCTGCTGCAGCTGGTGCCGCACTTGCGTGTCACCTGCCTGGTGCAGCCCTTGCCTGTCACACCCTGTAAGGAAAGGAAAGGTGAGGAGAAACACCAATCTGCACACATTTACATAGAACCCAACACAACAAAAAAGAATACAAAGGTCCGTGTCACATTTCCATAAAAAACATCTTAATTATCTCCTAGATTTAGGGGAAAATATTATGTGAATTGTCAAGGCAACACGAAAACTTTTTGTAAGGTGTACGTCTTGTTGATAAATAGAATATAATACTGACAGTGAAATATGGTGGTATTATAAGGTTCCAGGGCTGCCTTCTTGACACAGATGATCTTTCGTAACTGATAGACCCACAAATTCTGCTTTCCAGAATATCTTGTGTGATCAGTTTTAAAGTTTTACCCCAGTCTCAATTTTTGCTCAGACACCAACAGGATGCAAACCAGGACTGTATCTTCCATATTCTTTCATAATTCCTGACTAACCTCTCTGCCCCTGCTTAAGAGAAGAATACCTACAGCATGATGATGTCACTATCACGTTTCACAGTGGGGATGGTGTGTCTTGCATTGTGGAAAAGCTTGGTTTTGGTCCCATCTAACTCCAGCACCTTGTTCCTAATATTCGCTGTGTCCTATACATTTTCCCAAGTGGATATTAGCAGGTCCTGCAGACACATGTTAGGTGGATTTTTAAGGCAATAGTTTGTACTTGACTTTATTTAGCGGTGTACGAGCAAAGGAGGCTAAAGACAAATGCAAGCTGCACATTTTAGAATTTTCTTTGTAAAATGTTTTGAAGGCTATATATCATCTTTTATTCAATCTAAATTGTGCATTACTTTGTATGTTTATCACATAAAGTTTCAATCAAACATATGGAAACTTGCAGCTGTAAAAAGTGTGGGGTTTTGACATTGTCTAGTGGCAGCTTATCGGCCAGAGAGACAACCAGAACTAGTGAATTTGAGTGCATAAAAAGTATCTGTGTGCAAGGAATATGTGATGCCTTCTGGAGAGTAAACCAGTCACTGCAAGCTGGTTTATAGGAGGAAGTGATCAGGGCAAGGAAGGAGATGGGACAGTTGGGAATCACTCTTAACGAATTAGTTAATGTGCTGTAGCGCAGTTCTGTAATAATCCTTTTTGTCTGTGTGCTTGTGCATTTTTTGGCATGTTTCTTTAAGTCAGAGTAATGCTAATTTGCAACACTGAAAATTGTAAACAACTTGCAGGCTTACTTCATACCAGATAAATCTGGCTATAATTACTCTATCCTAAAATTCATAGTTTATAGACTACCAGATACATTGATAACCCATGTCTGCTTGGGCCATTGACTGTATAAATAATGGACAGCGTTTCCGCACTCCTCCCCGTTGACCAAAATGACCACGTTCATGGGGGAAATCATGGCGGATTTACAGACTCCTCCTCCCCGGTTCTGACGCAGCATGTTCCTAAAAAGGGCAAAAGGGCGGGATCTTCACTGTAGACTCGGCCCTGCTTGGCCCTCGCGGGGCGTGTATTTCTGTCGTAGTCCCGCCCATTCTGCTCCCGCGCCTTTAGCTCTGATGCTAAACCTGGCTAGCTAAGCTAAAGGCTAATCCGCTCATTGACTGTATATATATAGCGCTCCCGCTTCATTCTCCTGCAGCCATCTGTGCGCTCCAACGGCTCTCTTTTCCCCCCAATCTCATAAGGTAAGAACTTATAACTTAAAATAATTATTAAGATGTAGTGTTACTATAATTACAGTCGAACGAAATACAGCAATTTAAACTGAATTAGGACAACGTGATATCGAAGACAATTGGATAAAAAAAAGTCTGGAGACAGATTGCTGTCAAAATGTATGTAAAGCCGAGTGGAGGATGTTTATCAGCCTAGTCTAATCTGCAATATGTTTACATGTGTGTAACATTGACTGTATATATATATATATATATATATATAGTGTATAATAATAGTGTAGGCTATAACAATGTGTTAAGTATTAAATTCCCTGTATGAAAAGTGCGTGCACTGTTTGTGTTGAATGCGTGTGGATGAAAGTGCCTCGTGTGTGCTGCTATGAATGGATTAATATGGTAATAATTGTCATCTAATAATGATTTAAATTATACTCCCCAGAAATGAATACAAATAAGGCCAATGTCGACAATATCCTGATACATGCTTGGGCATGATTAAAGAGTAAATTAAATTAAATGGAGTTCCTCCATCAAGTATCAGATAATAAACAGGTTCTGACCTCTTCTAAAATTACTCCAAGATGTATTATTTGTTATTTATTTTATTAGTGCCTATCTCCAGCGGTCAAGGGGCGAGGTACACCCTGGACAGGTTGTCAGTCCATTGCAGGGCAACACAGAGACATACAGGACAAACAACCATACACTCATACCTGATGGCAATTTAGAGAGACCAATTGACCTAAAAGTCATGTTTTTGGACTGTGGGAGGAAGCCGGAGTACCCGGGGAGATGCACACACATGCACAGGCTGGGATTCGAACCCAGGACCTTCTTGCTGCAAGGCATCAGTGCTACCAACTGCGATAACCTGAAATTTCAGCTATACTTGGATTTTCATGAGTTTTGCACATTTGGATCCATCAGGATAAGAAACATTTGGAAAGGTTTATCATCATAGCTGTTTTTAGGAAAAGTGGAAATGTTTGACAATGGTAAATATCAGCTCAAAGTGGATGGAAAGCTGGCCCTTTATGCCAGAAAAAATCTGTCCCAAAACCAGGACACATTAGCAGCTGGAACCCAGAATCTCTCTCCTTTGGAACAGCGGGCAACACACCCAACTCTGTGGGAGATGTGCTAGAATTCACAAAATGATGAATGGTACAGTAATTTTTTTCACCTGTAATTATGAATCAGTTCATCAACAACCCACCTTATTATGTGAAAGGAGACAAAGCAGCCTTTAAAGACAGATAATGAGACGATATCTGTTTCCATCTGACGGATGGGTCAGTTGACACATTCAAAGTGTTTTCTGCTCTCTAACTGGAGGAGAAATTAAATGATGAAATTTAGCATAAATGCACCTGTATGCACTTTGAACAGCATTTTTTTTCTAGGGCTTATTTAAAATTTCATAATAAATGTCCTTGAGTGGATCTTTATTCACAACTGAATCAAAGTGATGGAGGTTTCACAGAACAAAGCTGAAAAGAAGAGAAAAATAAAAGCTTTGGACGTGAAAAATAACAGTCTACAAACCAAAGGAGTCCTTGGATTCCTTTTTTCCTTGATTGTTTTAGGTTTTGATTTACATCTCAACAGACCCATGTGACTTTGTTGACATTTATTGAGAATGGCATGCCAGAAACTCCCATATTCCTTATATTTCCGGAGGTTCTTTTTGCAGTGTCTGAACAAGGTTTTGACTTTTCATGTGAAGCAAAGGGAACTTGAGATTTTTCTTCCGAGATTCATTCTGGACTGACACACTGGTAAAGAGTTTCTCTTCTCCAGTGCATACATACAAATACAAATATGTTAGTAGTGACGTTACAAAAACTGTCCAAAATTATTGAACAGACAAAATAGAAACTGATCAGGTAGGCTGTTTGTGTTCTACAGCCTTCTGTCTTCTCCATATGTCTAGGCTTGAGAGTAGGCCTGCAAAAATATTAAATCTTGCATAACATTGTGGAAAAATGTGCTATCATACTATAAAACTAAATTAGAAATTTTGGGCCTAAATCCAGAAACATATGGTGCCATAAAAACCACACATCAGAGAAAGAACACTATGCCCCCAGTGACATATAGGGGCGGAAGTGACACGCTTTAGGGTTACTTTAATTTCAATGGACCTGGTGTGTTTTTTTTTATCAAGGTAGATTAAATCTCTGACAGTTCTGAAAAAGTGTGATTTCTGACCCAAAACCTTCAGATGTCTGATGGAAAGCTGAAGGGAAAGATGGATTTAATTTTCCAACATTACAGTGAGCCCAGCTATGCTTCTAAATCTGTAAAAAGGTGGCTTAATGTAAGATGGCTTTGGACAAGACAATTACTGTTGTCAAATATTATTGAAACAAGATGTGGGATGCCAATAGAGCCCTACCAATGAATACCAAATGCTGAATTTAAATCAAATTTGTTCTTTCACAAAGTGCTAATTTAAGGGTGTGTGTATACTAGGTAATTGAACATTTCTTAATATTTTATAGATTAGTTGAAAAATGAAAGAATACATCTAACATTGTACTGTGTGTACATAATATTCATCATGTTCTCTTTTTCTTACATTACATAAGTCAGAAATTTTACCTGGGGTGAAATACACTTTTGAGTGTCACAATCTGTTGAAGTGTGTTTTATCCTTATTTTACTTGTATTTCTGTTCCTATGCCTCAGTGCCTGAACTACATGCTCTCCCTCAGCTGTCTCATCTGTTCATCTACTCACCTGTTAAGCCTTCAGTAATCAAACTCCACAACATAAATACTGCTTGGTAGATTATATATTGCCGTTACCCCGTTCGCTCCTGTTAGCCTAGTTTTCTAGTTTTTGAGTTTTGGTTGTTAAAATCTTGCTTCAACATGCTTCTCTTGTCCTTCCTTCTCCATTTGGGTTCATGGCAACTCCAGTATGTGACAGAGATATGAATCTCATGTCAATAGCCTGATTAGGAATAAATCTGCAGAGAAAAATGTCTATGTTCTATGCTTATGTTCCCCACCGTGTTTACCAATAAAAGAGTCCCTGTTTTGTTTTTTTTCTTTGAGAAAAGAAAAAGTAATCTTGTTTATGTTGTTGGAATTTGTTATGAAGTCCAAGGATTGGAATGTAATACAAAGATTCAATACAAAGATACAAAATGATTAATACTGGTTTATAATGATTGTAAAAATCATATACAGCGCAGTTGGTAGCTCTGGCTTGCAACAAGAAGGTACTGGTTTTGAATCCCGGCCTGGGATCCTTCTGCATGGAGTTTGCATGTTCTCTCTGTTCATGCGTGGGTTCCCTCCGGGTACTCCAGCTTCCTCCCACAGTCCAAAATCATAACTGTTTAGTAAATTGGTCTCTCTAAATTGCCCTTAGGTGTGAGTGTTTGCGTACCTGGATGTCTGTGCTGTGTGTCTCTGTGTTGCCCTGCGATGGACAGGTCGGGTGTACCTGTATCTCTCGCCTGATGATTGCTGGAGATAGTGTTTAGTGTACCTTCACTTGACCTCCAATTATCTCTGCAGATTTAGTAAATAGAAAACATCAGGACAATGAAGATTGTTAAGTCTCACTTTAACATAAACTGTAGGTCTGTGTCTGCCACATCCTTGGTTAAAATACCTTATTTAGCAAAATTACTCAAGGTGAGTAGAGCAGCCAAAAATTATACTCAAGTAATAGTCGTGATACTTTATGATATTACTCTAGTAAAAGTAGAAAGTACTGTGTAGAAAAAATAAAAGTAAATGTAACTGAGTAAATGTAACTGGTTACTACGCACATCTCCATTTATGTAACTGTGTCCTTTGATAGGGTGACCTTCATATTGTGTTGTCTGCTGCATTTTGACAGTTTATTTAATATAATGAAGATCATCAGAATCTTTCAGGCCAAACTAATGCTTTCTTGGCTGGACATTCTTGTCTTGGAGCTTTTCAGTTGTGTGACCAGTAGTATACTTCCCAGAAGGCAAGTTAAGATGGATTGCATCCCAGAATCAATTATCTATAAATTGGATTATGTTAAAGTGAACAGTAGTGCTAAATCTGACTTGTGGAGGAAGTCTGAAGACATTCGCCAGAGTGCAACCAGCCAGCACTGGGCCCATGTTAGCATAGCTTAGGACAGACGAAATCTTGCCACTGTCACTAATTAAATCCAAAGCAGTCACTCATTATTATTTTTCTGTTCTCCAAGACAACAAACATCGCTCTGTTTTACTGGCAGAGCTGTGTGGGTGCTGTCTTGCGAGCGGTATTAATTGATTTGTGTTTTCTTGTGTCCTCTTGTTATTCATCATCCGACTATCAATTAAGGCTAGACTGCCTGTACGTCTCATGTACTATGCAATTTGTTTCGGTCTTGTTGTGAGTGGTTCACTATTTTGTAAGTGGAGCATAGGCAGACAAGGTTGTCACTGACCTCTACGTAATCTAGTTTTGATTGAAGATATTATTTGATGATGTGAAGTCCACCTTCTAAAGTTAAGGTGTTCTTAAGTGTAATGACACCGTAGTTTAGCATTAGAATAAAGTAGGTTAATATCCTGGGAGGTTAAGAACC
Source organism: Valencia hispanica (assembly GCA_963556495.2). Taxonomy (NCBI): domain Eukaryota; kingdom Metazoa; phylum Chordata; class Actinopteri; order Cyprinodontiformes; family Valenciidae; genus Valencia; species Valencia hispanica. The sequence goes on along the minus strand of OY747712.1, from coordinate 16,007,365 downwards.
ACAGGGATTCTCGCTGCTTGTACTGAATCCACAATCTCACATCTGAAAAACTCCAGCAAGCTCAAGCAATAACAAGCTTCTTGCTCCAAGGATATTGCCTTGCAAAAGTGTTCAAAATCCCCCACAAACTTCATAGTTTTTTATTGGTATTTTATGTGATAGACCTAAACAAAGTAACCCAAAACTGAGATAGCTGATAGTTTATTAAGTATGACATGCACATCCCCTTTGAACCTGATTAAAAAAAATAAAATCCAGTTCAACCAACCCTCATTCGAAAATTGAAAGGGTATGTAACAGGCCAAAGGGAAATCTTTAATCAGTAAAGCAAACATTAGGCCCATGGTAACTGAGGTATCAAATTCCACATACATAATTGCTGAGAGGATTGATCTTTGAACTCCAACACGGACTCCCCTACTGACCTAAAAATAAAGGTCAACCCAAATTTGCTAGCAGCTGTTCAAATAAGCCAGACTGGTTTTGGCGATTCTGTTTTGTGAACTGATCAAAAATGAAAGTTTAGGGCCTTTCGTTTAGCTTATGTCTGGGGTAGGATGAACAAAGCATACTCTGAAAAGAACACCATGTCTAGAGTGAAACATAACAGTGGCTTGGGAATGTGGTGGGGCTGCTCTGCTTCAGTTGGAACTGGGAAACAGCAGTGTGTAAAGGGAAAGTTAAATTCAATCAAGTATCAATAAATCCTGGTGGAAAATGTCCTGTCTGTGACAACGCTAAAGCTTGGAAGTCACTGGACCTTTAAACAGGACAATAATCATAAGCATTCCTCTTTTTTGATTGACAGTCTCTGGTTGGGTTTGAAAAAGTCAGCTGCATCATGCAAAACCAAGAAAATTAATGATATAAACATTTTTGTCCATAAGAAGAGGGCTAAGATTCCTCAGGAAAGCTGCCAGAAACTGGAGTCTGGCTATGAATCCCATTTGCAGCAGGTCATATGTGCTAAATGATGCTCTACTAAACTCCTTTTAAAAAGGGGTTGAATTCCTTTGAAACTGCAGTATTCATTGAAAGTGTGGTTGTGTCTCAGAGTAAGGTGCTCATTGTATCTTTTATTTATGTTATAAATAAGCTATTTTAAACTGTTGTCGATTTTCCTTCTAAACGGCATCCTTTTATTACTTTCATATTGATTGAGAATTTTAAATGTCTGTTTAACTTTTAACAAACTAAGCAGCAACTTCATAACATCATTAACATATCTAACTGTTGAAAGATTATAAGATTTTTTCAATTATTACTATCTAAATGACTCGCTAGGTTTATTTATTTTACATGCAAACCACATATATTAGTTATTGTCTGACCAACATTTAACATTTATTTTTAAATTGGTCTTTTATTGGTATGGCAGTCTGGAGAGAAGTTGGTTTGTCTTTGCTTCCAATATTAACAGACCCAACTTGCCTCCAGCAAAGGTATTTCATCAGAAACTGGGTGATTAAAAGTTGAGGGAAGGCAGATTTTCGATTGATGGAATGTCTCAGTCACAGGTTTTCTGGAGCACAGCGTGAAAGCACTTTTATGTGTGAGATAGATGTCATTGCACATTTCTTTCTCTGCCAGTCTCGTCTTTCCCCCCACATAAAGACATGATATTTTTGGAGATGGGAGCTACTGTATTTTACAGGCTTGTGTATCTACCTATACAGTTTGGTGTTTTCCATCAATACTAGCCCTTATATTTCTTGCACCTTTATTTATTCCACAAACCTGAACGGTGGCATATGCAGACAAGCAGCTTGAGACCAACACACACTTAAACACATCATTCCAGTAACCAGACATATATTTATTAACACCTCCATTAGACAGAGTCTTTCTCGTCAAACAGTTCCTGTTGCTTTCCTATTCTGGTTTGCTGTGCTCCTTGAGGTAACCTTTCTCATTCTGAAAGTCTGCTGTGCAGGCTCTCTTCGTTTAGGTGTTTCTTGGGTGGGCAGGGTGGAGAGTGCATTATTTATGATGCAAGTGATAGGCACCAAACAGACACAAGAACAGCCCCTCATATCAGAGTGAAGCAATCAAACACAGTCCCAGCGCTATTAGGGATGCTTCGAGACAGCTCTTTTCATTTTGAACATAAAACATTGCATCCATCCCCTGCTGAGAGCCTCGGAGAGGACAAAAATAAGAGGCTTAAGAATTTGGAGTCCTAAGGGAGCTTGGCGGGATATCTTCCCCCTCCGAATGTTGGTTTTAAAAGCGCTGCAGCTGATTTGTCAGAAAAAGGAAAGGAGCGAGTGGGGCTCATGACAAAACATTTCCCTTGATGAAGAAAGACACATCTATCTCCACCCCTCATCTTGGAGGAAGCATCATTTTCCAAAGAGACAAGACATCACATCACTGTTGAAAAAGCGGGGCTGCTCCTGCATATAGACAGATCTAATAAATTTGTATTGCAATGCAAATAGTACCTGTCCATTATCACCCACCACTGATTTGTCTTTGTTTGTCCGGATTTACATTAATCTTGGAATCCGAGGAGTGGCAGCAAGGTAGAGAGTCTTACTCGTGATGTTCATGTTATGGAAGATGAATAAGGCATGAAGTCGAAGTGTTTGGGTGCAGACCAGGCTTTGCAGTGGGTGGATGGGAGCCTGCATCGAGGTTGGTGTGGGATGAAGGGTGCTGTAGAGGCCACAGGGTCCACAGGCCAGGTCTGCAGAGAAAAACTGAGTTTGTCTTCAGTATGCCAAGCAGGTGCTGAAATCCACCAACTCCTTAAATATTAAACGCCAACCACCTGCAGTTTTCTCTCTTTTTCTCTCTCTGTCTCGTTCTATTTAAAAATAGACAGCAGCCACCGAAGTTGACATATTTCTATGTGTTAAACATAGACGATCACAATACAATAATTGATATTACAACATCAAAACATAGATGTCTAGAGTGTGTGTATTTACAAAGACTTTAAGGCTAATTTTAAAGTTAATTCCGTATCAGCAGAAGTTGACTACTCCATCTTTTGAAAACAAGGATTAAAAATATCCTTCAGATTCTGTCCACTGCTATATTAATCCTGAATATATTACATCTCATCACAACAGAACCACAAGGTTCAATGTATTTCACGGTAATTCTATGAAAAAGACCAACACAAAGTAATGTACAACCGTCGATTAAAAAATATACTGAAATGTGAAAAATGTTGCATTCATTTGTATTCAGCCTCTTTTACTATCGTACCTTAGATTAAGAAAATGCAACACTACGTTGTGGGGATGCTCCTCCTTAGCATGGATCAGAAATCCAATGAAAGTAAATGTGATTTTGGAAACACACAGAGTGGACCCCGACCTATATACAGTGTAGTATTTGTGGATTCACCTATTTGTAGATTTGTCTGTGAGATGTAACTCCAAAATATACACAGAAAATTCATCTATTTCCATATTTTTTTCTAAACTATTCAAAAGAAAATGCAGCTTGGGAAACTGAAATACATATGTGCAATGCTACTTGATACTCTACTGGCTGGCGCTTGCAAAGCTGGCAATCCAGAAGCACAATTTGTAAAAACTAGACTACCAGACTGCTGCAGAAGATCACCTTCAGACTGGACAGTCTGAACATGCAGCCTAAGTAAAAATGAAATAGTTTAGATGGTCCTGTCAAAATACAGAGCTAATCTAATTGAGAACTTTTGGCAAAGCTTGAGTTACAGTATTTGCCTAAGATAAAAATGCAAAAAAACACATTCATTGTCTCCATGTGGAAAGATGATAGAAACAGACCATGAAAAAGTATGCAGCTGGAACCACAGCAAATAGTGTTTCAATAAAGTGCTGAGGCTTTATTATCTAGTATCTCCTATTTTATAAATCAACAAACTTCTAGTATCTAGTATCTTATTTACTATCTAGATGAGTAGCAAAGCATTTTCAGGTTTTTGTAAATAATAAAAAAGTAAACCTTGAATCTTTTTTCTTGAACTTCATGGCCTATCAAATAATGCACAAATTGTGTTTCTCTATCACATAAAGTTCCAATAAAATCTATTGATGTTAGTGGTTACAATGTGACAAAATGTGAAAAAGTTTAGAGGATATGAATACCTTTGCAAGGCACTGTCTGTTAGCGCAATCACCTAATATCTAGACATTTCACTTAATTAGAATATGTGGACTTTACATTTGACAGATAGCTCGTTGATCTTTTCATTCCCTGAATTGACTTCAATCCCCAAAATGGATTTGGTGTTTTTCTGGAGGCCCACTGCTGGCTTCATTTCCAGATCAAAAGAGTTCTCTGTTCCTGTCTGGGACCGATCTGGGATTAAATGGCTATCTTTGATGACTCGCTTTACAAAATTACAACCCTGTCTCCAAAGATTACCCTTCCCCCGCTGCCATCCCACTCCCCCAATTTCAAAGTTAAAAGACTTAATTTGGATATGTCAGATAATTGGAAGAATCGCAACATAATCTTAAAGATTACATATTAAATGGTGAGAATTACAATAAATTAACTTTCCCTTTTTTGTGTCAAATAATATATATTTTTAAAGAACATATTTACAGATTAGTTTTATAAAAATTAACAAAAAAGAACATTTTAGATATCAAGTCCTCAATGAAAAAATGAAGACAACCAAGACCCAAATATTATACAATACAAATATTATCAAAATATTACTTGAGTAATTAACTTTTTTCAGTAATTTAGTTAAAAAGTAAAACTAATAGGCTAGATATATTGTATGTTTTTTATAATTTTCAAAATTTTTATATTAAACATGTAAAAAGTTGTGCAATATAACCCCAGAAACAGTCGACATATAGTAGGGTTGCGAAGCTGATATATTGTACTGTGACTGCAACCTGAGTTCCTTTTCAAAGAAATCCACAGTGGTGTGTAATCTTCTCACTTAGCAAAGAGGAGAGAAAAAGAGATACTGTTCACCAGGGGTGAAAGTAAGCCGGTACGGTCCGGTACTGCGTACCGTTAAAAGATTCTGTGGTGGTAGGCAGTACCAGGAAGATGGGAGACCGGCTGCCTGTCTCAAAGTCCTCATTCAGAACCAGTCTATTTAAAAATTCCTTTTAACTCATACCGAATTGTTATTTTGTTTTTTAACCATACAGAACAGCTCAGAAAAGAAACTTCTTATGAGCTAATGCCGGTGTCGTGCGAAGGTAGTTATCCCCGTCAGAAATTGTATCCCCCTGAGTCGGGAGCGCGCACCTAGAAGGAAGCGCTGTTCCACTCAGTGTTGCCAACATAGCGACTTTTTTTCGCTATTTCTAAAGACTTTTCAGACCCCCTTAACGACTTTTTATTCCAAAAAGCGCCTAGCGACATTTCTAACCACTCTCAGCTACTTTATGTGAAACTTTGTAGCCGTTATTTCCTGCAGTTTAGAGACTCAGCTTGCTCCTTCGCAAAGGGAACGATCTGCGCATGTGTATGCTGCATGATCTAACTATGTCCACTGATCAATCATTAACCTTTTTCGGTTCATTTCACCCACTCACAAACGAAGTTGTTTGGTAGTTAATGTTAATTCAAAAGTAAAAAATAAATAAAGACCGATCTTTCAACGGGAATTAAGGCAGAAGCTTGTGTGTACTGCATCGGCATCTCACACCTGTGGTGCATTCAAGGAACCTTCGAAATGTATGGTGAGTTCAAAAACGTAGGACATTTAAAACTTATGACAAAAATCCCCCACTGAAAGTTTTCCAGCACAGGCTATCATGGTGATGGAGTCAGATAAATTAAAAAAAGAAGCTTTGCGAAGTCAGAAGCTGAAAACTATGCTTGAAATGACCTCACAATCCTCCTAACACTGCTTTATATTACAGATTATCATGGAACAGTTTATTTATTTCCATAATTCCTTTCAAAATGTTAAACTTCAATAGATTATAGATTCAGGGCTCACAACTTTAACGATTTCAAGTATTTAGTTGTTTATTTGTACATAATTTGGGCTTCCAACTCATAAAACCCACAAAAACAGGAATTCAAAAAATTAGAATAGGAAATCAGCCCAAATTTAAACAGGGCATGATAGTTTTAAACTTAGTGTCACACACTACTCATCTGCCCATCTACTCAAAGTACCTGCACAGGTTTCCCAGGTGTCATTAAATTGCTTCACTTTGGTTCAATTGTCTCAGTTAGGTTCAATATAGGGAAGACTGCAGACTTAACAACTGGCCAGAAGACCATCATTTATAATCTCCATAGGATGGGTGAGCCACAAACGTTCATAGCTTAGGAAGCTGGCTGTTCACAGAGTGCTGTGTCCAAGCATATCAATGGAAAGTCTAGTAAAAGGGCAAAATGTGGCAGGAGAAGATACACCAGCAGACGAGCTGACTGTGGGCTTCAGCAGATTATCAAACAGAGAAGATTCACCACATTCAGACGCATCCGGAAGATGGGCCACAACTGTTTGGTTCCTTGGGTCAAACTGCTTCTGAGCCTGAGTCAACGTAAGTGTCTAAACTGGGCCAAGGAGAAAAAGGACTGGACTTTTGGCCAGTGGTCCATGGTCTTCTTTTGCGATGAAAGTAAAGTGTGCCTTTCATTCGGGAATCAAGGTCCAAGGGTTTGGAGGAAGACTGGTGAGGAATAGAACCCAAGCTCCTTGAGGTCCTGTGTGAAATATCCACAGTCAGTCATGATTTGGGGTGCAATGTCCGGTGCAGGTGTTGGTAAACTCTGCTTTCCTAAATCCAAGTCACCACATCGGTCTACCAGAATGTTTTAGAGGACTACATGATTCCTTCTGCTGAGGATCTGTATGAAGATGCAGATTTCATCTTCCAGTAGGACCTGGCCTCTGCCCGTACCGCCAGAAGCACCAAAACCTGGTTTGATGCCCATGCCATCACAGTGCTTGACTGGCCACCCAACTCTCCGGACGTAATCCGATAGAAAATCTATGGGGTATTATCAAGAGGAAAATGAGAGGCACCAGACCAAAAAACAAAGAAGAGCTGACAGCAAGCATCAAGGAAATCTGGGCTTCCATAGCTCTCAGGCAATGCCACAGGCTGATGGCCTCAATGCCACAATGCATCGAAGCAGTGATAAAGGCCAACAGATTCCCTACCAAGTATTGAAGATTGACATATCATTATGAAAGTACCATATTTTGATTGATTTGATGTGATCCTAATTTCCTTCTTTTTTCTGCAAAAACTGAGAAGTAAATGGTGATTTCTTGAGAGTATTCACATTTTTTGAATTCCTGTTTTTCTGAACTATTGAGCTGGAAGTCCAAATTATGTACAAATAAACAACTAAATATTTGAAATTGTTTAAGTTGTGGGCCCTGAATCTATAATCTATGAAAGTTTAACTTTTTGAATGGAATTATGGAAATAAACTTTTCCATTATATTCGAATTTGTTGGAAAGGGTCTGTATATCTTATATCAAGGCCCGGCTTGCCGGAATGTGGACTATCTGTGCTACCCCAAAATCTGTCCTACTATTTAGCACTGCACATGTGCAGTTTGACGTTACGTCCCAGTTTGCTTACTCAGCAATCCTGTCATTGAAAATTAAAAATTCCTACCTGTGGAAGTTCTGTTTTGTCTGTTTTATTTCGTCAAGGGTTAAAGATAGTTTTATTCAAACTATTTTATAACTGGCTTTCCTTAAGCTGTTATATCGTTACTTGTTTCAAGTGTACATGAAAGCCCTTGTAAGTACAGTGGCTTGCAAAATTATTCAGCCCCCTTGAACTTTTCCACATTTTGTCACATTACAGCCACAAGCATGAATCAATTTTATTGGAATACCACGTGGAAGACCAATACAAAGTGGTGTACACGTGAGAAGTGGAACGAAAATCATACATGATTCCAAACATTTTTTACAAATAAATAAGTGAAAAGTGAGGTGTGCGTAATTATTCAGCCCCATGAGTCAATACTTTGTAGAACCACCTTTTGCTGCAATTACAGCTGCCAGTCTTTTAGGGTATGTCTCTACCAGCTTTGCACATCTAGAGACTGAAATTCTTGCCCATTCTTCTTTGCAAAACAGCTCCAGCTCAGTCAGATTAGATGGACAGCGTTTGTGAACAGCAGTTTTCAGATCTTGCCACAGATTCTCGATTGGATTTAGATCTGGACTTTGACTGGGCCATTCTAACACATGGATATGTTTTGTTTTAAACCCTTCCATTGTAGCCCTGGCTTTATGTTTAGGGTCGTTGTCCTGCTGGAAGGTGAACCTTCGCCCCAGTCTCAAGTCTTTTGCAGACTCCAAGAGGTTTTCTTCCAAGATTGCCCTGTATTTGGCTCCATCCATCTTCCCATCAACTCTGACCAGCTTCCCTGTCCCTGCTGAAGAGAAGCACCCCCAGAGCATGATGCTGCCAACACCATATTTGACAGTGGGGATCAGAGTGATGTGCAGTGTTAGTTTTCCGCCACACATAGCGTTTTGCACCTTCTTCCACATGTTTGCTGTGTCCCCCACATGGCTTTTGGAAAACTGCAAACGGGACTTCTTATGGTTTTCTTTTAACAATGGCTTTCTTCTTGCCACTCTTCCATAAAGGCCAACTTTGTGCAGTGCACGACTAATAGTTGTCCTATGGACAGATTCCCCCACCTGAGCTGTAGATCTCTGCAGCTCGTCCAGAGTCACCATGGGCCTCTTGGCTGCATTTCTGATCAGCGCTCTCCTTGTTCGGCCTGTGAGTTCAGGTGGACGGCCTTGTCTTGGTAGGTTTACAGTTGTGCCATACTCCTTCCATTTCTGAATGATCGCTTGAACAGCGCTCCGTGGGATGTTCAAGGCTTGGGAAATCTTTTTGTAGCCTAAGCCTGTTTTAAATTTCTCAATAACTTTATCCCTGACCTGTCTGGTGTGTTCTTTGGACTTCATGGTGTTGTTGCTCCCAACATTCTCTTAGACAACCTCTGAGGCCGTCACAGGGCAGCTGTATTTGTACTGACATTAGATTACACACAGGTGCACTCCATTTAGTCATTAGCACTCATCAGACAATGTCTATGGGCAACTGACTGCACTCAGACCAAAGGGGGCTGAATAATTACGCACACCCCACTTTTCAGTTATTTATTTGTAAAAAATGTTTGGAATCATGTATGATTTTCGTTCCACTTCTCATGTGTACACCACTTTGTATGGTCTTTCACTTGGAATTCCAATAAAATTGATTCATGTTTGTGGCTGTAATGTGACAAAATGTGGAAAAGTTCAAGGGGGCCGAATACTTTTGCAAGCCACTGTATGTTTGTAAATGACTTAAGTTTCACATCTGTGATATTGTAATTGAATAGAATAGAATAATCCTTTGTCCCACAAAGGGGAAATTCATCTGTAACAACAGCAAAGTGACAGGTAACAGAAGCATTCAGAGTCACAAAAGAAAAGTATGAAAGCAGAATTAAGATTAATATTTGCACATTAAAGACAAAACTATAAAACCAAAGTACTGTGTAGTTATTAAAAATAAGTCAGTATACTCAGAACTGCAACTGAGTAGGATAATTTAAAAACAAAAAGTATTTACAGAATGTGCATTTGTAGCTGTGCATTAAATTGTAAACGTATTAATTACAAGAAGTTAACAGAATATATATATATATATATATATATATATATATATATCTATATATATATATATATATATATATATATATCTGTAAATTTTTATTATGAATTGCTGTGGGTTTTATTTTCTGATGTTATGGATAGGGAGACGGAAAATAAAGGGCAAGAAAGAGAGGATGAAGAAGAGAGGTAGGAAACAAAAAGTCAAGAGAGAGGGTGAGTTCATTATTAATATTTAGCAGCGCATTTTTTGTTTTTAAGCTTTGGAAACAAAGTGAAAAGAGGTTTTTAGGTCTCCAACAGGTGGGCACACTGGGGCTGTCCAAACTATGACTGCTATGTGCTGCTATTTACTGGCTTGGTATATATTTATTAGCCGCTTTACAAACTAATAACATATTTCCTGAGCTTATCAGTCATCTACAGATCAATACTATAAATATTTGTTTTCATAGTAATTAACAATCTTTACTCTTTGTTGGCCCACAGTCATAAAGCTCCTGGTTTTAAGTGATGATCGGCGGCTGGAAGCAGTTTTGGTGTGATGCCAGCTGTTTAACTTTAGGACACTGCATGGAAATAACTGGCTCTCCGATGAGGTAATGGAAAACATTTTTTTATTCTTAATCTAATGTAATGGTTTCTGACTATTTTTCTGATCTGTTATCTTTTTTCTTTTAAACTGGTTTTAGATGTATATCTGCTCCACATCATTATAAAAATCAGATAAATAAATTAATTCCTGTGGAGTGTTTTGGAAGTATTTTTATTTTGCATGTATTTCTACTTATGTGGTCATTTTTTATAGAATCCTGTGTACCTGGTCTCAGCAGAGGCGACAAGTAAGCTGTTTACAGGAAAGTAACAGAGATGTGAGAAATGGTGAACTGACCAAGAAGCTTTTGATTTTGCATCTCATTATTTCAAGCCGTTAATAAATATCACTGAACAATCCAACCAATGAAGATATCAGCTGAGGAGGTCTGGTTGTGTCCTTTAAACTTTGGACTTTTGGATGGATGCTTCTAGTATGGGTTTTGGTAAACCAATTATATCAATGCATGATTAAATATGTATTTATCTTTGACAATGAAAAACATTTGAGACTGTCAGCAGGCCACAGAAGCTCACTGTTCTCATGGATCCAGAGGTAAACAAAGGAAACTATCCCTGTCATGAACGCTGTGACTCAAAATTAGTTGATTACTGAAATATTTAATATTATCATTCTGTTTTACAGTAGGAACTTCAGAAAAGTACCAGGATACAGTGGTGGTGGTGAAATATTATTTTTGTAATGTTTTATGATCAGAGGGCCGTGACTAAAGTCGAGCACAGACTAGGATAAATATCCAATTTGAGTTTGACGCAGTCAAATCTTGGTAGGGGCTATTTGCCAAATGCTGATTAGAATAAAGTAAAAAAAAAAAAAAAAAAGAATCCATTGATTTTCGTCTCCTAAGTGCATAGCAATATTTGCACTTCAGATTTCAGTGAATGTTTTGGACAATATTAGAGCATTTCTTCTCAAATTTGTTTTCCTGTTTTTACTCCAGAGAATTCTTCAGCATTTCTCAGGGACTGTGGTTCACAAAATACCTTAAGATCTTCTGTTTAAGCTGATTATGTTTTTGGGGTTTTAAAAACCAAATCCTTGAATCCAGAACTGATGGAATATTTGGTCAGTTTAATTTTAATAGTGTAAGGAATTCAACAGCAAGAGCAAATTATTGTTTGTCTTATGTTTCATATCATAATATTCATGTGTGTCTTTTAGGATGCTGAGAGCTACAGAACCTTGCTCAGGGAGAAATGAATGATGTGCTGACCTGTCAGTCATTAAAGCCTTAAATATTGAAATAGCCTGAGCTAAGATATACTTGTATTGTATGTAAATAAGAGCACTTTGATTCTAGATTGACTTTATTCACCCAGGTTTTTGTGAACTCTAAGATTACATACATCAAAGCTGATTGATCCAAGACAAGGACAATACTTTTAAAATCCAGCTACACCAAATCCTCAGTCTGTAAAATAATCAGTATAACCCACAGAGTTAAACTCTGAAGCAAATTATCTCAATTTGTACTTGAGTGAAGGGTTTCCATTGAAATGTTTATAATGTTTTTGTAACATTGATACATAGATTATTTAAGTCACGATCATAATTTTATAGGTTATCAGCTGTTTGTTGGCTCAGAAGCAATTTATCTTTTCAGGTGCATAGTGACCTCTGTTTAGGTGGGCACATTTACTTTGACATTGCTACATATAAAATATAGACACACAACTTATTTATGCAAAAAAGTTGGCATGGTTAATTTGTACTTTTTGATGTAAGTGTTCAATTACAATAAAAAATTGTTCTTTCCCCTGTTTGATAGGTTTTTAGTGCATCTGTATATGCTACCCATGTATATTTAACAGGTAAGATATTCTGATCAAGGTTTTTTAGTGCATCTATTTTGTGCTAGCTTTAGTCATATATTAAACAGGTAGCATGTTCTGGTGGTTGTAGAAAAGTTTTCGTTAATATAAATTTTTGCAACGCTAGCATAACTGCTAAACGGCCACTTCAATCCTTTCACTTGAAGAATATTTTCCGATGATTATATTTAACATCTAAGTTAACCGTTATGTTTTTCGGCATGCAAACATGACGGAAGCAGCTTTTGAAGGGTAGCACTGACAGATAGACATAGATATCTAGGCACGCTATGATAGATAAATCTGATGAGGTAACACAGAGAGTCAGAACACCGGCAGTACCACATGACTGATTCGGCTCCACCCACCCGTGAGGTGGCTTCACCCAACTAATGTGCGGTGCACGCACCAAAATGGAACTTTGGCAAATGCGAACGCTGTTAATTAGAGGGGGAACACTATCTGACGCTCCTCTCAGGATGTGTTCCCCCAGGCTGACAGCCCTCCTCTTGGCATCATAATTATGCAAAACATAATGTATTTTTCCAAAAACATACAGAAATTAAAATGTAGAATTGCTGTATAATAAAACTGAGATACATTTTTTGTGGGTAGGTGGTTCCACCTCAAGGTTGGGTGGAGCTACCTCGCAGGTAGGTGAAGCCAAAACAGATCTCGATGGGGGAACTCATATTGACGTAACACCGGTTTGTAAAGGCAGCCAAGATGCTGCTGTTTCATCCCCACATTTTGTTGTCTTAGGTTTGCACTGCATGTGTGTTTGAAATCTATTTGAGCGTATTTAAGCTCCCTTGATAAAATTTCCACATAGAAATAAGTGGAATCATCAGTAACAATACAGTCAAAAAAACACAGCTCCTGTTTTCATTTTTCTTTCTTCTAATCTCTGAATGGAAGACTGGAGTAAAGAACTGAAAAATGATTGTCCAATATATATATATATATATATATATATATATATATATATATATATTTGCTGATGCTTACACCCCCCCGCACTTCATCTGTGTTCTGTGAAAGGGTATTTCTTCTATGGCAGGCAGAATCACCTCAAAACTAGTGGTGGTCAGATCGATCCAAATATCTATAGTATCGATACCAACTCAGTATCGGGTCGATACTAGCCTAGTGAGATCGATTCTTTACTTTAAGTTCTGGTCTTGTTTGCAATGCTGCGGTTTTGGCAAAGAGGAAATAGCCAAGTAGCCTAACTCGCCGCTCCTGTGTCAGCGCAGAGCAGTCACACACATGCTCCCCCTCCCCCCTCTTGTGTTTAGATGTTGCACAGTCATGTGAGTCACCTTTGTTTGCCCAGATTATGTAAAGCCGTTCGGGGTTGTTGTTTACACATTATTTATATTTTCAGCAGTTGTTTTTTTGTTGAGAATTTTAATAAAACTTTTGTTTTATAGTTTCTCAACAGTACTTGTTTGTCTTAATTTGTTTACTAGTTTGTGTGCACTTTTTTATTCAGGTTTGAAAATCTTAATAATAAAGCATTTTCTATTTAATTATAAACTTTGTCCTAATTCTGTCCTGGGTTTTAACTGGCAAATAATAAAAAAAGGAAAATCACAAAAGACATTTAAGATCAGGAAATTAATTGAGATTTACCAATTCAACGACGCATCCACCTTATTTATTGAAAAGTATCGGTGTCGGTATTTGCGATACTGGCCCGTATTTACTTGGTATCGGATCGAAGTATGCAGTATCGCACACCACTACTCAAAACGGAGGAACTGCCTGAAGCCCAGCACAGTGGAGAGGCTTTAATTGTTAAAGTGTAACCGAACCCAGTGAAAAATCATAACCCCGCCCCCAGAAAACATTTTAAAAATTCTACAAAGTGGGCGGTGCCAAGAAGCACGGAGGGGTTTGGCCAACTATGGAGGATGAGCGGAGGGGGGAACGTGGGGGTGTGTTCCGGAGGACAGTGACAGCTCGCTTAATGTGACACTGAAACATGGACAGTGACCAAAGCGACATTGGCAGTTTTGCAACTGATCGATCTGATCAACATTAATCTGTTTTGAATGTTAGCCTATGTTAGCATTACCACTCAGAGACCGGACCCATCCTGTCTCCCTCTGCCTCAGCAGCACCGAGCTCGGGTGGCGCTGGCTCGGCGCCCTGAGCCAGCGGATCTCCTCCGTCGTCACCGGAGATAGAGGAGTAGAGGGAGGCTTTATGGAGCCCTGCGGCCGCGAGACGTATCAATTCGAGCCGCTTGCTCAGGGCGCTAAGTCAGCGCTGCCCAAGACTGGCGCTGCTGCTGAGGGAGAGAGTGACATGATGGGCCCGCTCTCTGAGTGGTGATTCTAACGTTCAAAACAGTATGTTAGCTATGCTAACTAAGTGCTAATGTGATAATAATGGTAACCTGAAAAACGCAATCCCACTCCAAACTCTCTATGGGGCCGGTATGTCTGATAGTTTTATACACAAACCCACGAGGCGTGTCTGTGACAACATGACTGTGACACAGTTGATACCTGTGACGTAGAGATGTAGCGCTCTCCACCAATCACAAAATTCAAATGCAGTAGCCACAGTTCAACCCTAAGAGGGCAGCACTAAGACGTTTTTAGACCAAAAAGTGTAGAATTAAACAAGTTTACACCAAAATGTAAAAAAATCCCCAGAAACTGAAATACTGCATTGGTAAAGACCCATTTATACAGTTTAGAAGCAAAAAAAAAGTTGTTTTGGGGTTTAGTTACTCTTTAAGTGCAATTAAATACATTTTGTTCCTCGTGACCCTTCACACAAAAAAACAAGTCTTATTAGTTTCTGCTTTTTCTTTTGTACCAGCAGACATTGTATCTTAAGGACAGATTAAGACAATGTTTAGACCATGTTCAGAATTTATTGCTGTCACAAACATTGATGTATTTATTCAGTTTAAAGGTTCAGACTGCACATCATTATAATCACTGGGCCTGTTTTACTTGTATTGTCCACTTGATGGTGCAGTAGAATAAATGAAGCACCATAAAGAGTCGGGTCATGAGTCGACCTATTGGATGGAAAGCTTCAGTGCATCATGAGGCTTCATCTCGCAATCACTACTGAAAACCAAATTGTTCAATGTGGATACTGTTATTATGGGAAGCATACCCAAAGTTAGCTTTTTTCAGTACCAGAGAGATGAAGTCAGTGAAAGCATAGAGACTGCTTTGTTGTACAGACCACTGGACAGGTTGTCTGTCTATCATAGGTATAACAGTGAGACATAGCTTTGTACTATGGAAAGAGGTCAAAGTGTCTAGGGAAAACTTTACAGGAAATTATGTGGCCCCAAAAGAGAGAATCCTGCAAAGCGGAGACTTAAACCTGGGACTCTTCTGCTTTTAAGCAACAACTCTAAGCAAAAAATTTACCAAGCAATCCTAGGTTTGTGTGACTAAGACGGAATACTCTTGTACAGAAGATGAACAGACATTATTGACAGCAGCTTGAATTTACACCCATGGGATTCAAACAGGATGTTTTCTAGGTGTATTGTATCTTTCTGAAAGAAAAGTCAACAATATCTCCTTTAGCTAGCGAGTCCAAAAATTCACCCTCCAAATAGGTCTATATCAGATGTGTGCTTGAAAGTTAATCCCATTTTGAGGACCAATTGTAAATGTGACACAATAGTTATAGGCCATAAAGCCTTCTCTCAGGTCGGGTTATAATGGTAGCAAGATCCAACGGAGCACTGTAAAGGTGCATTTCAAATGCCACCCTTATGTCATCCTGTTGCCTCACAGCTGTGAATAGCAGAGTCAGAAGGGTCATAACAGAGAATTTCATCCGCTCACTGACGAGGGGTGAGCCAAGACATGTGCACCCCTGTCAAGACAGACCTGAGCTCGTCTGACGGATAACTGATACCTGGGCTTTAAAAGAAATGAGAGCAAGAGCAAGTCTAGGGCATCATAATCCCTTTGGAAAGGCTTTCCATCTTTCACAAATGCTGGTGACTGGGCTTGGGTAATTTCCCCACAGGATTTAGAGAGAACATTAAAAAAAGATCCATGTAATATTCGACCTACCTCAGAGAGGCTGAAAGGTACAGTGCTGAACCGCTGCCAGTTTTGGAAGGATATTAGGAGCAGCCGCTGTTATTTCACTCTAAAAGCCCAATTCTACTATGCAAAAGTATTTATACCCTTTGAAATATTTCTCTCTTTGTCACATCACAGCCATAAATTGCAATGAATCTTTGTGATATTTTATGTGATAGACGAACGCAAAGTAGTGTATAACTGTGAAGTTGAAGAAAAAAAGGGTCTCAATGTTCTTACAAAAAGCAACCTAAAAAGTATGACAAGCATTTGTATTCAGCTCCCCCTAAGTCAATGCTTTGCAGAAAAACCTTTTGCTGCAATGACAGTAAGTGCCATTTAGGTTATGTCTCTAACAAATTTGCACATCTAGAGACTAAAATCTTTGACCAATTCATCTTTGCTAAATAACTCATGTTTTAGCCAGGTTGGATGGAAAACACCAAAGTCTTGCAGATTCTAAATTCAATTTAGGTCTAAACTTTGACAGAGCCAACATAAACAAGATTAGTCTTTTATCTAAACCAGTGATGTCTAAATACCACAATACTTAGTGTTTTAAAAACTGAAAGTGGAAAGATTATATTAGTGTATTTAAAAAAAACATTTTTTAAATCAAAAAATATTTATGATCCAATATTTTAAATAATACAAAGTTGTAAAGGTTTATGGCAGAGGAATCTGTAAAACATAGTGGATTCAAAACATAAAAGGGTCTCACATGTTTGCCTTATTAAAAGGAGGTCATAAAACGTCCAGTTTTAGGAGGGCTAATTGTTTTCTATTTTCTTATTCTAAAAAAATATTTAGTGTATTCTCAGCTTTAAGAACAGGATAGAGTTCTATCTTTCTTTGAAAACACTCGATTTATTCAGTCCGGTGTATTAAATGAATATCCTTAATTCTACTTTTAAGTAACTGTTGGAAGTTTGTGGTCCTACAGTCAGTAAAAAAGCACCCTAAAAATATGTTAAAAATTGTCCTTCAATTTTCTCTACTAGCAAGATGAATTTGTACCTTTCTTTAAAAGCATTCACACAGGCTCATGTGTTGCGCCATGGACATTTCTGATCTAAACCATTCCATATTAACTCTGGCTGTATGTTTAGGGTCATTATCCTGTTGAATGGTGAACCTCCACCACAGTCAAGGTTTTTTCAGCCTCAAACAGATGTTTTACCAGGATTGCCCTGTATTTAATTCTATCCATCTGATCAGCTTTAATGTCTTTGCTAAAAAGAATGATTCCCACAGCATGATGGCACCAGCATTATTTGTTCAATGGCTTTCTTCCTATTACTTTTTCTTAAAAGCCAGATTATTTGAGTGCACAAGTAATAGTTATCCTGCAAACAGTTTCTCCCTCCTGAGCTGTGGAGCTCCTCCAGAGTTTCTATGTTCTCCTTGGCGGTTTTTCTGATTGAAGCTTTCCCTGCATGGCCTGTTAACTTAGGTGACCAGCCATATCTTGGTATGTTTGCAGTTGTGGCATACTCTTTCTCTCTTTGAATGATGGATTGAACAGTGCTATGTCAAAGATCAACGTTTAAGATACTATTTTAAATGTGTTCACAACAAAGTTTTCCAAAGTCTAAGTCAAGTCTTTGAGTCCAAGTCACAGTCAAGTCTCAAGTCTTTAACAATTCAAATCAACATTTTCTCAACAAATCCATGACATCTAGAGCACCAATAACCATAGTGTAGGTTTGACATCCCTACCTACAACAAGCTGTTTGTCCATAGGCATAAATCACCACAAGAACATACAATTGTTTCTCAGCATTATAATATTTATTAACATTTATCTTTTAATCTGTTAACATTTAATTCATCATTAGCTAACACCCTAGCTTACCTAGCTTACCATCTTAGCAACCTAGCTTAGGTATTTTTGCATTTTGCTCTGTTCATCACTCTTCATATTGTCCACTTCTTCACAATATATTACACTAAATATGGTTTAGAGAATTTTTTTATTCTAAATCGGATAGATGTTCAAATTTAAGGTATAACTTACACCATAAGGAACCAGACAAAGTGTAGTAAGTAAATAAATGAGTGTTGAACTTCTGAATGAATGTAATAGAAAGTGCTTTTATTTTTATATTTACAGCAGGAGATGTTCTTGCAATGGAACTGTTTAACAGTGAGAGGATGTTGAAGGAAAGGATTTTCTGAAATTATCCAAAGGTCTTAAATCCAGTGTGCATTTGGACAGACATTCATGTTGTCATTGTTGTGAAGCTACAGCTAACATGAACAGACTGCTATGAGCCATTAACATCCCAAAATCCACTAGTGTCAATGGCTGATAATCTAGTGCACCTTTTCACAGTAAAATATGCACACCAGCTGCAGTATGTAGCTTATATTCTGGTTTCCTTTGACTCTTCATTAAATGACATAAAAGCTGTTACCAAGACTCGAGTCTCAGAACAGAAATCCAAGTGAAGTCTAAAGTTTTTAGGGCACAATCCGAGTCGACTCTCGAAGTTAGACTCTCAAACTTGAGTCGCCATCTCTGCTAAACCCCTCCTTAACTTTCTCCATAACTTTATTCCTGACCTGCTATATTCCCTGGTCTTCATGATGTTATTTGTTCATTAATGTCTTCTAGCAAACCTCTGAGGTCTTCATTGAACAGCTGTAGTTACACAGAGATTAAATTACACAAAGACAAACTAACACAATTGATTGCACTGGATTTCATTAAGGGGCATCAGAGTAAAGTGGCCAGATTGCAAATGCACAACACCCTTGTAAAAAGCTTCATAAAAATAGAATAGAGAATAGAATAAAAAAATATTATATATTTTTCCTTCTGGTCTAAAAATAAGTTACAGAAAATCTCATTAAGATACATTGAAACTTGTGGTTGGAATATAGCAAAATGATAAGACACCACACAACAAACGTTGCACATACATATTTGGATACCCCACTTGTCCCAACACTTGCTGTTAAATGCTGCAAATTAAGATGTAGCCTAAGACAGATTGACTGTGGGGTCAGGGGTGACTGGAACTTATTGCCCCAACAAGGCTCTCTGCCTTCTGTAATTGGATACAGCATCACGAATGGAGTTGTTGCACTGAAAGCAGGGAGCCCAGCTCTGACAAGTGACTTGCCTGTGGGTTATATTAATAAGCTATTCCCTCCTTGTGTGTTAGGGATGCTCAGAACACTTTGAGAGGAGTTTTTCTTTCATATGTGGCATTTCTCATCTTTCTCTAATTCACAATAAGCCCTTTGGCTGCAAGTCTTCCATGCAACCTGGTCCCACATGAAAATGTGTTCCAGAGCAAAATTGTAAGTTTCACAAGAATCTCTTGGCTCAGTTGTAAATTTCTCATGGTTTTGTATTTTTTCTTTCTTTTGATGATTAATTCAGTTGGCTTTTTTCAGAATCTTATAAATTATTTACTTCTTTATGGGAGTCTAAATTACTCAATATTTTCAAGTAAGAGAGCAAAATGACTGCACTCATCATCCACTTCATAAAAAAAACTAGTAGAAATGCTTACTAACACAATTAATAAGAAAAAAAGCTAATCACGTGGCAGTAACTCATTGTATTTTGGCATCTAGACATGGTGAATTGCTGGAGTTCAAACTGAGCATCAGAATGAGGACCAAAGGTGATTTATGTGGCTTTGAACATGGCATTGCTGTTGGCGCTAGATAAGCTGCTCTGAGTATTATTGAGACTGCTGATCTAGAGGGTTTTCCACTAACAACAATCTCTCAGGTTTACAGAGAATAGAATGAAGAACAGAAAATATTCAGTGAAGTGAGCAGCAGTGGTACCCATAGAAATGCCTAACTTACTCATGTCAGGGAAGAATGGGCAGATTGGTTTGATATGAGAGAAAGGTAGCGGTAATCAAATAACCCTTCTTACTACCAAAATATGGATATCATCACCTGAACACATCAAACCTTGAAGCAAATGAGCTACAGCAGCAGAGGTCCCACTCCTTTCAGCGGTAAGAAGGACCAACCAGTCTATTTACCTACAATATTCAGATGATAGGGTCAGAATTTGCAGTAAACCGTGTCAAAGCTTTGATCCATCCTTTCTTGTATCAGTTGTTAAGGTTGCTGCTGGTGGTGTAATGGTGAGGGGGGTATTTTCTTAGCATATATTGGGCCCCTTTGTACCAACTGAGCAAAGTTTAAACACAATAGCTGACTATTACAGACCATATTTTAATTTATGACCACAATGTACCCATTGTGTGATGGCTACTTACAGCAGGATAATGCAAAATGTTACAGAGTTCAATAATTTCAAACTAGTTCCTTAAAGATTTAAATGAAGTTACTGTGCTCCAATGGCCTCCACAATCAGAAGCTATGCAGCCAGTGAAGCTGCAACAACTGTGTGATGCTTTTGGAATGTTTCCAAATCCATGTTGAATCTATGCCATGAAGGCAAACCAGGGTCCCACCCAGTGCTAATAAGGTGTTCCTAATGTAGTGGCCAGTGAGTGTATATTACAATGTGTTAGCTTCCACTTTTCAAAGCCATGTTTCTGTGCTTTTGAAAATAAAACCAAGACGCCATGGACATGCATGTTAAATTAATTTCACTAACTGTAAATTTAACTGATTGTAAATTTTACAAATCCCTGCAAACTTTAATGCTAACATTGTTTCTGTGAGACCTTTCTGGGTTTGAGGTATTGTTTTACTTCATGTACTGATTTTACTTTCCACCACCTACAATTTGGCAACTAGGATAACTGGTGGGTGGCATTTGCTGCTTCAGAGCAGGTGATACGAAGACATGTGGGCTAACAGAAGACCTGCAGATGTGAGAGGTAGATGCCAGAGCCTCTTGTGCAGTGCTCTGAGTCAAACCTTGTGTAATCCTCTGAAGGTTTCTGTCACATTCTCTAATGGAAAAAATGTGAGAAAGACTTGATCTACCTGATGGTCTGTGTGGCGCAAACACAATATGCCTTACTATAAGGAAAAGTCCACTGAGAAGAAGGATGGAGGTTTTTGTATATGATAAAAGACTATCACCTGGGATTTACATCTGTTAAAAAGTAACCAGAAAGGCAGAGTTAGGAGTTTCAGATAAACTTCATAAAAGCAACTTATTTAGAATTTTGTGAGAGTTAGACTTCTTTTACCTGTTACTGTATATGATGTTAATACGATCTATGTGCTTGTTCAGTAAATTTTGTTCAAAAACCTGAATATTTTTCTCACAATCTGTTGAAATTAATTTCCAAGATTTTGGAATAGACAGTTGTTGGAAACTCAGCCATGGTTACTGGACCAAAACACAGACCTCCTCTCGGTATAGTGCTAAATCACACATTGCACTAGTTTCAACAGGAAGAGGAGGAGTTGTGAAAGGCCAAACTCAAACGAAACAGCTGCCGCTCTGAACTTAGGCCTCGTTTGCCTGTGAGACCAGCCGGCTCACATCAGGAGAGAACAGCGCGCTAACTCTGTCCTTCACTGGCAAGGGAGTGATCAAGTTTCTGGAAGAAACTCATTGGATCCGAAAGACTTTTACACTCTGCCGATTGATCAGGTGAACTGTATTCGGTGGATGAAATAAGTCCTGAATGACATGTTCAAAACTCTGCAGAAATAATCTTTTGAATTACAGATTCCACAGAGAGAGAGGGAGCCTCTCTTTGTCAAGCTGCTGTACTGCCTGCTACGGGAGCCGAAAGTTGAATGACCCAGGGAGCTGCTGAGCTAATTGCCGCCCGCGAAGAGGGAGCATCCTGTGGGAGAACAACGTTCCGAGCTAACAGTGGCTAGCAGCCGCACCTGAAGCCTCACCGTTAGTGCCCCACACAGCTACTGCTAACTGACCAGCTACAACAGCTGGTTTCTCTGCTTTATTGGCAGTCTTTTCAGACAACAGACATACCCTTACCTGGATGTCTAAGAAACGTTCACGTAAGGTTGTGTCTGGGCAGAGATAAATTAGCACAAGATAAACAAATTAAGATTTGTTTGCCTGTTTGATTTCATTATTTTTTTGCTGCATTTGTAAGAACTCATTCTTAAATTGTTTGCGTATAAACAGTGTTTTCAAAGGTTTCTAACAGACGGAAAGAGTCATTTTAAATCATGCAACATGAGTTACTCTGTCTGACAGGAGTTTTCCCCTTGTTTTTTCATGCTAATTTAAAAGATAGTGACTCTAAACTGCACTACATAAATTAGCTCCGCACTCTGGATCTGATAAGAGCAGCCGGCTTTTGCAGCCCGTCAACGCTTCATAAACAATAAAGATTGCTACCTACGGTATACAAAATACAGATCAGCTTTAAAATAGACTGTTTAAACACCAAAAACTAATCATATAAGTCGTTTTTGAAACGGCCTTCTTAGTATGTCAAAATACTAAATTTGATCCATCACTGCAGTAACCGATCTATAAAATAGAATCAATTCTCCAAAAGGTTATTGATTTCAAATTCAGCAAATGATTTAATGAAACATTTCCTCCAAATAATGTTTTTTTTTTGTCTTCACTTGTGCTTTGCATATTGAACTGGTTGTTTGAACACAAACCAAAGGGTAGTAATTAGTCTTAAATAATTACAATTAGTTTAAACTAACTTAGCTTCACTCCCAAAATTCCCCAATATAAGCCTTGGTCTTTAAGCATACATATTCCTACTAAACTGTGACATCATGATCAATTAATTGGTTATTGTTTGTACTTCTTTGCATATGTGTCCATTTTACTGATTTTACTTTAGGTAGTTAATTTTATTATTCATTCATCTTTTACTCTGTAGTTTAGTTGTGTGTTAGTAGCTTAGTGAGTTTGTTGATTAAAGGATTTTAACTGAAAGTGGAATTCTTTATGTAATAAACTCTTGTATTTTGAAAGTCGTCTGTTGTTATTCCAAATGCATGTGTAGTAACTTGCTGTTCAAAGTACACCAATAACTTATTCCTTCATCTATTGTTATTATTATCTCAGCCTTATCAGGCAAGTAATCATAAACATTAACTGAGACTGAACTATTTGGCTATCATTATATTTCCTTGATCTCAGGTGGTGCCCAAAACTTGGTAATTTTGACATAAACTTATTATTCTTATTAATTATTGCCCTAAGCAATTATTCATAATTATTCCTAGCCAAAACCTACCTGTCTGAGTAACAACACAGTTAACAAGATATTTAAACTTTTCAAAACTTTAAACACACACAAATGTAATGTCAACATTAATCCATGGACTTCTGGCCAAACTAATCTGTACATAATCTACTGCTGTATAAAAGTTGTTCACCAAAAAAGTTGCTTTAAAAAGATGTAAAAAAGCAATAAAAAAATAAAACAAAAAATAGAAAACCTGAAATCTTTAATCTCTGATTTCATTTTACACATGCATTTATAAGATAAGAATACAACTATTTTTTCCATTTATCAAAATGTAGTCAAAAAATTTTCTCTTTATTTTCTTTTGTTAGTTTTGTTTTACTTTATTAGGATTATTGTTCTCTGATTTGACTTTCCCTTTACCTAGTTTTTATACTTATGTTGTCCTGTTCTGTTTTCCTCCTCTCTCTCCAGTTATATCCATTATTGCTTTTACTTTGAGTTTCTCTGATGCTTCTCTATTTATTACTTAGATTTCATCATTCTTAGTTATCCTTCTTTGTTAGTTTTACCATAGGCATTTAGGATTACTTTTATCTGGTCTTCTCTTCTGTTTACACCTTTGTTTTCCTTCACTGCTCTGTTATTTCCACCCTGACATTCTGCCTCTTCCCCAGCTGATATTCTCTTGTCTGCTCACTCACTCACCTACATCTGATTACCCTGATTAGGCTTCACTCCAGTTTCTTTGTCATTCCTCATCCTCAGTATTTAAGCAGTTCATGTTCAGTCACACTTCGCTGGTTTCTCTGTCTTTTTTCCCAAGCCATGCCTCACCGGTTTCTGTAAGTTATCTCTGTGCAACTGGTAAATACAGTTGCAAAGAGTTACAGTTGTAAATTTCCCCAACTACAATATTATCTGCATTCTGGTCCAACCTACTTCCACCTTGACATTTATTCCATTTTAACGTGGTAGCAACTCACAATGTTGGGCTGCACATCTCCGAGGAGCTTTATTGGACTGGATCTGGTGACTGTGGAGGCTAATTGGAGTACAGTGACAAGAAAACAGTAACAAATTATTTATTTGTGAAATGCTGCATTATCCTGCTGTAAGTAGCCATTACAAAATGTGCACACTTGGGCAGTTTTGGTAGCACTGCATATAGTAGCCCCTTTTTCTTTTCTTTAGCTGGGAGGTGTGTGATCCTCCCATCAGCTTTAATGTTGATGTTTAGGGATGGTATTCTGTATCCCTTGATTGTAACAAGTGGTTAAATTGAGCTACTGTGGCTTTTTGGAAAATCTTGAACTGGTCTGCCCACTCTCCTCAGAATTCTGGAAAGCATTTTCATCGACACCACTGGTACTCATTGGATATTATTTTCTTTTCCATGTAGCTTAAGGATGGTTACAGTGGGGGGAAAAGTATTTAGCAGCCACTGATTGTGAAAGTTGTCCCATTTAAAAAGATGGGAAAGGTCTGAAGTTTTCATCACAGGTACACATCAACTGTAAGAGACAGAACGTTAAGAAAATTCTAGGAAATCACATTGTAGGATTTTTAAAGAATGTATTTGTATATTGGTGCAGAAAATAAGTGTTTAGCACATACTAACAAACTCAAATTATGTCCCTCACAGACATGCTACTTTTAGAGGCTCCTCTTTCCGCCACTCATTACCTGTATTAAAGGCACCTGTTTGAACTTATCTGTATGAAAGACACCTGCCCACACATTCAAACTGTCAGACTCCAACCTCCATCATGGCCAAGACCAGAGAGGTGTCCATAGACACCATTTTGCTGCAAGACGCACAGCTAATAAACTACGGGATTTTTTATTTATTACAAAAGTCCTTATTGTTGCATTGATCCAAGTCCCTCTTTCTTCCTTTAACTAAACAGGTAAATATGTCTCAGAATAGCAATGGGGGTAACAGTGCGTGGCCCTGAAATTATGCCTATCTGACGCTCACCCCTGAGACACAGTTGAACAGTTCAGTGCTGAAGCAGAGCAGAGCAGCGTGAATGAATATGCACTTTGACTGGGTGTGTGGAAACCATAACCCCCTCAGCCCAGCAGTCTGACAGCCTCCTGCTGTTCAGCACTTGACTTCTGGCAGCTTACAAAGTTTTTTTTCTTTTTTTCTTTTTTTTTTGGGTGAATCATAACTTGGCTACTGTTAAATAAGATGAGCAAAACCTTATTACGAGTTTAAAAGCCGGCTTCATTTTTAGGTTTATGACTTAGAATTAACACAGAGAATTTCAAGGCTCTATATTTTTATGCTTTGGATCCAATTGCTAAACACACATCAAAATATCTACAATATCTAAATATTGAGAAAGAAATCCATAGACAATGTTTTTGGTTTTGCACTGGAAAGCTCACATTGTCATTTTCTATGCCTTACAACAACATGGAGAGAATTCCTCAAAACCTCTCATTCTGAAATCTTCTTGAACTTAAGCTATTACAGGAAAAGAACAGATATGTTCTAAGTTCAAGCTGTTTTAGAATAAGGGGGAAATTATCCAAAGATTTACTAGAAAACATAGCTTACTATTTTTAAGTTCATTTTGAACAGACAAGTAAACTCAGCAAAAAAAGAATCGTCCCTTTTTCAGGACTGTATATTTCAACAATAATCCAAATAACTTTACAATGTTTTCCATGCATGTTCAATTAACCATAATCACTTAATTAACATGCACCTGTGGAATGTCGTTAAGAAAGTCGTAAAGACCATAACAGCTTACAGAAAGTAGGCATTTAAGGTCACAGTTCTAAAAACGCAGGACACTAAAGAGACTTGTCTACTGACTGTGAAAAACACCCAAAGAAAGATGCCCAGGGTCCCTGCTCATCTGCGTGAACGTGCATTAGGCATGCTGCAGGGAGGCATGAGGACTGCTGATGTGGCTAGGGCAATAAATTGCCATGTCTGCACTGTGAGACGCCTAAGACAGCGTTACAGGGAGACAGGAAGGACAGCTGATCATCCTCGCAGTGGAAGACCACGTAGTACAACACCTGCACTGGATCGGTACATCCAAATATCACACCTGGGTGACAGGTACAGGATGGCCACAACAACTGCCCGAGTCACACCAGGAACACACAATCCCTCCATCAGTGCTCAGACTGTCCGCAGTAGGCTGAGAGAGGCTGGACTGAGGGCTTGTAGGCCTGTTGTAAGGCAGGTCCTTACCACACATCACCAGCAACAACGCCACCTACGGGCACAAACCCACCTTCGCTGGACCAGACAGGAGCGGCAAAAAGTGCTCTTCACTGATGAGTCATGGTTTTGTCTCACCAGGGGTGATGGACGGATTCGTGTTTATCGCCGAAGGAATGAGCGTTACACCGAGGCCTGTACCCTGGAGCTGGATCGATTTGGAGGTGGGGGGTCCGTCATGGTCTGGGGCGGTATATCACATCACCATCGGACTGAGCTTGTTGTCATTGCAGGCAATCTCAATGCCTTGCGGTACAGGGAAGACATCCTCCTCCCTCATGTGGTACCCTTTATGCATGCTCATTCGGACATGATGCTCCAGCAGGACAATGCCACCAGCCATACTGCTCGTTCTGTGCGTGAGTTTCTGCATGACAGCAATGTCAGTGTTCTGCCATGACCAGCGAAGAACCCGGATCTCAATCCCATTGAGCACGTCTGGGACCTGTTGGATCGCAGGGTGAGGGCTGGGGCCATTCCCCCCAGAAATGTCCAGGAACTTGCAAGTGCCTTGGTGGAAGAGTGAGGTAACATCTCACAGCAAGAACTGACAAATCTGGTCTAGTCCATGAGGAGGAGATGTACTGCAGTACTTCAAGCAGCTGGTGGCCACACCAGATACTGACTGGTACTTTTGATTTTGAGCCTCCCTTCATTTAAGGACACATTATTCTATTTGTGTTAGTCACAGGTCTGTGAAACATTTTTAGTTTATGTCTTATGGTGTTGACTCTTTTAGTGTTCATACAAATATTTACACACATTAAGTTTACTGAAAGTAAAAACTGTTGAAAATCAGAGGACGTTTCTTTTTTTGCTTTAGTTTACAACATTAAACTAAATCCCATCTTTAGGGCATGGGGAGGAAAAAACTATTTTGTCCATACACTGTGTCACTTCAAATCAAACTTTATTTATAAAGCGCTTTTCATACAAAATAGCATCTCAAAGTGCTTTACAGATTAAAATTACCCAACATAACCCCCCCCCAGAACAAAACACGATCACAGTTATATTTCCGGAATTGCGCCGTTCAAGGTGGCAGCATGTTGGAGTAGCTCTGTTACTTTGGTTCATATTTTTTTTCTTTTTTAAAACATTAATTCTTCCATTTTTGGTAGAAACATTGTTTTTGTGGACAACTGTTCTCTCTGGTTTTGAATGCTGTGCAGCTGGAAGGATTTTTGCTGATACTTTTTATTTTTGGACATTTGTTATGATGCATAACCATGGCAACAAGGTGGTTTACAACTGGCAGCAGCTGATTAACATCACAAAAGCTCAAATAATACCTAAACTACAGCCACAAAACCCTGATGAGTTGAAAAGAAGACGCCATAGATCCAGAGCATCCTCTACATCAGACAACTATAGAGCGTCTTCAGTCAGAGGCTTCTTCAGATCTGCAGAGCACTACAAGAGATCATCCCTACCCACAGCCGTCAGCGTCTACAACAAATCTTTGAAGGAACTTGCATAATGAGTTACAACAACATTTAATTTCCCTTTGGGATTAATAAAGTAATTTTGAATTGAATTGAATTGAATACCCCCTCTCCTCCCAACCCATATCCCAGGCATGCATACACTTAAAAGCAACAGTAAACAAGGACATTGGGCTTAGAATAGATGAGCCAGGTAAGGAAATGCCATCGGGGGAGCCATCTGCATCGACAGCAGAAGATCGACAGCAACAGCCATGGCACCTACTCAGGGTGCCCAGCGGAGGGAAGGCTGAGACCCCCACCTCCACCCAAGCACTACCTGGAGAGCACCCAGGCAGCCACAGCCGACCACCGCTCCCGAGGCAGAGGGCTCCCACAGAGGAAACATTGGAAGGAAGATTAAAATAACAGGTTAAAATATTAAAATAAAGAGTAGATAATTCTGAGATTAAATAGTAAAACACGGATAAAATTTACAATTATTTAGTGTAAAACATTGATAAAATTTAATCAAGTAAAACATGCACAGCAATTAAACAGATATAAATAAATAATAAATCAATTAAAAGCTCAGCTAAAAAGGTGAATCTTGAGCCTGCTTTTAAAAACATGAATGTTCTCTGCGGTCCTGAGGTCCTCTGGCAGCCTGTTCCAGAGGTGAGCGCTATAGTCCTGGAAAGACGCCTCACCATGAGTGTGTGTCCTGACTTTACGTGTGACAAGGAGACGGCTGCTAGAGGACCATGAAGGTTCACATGGTAAAAGCAGTTCTGAAACATAAGATGCCCATGTCCATTAGGACGCTCAAAAAACATTAAAATAACCTTAAATCGATCCTAAAACATACGGGGAGCCAATGCAGTGATTTTAAAACAGGTGTAATGTATGGCGTCAGATCAGTCTCATTAAGAATAAACTCATGCAGGGTTTTTCACAAATTCAAATGCTCATTCACAAATGCACACACTCTGGTTCACAAATATAATTTCGAAGAAACACTTGTAATATAACTTCACAAATGCACACGATCCGTTTCACAAATCCACACAATCCGTTTCACAAATGCACAAAATCTGTTTCACAAATATAATTTTGAGGGAAGCTTC
The DNA here is from genome assembly GCA_963556495.2 of Valencia hispanica. Classification (NCBI taxonomy): domain Eukaryota; kingdom Metazoa; phylum Chordata; class Actinopteri; order Cyprinodontiformes; family Valenciidae; genus Valencia; species Valencia hispanica. Next base: position 15,978,398 of record OY747712.1, on the reverse strand, counting down.
AAATATAAACTCACAGATCATACGAATCTCTAAATGTGCATTTACAAACCACTTCTCATTTGCGAATCTCTGTATTTGTGAGAATTTTGTGTGGTGAATTTTGAGACTGTTGTAACGTTGCAGGTTGCTGTATCAACAGTCTTTAACTGACTTTGATGCATCAGAGATGGAAGCATAAATGGAGATATCAGTAAAGAAAAATGTGATTGTGAAGATGAGAAATTATTTCTTTATTTTTCAGTTAAACCACATAAGAACTGACAGCAATAAACTGCTGAAGCATATGGCACACAGGATCACCAAAGTAACAAGATATGTTGTTTTCTTGTTTTGTGTCCTCCAAAATAATAAGAGCTGAATCAAGACATTTAAAGAAAAGTACTTGAACACCATAACCTTTATAAAGTTGATATTTACTGCAGAACTGTTCATTTGCACTTGTTTTATGAAATTATTGTTTATTATCATTTGATTAAGTAGAGATTACAATCTTTTTTTAACACACAAGAATTTAAGATTATTTAGAATGTCAGCCTAAATACACAACTTTTGACGAATAACTAAAAAAGTCTTGTTAAACTATTACAGTCAACACTGCGTTGCATTCATGTCCATCTTCCTGTTTTCAGATGAGTTGCTGATCAGTGATCAGGTTTGGTGGAACTTCCCAGTTCTGTCAGTGATGGAGTGATACATAAGTTGGTAAGTGGAGTGGTGGCTGGGTGGTGATGGGGAGGCTGTCAAAATAAAATCGAAATGATCAGAAATGACTTAATTTCATACCAAAGCTAATGCAAGCATTGCAATCTTTTTTTAAATTATTCCCTGAACATGCCAAGACTATGTATGATTAAAATAACAAATGTAGAATCGTTTAAATTAAAGTACAAGGGACAAAAAATATGTAAAATAACAAATGTAGAATCGTTTAAATTAAAGTACAAGGGACAAAAGAAATCCCACCAAAACATACTATATATATATATATATATATATATGTATTGAAGCTGATGTGGGTGGCGGGTTGTTTGCAAAAAAGAGACCAAGTTAGTCCATGGCAACGATCAAGGTGTCTGATAGTTTTATACCCAAACCCACAGGGCGTGTCTGGGAGACCATGACTGCTGTGACACAGTCGGTGCCTGTGACGTAAAGATGTACCGCTCTCCACCAATCACAAAATTCAAATGCAGTAGCCACCGTTCAACCCTAATAGGGCAGCACTAAGACGTTTTTAGACCAAAAAGTGTAGAATAAAACAAGTTTACACCAAAATGTAAAAAAATCCCTAGAAACTGAAAGACTGCATTGGTAAAGACCCATTTATATAGTTTAGAAGCAAAAAAAAGTTGTTTTGGGGTTTAGTTACTCTTTAAGGTCTTCGTTTCTCCATGGTGTTGTAAGTTTTGAGTGTCTGTTTACAAGGGGCAAAGAGGGCAGGGGCAGCTGGGGCCGGTGTGGTTGACAAGGGGGGGACGTGGGCATCCCAGACTCATTGCCAGCATGCGGGTACCTTGTTTGTTAAGATGTACTCCATCCGGCCCAAACAATTGACGCCTGCCCCAGACCAAAGTTGTCACAATATGCATAAGGCTAAACACGGATATTTACATACAATTTATGAAAAGCTTTTTTTTCCTCAATGTCTGACATTAAATGAGACTAACCCTGCCTTAGGTCAGTTAGAGTGAACACAATTATTGATTTAAACTAAATGCCAGAATAATGAGATAAATATTTTTTTTCTGAGAATTTTACTGAACTTCCAAAGGTTCCAACACATTTACTTTGTATATTGTATATTTGGCTTTTAGGCTGTAAAACTGGGGTCAAATATTTTGGGTATCCATTCTGAAGCTTCTATGTTCTTTCCTCATGATCCCAAGTGCACCAGTTGTTCTTGCTGCAAAACATCCCCACAACATTTTTTTCTTTTTCTTTGCCATGTGCCGGTCAAGTGGCAGCAAGTCCGAGTAGCTCCTGTTTGTAATGTTTTTTGTAGTTTACAAACTTTTAAAATATTTTTAAATATTTACCTTGCTATTTTTGTTGAAAGTAATATTTTTTTAGCCTTTTATTCGATATAATGTGTACAGCGTCTGAAAAAGTCATTTACACAAGGAAAGAACTGTTGGAATTGTCAAGGAAAAGACATGGACTGAGCGATCCGCGTTAATTCTAGCAGGAAGTCACACCAAGACAGACCAGACAATCCGGTCAATGTTCAAAATAAAATACTGCGGTTGACAAATGCAAACATATTTGTGTATCTAAACAGACTATAGAGATGAAAATGAACAAACAAACAAACACACAGAGACACACTTTATGAGGTAATTTACATACCCATGATGAAAAAATTAGCTCTGAAAAAACAACAGCTGAGCAGAAGTGCTGGACGACCGTGGCAGAGAACGGATGAAGATCATCACTGGCTACAAACTGAAGAATGCCCAGTCTGTAGTAGATGATGTAGACAAAGCTGCTCCCTTCACCTCCACATTTGGGGCTGCTCCCTCCACCATCACTTCTGCGGCTGATCCCTCCACCTCCACTTCTGTGACTGGTTCCTCCACCTCCACAACTGCAGCTGTTCCCTCCACCTCCGTGGATACTCACTCCACCTTCAACACCTGTGCTGCCCCCACTCCCCTGCATCCTGAGCTGATCCAACTGTTGATAATAGAAGAAGAGGTGGGAGTTGAGCTCAGGAAGCTTCAACCGGACAAGGCTGTTGGTCCAGATGGAGTTTGTCCAAGGCTTCTGAAGGACTGTGCTGGACAACTAGCAGTTCCCCTCAAGAGGCTCTTCAAACTGAGTCTTCAAATAGAAAAAGTCCTGGTGCTGTGGAAGACTTCATGTCTCATACCGGTGCCCAAAATAGGGCGACCGGTTGAGCTGAATGATTACAGACCAGTGGCTTTGACATCTCACATCATGAAGACCTTGGAGCGGCTCCTTGTCCGTCAAATGAAAATGCCGGTTGCTGAGGCACTAGACCCCTCCAGTTGGCCTAACAGGAACACTTAGGAGTTGAAGAGGTCCTTTACATGCTGCACCGGGCATACTCCTACCTGGATGTGCATGGCTCTTATGTCAGGATCATGTTCTTAGACTTCTCCAGCGCTTTTAACACCATAAAGCCTCCCACACTGAGAAACAAACTTATGGGTATGGGTGTAGCCCCCTCCCTGACATCCTGGATGGATCTAAAATCTGTACCACAAAGTGAAGTGGACCACCAACACAGACGCAGCATACACGAAGGGACAGAGTCGCCTTTCCCTTCTCAGGAGGCTAAGGTTTTTTGATGTCTGCAGTAACATGCTGCAAATATTCTACCACACAGTCATCGAAAGTGTGCTTTTTTATGCTGTTATCTGCTGGGGAAGTAGCACTATAGACAAAGACTGGACAAACTGGTCAAAAAGGCCAGTTCTGTGGGTCGGGAGCTTGACCGTGTAAGAACTGTGGTGGAGAGGCAGATAAGGAGGAAGCTGCAGGGCATTCTGGCTAATACTAAACATCCCTTTCATGATGTCCTGACCAGCCAGAGTAGTAGCTGCAGTGAAAGACTGATCTCTTTGAGATGCAGGACTGAGAGGTTCAGGAGATTATTTGTTCCTGCAGCCCTAAGACTGTTCAACAGCGACACCCAACATGTTTCTTAAATAATGTATTTGTTATTGTTTTATTTTATTTTATTTTAATGTAATATATATTTCTAAATATGTGAGCACTGAACAAAGTGAATTTCCCCTTTTTGGGGATAAATAAAGTATCTATCTATCTATCTATCTATCTATCTATCTATCTATCTATCTATCTATCTATCTATCTATCTATCTATCTATCTATCTATCTATCTATCTATCTATCTATCTATCTATCTATCTATCTATCTATCTATCTATCTATCTATCTATCTATCTATCTATCTATCTATCTATCTATCTATCTATCTATCTATCTATCTATCTATCTATCTATCTATCTATCTAAAGACTGCCTCTGTCATACTAGTGATGGTGATTTCAGGCTTGCACCTCCTTTGTCTATTTATGCAGTGTTGCTTACTAAGGCTAAAATACTCAAATTCAACATGTGAATTTTTTGTTACATTAAACCACAGTAAATGTCTCCAAAAAATGTAGGTCTTTAGTAGACTTTAATATATATATTTTGCTTTGTCTGTTGAGTAATGGCTTCTTCCTCTTTGAGTGACCTTTAAGTTTACTCAGGGTCTCTTATCAGCACCAACCATGATTTTCACAAGATTTTTTGCTTTTGTTCTGCAGTTGATTCATACGTTTTGTAGGAAAATATTCTCATGTCTGGGACCAAAAACTGTTTTCTACCTAAGCCGTATGATGTTGGAACATTCATTTTATATTAATGCTTGCATGTAACTGAACAGATCACCTTGACTTCTTAAATGCATCAGGAAATTGTTGCCAAAAATTAATCGGAGCTGTGGCTGTCCACCACTGTTTTTTCTAATATCTTGCCTGATTTATTTAGATTTGTCCGTGATGTCATCAAGAAAGGACCGTGGTTCAAGTGTTCCTCTAAAATACATCTACAGGTGAGCCTTCATTAAACTCAAATGTTGTGCATTAACCTATCAGAAGCTTACACAGCTGTTGCACCAACCAACGTCTTGCCTTTCCCCAAAATTTTTTAAAGATCTAAAACCTTTACTGGATGTAAACATTTAAACATTTGAAGAAAGAAATATGAAGTTCTCCAAAAGGATTGTGTCTTCTCATACAGCAAAAGTTCTTTTTTTTTTACTTGCTTTTATTCTTTTTAAATCCTCTATTTATGTAGATCTGTATTGCCATTTGGATTGACAATTTAGTTTCTTGATTTTTCTCTGTATTTTTTTATTTTGTTGGAAATTCTGTAATCCGGTTTTGTTAAACACTGATATTTTTATCTATCTATTTATCTATCTATTTATCTAACTAAACTTTACTACAACTAAAGTAGTAAAGACAGTAAAGATACCCCAATTAATAAAGTAAACATACCTCTATTGTCATATAATTATTTTCAAACCATTGGATCATTTTAACATGTGTTGCTTGACATGATAAGTAGGAACTCTGAAGAAAAACTGAAGCTACATTTCTGCTTGCTATAAAAACGTAACCACAGTTAATAAATATACTAGGACTCAGCCACAGTCAGCCGTGCTCAGTACATCACCTGAAAAGTATTTCACAGAGGAAATTAGAGCACAGAACAGAGAGGATTTAGTGACTTAGATGCAGCTGTTAAGCATTTGGCTGTTTCTGCTGCTAACACTCTGCTTGCTTTATTCCAAGTTTCTTTTTAACAAAATACTTAATAAAATTGGCAGTTGTAGAAAAAGTACAAAGCTAAATTCCTCCATAAAACATTTCCAAATTACATTCCAGTCAGTCATTTCTCCCTGTTAATAATACTTATTAGTTCCGAATTTATATCATTGAGAAGATTTATTAGTTCTTTAATACAAGGTTCAACTTGTAAGAATCCGGTTCAGAGCTGGTGAGTGCCTGGCCGGGCCTAGGTGGACCGGTTAGCCGATGCGCTGGGCTGATGTCTTCCTTTTGTTGGTTGGGGCACCCTTTTTCGGGGGTGCCAGGTTTGGGATTGTTGGGTGGTGCCTGTTCGGTGGCTCGGCGGGATACGGATCCAGCGTCTTTGCTCGTTCGATCACCAGTTCTGTACGCGGTCAGTTCAGTGGCGGGTGGGACTGGCCCTGGCCTATGCCTGGTCTCTGCGCTCTGCATTGCGTGGGATCAGGACTCGGGAGCTGGTACAATTTGGTGTCCAGGTGCTGGCTGGGCTTGGCCTGGGGATGCCGTCCGCCCGCTACGGCTATCGGTGGGGTGCCCCGACGTGGGGCAGGGGTGGGGCGCTGGGATATTGGAGGTGGGAATTGGCTGGTCCCTGGTCGGGTCCCTGCTGGGGCGCCCTCGGGCCCCGGCTCTCCCGGTCCATAGACGGGCCCGCCCGAGTGCAGCGGGTTGCCCGCGGGGCCCGTGGGCTCGTCACCGCGGCCCCCCGGGCCCCCAGGCCCCTGCATCGTAGTCGCTGGACGTTCCCCTGGGGTTCTCCTCTGCTCCTCTCTTGGGGGATGCGGTCGGCCCCGCCCTGGTCCGCCTGGGGCTCTGGGGGTCCTTTGAACGTCTTGGCTCCGATCTCCTTCATGTCTGCATTGATTCCTGAGAGACGGATTGATGCCTGCTCACACCAGCTATCGAACACTCTTATGGAGAAACCTTTTATGCAGCAGCATGCTAACACACACACATAGATGTGGGGTCTCTGGTGTTTACAGATATATTCTTGGGCTGAGGTTATCATTACCAGATCTTGATTAATCTGTACCATGACTTTTTCTGTGACATTGTTGTAGTATTTTTATATCCATTTTTGTGTGATGTGGTTGTGTAGTTCTTAGTTCACAATGTTTGTTTTGTCGATGTGCCTTTTACGTTTTTTTGTTTTTTGTTTTCCTCCCTCTGCCGTCCTGTAGGTGTGGAGGCAGACTTCGATGTTTTCCTGTGTTTTCTTTATTTCCTTTCCTCCCTTGTATTTTCATCTCACCCTCTCTCTTGAATTTTTGTTTCCTACCTCTCTTCATCTTCTTTTTTTCTTTCCTTTTATTTTCCATCTCCGTGTCCATAACATCAGGAAATAAAACCCACAGCAATTCATAATAAAGATTTTTTACACATATATATCAAGTGGAGTACTATAGTAAAAGTTGTAGTGCTGTAAGTTGTGAAAGTAAATCTGTTGGGCTTCTACTTGGTACTCAGACACCAATTCTGAGCTCCACACTGCCAAATAGGACACGTAAAAAAAAAAAAAGAATAATGGACTGATTAACCCCTAATTTCCACTGCATGCGCTCCGCTCCGCCACGCACGCCGCAGCAAAAATGCTCCCTTTGCAGTCAATGAGAGCTTTTCCACTGCTACCGTCGAGCAGCTATTTGTCCTGCAGAAATAAGATCGATTCTATTTTTGCCGGATTTCGGAGCAAGTTCGCAGTCAATCTACACAAATCACACAGCACCAACAGGATACAGAGCAAGCACAACATCCATTTTTTCAAAATAATTCAATAAAGACAGACTATATTTTTTTGTATGGATAACTATAATGATATAATCACGTGTATATTTATACATACATGTTGTCTAATATAATCGTGCGTGTTTATACATAATTTACACACATGATATAATCAAAAGGTATTTAATTCTGAAAGCTATTTTGTCATTTCCTGCCACACAAGATATAGTAGGTGCATGGGTCAACAAATATGTTATTCAGATGCGAGAGAAAAGCAACAGGACAACATGGACGAAGATAAACTAATGCTTGAAGTGGAAAATCATAAAATACTTTATGATTTTACTTTTTCCACTTTTATTACTGGCTTTTATTATGAGATCTCACAATTCCCACGCATGCTTTTTTGAGCTCTGGGCTTCGGACCGGAGCGGATGTAGAGCTCATGCAGTGGAAATCAGGGACGGGAGCGAATGGCTACAGAGTGTGTGGCGGAGCAGAGTGCATTCAGTGGAAATTAGGGGTTACAGAACAACATGTGTGGGTAGTAAGTCAAGAAATCTCCTATTATATTCTGTTGCTATTCACTTTTGTTTTGAGTTTCTGGATGGACTGGACGATTGCACTCTGCCAAACAAAAACAAGAAAACATATATTAAATGTTTGCACTTTATTATTTTACAATGTCAGGGACCTTGGTAGTGTGTGGAAGATGGTTATGCGGATGCAACGGCTTGACGCCTTCTTTTGCATGTTGGTCACCAGCCTGCACACATTTTGCTGTGACAATGCCATTCCTCAACTAAGAGACACTAAACAGTGTTATGGAAATTTAGAATAAAAACACGTGCATTGGTACATCCCAGATAAAGCACAAAACAAGTTTGAGTACCAATAGGAAAATACTGCAGGGAATTTTAGCACATTTTATGGAGCCCTAAACACGTTTGTAAGTTGTATTTTATAGTAAAGGTGACATATCAGGCTTTCCAAGAATATAAAATACACTTCACTTAAATAACATTTGTAATCTTTGTTTGGGGATTTTATTATTTCTGCACTTCGAAAATAACAAACAAAAAGTCCTTCATATATAAATTAACCTTATAATTTGGTGTAGCAGGACACTTTTGCGTATATCTTTTTCAAAATAAAGAAATTTCACAGCATGTTTGTGATTTTTGAGGGCCTTTTGAGGATGCAAAGTGTCCCTGTCCTATTGTATTTGTCACGCTGCCCTATTCCTGCCTCATTGTCTTCACCTGTCTGTCTCATCATCCACACCTGATCCTACTCACCTCCTGCCTTTAAGACCCCTCACTTCCTTTCACTCCCGGCCGGATCATCCTAGTCCTCCTTCCTCCTAGTCCTCTATTGTCTTCATCCCCATGGTGTGTCGTCTTCCTGCCTCTTCGTTCCAGCCCGATGTCCAGTGTCTCCGTTCACCACCATCATCACGATCTCCTCACTTTAATAAAACATCCTGCACCTTCCTTCAGCGAGTGCGTTTGGGTCCATTCTCCACACACACCTCGTGACAGAATGATCCGGCCTTAAACATGGACCCAGCACTCGCCCAGGAGATCGCCGCCCTGCGCCAGGACATCTGCCTCCGTGTTTCTGGCGGTCACAGCGGCGGCTCTCCAGCGATGGACATTTCCCCATGCGTCGCTGGAGCTCCTGGGGAGGGTCAGGGAGGACCCGTCCCCGTCGCTGAAGCTCCCAGGGAGGGTCAGGGAGGACCCGTCACTGGAGCCTCCAGAACGGTCGTCTGAGGAGGCGTCCGAGCCTCCAGACTCTCCGTCTCAGGAGGCGTCCGAGCCTCCAGACTCTCCGTCTGAGGAGGCGTCCGAGCCTCCAGAACCTTCGTCTGAGGAGGCGTCCGAGCCTCCAGAACCTTCGTCTGAGGAGGCGTCCGAGCCTCCAGAACCTTCGTCTGAGGAGGCGTCCGAGCCTCCAGACTCTCCGTCTCAGGAGGCGTCCGAGCCTCCAGACTCTCCGTCTCAGGAGGCGTCCGAGCCTCCAGACTCTCCGTCTCAGGAGGCGTCCGAGCCTACAGACTCTCTTTGTCTCGGCCGACCTTTACCGGCCAGGCATCTTTGGCACTACCTGACCCTCAGAAGAGGACCTAAGGGCCGTCCGCCCGACCTCCGTCCAGCCAGAGGACGCCGCCGGGGCCGTCCGCCCGACCTCCGTCCAGCCAGAGGACGCCGCCGGGGCCGTCCGCCCGACCTCCGTCCAGCCAGAGGACGCCGCCGGGGCCGTCCGCCCGACCTCCGTCCAGCCAGAGGACGCCGCCGGGGCCGTCCGCCCGACCTCCGTCCAGCCAGAGGACGCCGCCGAGGCCGTCCGCCCGACCTCCGTCCAGCCAGAGGACGCCGCCGAGGCCGTCCGCCCGACCTCCAGGTCCTCAGGGGCCGCCACCGGGGCCGTCCGCCAGACTTCCAGGGGCGTACCCAAAGAGACTCGGGGCCCTCCTTCCGTGGGCCCCCTCCACCCACCCTGCCAAGGGTGCTTGTTTTTTTTCTCTTCCCTTTCTTTTTCACTCTCTCCACGGTGTCTGGAATCCACCTTTAAAGGGGGGGGGGGGGTCCTGTCACGCTGCCCTATTCCTGCCTCATTGTCTTCACCTGTCTGTCTCATCATCCACACCTGATCCTACTCACCTCCTGCCTTTAAGACCCCTCACTTCCTTTCACTCCCGGCCGGATCATCCTAGTCCTCCTTCCTCCTAGTCCTCTATTGTCTTCATCCCCATGGTGTGTCGTCTTCCTGCCTCTTCGTTCCAGCCCGATGTCCAGTGTCTCCGTTCACCACCATCATCACGATCTCCTCACTTTAATAAAACATCCTGCACCTTCCTTCAGCGAGTGTGTTTGGGTCCATTCTCCACACACACCTCGTGACAGTTTTCCTCTAACCCCTCCTGTTTAATCTGTCATTTTAACAATGTAAAAAGGTTTGTCTTTAAGCTGGGAGCACAGGAGACGAAAGTTAAGTGCACAGGTATGTCAGATATGTACTCTTGGAGGAAAAAACACAGAGACTTCATTGACTTGCACCAACTATGATGGATCAACAGGCCAAAAGCAGTTGCCCGGCAACTTATTTTTTTCCCCACAGCCAGATGAGGAATTTTTAGGTGCAATGGATAGCAATAGGAACAGCTACGATCACCAGCAGTGATCCACTGAAAAGGAAGAGCACTCACAGCCATACATATCACATACAAACATTTATAAAGGATATGACAGAAAGTAACAATGTCATGAAAATCTGTAACTATGTGCATCACAAGTTGAATAGTTATTTTTTATAATTAGGAATGTAGTTCCAAATCAAGGAATTTATAAATGATCGGTATCTGGAGCAGGCTGAACTCAAGTCCCAATACTTTGGGTGTTCTTATTGTTTTACTGTTGCTGATTCTTTGTCAGCCAAAACCCCAGCAAACCATACAATGTAAGAGAGAATATTTTGGCTGCTGCAGCTTCCTGTCTGTCTGTGAGGTGTGAGGTAGAAGAATGTATCTTATTGCTTTAAATAAGTAGAAGGCTTTATTCCCAATACAGTTTTCTTATATTTTATGGAAATATCAGGCCAGGATCATACAGGTGCCCCAAGCGTGGCCAAGCTCAAACTCTTCCGCACTGTTCCATTCCACCAGCTTGATGCGCCCAAGGGATTTCATATTATTCAGCTAACGCTGTTGATGTCTAGTCCCCCAAGGTTATCAAAACACCTAACACTGCAGCGCTAAAGGGAACTAGGTCAGAGGCCTCCTAAAATATGCTCCTCATAGACCTCTGTTTAAACACTCTGATGATCTTCTACATGACATATTCCCTAAATACCTTTAGTAACATGTAATTAATCAGTTAATTCACATTACCCTGAAATAGTCCCATCCCAGGTGACCTGCTCTGAACATGTGCTTAGAATTCCTGGAATCTCCATGTAGGAGAGAGCTGGGTACTGTTAAGATTTGTTTTATTTATTTGATATGATGTGAGTTACCCAAGCTAATATTTATAATTTTAGTTCAGTTATTGATTCAAATTTTTCTTTCTCTTCAATTGTGTTTTTTGTTCCTATTCCTTATAAAATGGTTTTCCTCAGAAGCTTTACTGTTACTTTCTGAGCCTAAATGTGAAACCCTTACAGTAAGGGGGACTACATCATACAGACCACAACAATGAGCTGATGTTCAGCAGACTGTTAAACTCTGGTTATGTTGGTAGGACAACTAAGTTTAGGCGCTACACAGAGACAGGAGGAGACCCCATGGGAAAGGTACACACCATCGCAGTTCATGAATTGGTTCCAGATGGGAAGTGGCAAGTGGGAAAAGCGGAAGAGAATTGTATTGACAGATTATGCAGGGAAGGGCCCTGAGCCAAGGCCATTGGCCATGTTGCAGAGGGACCGGGGGAAAGCTCAGTCAGTTTGAGTTTTCACTTCACCTGCGTGTTGATAACAGCACTCCTTGGCCACCCTGGATGGCAGCCCAGCGTCGGGTCAGAACACATATCAAGATGCTGATGAGTGGAGTCCTGCAAAGCTCAAGTAATAAATACCTTTAATGTGGGGAAGACATGGAGATAATTGTCTTGTCCCTGAGCCCATCTCTTTCTTTTTAATGAGATTGTTACAAGGTCTTATTACCAAAATGACTTTCTCTGTGTCTCCTTAACATTTAATTTGCATCATTTATTGCTGATAAGTGAAAGTTTGGAGCTTAGTAACACCAGAGGGCTCTGCAGGAGAGCAGTCATACCTTCTAAGTTACTTTCTGTTGGTGTTCAAAGAGGAGAAACCTGAATGACATCAAAAAAGGTTGTTATGACTTATGGTGAATTTAGGCTAAGTCAAGTTCAATGATACAGTGAACAAAGAAACATTGTTGCGTTGTGTAGTAAAACGTTTTGCTTTACACGAGTTTATAAGAACTGCTGTTTACATCTAGATTATTAAATATAAATAAAACAATGCCATTATTTCATGTTTTTGTAAAAACAACATTTATCAAAATGTTGATGGGAGTGTATGTGTATATACTACACAAAATGGAATTAAAAGCCTTTAGTTGATCCAGAATGCGGCAGCAAGAGTTCTGATGTCACATACATGCTTGCTCAGTATGAGGGATTGCAATGGTTACAGTCTGCATAAAGGGGCACAACTTCAAGTCAATGACTCGATGTGATTTGCTGGATTGAAAATTCACAAAACTTTAAACTGATTTTTAAATCAGTTTGTATGGTTATATTGAAATTACTTTTCTTATAAAGTGCCTTGAGATGACATCTGTTGTGAATCAGTGCTAAATAAATAAACTGAACTGAATTGCATTTAATTATATTTCAGATATTATGTATAATTCAGAACCAATTGGGGCTTAAATAAAACAATGTTGTGAATGTTTTAGTATCTATGAATAAATAAATTATTTTTTTTCCTTCCACCCAATGAACTATGTATTCATTGTCTTCATCTTATCTGAGATCTGGTCAGCGGTGTATATGTAACATAGATGGACCCTCCGACTAGCACTCGTGCACAAGACACCTACATACTTAAACTTATCTGTTTAGTTTTGTAGGGTTTTGGAGCAACATAAGATTGTATTTTATTTATATTTATATATTCCTGTATTTTATTTATGTTATAATTCAGGAATCCAATTTAGAAATGGCAAAAGTAAAGTACATAAGGAATTGGAAATTTTATATTTTTATACATAGTGCAATGGAAGCATCTAAGGTAGTTGCTTAATCACAATAAAGAACCAAAATATAAACAAATCTGACAAGCTCTGAAAAGCAGTATTTATTCATATCACAATTGTCTTTCTGAACACAGACTTCCAAGAGGGCCTGTGCTATAAAGTACTGATCAGGCCCGAAATTTAGGTGTAGTAATGGACTCAGACCTGAACCTCCAGGGTCACATAAAGGCAATAACAAGGTCAGCCTCCTATCACCTGAAGAACATTTCTAGGATTAAAGGACTGATGTCGCAACAGGACCTAGAAAAACTCATCCATGCGTTTATCTTTAGTCGTATTGATTACTGCAACAGTGTCTTCACAGGTCTGCCTAAAAAGTCAATCAGGCAGCTGATCCAGAACACTGCTGTTCGTGTCCTCAGTAGAAACAGGAAAGTAGAGCTGTCACGCTGCCCTATTCCTGCCTTATTGTCTTCTGTCTCATCATCCACACCTGATCCTACTCACCCCTCACTTCCTTTCACTCCCGGCCGGATCATCCTCCTAGTAGTATTTGTCAATCCCCATGGTGTGTCGTCTTCCTGCTGTCTTCCTTCAGCGAGTGCGTTTGGGTCCATTCTCCACACACCACGTGACAGAATGATCCGGCCCTAAACATGGACCCAGCACTCGCCCAGGAGATCGCCGCCCTGCGCCAGGACGTCTGGGCTAACCTGGCCAGACTCGCTGCCTCTCCTCACCTCCCTGTGCGGGTCTCCGGAGCCGGGGAGATCCTCGGAGTGCTCCCTCACTTCCAGAGTGTCTTCTCGGCCCGGGAGCTCGCCGATCTGCGGCGCGAGGCGGAGAGGATTCGCCAGGAGGCGTTGGACCAGACGATCGGTCCGCCCTCTCCGCCTCCACCATCTGGCCGTAGGCGACGGACCCGCCGAACCGGCGTTTCAGCGAGCGAGGAGCAGGGCGGCGCGGCCACACGGACCACCAACGTCGGCTCCATCTCCGCGTGGCACCCACCGCCGGTTCTCTCCCCCGCCGTCTTTGTCCCTCCTCCAGCTGGCTCTTCGGGGGCTCCTCACATCAGGGAGGAGGACCTCTTCAAGTTTTTCTATGGGGACAAGACGGCCTACCTCTGCTCCAGGGGAGCGCCTCGCCGCAGGCAGCGACGCCGCCGAGGTGGGGCCGCTCCCGGGGAAGTTCCGGCTCCGGTCCGTGAGCCCGTTCCAGCTCCAGATCCCGTTCCAGCTCCAGTCCATGAGCCCGTTCCAGTCCATGAGCCCGTTCCAATCCATGAGCCCGTTCCAGCTCCAGAGCCCGTTCCAGCTCCAGAGCCCGTTCCAGCTCCAGAGGCCGCCGTTGTTGTGGCTGCCGTGTTTCTGGCGGTCACAGCGGCGGCTCTCCAGCGATGGACATTTCCCCATGCGTCGCTGGAGCTCCCGTGGAGGGTCAGGGAGGACCCGTCCCCGTCGCTGAAGCTCCCAGGGAGGGTCAGGGAGGACCCGTCCCCGTCACTGGAGCCTCCAGAACCTTCGTCTGAGGAGGCGTCCGAGCCTCCAGAACCTTCGTCTGAGGAGGCGTCCGAGCCTCCAGACTCTCTTTGTCTCGGCCGACCTTTACCGGCCAGGCATCTTTGGCACTACCTGAGCCTAAGAAGAGGACCTAAGGGCCGTCCGCCCGACCTCCGTCCAGCCAGAGGACGTCGCCGGGGCCGTCCGCCCGACCTCCGTCCAGCCAGAGGACGCCGCCGGGGCCGTCCGCCCGACCTCCAGGTCCTCAGGGGCCGCCGCCGGGGCCGTCCGCCAGACTTCCAGGGGCGTACCCAAAGAGACTTGGGGCCCTCCTTCCGTGGGCCCCCTCCACCCACCCTGGCAAGGGTGCTTGTTTTTTTTCTCTTCCCTTTCTTTTTCACTCTCTCCACGGTGTCTGGAATCCACCTTTAAAAGGGGGGGGGGGTCCTGTCACGCTGCCCTATTCCTGCCTTATTGTCTTCACCTGTCTGTCTCATCATCCACACCTGATCCTACTCACCTCCTGCCTTTAAGACCCCTCACTTCCTTTCACTCCCGGCCGGATCATCCTCCTAGTAGTATTTGTCAATCCCCATGGTGTGTCGTCTTCCTGCTGTTTTCCTTCAGCGAGTGCGTTTGGGTCCATTCTCCACACACCACGTGACAAGAGCACATCACCCCAGTTCTAAAGTCCTTACACTGGCTCCCTGTAGCTCAGAGAATAGACTTCAAAATACTTTTACTAGTTTATAAATCATTGAATGGCTTAGCACCAAAGTATATTGAAGATCTGCTGTTACTATACCAACCCACCAGACCACTCAGGTCCTCTAATTCCAGTCTACTCAACATCCCTAAAGTTAGAACCAAACATGGAGAAGCAGCTTTCAGTTTCTATGCTCTTCTAATCTGGAACAAACTTCACTGCAAAGCAGCTGAAACACTGAGTTCTTTTAAATCACAACTAAAATGTATCTGTTTAGACCTGCCTTTGAGTAATGTTTTCATGTATCATGTTTTGTTTATGCTTCTTGTTGTTTCTACATTATATGCTTTGTAATGCCTTGATGTATCTGTGTTAGCTTCTTGCTTAATTGCTTTTTTACTTTATATATATATATATATATATATATATATATATATATAATAACCTTACCATCATTAACCATTATTAATCATTAACCATCAGTTGGTCATTGATAAAGCAGAAAACTGAGGCGTTTTAGGTTTTGTAAATCCATGAAACTAATTTAACATATATTTTGTTTCATCATGACTTAGCATGCACTTAAATGTCAGCACCGAGAGGAGAGAAAAACTGACAAACTCAGGAGTATAACAAGATGTTACAGGCCATTGCCACGTTGCAAAGTGAGCATCTAACTGCAGTCCCCACTTTTTGACAGTGGTGACACACTCTGATGTGGAGCTCGCCTAGCTGTGCCAGGAGAGGCGTCTATTCTTATTAGCTCCATTCGAAGCAGGATATTTGGAGTGAACACTGTCAAAACCCTTTGCAGTCCTCATCTCAGCTGAAGACAACTCGTGCCACAGCACATCCATCAGGGAGAGGCCCTGCTACCTCTGTCTCCACAAAGATTTTATGGCGTGAGAATGTGAATGCATAAAAAAGTTTGCGATGGGAGTTTCTTTTAACGCGGTACAAATACATCTGGGTAGACGAGCTTTAATTAATTTTTAATAATGCCCAGGAAAGTCAAAAGTTAGAAGTTATATATATCACTAAGAAGGGTATAAGTAAGTTTTTGTAGAAGTTTGAAAATGTTTGCACGTTTTGAGTAATAAGATATGCAGCAATATTGAGCTGCATTTTAATTATGTCCACAATCTATCAAAAATCAAGCAGTCAGTATCAATCAATATATTCTATCACAAATCAAGCTGAAGAGGGAATCATCTCCTTTCTGTTGAAAGATTTTTATACTAAAAAAAAGAATACGGATATTTCTGTTTTTGTCATGTTTGATTCAGTTTTTGACTCACATGTAGAGAGAACTCAGAGAGTGGACTTAGTTTTCAAATATGTATTGTGATAAAAAGGATTATGAAAGGAAGGATAGGGGTTAGAAATGGAATGTGATTGGTAGCTATGTTTGTGTACTTATGCATATGGTTAAGACTTTCTACTGCCTTTGTAGATGAAAGGTTGCTCTGAAGGGAAAAGGTTCAGGTGGCTTACCCCCAATTTCCACTGCATGTGCTCCGCTCCGGTCCGCAGCCCAAAGGTGCTCAAAGAAGCATGCGTGGGAATTGCGAGATCTCGCAATAAAAGCCAGTAATAAATGCAGAAGTCAGAACAAAATTCTTCATTCCGTGGAAGACAAACAGAAAAGTTATTCTCTGTTATTCTGTGTCAAGATATTTTGGACAACATATGTATAAATATACGCGGGTTTATGTTAATATAGCTATAGACCTGGGTATGAAAAATTTCCGCTTTTTGCCAACTCGCAGTCAGCTTTCAGCCGAAGATAATTCAGTTGCCAGCTGACTATCAGCCGATTGTATCACAGGGTAACACACCCACTTTCCCAAGTGGCGGGCTTAATTTTTTCAAAGTGTGTAATTGCAGGCTGTCACCAAAGGATGTCGCCACGAGAGCCCCACGTGCCTGAGACACTCGGCTTTTTCCAAAGTGGAGACCAAACGATGGCCCACAGATAACAAAGCGGCAGCGAACTGCTTGTCACCATGTGCTGCGCCCTCAGAAATACGTCCACAACCATTGTGTGACTTTTGACACACACACAGAAGAAACACACATTTTCACATGTTCTTTATGCACGTTTTCTGTGAATAAACACCTGAAACTCTAAGGTTTGTGTAGTTGTGTCGAATTATATGCACTTGTAGGAGTTATTTGGTACGTTTAAGTTAGCTACTGTAGGCTACTCTGTCTTTTGCACATAGCAAGATGTAGGCTAAAGGCTAAAACTCCCAACATGGATTTGGGCAACAAAATGGAAAGGGGGTGTGGCTGTGAGCCATCTCTTGGTCAACCAGGCAAAAAAAAAAAAAAAACTAACTAACTAATTAACTAACTAACTAACTATCTATCTATCTATCTATCTATCTATCTATCTATCTATCTATCTATCTATCTATCTATCTATCTATCTATCTATCTATCTATCTATCTATCTATCTATCTATCTATCTATCTATCTATCTATCTATCTATCTATCTATCTATCTATCTATCTATCTGTCTATTTGTCTATCTGTCTGTCTGTCATGTGATTTTGCTGTTTTAATTATTTTTTTCCCATTTTATTGAAACTTTGTAATAACAATACAATTATACATGAGACGAGAAAGGAATTCAGTTATAGTAACATATGTGTACTGTACACATACAAAAAAAGAAGAAAAAATGCAACCAAAAGAAATACTGAAAAACTGAAAAATAAAAACACAAACACACTAAGGCTTTGGTCACACCTGGATGAACCGGTTAAGCACAACCAGGTTCTAAAGACGGCCTGAGGTCACACCAGCCATGTCGATAACGTGCCACTCTGCCGCAACGTCTAAAGACCCCATTTGCATGACAATTACTGCAATCGTGCTCTGAGGATCCGCGCTTTAGCCTGGAAAGGGGGGGAGGGGGAGATCGGGAAACTGCTGTTCATTTTATCATAATTGTTTTTTGTTTTTTGTTTTTTTTTGTTTGTTTTTTTTACCAAGTGAAGAGATGTAAGGAGAGAATTAATTTCTATTTTAAAGGCAGAGAAAGATGGAGTTGCTTTTTGCCATTTTTGCTTGTGGAGAAAAAATGTAGCATGTGAAGCCTAAAAACATTTAGGCCTACAACAAGTTCCAGGGAGTTGTTGGTAGGATTTTCAAAGTAAAACAGAAAATCTTTTAGGCTACAGTAAGACAATCGCATATTGAAATACATTCTCTAAACAACTTTATGTGGCTTACCAGTATTTATTGAGAACTATAATATATAAGCAAATAGAAATTGCGAAATAAAATTACAAAAAGTTGAAACAGTAAACTGCGCAACTTACGTCCATACACCATGAGAAAGTTGTGAGACTGCAGGTAAAATGTTCATATTTAGTCCATGTTTTCATCTGCTCCATCTGTGATGGCAAGATGGAGATTCTTTTTTCAGATTGTTCGGGCTGAATATTAACTAAAATTAATGAAGAATGAAATAATATTGAATATGTTTCAGATTTTTTCAAAGTTTAAAAAACTGTCAAAGACAGAAAATAACGGGATCCCTGATTTAATGTAAATTATAGTGGAAACAATTATTTGTTTTTTATTGCTTTGGAATATTCCACCCGCGGGTAGCCGCCCCATTGCAGGACTCTGAACTCTTAGTTGAAGTTTTCCCGCACAGAACAGCAAGGGTTGTAAAGGGAACACGTTTTCTTATTGTGCATATATGACTTATGGCTTTTGAATTCTTGCATGGTATAATAGCTGATGCCACAAACCAAGTAATCAATGATCTCCATGTAGGTGCACGGAGGTAAAGACTCTGTCCCATTCTGCTGTAGGCAGCTCGTATGGGTCTACGTTTCTGCTTGGCGCCGGTAGTGACTTTCTCCACGTAATGACCCTTTTCTTTAGCCTGCTTCTCCATTTCTTCTTAATGTTATCTGTAATTTCTCCGTTTAAATGCATAATTCCAGTCCTTCCTGCTCCGTCTCTGTTTCGCTCTGACAGTGTTGCCCATGGCAACCGATAGTGTAGCCTGACAACATGGCCGACGGGCTCAAATGTTTAAATAACATATGGTTGTGTGTCGTAAAAAAATTGTCTCACCGTTACCTATAGGCTGAATAACCAAACTGACCAATTTCTCTTGTGGGATTAAACTTTTTTTTGGTTTGGACTGTGTGAATCCATTTTGGACTCGTTCATATAGTAAAACATTTCAGGCCTTGTTTTGAAGTTACATAAATATTTGTTCACTTGTGAGATCATTTGTACAACCCAAATCTAGTTACTATAACAATTGAACTGCCATACACAATACTCGGTTCTGCAACCACAATCCTACTTGATGTAAAACTTTACCACGCCAAAATAAACCTTAGATTCTTGTTAATTGTGTTTTAAGATCAGGTAGTGGTGAGCCATAG
The DNA here is from genome assembly GCA_963556495.2 of Valencia hispanica. Taxonomy (NCBI): domain Eukaryota; kingdom Metazoa; phylum Chordata; class Actinopteri; order Cyprinodontiformes; family Valenciidae; genus Valencia; species Valencia hispanica. The sequence goes on along the minus strand of OY747712.1, from coordinate 15,958,969 downwards.
TGAAATAGAACAGAAATTCAACTATGAAAAGCATTATGTGTGACCAGTCTTTCTAAAAAAAAACCAATGTGATCAAATACAATGTGCACTTTGTATTTTATTCCAGTCATCAATACTAGAATGGAACACATTTAGTGATTAAACAAAGAGATATTATAGAGAGATGGGAATAACTTGTTACAAAAGTAGCCTGACGTAACAGTAATTTTGCATGGCAATCACATGGCTCAACACAACATATTTTTAGAGGAGAAATGTTGAAAAATGTAAATCTAAAACATAATGTAGTTTCAATTATAATAAGAATTAAAAGTCCATTTGAATCGCCATTTTTTTCCACGTTTTTTTAAATCAAATTATCGACAACAGGGTTGATTTTATGGTAACATCATGGTCTACACAACACTGATGATTTACTTCCCAAGTCAGTACAGTAAGTAGTAGCCGGTACTATTATTTTGTAGCTTACTTTATTAGTATTATTGTATCAGTGAAGGACATTCATCATTGCTATTCTATTCTTGCATTATTGACAAAGATTTTCCATGCCAACATTTTACAAATTTAAAGTCTTGAATACGTTCAACAATAACAGTGAAGGACAGGTCAAATCACCCTCACCTCATTAGGATATGAGTAAGTTTAATTATTTAAAATTCTACTTGATTGACTTTAATTTGATGTTATTTTAAGTAAAGAAGACATGGAGGAAAGAGGAAAGATTCAGATATAACCAGTGTTGGAGAGAATACTTTGTAAATGTATTGAGTTACAGAATACTGAATACCTGCTTTAAAATGTACTTTGTAACTTATTCCGGCACTTTGCTTAATCCTGGTACTGTATTCCAAATACTCCCCCTTAAAAACAGCATTTAAGTCTATTAAATGTCACAATATGCGTTGGTAGCTACTCCCGCAGGAAAACCGAGGGCATATTAATGCTAAACATTATCTACTGATTGGGAAAAAAAAGAAATAAAACAATTTAATTATTTTTGTTTATTTATCAAAGTGTCAACAGAACATTTCTGTAATAAAGTGACAAAGTGCTTGAACATAGCACAGCATTACTGTCTGTAATATATTTATGCTTACCCTGTGTATTTCACAATTTGACAAGAAAAATAAGGCTATTGCGACTTTCTGTTTGTATAAACATGACGTTCATTTCACTCCAAATGGAGAGCTGTTATCCTTATCTCAGGAAACATCACCAAGCTAACGTCATTTCAGATAAAACGAACAGCGACACTATAACTGTGAGAAATGACCTAACTTACACGATACAGGTACTATCAAATAATGTATACAGTCTATAAAAACAGTTTAGGATATTTTTTTTCAGATTAGAGGTTGAGTCTTTGGACGCAGCTAATAGGTTGTTCGCTGGCAAACAAAGATTGCACTGTACTGTTAAAGAGTTAACTAAACCCCAAAACAACTTTTTTTTTGCTTCTAAACTGTATAAATGGGTCTTTACCAATGCAGTCTTTCAGTTTCTGGGGATTTTTTTACATTTTGGTGTAAACTTGTTTAATTCTACACTTTTTGGTCTAAAAATGTCTTAGTGCTACCCCCTTAGGGTTGAACGGTGGCTACTGCATTTGAATTTTGTGATTGGTGGAGAGCGGTACATCTTTATGTCACAGGCATTGACTGCGTCACAGCAGCCATGGTCTCACAAACATGCCCTGTGGGTTTGGGTATAAAACTATCAGAGATACCGCCCCTCCCTCCCGTGGCGAGTTTGGAGTGGGATTGCGTTTTTCAGGTTACCATTAATATCACATTAGCACTTAGTTAGCATTGCTAACATACTGTTTTGAACGTTAGCTTATGTTAGCATCACCACTCAGAGACTGGACCCATCCTGTCTCTCTCTGCCTCAGTAGCAGCGGCAGCCTCTGGCAGCGCTGACTCAGCGCCCCGAGCCAGCGGCTCGAATTGATACGGCTCAGCCGTATTTGTAAATTATTAGGTGCCGGAACGCAAAGTACATGACAGCGCAGGCATGACCAGAGACGCACACAGGTCCCGGAACGCAGTAAATGGTAGCGGAAAAAAACATGATGTGGGCCTTACAGGCTTGAATGTTTTAAATATTGTAATGTTTTCCGATAGATGCAGACAATGGTTGTAATCGATTGCTGTAATGCTGACTGCTGTTGGCCGCAATCACGCCGTAAAAAACAGTAATCAAAAGAACTCTCACATAAACCGGTTGTCTGTCTAGCTCCATTTACAGACACACACCAGTTCCCCGCGCGCACTCCCCCCTTGCACAGCCTGCAGAACAGTGCTGGATTTGGTCGGGTTTCTTATTTTTTTTATTTTATTGCGCCATGGCCACAGTCTTTGTTTTCAGGCCAATGCACAGCTTTATTCCGTTTGTACTTGTCTTGATCAGGCATGTTTAATAAAGATCATTGTCCCTGAATTGCCTTGCCGTTTAGTGCAATTGCAGTAATCATGGCATATTATATTGAGCAGATGCTCGTAATGCAAAATGCTGTCAGAGCACACCCCCCCCCCGCAAATTAGTCGATTTTTGGTCAGAATTTCAGGGTTTCAGTTGACCAAGAATTTCTTTGGTTGATTACAGCCCTATTATAGTGACATATTATCCGTTAAGCATTTCTGAATAGATGTTCATTACTGATATACATTTCTTGTTTGTAATTAAATTAAGAGACTTAAAATAATAATCCACCTTTATCAAAAATAACTTAAATGATGGTGAAGAATTCTGAAATTTACATTTATGGATATGAAACTTCCCTAACAAAATATAAAGGTTTACTATAGTACATAATTTATTTTCTTTGAAGTCAATACAATTGATAATGTTCTTCCCCTCAATGATGATTTTGTGTTTTGTTTTGTCTTTAATCTATGATCTATAATATTGCAAAAATTACGAGTGCCAACAAACAAAATCTGATAAAGACAAAGCTAAAAAATGTAAAAGATCCAGGGGTTCCCTCAAAGGAAATTATTATTTTCAAAAACGAAAGCAGATACACTACGTCAGCTCCCCGCCTGTGTAATCGAATCTACAGACTACAGAGGCACTTCTGCGCCTACTGGTGGATAGATTCACGATTGCAGAAATTGAATTACCGCTTGCAACAGGGGTGTTTCCACTCGCTACGTCAGGACAAGGGGCGTAATGACGTATGTTGCGGCCGAATTTGTTAAGCTGATAGTAAGGCGATCATAACGTGACAATACTGCACTGATACTGCAGGAGTATCAGCTGAAAAAGGCGAAAATTTCTCATACCCACATCTGTATGCATACAAAAATTCTAGTCAGTCTTTATTGATTTATTTTTGAAAAACACCCGGAAATGTGGTTGTTCTATATCCTGTTGGTGCTTAGTGATTTGTGTAGATTGACTGCGGACTTGCTCCGCCGTCCAGCAAAAATAGAATTGATCCTATTTTTGCTAGATGGCGAGACGGCTGCCAGCGCCTGGCGGCGCTCGGCGGCGGCAGTAGAGATGCTCTCATTGACTACAATGGGAGCGTTTTTGCCGCGGAGTGCGTGGCGGAGCGGATCGCATGCAGTGGAAATTGGGGGTAAGGAGGAAGCTTCCTGGTCCAGGAGGAATACATAAAGGCATCCACTCAAAAGGCTTGGTCAAGTAAGTGCTTTTCCTGGTCCATTCTGTAGAAGCGCAAAGGAAAAAAACATGAAGAGCCAAGAACAAACATGCATAAAACCTTTAGTGGTCCCATACTGCTGTCAAGTTTTGCAGGTTTAACATTTTGTAAAATAGGCTTAAGTCTTACAGAAACACACAAAATTCTTACACAAAGTCTTACACAAAATTAGATTAATAACATAGCTTAAAATGCAAACAAAAACAATTGTCACAATCCCATCTCGAAAGGTTGATCAATCCTCTTTTATCCAGTTGGCCAAAAGCTTCTTGATGAACGTTTCTTATAGTAACATAAGAGCGACATCACAATTTTACAGTTCTTTTGCTTTTTTAGTCTGGCTTTTTGCAAGTCTCCACTGGTATTTTGGCGAGATCTTTGAGATTAGAAGGCTTCCATATAATCACCCTAATCTTTAACTTTCACACAGAATTTATATCAGCTCAAGTTGGGACTCTAGCTGGGCCATTCCAAAACGGTAAAATTTCTTCCAGTCAAAAGAAAATGCTGGTAAAGTGAAAGGATTGTTTGAGACATCCTAACTAAGTTAAATCAACATCAAAAGTTATGATTAAACATGGAATATTGGACATTCAGACAAAATCCATGCAAACATATTTCTAAGGAATGCCACCTGATTGGAATCAGCAGTTGCTTTGAGAAGTTGCTTTCAGAAGAACAAAAATTACTTTAAAGTCTATGGAAATTCACTGATAATATAATTACACTTATCCATTATAAAATGTACCAGTAACAATGAAAGTTCACTTTTTAAGTTATACTGGCCAATAATTAAACAAAATCTGAAATAATATTCTGAGAAAACAAGTATTTTATTTTCAGTGTAATAATAAAATTAAAAGCAGCAGTCTCAAAAAGTTCATAAAATAAATGCATACTCCAGTCTTTAGTTTTCATCTTCATCCTCCTCAGTCAATTTATAGATGAAGTCTCACTTTGCATTATTATAGTTTTTGTGTCCATGTGGACCTACTGGAGCTTTGCCACTTTTGTCATACACAGAAACACATATGCCAGCTATGTTAGTCTGTAAAGCTACACTTGCACATTGACACAGGTGCAACACTGCGCATGCTGGGCAAGGGTTTGGGTTAGCGTATCACAGCCCACTGTCTGTTCCGTCTATGAATGGATCAGAACCATCCACTAGGCAGCAACTCGAGAAGGACCTCAGATGGGAGAAAGGCTGTCACATTGCATGCATTACACCAGTCAATTTAAGTATGGTCCCCTTAGAAATTATGAAAACCTGGACATTTTTATCACTTAATGAAATCCCCCCGGACAGCATGTGAAAAATGGACATGTCTGGGGAAAAGAGGACGGTTGATCAACCTACCTTCAAGAAGGACAGTTTGAAGAGCCTCGGGAAAATACAGTTATTGCAGGAGAAAAATGAAATCTGGGAATGGAAGGGTTAGTTACAAATGCAATTTTTGTCACGTCAACAGAGACTCATTTTTTATGCTAATAGGACTGTATGATTAATTCCAGACTTCTAACCCAGAATTGCATTTATGGCTCATTTATCAGTGCCTTCATCTTCACGGTGATGGCACAGTCTCTGCCCATGTTTGTGTCTCTCACCTGTTACAGAATGCTTGTGAATGTGTTGGTCCCCTTCTCGATTGTCTTTCGCCACCTACAGTATGTGTTGGCATATGTACGCATGTGTTTCCTGTCTGACGCCATAAACCAGTGGAGTCAAGGGAGTTGTCAGAAGGTGGTTGCCCTGGTTTCCTGAGCAAGAAAGATGAGCATCTCCTCTGTAAACCCATAAGAAAGAGGCAAGCTCCTTGAGTCTAGAAGAAGAAAAAAAAGCAATGGAGAGGACACTAGTGATATTCACCAATGACAACATTCACAAAGGGGTCAAATGCATTTGATTGTGTTGATATTGATCAACATTTGTGTAATGCCTTCCTGGACATTGAAGTTTACACCTTATATTCTTTTGAGGAGCAGGAATAATGTTGTATGGTCTTCTGCAGTTTGATTGCTGTACTTCCATCAAAGGGCTCTCTGTCTACTGATGGATTTTTCAGACAGCGCTCAAAATCTCCTTGGGCTTTGCTAAATGAATTAGGGAGGCTTGAGTAGCTGGATTCTTAGCTTCATGGACTAGATGCACATTATACTGAGCTGCTGAAAGCCTAAATACCTGCTGGGCCTCAATATTACCATTCAACTGCCATCAAGAGCCCCACAGAGAGGTCCTAGAGGTTGAAAGACTGCACTGGATAGAGAGAGCGTGCAGAAAGAGAGGCTGATGACAGCAAAATCAATTAATTGAATAAACGAACAACTCAAGCAAGGGTTGAGTTTAGCTGCTGTGTTTAAACAAAGAGCACAATGTATGATAAAATGAGCAAGAAAATATGAGTTAAGCAGCTGGTGATCTAGCATCCTGCAGTGATGGCAAGTGTATTCATTCTTTCACTGCTGGGCCTCTGGCTGCAGAGCAATAAAGCTACAAAGTCTTGCTTCTCTTTGCAGCAAAGTAAACTGATATTACTGCGTCAGTAGAAGCCTTTGATTTATATCCTAAGAAAAGTCTTATTTTCCATCAATATTTAAGTTTGTTTATGATTAGCCATCTTAGTAATGCTCTGTGTACTTTTAGCTTTTCTTTACTCATCTTTGATTTTGTATAATGCAACAGCTCTAAGCCACCAGACTTTGTGTTGCTTCTTCTAGAAATGATTTTCAGATGGTGGCTAAACACGATAGGTGATTTCATCTGGAGAAACCCTTTCAAATCCTTTTTGAAGATTGGAAACAGTATCCCAATACATTTTTGCATACACACTATGGCAGGTGTTTAGATGAATTTAGAGAGTTGTGATGAGTTGTGAATCACTTCAAAGCTCCTTCTTTAAAGAGGCAATAAAGAATCATAAGTGTATTTTAAACATAGTGTGGGATTGTTAATTGATTAGGTAATATAAATAGAACTGGATTACAAAATAACATATGTTGTTTTCTCGGTTAGCCTCTTCATTCAGCAGAATAGATGCTTTAACCTATGTTACAGCAATATTTAAAGATTATGTCAATTCATTAATTGATTAATTTGAGAATTAGGGAATATGGCATAATAAGAGATCATTAGAGTCAGTGAAGAGGCATTTCACCTAATCTGATCTAACTCTGTGACTCCTCCACTGTGAGGAGTGTTTTGTTTAACCTGGCAATGAAGACATAACTTTGGCAGACTGAAGGAAGAAGCTGCTTACAACGGGCAGACATGATCTTGGGTGTGAGAGAGTTTGAACTTTGGCCCAGACGGGGTCATGTACAAGACTGGCCATAATAAAATATAAGAAACGCCGATCCAGTTTTCAGCTTCATCCTTATGGAAGGAAGAAGATATTTTGTTTCCATAACACCTAACATATAGTACCCTGATGAAGTCATCCCTTGCATTTTTTTTCACTTTACAGCTAGAAAGTTTAACAATTTTGAGTGATAGAACGTTTCCAGTTAAAAAAATTAGGACTCCTCATGAAATATTTATAGCAACTTAAAGTGTAACTGAACCCCATGAAAAATCCTAACCCTGCCCCCAGACAACATTTGAAAATTTCTAAAAGTGATCTCCTTCACCGTCACTGGAGATAGAGGGAGGCTTTATGGAGCCCAGCGGCCGCGAGCTGTATCAATTCGAGGCGTTGGCTCGGGGCGCTGAGTCAGCGCTGCCCGAGGCTGGCGCTGCTGCTGAGGGAGAGAGAGACAGGATGGGTCTGGTCTCTGAGTGGTAATGCTAACATAGGCTAATGTTCAAAACAGTATGTTATCTATGCTAACTAAGTGCTAATTTTATAATAATGGTAACCTTAAAAACGCAATCCAAATCCAAACTCGCCACGGGGCCGGTATGTCTGATAGTTTTATACCCAAACCCACACGCGTGTCTGTGAGACCATGGCTCCTGTGACACAGTCGATGCCTGTGATGTAAAGATGTACCGCTCTCCACCAATCACAAAATTCAAATGCAGTAGCCACCGTTCAACCCTAAGAGGGCAGCACTAAGACGTTTTTAGACCAAAAAGTGTAGAATTAAACAACTTTACACCAAAATGTAAAAAAATCCCCGGAAACTGAAAGACTGCATTGGTAAATACCCATTTATACAGTTTATAGGCAACACAAGTTGTTTTGGGGTTTAGTTACTTTTTAAGTGATATGCTTCTCAAAGCTGTCTAACTTTTCACATAATTGTACATATCTAAAAAGAGCTTTACAAAAAACTTAAAAGTGTGGTATGAACAGCTCTCTTGATGAAGACACCCCTAAGTAAAATTCAGTGCAGCCAATTGCCTTTAAATTCACCAAGAGGTTTGTTAAACATCAAGATAGCCAAAGAACATGAGAGACAGATCAGGGAGCATCCAAAGCAATCATGGTTTTGGTTAAACTTCTGACTCACAAGAATGAAAATATCTAAAATCAGTATCAATATTAGGTAAAACAGGATGATAGAATTAGTTAAAAGGTAACAATTATTTTCATTTTTTTCTTTCCCTGACAAGCACAAAAGTTAGTTCTGTGTCAGGTTGCATGGTGGACCTCTGTATCTGCCTGTCCTATCCTCTGTCCTGTCTAGGTCATCTGTAAGCCAAGTATAACATCAGATTTCTTTTATCTTAATAGATGTTATCAAAAGGTTATCATAAAAGAAACTGACCTTTGCAACATGATTAGCATTCAAGTGTAATTTTGGGGGGAAAATTGGCTCAAATATATTGTTTTGACTTAAAAAGAACTCAGAGCACAGACCTCCGGCAAGGCAGCTCAGTCCAAGTCAAGACAGCAGTCTTTGCATTCAGAACAAAAGTAAAACTATTGCTTTAATCAGTGCTGTAGTCTAGTTTATTCTCGTTGTATACTCTGATTTGTTTCCTCCCAGACAATCATCGGTCAAAATATTAAATCAGTGATTGATTAGTCAGTGATTTTAATACTGCCCTCCTTTCGGAACCAGCTCCTTCTATTCTGTATTTATGAAGATGCCTACATTATCTCTTCTTTTGTAGATAATAGTCTAATGAATGATAAGACAGGGAAACACCTTTAATTAGTTAGAATTATTTATGTTGTGATTCTGATGTCTGTCACTCAGCCTAGGCCCTGTCCCCTTTATAATACACCCCGAGATTATAACCGGCTCCCATTTAGCCCTCTTTAAAAACTTCCTAGATACACCCCTGCTCACCAGTCTAAATGAAGTATTTTCAGGCTTATATAAACATTATATCAACATATTATTCAAGCATTATTACTTATAATCATTTTGAATAAGACATACAGAATTAGACTCACTTTAGGGTTAAACACATCGGGTCTTCCTCACATTAATAAATACAGTTATTAATTCAAACACTTTGAAAAGTCTCTGTTTTGGAGCTTTGTGCAGAAAGTTCTAGTGCTGCTAAAAGCCAGTTGTGGGCCGGGAGAAAGCTTCCAATGAGCACTCTGGGGCGATGAGGAGCCATATTGAGACACAGATCAAAGGGGAGACGCAGACCAACGCATGTCAGTCCAAAATGTCCGAAGATTTTGTCCGACTGACGTGTTTTCGCAAACACTGCTGTGACTAATGTTCATATAATTTGAAGACATAAAGTATATAAATTGTTTACCTGTTTGACCTGTTGGCCCAGAGTTTTATAAAATATTTTGATGTTTATTGTTGTAAAAGTGTGGTAAAAGTCTGGTATGAATAATTTTACAAGGCATAAGAACAATAATTATAACATGATTATTTCTTGGCTACCCCATGATGGCTTAATCAACTCTTTAGTGTTTAACCTTTAAACAGTTTGTTCAGACGTGATATTTTTGTTTTCACTCTCATACTCAAAATGCCTTTTTTTTAAATCTAACTAATGTATATTATTATTTATATTCAGTTACTTAGCAAAGATCTTCTGCTTGTTCCCCTTCTATACAAATATTTAGCAGTTGTTTTTTTCTCAACTCTAGAAAAATACTTACCTAATAGGGTGAGCAAAATCTCTGGCATTCACCGTTATTCCCTTATACCATCTTGTTTAATACTATTATTTGAACTCTAATTGCGTATGACACCTCCAAAACTCTTAAAAAACCCTTATTGGTTTGCCACCAGTTTCATCCACAATCGAGATAGGGAAAGATAACCAGATCACAGGTGCACTATATCAGTCTCTGCCTATGTCAATGGGATTACCTGTCCTCTGTAGCCTGAGCTGAACAGAGGGATGGATACAGCAAAGAAGCAGAGGAAGTAGGTCAAGTACACTGATATGGGCAGGTGTTCTTTTGAAGATGTCTCAAAGGTCTCCAAGGAACGCAGCATAGTGAAACATTCCTGCTTTCATATGAAAGAGAGTGTTTCTGTTGGAACCAGTGCAGAGGTAAAAGAAGTTCTGTTCCAAATGTTTGTCTTAATTCGGTACATGTCTGAGTCATTTTGGTAAAATAACAGTCAGCTTTCAAGAACATTATGATCAATTCTCATGTTAGTCAACTAAAAAACTTAAAATACATCATTCCAACTTGTTATATTTAGCATTTTTTAATAATCTATTTTTAATTTAAGGCACAGTTGTGCTGCAACAAGAAGGTTCTTGGTTTGAATACTAGTCAAAGCTTTTTTTGCATTGGGTTGTGCATGTTTTTCCTTTGCCTAGGTGCCATCTAGGTGCTCTAGCTTTCTCCCACAGTTCATGAATATGCATCCGAGATTAATTTGTGGCAATCAGTAAATGGATGCATTTCCACGAGTTCCAAGACCTTTCTGGGAGGGGAGAAGCTGACAGGAAAAACCCGCTGGGTCGGTCGTCTCAGCTAGTGTCTCCCCACAAAAATGGCCTTTTTAGGAATTTGCTAAGACATTGGCATATCGTGACTGTTTCGACAGTAAGTGACGTCACTGATCAGCAGCAAAAGGCGTCCACCGCTACAGAGAATAACAAGAGATTGACAATGGAAGAAGCAGGGTAGTTCACCGCCTTTCTGTTTGCTATGCTGTTATGCAGTGCTTCACCATCAACTCTTCCAATTTTAGAAAGCTGGTTGTTGGACATCATCTACTGGGATAATTTCCCTCTGAGTTACAACCAGTCAGCATGAGCTACCCACAAGTCCCTCCCAGCAATTTTACTGGGTTATCTACCGAGCCGAGTACATACCTCAAGGTAGGTACTTGTTTAGTTGGTGAAATGGCCCAGAAAGTGGCCCTATTGGAGCCGGCTAGGTCAAATAGAGGCTCGCGCATACTGTGAAGGTCCTGGTAAAATTACCCAGAAGTTGTGATAGTAGAAATGCGCCTATTGATTGTCCCTTCATAGCTGGAGATAGGCATCAGAAAACCTCCAAAGGGAGAAGTTCATGAAAGATGCTGAACAGACACTTGAACCACCTGAAGTGACTGCTTTCGATGAGAAGGAGAAGCAGAAACTCTAATCCGAGCTCTCTTAGATGACATATCTCTATACCTTATCTTTAAGGATTAATTTAGTCATCATGGAGAGGAAACTCATGTCGCTTGTATCCAGGATCTTAATTCTTCTTTCATGATCTACATGCCATCAACATAGTTTAGGGTTTAAACCAAAACGGACCTGCAAAACTAAGAGCTTTGATTTTTGACTCAGCTCTTTCTTTACCATGATAGACCTGAGCAATCCTGATATGAGGGAAGACAAGGCCCTAGTCTGTCTATCTGTCTCGCTTTATTTTACCATCACTTGTAAACAAGTAACCAAGACACTTGAGCTCCTTGAGACAATTTGGAGCAGAGACTGATCCCCAAACCAGAGGGAGCAATCCATTGTCTTCTAAGAGCAGTAGCCTTAGAGCTGGCTATAAAAAAATATTTCACAAAGTTTATTTTATGACTGCTTTTTGAATTCATTTTATCAAAAGAAATCTAACAATAATGTTACATTATTGGTAGATCATGTCAGAAACTGACATGTCAAGCATTAGCCCTCACATGCCAAGGAAGGTGCCCCTATCTGCTTTTTCTAGGCCAGCTGACATTTTCTCTGGTGGTTTGCCTCAAGATTCCCCAGTCACTACCAGTCTGATGCCTCCCTCGAGATCAATTTGCCATGAAAGACTAAATCAGGAGCCCCGGCAACATAAACCCCAAGATCATAGGGTGCGTACACATCTCTAACATACTAAGATGGAGACTGGAGTAGAGTTCCTGCTTCTTTGCATTGAAAGGAGCCACTTGAGGTGGTTTGGACATTTGATTAGGATGCCTCCTGGGCCTCTTCCTTTGGATATTTTCCAGACATTTCCCACTTGATAAAGACAAACCCAGAAACTAAAGGGTGGATAATGTAGTAAATCCCTTCTGGTCTGGGAATGCTTTTAGATCCCCCAAACATGCAACATCTACAAACAGATGATCAAACAGATCATTGATCTATCTTGAGGATGGCTGCCTGTCTGCCTTCCTGTAAACCATGGGCATGTAGTGGGAACCTGGGAGGAAATTCATAAATAAAAATAGAAGGAATAAAAGGATATCAAACTGATTTAGGAAGTCACAAATTCATTACATCCATTATTTTTTTTATGATCCAATAAATGATATGAGTAAATTGATAGGGACTGTTTTGATAATGGTGCATCGTTTATAGAGCAACAAGGAGATATAAGACCTTGTTATTGGATAAATTGTAAACAGTTTCAGAACTTGTCATGCAAATGTAAACCTTCCTTATTAAGCAGTAATTTGATTAAGCCCCTGTTTAGAATAAATACAAATACACTTTTACTAAATGTGCTTCACTCCACCTTAAAAAAAAACAAATTTCCAGGTGTAGCCAGAGGGATGATGTCACTGGGATGAAAGACAAAGTGGTCATGCCTTTCATGTTAGAAATTTATCTATTAAATAACAGATGAAAGAGCAGCTAAAGAGAAAAAAGGCCTCGTCACGCTGGATACAAAAGACAAAGCTAATGCTCCGAACAGGATTTCAAGGACAGGTGGCCTTGTAACTCAGTGCTGAGACTGAATCTGTCGACCCCTCTATCATCTTGGGAAGTAGCTTTGACCTCGGTGACGGATTTTGCATTTGGCATCCTTTTGACTTTCCTTCAATGCCAACATGAAATAGAATCAAGATCCTTTGAAGTTAGGTGTCAAAACACAAGTCCTCACTTGATAGTGAATAAGTTATGACAGAACCTCATGTGGTCAAAGTTTCACTCTTCAAGGTTCTTTTTTTTTGAAGAATTTAAAAACACATACTTCCATATACAGAAAGCAAGCTTATCATATAATGATCACTTGCCATTGTAATGGCAAGAGCATAGCCAATCATTGGCTTCTGTGGTATTTTTTATTTTATTTTAGTGCAATTTAAACAGACTTGATGCGTTTCAATGTTCTAAAAACATCCATGTGTAAAATTGCCCCATTAAATTGCAATAACACATAAAGCAGTCATAAAAAATAAAATGTTAACACCCAGTGGAAATTTTCTATTTTGGATGCGTTATCTCTGTACAAAACCAATTCAAAGTATATCTTAAAACTCTTGACAGATTTTTATTAAAGATGTTTTTGTAGATAAAAAGATCCCACTCATATCTAGTTATAAATATCACAATGTGGCTTTGAATGAATTCAAATTTCTCTAAATCAATGCAACATAATCCAATCATATGGTCAGAGCTGGATAGGCCTACACTCCTGCTCATCCCACCTAATGTATACTAATATACAGTCAAGTTCAGTGGTTTTTAAAATGCAAAGTGGTTAAAAGTTACCTATGGAATGCCAGCCATGTGCATTGAGGTTCCTGATTTTACTGCAATCCTTCCTCCAGGGAAAGCATGTGGTGAAGGTAGAGAGGGAAAGACTACCTGTTAATGGCAAGAAACCTTCAGAACCAGGTAAAGTAGGTGAGAAGTTTTCACAGAAATATACACAGAAGCACCATGCCAGGAGGGATTTTTAAAATATTACCTCTACAGTTAACAAACAAACAATAGGTAATGGCATAGCTCTATTAATGGCTTTTTGCACAATAGAGACACATTCAAACACAGAGAAATGGTGCTCCTGGTACTTTGTATGCAAAATAAAAACAAAGAAGGTAAATAAAGATGCCAAACAAAAAACACTAAGCCAGGGTACTTTCAATCGGGGAAAATAACCAAAGGGAGTATACATAGTTAATGTCAGCAGTTGCTATTTGTTAATGATATTAATGGCAGTGAGAAAAGGATAGAAAATAGATAGATGGACAGAAAGTACATAAAGTTAATGGCAACAGACGCTTCTTTAGAAGCTCCATCCACAAAAATGACAGAGCCAAACTGAAGCAACGGCCCGGGGGTACTTTCAAATGGCAACAAAACAAAGCAACTATTTAAGGGTAATGGCAAAGATAATTTCACTAAGGAAAGAGCCAAGAAAAAAATGGGTAAATAAAGTTAACGGCAGCAACAGCCGGTTGTTGCTGCCTGTCTAGGTAAAAGACTCAGCTAAAAAGGAGATGATATATATAATATATATCGGTGAAGATGTAACAGCCAATATATGGATGGATATATGGATATATAATATTCAAATAATCTTTGCCTATTTTTATGTAGTACACAGTGTTTGTATCCCAATTAATGATCATGACTGGAGTCAAGTTACTTCTATTGTATTGTGGTACTTGGTGGTAACAATGTGAGATATATATGCCTACTCTACTGGTGTCACTTATAAAGCTGAACAACAATGTTAATGATGATGATGGAACATATGCTGTTAATTTTACCCTTGGAATAAAATGTGCCGTTGTATTCACAAAAAAATCTAAACATTATATGAGCACGTAATCATATACAGCACAAGGTATTTCCGAACCTTTGATAAAGCAAGCAGTTATAATATTGTATAACAGCCTAGTTTACTAATAAATAATTGTCTGTCCTTGCAGAGTCAGAGAATGCTGCTTGTTTGCTACAACCCCCCTGTTTACGACATCTCCATACTCCCCCTCATTAAAGGGAATCACTTTCTGAGATGCTCTAACGGCTCCTAAATTGTTTATGGGGCAATTTAATTTGTGTGTAAGAAATCCTAATAAACACTCTTGGCACAAAGAGAAGTAATTACGTGTTTGGTTAAACATATAATTAAATGAGCTTGAAGATAGATTCATGTCTGAATAATACTCAGAAATAGAGACATCTGGAGAAACTCAAGACAGGGAATGTCCAGAAAATAGGGTAAATTTGCAAGCAAACAACAATGGGGTAGATCGTACATATTTAGCCCAATGTTTTTCATAAAACTGTTGGTCTGCAGCAAAGAGCAAATATTGGGCCAGCTTTTGTCAATGTTGGAGAGCCATTGTATATCTTCATTCAATAAGGCAAATTCTCTCTGGAAATCTCACATATTGTTCCAGTATTGTTTCAGTTCACAGAGGAATACTAACCTCAGACAAAGAAGCCATCATATTGCTGCAAGCTCAATATCTGCAGCAAAAGCCTCAAAGAGGGTTTGATGTGCTAGAATTGATTTGATAATTTATTATTATTAAGGTGCATTGATTTATCTAAGTTTTAAAATTATATTGACCATATAAAAAAATTTTCTCCAGCAACGCTCATAAATAATTTAACAACACTTGCAGCCTAGAGACAATTATTTGGTAAGATACACATCAGACATCCTTCATAGGTTTTATAAAAGTGCCATTTGAAAGATGGAGCAAACCAGACTGACCGTTTCAGCACATCAGCTGTGACATGGGCCTTCCGTCAGCTTCCCTGAAAGTTTTCATCAGTGGAGCATCAAACAGCCCGGGACTATGTCAAACCGAAATCTCCGTGCTGCAGAGCCTGAATGATTTATGCATTTGTCATTTCTCATTTGTTGAAACAAGGTGTCAACGTTTTTGTTTCACCGCACCAGCCAAACACACAAAGATGAAAACATAAGGATAGAGCAGATGTCCTTGATGAGAAAGCAAAGACAGATGGACAATTTGTTTGGCTGTGCCTATATTCTTTTTCTGTGATTTCATTCTGAAGTTGCAGTTACAACCACCTTTACACTTGTTTCTTTAACTGCCCTCAAATATTCTGCATTTGAGTCTGCATAATGAATGCAGCCGCTGTTTTAAGAAGAATAAATGCAAATTTTCGTTTGAATATTCCCACCCATGGCTGGCTGACTAAACGGTTTGATCCACTTCTCAATAATTAATTTCCATATTGGTCCAAAAATAGGACAACCTGGGTTGTAAGACAGCTTTTTCTTAAAAGTGTTTTTGAGTTTTAGAAACACTTTGATACACTTCCTACTGAGATTGTGTGTAAAAGGAAATTGTTTCACTTTACTCTTGTGTACATGAAATATGAAATACAGTCACATTTTCATTTGTATATCCTGCCTTTCAGTCATATATTTTGAATGTTTAATGTTAAGCTCTTGAGAAAATCCTTTACCACTATTTTTAGTCTTTTAACCTTTACATCTGTCTATCAGCATTTACAATAAAAAAGTCATCATCCCTGTCAAACTGTCTGTTCTTTGGTATGTGAAAAAAAGCTATTTCAGGAATTGTTCCACATGTAATCTGGTCTGTACACACATACAACTCAATAAAAACAAACGCAAATCTTTTATGGGGGGATAAAATCTAAAATGTTGTTGCATATGTGTGGAAACTGATTAATTGTAGGAAAGAGCCTGTCAACATGATCTCACAATATGAACCCACTTATCTTTGTGAAAGCACTCAATCATTCATCGCCAGCTTTCCAGCTGAAACCTGGAACTTTTGTGTCAATGTCAATGTTTTTAGAACTGTTCATAATTCTAGCTCAAGAAAACCAGCACTAAAGCATAATGCTGTTACCACCATGCATTACTGTGGGTTTTTTCTCCTCTTGAAAATGTCTATCCTTCTCCTAACTGTTGTCTTTGGAAAACAAGAGCTCAAATAATGCAGACCTTTATTTGGGATTAATCATAGTCATTTTAAATCAATCAATAAATCAATCTATCAAACTTTATTAAAAAAGTGCTTTTTATACAAGAGTTCCAACTCAAAGTGCTTTACATATTAAAATGACCCCACACAAACCATATTCCCATCCCTCACCCACAGATTTAAAAGCATGGTCACAGTCATACCCCCCTCCCCTCAACCCAACTCCCATGCACACAAACACTTAAAGAGTAACTAAACCCCAAAACAACGTTTTTTGCCTATAAACGGTATAAATGGGTCTTTACGTAATTTCCCTCTGGGATCAATAAAGTATTTTTGAATTTGAATTGAATTTGAATTTACCAATGCACTCTTTCAGTTTCTGGGGATTTTTTTACATTTTGGTGTAAACTTGTTTAATTCTATACTTTTTGGCCTAAAAACGTGTTAGTGCTGCCCCCTTAGGGTTGAACGGTGGCTACTGCATTTGAATTTTGTGATTGGTGGAGAGCGGTTCATCTTTACGTCACAGGCATAGACTGTGTCACAGCAGCCATGGTCTTACAGACACGCCCCGTGGGTTTGGGTATAAAACTACTTCTCAGACACACTCGCCACGTGGCGAGTTTAGAGTTGGATTGCGTTTTTCAGGTAACCATTATTATCACATTAGCACTTAGTTAGCATGGCTAACATACTGTTTTGAACATTAGCCTATGATTACCACTCAGAGACCGGACCCATCCTGTCTCTCTCTCCCTCAGCAGCAGCGCCAGCTTCGGGCAGCGCTGACTCAGCGGCTCGATTTGATACGGCTTGCGGCCGCTGGGCTCCATAAAGCCTCGCTCTACCTCCGGTGACGGTGGAGGAGATCCGCTGGCTCAGGGCGCTGAGTCACCGCCGCCGGACGGAGACGGAGACAGGAGGAGTCCAGTCTCTGAGTGGTAATGCTAACATAGGCTAACGTTCAAAACAGATGAATGTTGATCAGATCGATCAGTCGCAAAACTGCCAACATCGCTTTGGTCACTGTCCATGTTTCAGTGTCAGATTAAGCGAGCTGTCATTGTCCTCCTGAACACACCCCCACGTTCCCCCCTCCGCTCATCCTCCATAGTTGACCATACCCCTCCGTGCTTCCTGGCACCGCCCACTTTGTAGAATTTTTCAAATGTTGTCTGGGGGCGGGGTTATGATTTTTCATGGGGTTCAGTTACACTTTAAGAACAACAATAAAAAGGACATAAAAGGGACATTGGGCCAAGTCCAGATGAATCAGGTAAGGAAAGGCCATCAAGGGTGCCATCTGCACCAGCAGCAGCAGATCAACCGCAGCAGCCGAGGTACACAGGGTGCCCACAGAAGGCAAGGCCGAGAACCCCACCTCCACCTAAACCCTGAGAGCACCTCACAGCCACAGCCGAACACCGCTCCCGAGGCAGAGGGCTCCCATAGAGGAAACACTGCCAGGAATATTAAAATAACTGTCATGTCTGGTAGAATTGAGGACCCAAAAGCAGCAAGTAAAATGTAAAGACTTAATTGTAACAGAAAAAAACAGGAAACAATAACTTACAAAACTCAGGAGAACCAACAAATGTAGCGATGGGGAAAAAACAGGACAGGAAGGCAGGAACCAGACAGGCAAAAAACGACGACAGACCAGCGACTAGTGACTGAATGAGAGTAGGGGTGTTTCTCAATGCCAAGGAACCTTGCCTTGATAGCTTGGTCCCGCCCCGGTTGCCTAGGAGACACGTCATCAGGGACCGCCAAGGCGTGTTCCAATGTTCATGTGCTACCGAGGCGTCTGTCCTCCGTTTGTCTGTCGTTTAGCTAACTGACCGAGGATACATGGGAGGTTCCTTGATGCCTTCCCTCGGTCAAAAATTTCCCAGAATACATCGCGGTATTTTCGAAGTTGCAGCTTCAGTTGCTAGCAGGTACTAACTCGCTTTCACATTTGATTTAACCAGTATATACACAATTAAAAAAGTAAATCTCTCGTCATACATCTATAATGAAACTTATACGTATAAAATATAACGATGGGCGGGGCGTAAAATGAGCGCGTAAGCAAAAGGCGGGCTCTGGGCAGCCGCGGTCACGTGATGTAAGTCTGTTCCATTTAACTGTTTTCTTTGACCAAGGAAGAACAGTGTCCTCGTAAGCAAGCCTCCTCGCCTACCAAGGCAATGCCTCGGTAGGCGAGGCGCCTTGACATTGAGAAACACTGTAGGATTTATACTGGGGAGGAAATGAGGAAGTGAGAGGAGACCAATGACCAATTAGGGAAATCAGATGCAGGTGAGAGAGCAGGTGGAAACAATTAACAGCTGGGAAGAGAGGTAGAATAGTAGGGAGACAGAAAACTTTAAAGAAACTAGAAACTAAATAATAAAATAATAAATAATAAGTCTAGGAAGGGGACCTAAGGAAACACTAGAGAGCAGAAGGAAGAAATAAATTAAGCAACTATCTAGAGGGAATAAACTAAGGAAACAAATGAGGACACAAACAAAAAGGTGAAAATATCTAAGAGTAAGAAGAAGAAACAGAAACGAGGAAGTGCCAGAATAAACTAATAAAGACAAGGAATAATCTAACATGAAAAGACTAGATAAGGAAAAGAACTAAGATTAAACAAAAACAGGAGGGAACAAAACAAGAAAGCAGCTTAGGGTACAGAGGGGAAGGAAATTAAGTGGAAGGAAAACAAAGCAAAATCCACGGAACCTGACAATAACAGATTAAAGTGTAGAAATAACAGGGGATATATATGAAAAGACAACGCAGTAAAACACTGAAAATAAAAGCAAGCAATAATCAGTTAAAAGCAAGGCTAAAAAGGTGACTCTTGAGCCTGCTCTTAAAAACATGAACATGAGGTCCTCCGGCAGCCTGTTCTAGAGGTGAGGGCCATAATAATAGAAAGATGCCTCACATTAAGTGTGTGTCCTGACTTATGATGGCGGATGTGTACTGACTTCTTTTTAACATGAGTCTGAATGTGGCAGCTCGGGACAGAGCCACATCAAAGGTATTAGTTTGTGCACACTTATGAAACCACATTATTTAAATTTTTATTTTGTTTCCGCGTTAAAGATTTCAGTTTTCTGTCACTGTTGTACAAGTTTTAGGTCACATTTAAGGTGGAAATAGCTCTACTGTAATCTCATATCACAAAACATAGCATTTTAAAATGGGTGTACAGGCCTTTTAATATCCGCTGTATATTTGCCAGGTTTAAAGAAGCTAGCTGTTGATTTAAAGCACATTAAAAAATGTTTAGCCACTCTTCCCGTTTCATCATTCCATTGTCTTTGTGCAATGCACAAGTGCCACAGGCAGCAAAAGTGTACCTCATGTTGCTACCATCACCATGCTTGACTGCTGGTTCTGTTTCAGTGACAGCTCTGTCTTAGATATGTTAAATGTCAAATCAATAGTCAAAAATGAAATTAAATTTATACCTATGATGAGTGGATGTAAACTTCTGACCAGAGCTACATCTAAACAATTGGTCAAGCAAAATATATTGGTATGCTAAGATGTTCACATGTGACTCACCTCTGAGATAAGCCAGAAGTATTAGACTATCTGAAAAGTTCAGCTTCTGCATAAAATTAAGTGCTGTCATTAAAAAATGCAGGTTTCTTTTCCTATGATTTGAGTAAAACTCAACTCTAAGATCAACTTTAACCTGAAGCACAGTCCAACATGTGAGCAACAATTTCAGAAGGAAAAGAATCTTACACTGAGTTAGTGAAATGCCAATGTGGACTTTAAATATTGCTCATGCATTTACAGGGAAGGACAGGATGTTAAAAGTTTATACATTTGGTTTGTTGTCTTGTTTCCCCAGCAGTTGGGAGTTCTAAGACTCTGCCATCTCACACGTAGTTTCGCCTGGGGCTTTTCAACCCCCTCTTCATCACACACACATGCACATACACAAACACACACCTACACCCTCCTTTCCTTTCTCATGGTTTCTTCTTTTTCTGTGTCTGTCAGTCTCTCTTACTTTGCCCTCTCCCTTTCTTCCCTTGTTCAGTGTTCAGTTTGAAAGTCCCTCTAGTCTGTACCAGACCACTTCCTTTGACACACACAGCAAAAGCCTGTCTGTCAATTCCTGCACTGACAGGATGAGGCCATGTTTGCCAAAAAAGTTTAGCAACTCTATGTAAAATGTATTTTAAACTGTGGCATCAAGATCCACTTTTTATTGTATGCTTTATTGTATTCTACATTTAAATATCCATATGACATTTCTAATATGTGAAATAATAATACTAAAGGAATAACATTGTTCATTCCTTATGACACGAATTAAATTATTGTAAGTAGCTATAAAAAAGTGGCAAGGGCTTAACTAAAAGGAAATGTAATATATTTTATTTGCATTACCTTGGCTGTTTTTTACTCTATTATTAACCCTTTACTGAATAGCAGTTAAACTTTACATTCTTTTGATCAGCAGAAAAAGAATTATTTAAGTTAAACTTTACATGCAATGCAGTGGCTATTATATGATTACTCCTTTGGGCATCTGGGGTCACTGTTCCACCATATCACAAGTAGTCCACGGAGATTGTTTGGGCATCTAATTTGAATCTTTCCTGGATATCTCCACTTAGAGCCACGTCCTTCCGGGAGGAGTTCCTAGGGCAGACCTAGCACATGCTGGAGAGATTAGATTTTCTTTCTGGCCTAGGATAATCCAAAATGAGCGGTAAATTGTTGTGTGGGAATGACATATTTGGGTTTTCCTTTTGAACCTATTACACTCGTAATTTGATTTTGGATAAATTGAAGACTGTAGAATGATGGGCCTTTTATATTCAGATTACTTTTGTGTTTCTTTATTGGTATCCCACTGTTATTACATTTGTGTTGTTCAGTCATTGTTTTGAGTTTTACACTTAGTAAATATTATTTGCTTAGCTTTATTGTGGTTTCTAG
Source organism: Valencia hispanica (assembly GCA_963556495.2). Classification (NCBI taxonomy): domain Eukaryota; kingdom Metazoa; phylum Chordata; class Actinopteri; order Cyprinodontiformes; family Valenciidae; genus Valencia; species Valencia hispanica. Next base: position 15,937,365 of record OY747712.1, on the reverse strand, counting down.
GTCCCTAAAGTTCCCCTTTGGCATTTTTGGTCAATTTCGGCCCTTCCCCTATAGTACCTCAGTCTGTGTTCCCCCCAGTTGCTCCACAGTCAGTTCATTAATTAGGATCCTTGAATGTTTGGGTTTTAGTTTTCATTTGTGTTTCATATTTGTTTGGTGAGGAGTATTTTCATAGCAGTTACTTTCTTTTTGTTAAGTTTTTCATTTAAGGCCGTTCTCCCATCATTACTTAGTATTTAAGCCAGCAAGTTCTCATGGCTCTTTGCTGGTTCCTCCCGCTATCATTGCTCCTGCCTGTTCTCTGTCTGCGTTCTGTGACTTGCACTACCACAGACTAGCCCCTCCTTTCCACCAGACGCGTAAGCAGCACGTTACAGGAGCAGCACGTCATATGCGGCTGATAGCCACCACTGTATTCAATAGAACCCTTTCCACCGGAGGCGAAAGCAGCACGAGTCTGCCGTGTCTCAGGAGCGTCATGTCGCAGCACTTTTCTAAATATACGCGGCAGTCCTATTTTCTACGCGGTACGCCTCTGAAACAAGTAAAGGTCTACATTTTGGATAGGGGAAGACAGGAAATATGACAGCTCAGCATCCGGAAATTTTCCAAATAAAAGAAACATGCTGCTTTGCGGTTGCTTTACTTAAAAAAAAGGTCACTACCTGTGCGGCCCGGTGAGAACTCAGTACCTCGCGGGAGTGTCTCATTTGTGTGTCATCACAAAAATGAGTGATTTTGGATATTCCCTGACATAACATAAACTTATTGACGAATATAAAACGGACATTAAATAAAACACAAACCTTTTGGAGCCATGTTGTTGTCTTTTCCTGGTTATTGTTTTCATAGATATGTCTATGGTTGTTATGTTTACTAACAAAACCACGCGTGATTTTGTGGTCTCTGGGTGACAGCTGCTTCCCTGCTGCTATGCGCCTCATACTCACCCGATGGAAAGGTCCAAGCAGCAGAATACGCAAGTGAAACGTGCTGCTCCTGTAACATGCCGCTTAAACGTCCGCTGGAAAGGAGGGGTAAGACAGTTTCCTTAGTCAAAAGGCTAAAGGAAATTTTTCCTGTATAATAGTATCAGTACTTTTTTTTAAAATAGTGATTTAAGATTTCTATCCAGCAGCAGCAACATCAAAGATCCAAACATCATTTTTTTTGCAGGACCAGATAAAATAAAACAAAAGCTTAATGTTCAAATTTATATTGTTCATAATAACAGTGTGAAAGTCATTTCACATGATTGAGTTTATCTTGTTATCGAGCCTGTTTAAATCAGTCTGACACTCATTTTTCCACATTAACGTGACTATTTAGAAGTTTACTTTCTGGATATCCTATCAATAACTTCCATTAATGCCAGAAAGACTAAAATATATAGATTCCATTGCTTTGTCCATGAGGGATGTTACTCATTGACAGGTTGGTGGAAATAATGACATAAGGACCCAAGGAAAGCATTTTTAGGGTTAAGCTCTATTTATTATAATAATGTCCTTTTTTGAATACCAATTCTTTTTCGCTTGCTTTGTTTTTTCCATTTTCCTATATGAAGTGCTAATTAAAGCATTTTGTATGCATGAGGCACAACACACAGACAGTGGTGCAATTTGGTGTTAACTATAAGTAAAACATGCAAATAGAGCTGCAACCTTTTTCTAAAATGATGGTGCACAACAAATAACAATGAAGCACAGTAAGCTAATTTGAAGTCGCTGGGCTGAAACATTACTTTCAGTCGGTGCGGTTTAATAAACAACTTAACAAAATATGGTGTACCAAAAAGGAATAAATGTGTTATGTATAAATACATCTAGATGTGCGTTCCTGGTCAAAAGTTTACATACACTTTTGTATGAGATATGAAACGACTTCAAGAAACAAGAATTCAGGTGTCTTCTACGTCAGTACCTAGAATATAAAATGAGGGGAAAACAAATTCTGCAGGAGGCAATAAACCTTTATTTTAATAACTACCTCATTGTGATAGGACTAACAAAATCTATATCTGATCACATCTTTGAGATAGATTCATTATTATTGGTCTGGAAAAAAAACTCTTAATAGTTTCAGTAGAATCAATCACGCGTATACCCGTGCCAAATATTAACCTTCAGTCATTCTCTTCTGAATAAAACAGGGTCATTCAGATATCTTCAAATACTGAGTAATCTGTTGGCTACACTAAAAAATAAACCCTGTAACACATGTTTAGAGAGGTGATGAAACATTTCTCAGAACAGAGAGACAAGATACTTTGAAAGTCAGACGTATAAGGGCATTAGGAAAGTTGTCCAACACAATGGCAGTCTTTCAGTGTTTAATTATTGCTGATGAAAGGCATATTTTGTGGGGCGGATATCAGAAAGTGGGATTAGTGCAAGTGATTTCCTTGTCCTGGGTTGTTTTACAATGTCTGCCTGTAATCCTCTTGCAAACTTTGCATGGCTTTTTTTTATTTTCTTTTTTTTTACTGAGCTGAGGATGACATATGATGTATAAGGGGAAGCAGTGAAAGTGCATAGGGTTGAGCATAATCTACATTTTATTTTACACTAGTTTCTATTCTTTTTTATATATAGGAGAGATGCCCCTAAAGTTTCCAAGGATTTGTAAAAAACTACCTAATTTCCCTGTTGCTGAGGAAATCAAATAATAAATTCAATTTAATTATAATCAAATATTTTATGAAATAATTATAAGGGTAGCAAAGCTTCTTCATCTATTTTTAAGTGTTCATTACGTAAATAACTAGCTTAATATTTCTGAAAAATTTCCTTCCCAGATTAATTCATGACTTTTTTTTCTGTTTGAAATTGTTCCCTGATCTCAATTATTTTAATGATATTATATTTATAGAGGCAACGGTACGTAAAAAAATTCTAATCTAATTTCAAAATGTTAAAACAAAAACTGAATTACTGTATGTGTTTTAGTGTGTGATCTGGTGTAAGCGTGCCAATGGGATCCTGAGTCTGAAGGGTTTAATAAAACATACAAACATTCGACAGGCCATCAGCGTTTGAATAAGGCAGGATTATAAAAATAAATGATGGTGGGAGTGGTGAGATTTTGACCCTGGAGCAATCTCAGAGGGAAGAATTACTACATCATGTCCTGTCTGACAGGGTGTGATGAAATAATACCGTCTTTCAATTTCAAAAGGATATGTATATTTTAAACTCTAAAATGAACATTAACAACTTTGCTTGACTTTTTTACAAGTATGTCTCCATTAGAATACTATGAAAAAATGCCAGTGCTCTCCTATTTACACATGACTGAGGGTCTTGAGCATCCACAAAACATTCACGATAAAATGGTAGTTATTCATTATAATAATTGTACCATATAAGATTTAGCAGGGGTGGACTGGGACAAAAATTCAGCCCTGGCAGTTTCTGTCCAGACCAGCCCACTACATTATCAGCCGACACTACATAAAAGTCCACAAATCTCGCATCATCGCCTCTCATGCATACTATAGTACAAATGAGAATCATATTCCTTGATAGCAGTTAACAAATAAAGCACAAAACTGTGAACTGAAGGACTAAAACTGACAGCTATGGCAATCAATCACTCAGTATTTATTCATTACAGTGTCAACAGAACAACAGAAGTTAGGTCATGACTAGGGGTGGCATAAATCAAGTATGAATTCATAAAACATTATAGGACACATGACATAGGCTACTCAAATCAGAGACGTCTCAGTAGTAGCCAAAAAGTGAAGTGGAGGCAGTGAGAGAACAAGCCCCAAAAAAAGAAAAAGTAAAAACAAAACCGTCCAAAAATGGTATGCCTGTTTAAATGAATGACCAATCATAACCCCAAAACAAGGAATTTAAGGGTCATTTGCACTTCACATTGCATTGAATTATCTAATGCAAATCTTTAATTGTGTTTTTCTCTAAATGAGTTTTTTTCAACATTCAAAACGAATAATTTTGAAATCACTTATACCTATATACACCAAACTTTCCACCATTGTTCTATGCTATGAGCTGAAAAAAAAATACAGAGCGATTTGTCAATACATCGTTCTAAAAAAAAAAATACAGGCCTGTATGTGCTATTTTGCGTAAAAAAACAGGGCGAAAATGAGTTTTTTGGAGCTACTTACACTGTTTTTTGATTTATGAAGTAATGAAATGAAATAAACCTATTTCCCTCTGTAAAAAGTTTTAGAAGTTTTTTTCTAATCATATAACATATATGATTAGAAAATTAAAGAAAAATTCAATCCGTCTGTAAACAATTTTGAGATGATACGTTTACAAATATATTCAAATTAGAACATTTTAAACCAGATTATGCCTAATTTGCATATCTAAACAAAATTTATATCAAAACTTCTAATACAAAAGATGTTTGTTTTAATATTAGGATTAAGTTTGTCAAGTTTCATGAAGGTATCTTGAAGCTAACTTTTTTCCCTATTCACCTGTAGCGTCTCCCCTTAATGTTTACTGTTGCTATGGCAACCAAAGACCGCTGCCATTAGTAGCTGTCACAATTTGGCATATTTAACTAAATCAACCGCAACTACTAACAATCAGCCCTTTAACTCTGGGCTAATATGTCATCACAAGTATTCAGTTGTTCAGGTCACATCGCGGTCAATGTAAAACCGTTTTATACTTTATTTTGGGCATGTCTCAAAATGTAGCCGAGCCAACCCCACGCTAACGTTACTGGATTTCTCCACTTGCGCGTCTCCTCACGCAGCAGCACCTGCTGCTGGGGTGGTGACCCCGGCACCAAATAGGTCTGTCAACCTTATAAATTTAGCAGCTTCCACCTCCAGAGATTTCAGATTTTTGAGGTGTACTTTTTTAGCACCACCGGAGCGTTTCTTACAAACATCAACACCAGAATGCCAGCACTCCAAATAATTTATTGCAGCAGTCTTGCCAGTGTTGATATTATGTGTCTTGCATTACATCAGTGCTCTGTCTGCAACCAAAAGTAGATAAGAGGAACAACCCACGACCATCACATCTGAGATACAACATCATAAGTAGAAATCAGAGGTGTGAACTTGAGTCAAATGACTTGAACTCGAGTCAGACTCAAGTCATTAATTTTATGACTTTAGACTTGACTTAAAAAATTTTTCAAAGACTTGACCTGAACTTTTACACCAATGACTTGTGACTTGACTCAGACTTGAACCTGTTTACTTGAAAAGACTTGATATTTGACCTACTATCTAAAGTTTAAAACATCTATTATTTCAAAATTGTGCACTTTTACATCATTTTGCTCATCCCACCTTAACAAACGGAGATTGTCTCTCTGTACGCATGTGTTCGAGAGTTCCAAAAAAGTCAATCACACTACCAGATAAAAAAAAAAAAAAAGCAAGCCCAACCCTCTGTCTCTGGTGTTGCAGCCAATAACAATTATGTTCTGCATAGTAATTTTTTTCAGGTACATAATCTACGAAATAGTTAAAACGCAGAAGAACATGTAAAACTTGCAAGAAGAGAATCAAAGACGGAGATGGAACAATTTCCAACTTCTTTCGATATTTGAAGTTTCATAAAGAATAGTATGTAGGGCTTTTTTTTGCTATGATGCCATTGCTGACTTTAGCTAACTTCGTTTTATGAGCACATTTTCTCTGGGATACGTTGATGATACTGTTTAGGTTTAACATGTGTGCTATTTTTGTCATGGTGGCTGGAGGGATGTTACACACTTCGGTTGTGATAGATTAACTAGTGGCGGGATTAACTGGTTGAAAGCTATGCGCACTGCAGATGTTTACAAAGTGTAGGTGGCTGCGTTATGCCTGATTAAAAATGCTTTAAATGAAACGAAGGCATTTGCAAAACTTTGTAAAAACTTCTATTTGACAAATATATTTATGAGGGGTGTGCTGATTCACCATGAATCGATTATTTGTGATGTGAAACTTGCAAAATCGACAGCGATTCAAAAATGTTCAAAAATCAATTCTTTTTCATAAGAATTAAATGAGAAAAACATAAAAGTCCACGTGGCGCACGGACATTTTTAGGGGACAGATCGGCAGAGACTTAAAGAGTAACTAAACCACAAAACAACTTTTTTTTTGCTTATAAACTGTATAAATGGGTCTTTACCAATGCATTCTTTCAGTTTCTGGGAATTGTTTTACATTTTCGTGTAAACTTGTTTAATTCTACACTTTTTGGTCAAAAAATGTCTCAGTGCTGCCCTCTTAGGGTTGAAGTGTGGCTACTGCATTTGAAATATGTGATTGGCGGGGAGCGGTACATGTTTTCCACTTTTTACTTCACAGGCATACTTTCACAGAAACGCCCCATGGGTTTGGGTATTAAACCATCTCTCAGACACACTCGCCACTTGGCGAGATTGGAGTTGGAATTGCGAGTTTTGATCGATTGCATTTTTCAGGTTACTATTCTAATGACATTAGCACTTAGTTAGCATAGCTAACATACTGTTTTGAACGTTAGCCTATGTTAGCATTACCACTCAAAGACTGGACCCATCCTGTTTGCCTCTGCCTCAGCAGCACCGGCCTCGGGTAGCGCTGACTCAGCGCCCTGAGCCAGCGGCTCGAATTTATACGGTTCGGGGCCGCTGGGCTCCTTAAAGCGGAGATCCGCTGGCTCAGGGTGCTGATTCAGCGCTGCCTGAGGCTGGCGCTGCTGAGGCAGAGGCAGAGGGAGACAGGAGGACTCCAGTCTCTGAGTGGTAATGTTAACATCCATTCAAAACAGATGAACGTCGATCTGTCACAAAACTGCCAACGTCGCTTCGGTCACTGTCCATGTTTCAGTGTCAGATTAAACCAGCTGTGACTGACCTTCTGAACACACCCCCATGTTCCCCCCTCCGCTCATCCTCCACACTTGGCCACACCCCTCCGTGCCTCCTGGCACTGCCCACTTTGGTAGAATTTTTCAAATGTTGTCTGGGGGCGGGGTTATGCTTTTTCATGGGGTTCAGTTCCACTTTAATCACTGCCGCTAGTGTTTCAACCACGCAGAGCAAAATTTACAAAATACAGAAAATATTTTGCACTTTAGTTGTGAAAGAAGTCTCTTTGTTGTTCTGTACCATATTAGCAGCAACATCTTTTTTCCCCCGAAGGTGTCCACTTTTTTGATGCTGTCTGGGGTGCCCTCCCCAAGCACAGGCCAGCTCATGTCAGTCCAAGTGTAGCTTTAGGTTTACAACACGAAGGAAATTTCCTTCATTCCATGCCGGTCGCGACTCGTGTGGTGGAGAGCACCGTACTCATAGCTGGCAGATTTCTTTCTGTGTATGACAGGTGGCAAATTAGAGTTCTGTATTAAATTGACTGTAAAAAGAACAAAGACTGGAGTATACACTTTAAATGTCTTTGGAAGAATGCTCCTTACTTTGAATAGAAAAATAATACTGAATTTGTCTGAATATAATTTCAAATGTTTGTCTTGTATGGCTTAAAAAGGGAACTATTATTGTTATAGGTTTATTTTTCAAATATAGAAGATCAATTATTTCTATTTAGCTTTTGAAGTCATTTCTGTATAGGTTGACATGTAAAAGCTGATCTGAAGTTTATTTATTTTTTCGTTTTAACCACATAGCACGAATACCTTAAATATGTGAAAATCAAAAGTGTTCTTTAAGTTGACAGAATGGGCTGCACAGTGGCACAGTTGGTAGCACTGTTGCCTTGCAGCAAGGAGGTCCTGGGTTCAAATCCCAGCTTGTGGTCTTTCTGAATTGAGTTTGCATGTTCTCCTGCAACCCTGCATAGGAAAGATAGGTACAGAAGATGGATGGAAGTAAACAGAATATGATTGATGTGTTTAAAGATTGGACCAAGTTTCCTCTTTTATGGTCAACCTATATTATATTTAAATTGCCATCACATTTCCTTTACCTTTCATTGAAAATAGGACCTTGATATGATTATGAAACATATTTTGACATCCATCCATCCATTCATTTTCTGTACCCGTCCATCCTGTGCAGGGTTGCAGTGGGGCTGGTGCCATCTCCAGCAGTCACGGGGCGAAAGGCAGGGTACACCCTGGACAGGTCGCCAGTCCATCGAGGTGTATTTTGACATGTGTTGGTTTATTTGTGGTTTGACATGAACAAAAGACAGGACATCAATTGGTTTGGAGACTTCAATTGAAGGAACCTGAACATATTTAAGAGTAGAAAGTACCCATGGAAGGAATAAAGAAAAAACACTAAATGGGGTAAAAATATGCAACAAAAATACGGTAATCGTTTTATAATTGAATCGTAGCACCCAAATCGTTCTAGAATCGAAATCAAGAGGCAACCAAGATGGAACACCCCTAATATTTATATTGTCACACATGTAATTATGAATCAAATCAATCCTTTCTGTGTTGTTCACCAAGTAGGCTAGTGTGAGCTGCTTGTTAAGAACATTTGTAGTCTATGAGCCAGTCTGAGTGCATTGTGTTGTTAGCCTGAGATCCGTTATGTCATGTAATAATATAGGACTGTTTCTGAACTGTTTTCAGCAGCACTGTACTAACAATATGTATAATATGATGAGGAGGAAAATACCTTTTTCTTCCATAAGGATGAGGCTGGAGTCTGGATCTGCGTTTCTCATATTTTAATACGGCCAGTCTTGTACATGAGCCCGTCTGGTTTACCGCTCAAACTCTCTCGCACCCCAGATCATGTCTGCCCCCCTGTATGCACCTTCTACCTTCAGTCTCCTAATGTTATGTCTTCATTGCAAGGTTAACCAAAACACTTCTCACAGTTGAGGAGTCATGCAGTTAGATTAGAGTAGATGAAAGGCCTCTTCACTGACTCTAATAATTGAGCCATATTTCATAGATGCTTTTACCAGTATGTATCAATTAACTGACATTACCTTAAAATATTGCTGTAACAGTTTGGAGCCATCTAATAAAATCCAGATTGCATACCTGCTGATGTCTTTGTGTTTATGTGTCCAAAAGTAGCTCATACAACAGTTAGAGGTGATATCCAAATGGTCAACCCCCTCCAAATGTTCATAAGCTTACTGTCAAATAACAACTCTCTATAGCTTCTAAACCATATCTACAGTATTTGTCTGTGTGTTCTCTACTGTGGAACTCACTGATTAAGCTGCATGTCGAAGAGGGGAGATAAACAAATTAGGAAAACTATCGCATTCAAAACTAGATTAACTAGTGACAGCCAAACGTGGTCCGAAAACGCAGATGTGTAAAGCTTAGGTAGCTGTGTCACTGCCTGATCAAAACAGTGTAAATGTCAATAAGCGGATTTGAAAACATTTGTATTTTCTCTAAGATATGTCCAAAACTTATATTTTCTTTGTATGTGAGAGAAGATCCAATAATATATAATATCTATTTGAAAGATCACCAAAATACGCCTCAAGAGGAGACTGTGCCAAGCAGCGACTAAATGGGCAGAGGAGAGTCTCAAGAGATTAACTTGTGATTCATCTATCTGGTGTTATTCGGACTGTAACAGATTGCAACACACAAAATGGCAATTAAAATCAATAAATTATCATGCGGACTTTTGGAGTGTGTAAAAATTGTGTCATATGCATACATAATGGTATCTACATTTTGACATTTGTAAGTCAGTAACATAGAATGAAAACAATAACGGCCCCAGGATTGACACCTACTAGAGAATAAAGGTAAGGTGACTTACTGTCACATACCTGTACACATTGTCTTCTGTTTGATAGATATGATTGGATCCATTTAATTGTGTGATCCGTAAAATGAAATGCTGTGAGTCTTGAGAGGAGTTTAAGATGGTTCACTGTGTCAAACGCCCTTTGAAAATCTATAAAAAGCAATAAATGTATTTCTATCCAAGTAAGATTTAACCTTTTCAATAAAAACACAGACAGCTGTCTCTGTTAAGTAGTGAGAGCGGAAGCCAAATAGCATAGATTAACTGTTGTCTGTTTCAGTCAGTTTATGTGAACATTGTGACGATTCTGATGTAAAAGTGAGCCTATATTTGTTTAATCAGCGTTGCCCCTTACAAATGAGTAGGTCACTTAGATGAAAAAAAACAATGAGGAAATATCTTTGAAGTGAAATAGAAGAATTGTATCAAAAATATGGTGGAAATGAAACTTTAAGAGAGACCTGTGTCCACCATGTCCTTTCAAAATATTATCTTAATTTGAATATCAAGGTACACCAAGTTCAGCCATTTTCCTCAACATTTCATGTGTTTTTAAAACCAAATTTCCTATCTTTTCTTCATTTTGTGGTTATTCTGAAATGAAGAGAAAAAATAAATTAGCCAGGAATTTTAATTGTTGTACCCGGGCGACTGTGGCTCAGTGGTAGAGTGGAGTTGGCTTGCAATCGGAGGGTCGTAGGTTCGATTCCAGCTTCCTCCAGTCACATGTCGATGTGCCCCTGGGCAAGGCACTTAACCCCAAAAAACATCGTCCTACCGAGCCATGTTGGGTGTCGGTGTATGAATGCGAGTGTGAATGGGTGAATGTGGCTTCAATGTAAAGTGCTTTGAGTGGTCAGTATGACTAGAAAAGCGCTACATAAGTTCAGTCCATTTACCATTCCCCAAGAGACCCCAATATTCATTTGTTTCCTGTAAACCGTAAGAAATTATACAAACAGTGCTGGAAAATTAATTTATTTTACTCCGCCCTATCATAAGACATTTAAATATCATACAATATGAGGGAGAAATGAAAAATAACAAAGCCAGTCATTCTTTGAATTTTTATTTTATTTCTTGTGGCTCTTCAAAATTTCTGTCATCTTTCAGGGATAAATCAGTACTTTTGGATTTGTTTTATGACATCTTTCATCTTTCAGGCTCTGAAAAAAAAAATAGATGAAACCAGGTCACATTCTGCATAATTTCCCAGCTCTGTGTCAGTGGTTTTGCAGATCCTATCTTTAAAAAGGTAATATAGAATATTAGAGCAAATTGTCTGTCTATTGAGCTAGCTTTAAGATTATAAAATATGTCTTGAGGAATCAGATTGTGTTTCGCAATGATTTGTAGTTCTTTAAGGTAAACATGCATTGTTCATTTCCTGGTTCGGTGAAGGGGTCCTAAAACGCCACGCCCACAGAAACATCTGCATCTACCAGCTGCCACCACAAGTTAATCTTGCCACCAGTTAATCTATCATACTGGGTCAAATCGGCCTTTTCTTGCAACGCCCTTTCTGCATACATATAAATATTATACATAATTGGAAAGCAAAGATAATTGTGATTCCATTGACATATGGCAATCAAGGATACAATCATAACTGTAGACAAAGCAAGCACTTTTACCAAACTACTCAGAAAGCAAAATATTGTGAAACTCACCGTTTGTAGCCTCTAACAAAACCTTTTTGATTTCCTTCCTTACGTGTTAATGTTTCCATTAGCATGCTCATTATTAGCCTACAAACACAGTGTCCTTCTTCTTTTGATTTTACTGTGGCAGGGAAACAATTTGAGGTGCCCTACTGCCACCCTCTGGACTGGTGAGGGCAGAATAGTTTTAATGTCTATATTCTAAAGTAAATACCGGTTACTATTAAAAATCTAAATATTAAATTGGGCAGTGAAATTTGAAGTTTGGGACTTGAAACTTGACTGTCTTGACCTGAGACTTGACTTGGACTTGAGAATAACAACTTGAGACTTACTTGAGACTTGCAAAACAATGACTTGGTCCCACCTCTGATAGGAATCTTGCACATATACCGTAATTTCCGGACTATTGAGCGTACCTGAATATAAGACACACCAGCTAAATTTTAAAAGAAAATAACTTTTGTACATATATAAAAATCTAAACGAGAGGTGATGAAGGCGTGAACCACTGTCTGGAGGTCACCCCTCTTCAATATTGGTTTAAGCTTTGCCACTTTAGCCTGCCAGAAAAGTCATTGGTCACTATCTTCATCTTCATCGTCCTCTTGCGCACTAAAGCCACTGAAGTCGTCTTCTTCAGTGTCTTTATGTACTCTGAAAAATGTTGTCGTTTTTTTACACTGACTCCATTCTTCCATATCTAGAATCAGCTGACAGGGTTATAATTAAAATGTTACCCCTGATTCAATGTGCATTTTGACAATATCTCAGGGCCAAAAATCATTTATATTGACACACAATGAGACACAGGTTTTCAAAGCAGAGGACTCAGGTGGTAATCATTTAAATGTGGGTGGGTTGAAAAGATTTTTTCAACCTTCTGTGTGAAATGATATTCAAAAGACATCTGCTTGACAAGTGCAAAGTGACATAAAAGGTTTTTGTGCATGATGAAAAAAGAAATTCAAACACGGGTTGCACTTTCACATTCAGAGAAATTGGTAAATTCTGAATTATGAGCAAAGTGGCTGTTGGATTAATAAAGTGACAAAGATGATCATTAGAGCCACTGAGTGAAAACTATTGATCTTGTCTTGACCCTGAGGACATATAGCCCAGTGTTCTAAAAGATGAAACATTTGATATCAAACTGAACAATTGCTTGAATATCTTATTGTGCCCCTTTTAAATCATTTAAGAAGCCATCAAAAGGGTGATGATTAGGATGAGTTTAAGTACATTAGTTTATTAAGTGTTCGTTTATAAGCAATTTTAATGTCCTTAAATTTTCACTCTTTCTTTAACATATTTCTTAACACAAGGACCAAGATAAAAATTATGTATCTTTATACAAGCTGGTAGTGACATCTCCCCAAAGACTTGCAGCTGTAATTACAGAAAGATGTAGTTCTAAAAATTATTGAATTGGGAGAGATAAATACAGACTTATGCACTTCTTTCTGCTGCCTTATCACATAAAATCCCATTAGAACACACTGAAATGTGTCATTGTAAGATTACTAAATGTGAAAAAATTATGCTGCCAAAAAATTTGAATATTGTGGGAAAAATATTATTATTATTATTACGGTTTGTTATTTCAAAAAGGGAAGCTTATGTATTAAATAGATTCATTACACAGAGTGAAAAATAGTTTTTTTCTTGTAATTTTGATGATTATGACTTACAGATAATTAAAACCTAAAACTAAATGTATGAGAATATTTGAATATTGTGAAAAAGTTAAAGATTGGAAATCATGGTGTCTCTTCCTAATCTGATAATGAAATCAAAACACCTGCAAAGTTTTCCTGAGTTGCTAAATGGTCTCGTAGTCTGGGTCAGTATGCTACACAATCATGGTGGAGACTGCTGACTCGACAGATGTCCAGAAGACAGTCACTGACACCCTCCATGAGGAGAGTAAGCAACAGAAGGTCATTTCTGAAGATCCTGGATGTTTACAGAGCGCTGTATGGAAACATTTATAGAAAGTTTGGTGGATGGAAAAACTACGATGGGAAAAGCTGCACCAGCAACAGGGATAATGGCAGTCTTGAGAGAAGTGTCAAGCAAAGTTCATTCAAGAATTTAGGGGAGTTTCACAAGTAGTGAACTGAGGCTGGAGTCAGTGTATCGAGCCACTATGCAGAGACGAATTCACCACATGGAAGGGGAAAAAACTGGAGCGTTGCTCAGTGGTCCAATGTTTTTTTTTCTGGTAAAAGTAAAGTTTACATGTCATTTGGAAATCAAAGGTCACAGAGTCTTAAAGTGCGGGAGGCATGTAAAATCCACTTTTTAAAGCTTTTCATCACATTCTTATGCCAATCCCTCCTTAAAAACATGCCTAAAGTGTTTCTTAGGTAAATTTATGTATGTTTGAGTAATATCTATAAACTCTCGCGTCCGCCATGTTGAGCACTGAATGCCAGAGTACTCCTAGGAACGCCCTAACCTCCCAGCAACGCCCCTAAATTTTGATTACCCCCCACGTCTCTCCACAGCCCTCCCTCCCTCCCCCGCTCCCAGAGCACTAAAGCAGAGCGTCAGCAGCAATCAGGTAGCACCTGTGGAAAGTAGTACCTCTTGAACGAGCCGCTGAACGCGCTCCGGTTCATCCAATATTTCACTTTCAGGGTCAGAGACGGGATCAGATGCTTTTGCTTGTACCATGTCCTGCGTGGCCATAGTAAACCCAAAGATATGCCTGTCTTCCAAAAGTCTGGCGCACCGATGCTACAGTGCTGTAATGCTTCGTCCCCATGCGACTGGAGAATGTTGACGGCAGCGTGTTGAAGGGGGAATGTCCGAGACTCTTAAAGAGACATGCAGCTAATTTCAAGGCGTTCAGTGCGGACATGCTGTGAGTGCAAAATTTCAAAAAGGTAGTATGAATCATTTATTGAACTTACAGATCTATTTCAGGTAAAATTATTGATGTACTGGACCTCAGAATTGCTCTTTCTGCATAAGAAGAACGTGCCCCCCCTCCTTTAAGGAAGAGTGGAGAGAGACAGAATCCAAGTTGCATGAAGTCCAGTGTGAGGTTTCCACAGTCAGTGATGATTTGGGGTGTCATGTCATCTGTTGGTATTGGTCCATGGTGTTTTCTGAAGTTCACAATCAACACACCTTTCTGCCAGGGATTTAATTACACCTCATACGTCCCCCTGTGGACAAGCTTTTTGGAGATTCAGATTTCATTTTCCAGGAAGACTTTGCACTGACCCATACTGCCAAACGTATCAAAAGCTGGTTTAGTGATCATGATGTTACTGTGCTTGATTGGTCAATAATCTCACCTGACCCGAACCTCATAGAGAATCAATGGGATGTTGTTAAGACAATGATGAGAAGCATCCGACCCAACAATGCAGAGGAGCTAAAGGTTGCTATCAAAGGAACCTGGGCTTCTAGGTTGCTTTATGTAATAGTGACCTGGAAGACCAGGTCTTGATAACCTCCATGCCACTTCGCATTGATGCAGTAATTCGTGTAAAAGAAGGCCCAACCAGGTATTGAGTGCATAGAAATAAAGATACTTCTCAATCATTCTGCATGAAATTTCCTTTTCCATTGAGCTCATGTATTCATTTTCAGAGTGACCACATTTCAAGTTTTCATTATTTCTTAAGTCATAATCATAACAATTACTAGGCTTGAAATATTTTACTGTATGTGTAATTAATCTATGTAATTTATTAGTTTCAGATTCTAAAATAAGTTGCAAAATGTTTTGAACTTCTCCACAATATTCTCATTTTTTAGATGTACCTGTTTAATGCATTCTTTCTTTTATCAATTAGTCATTGTCTAACTATACTACAACTCTTATAGACCAAGGCCAGAATGAAGAGCATTTTTGGTATAGTATCTGTCAGTTTCTTTGAGATAAAGGTGGGTAACTGTTTAATCTTCCCAGTGGATTAAAATGCCAAAGACAGTCTGGGCAAATCCATTGCTCTCTATTCAGAGACATGTGCTTGCCCCTGTGCATATCTACAGTCTACTTAGTATTCCTAGACAGATCCAGTGCATTTCTTTAGATGCTGATCTCTTTCCAGCCCATCCATTGAATTGTAATAGGATATTTGAATGGTGTTACACATTAGGGGGTGTAGAAACAAATTTGTGGTAGCCATTATCTCCCATAATAAAAGGGGGAACACCCTGCTGCGACATATTGTATAGTTTTATCTGGAGGCAAATTGCTGTTTAAGTTAATTTTCACAGTATTAACAATGTAATTCATAAATTTATATTTTCTTAAACAACAGGGATTACCTCCTTGGACAATCTACATGTGCATAAATAAAAAGTTTACCCAACACTACGATACAACTTTCATTTGCTCAAACCAAACTTTTTTCCAAACTGTAAAAATCTAAATATTTCTTGTTCAGTAAGTATTTCAGATATGTTTAATCTATCTGTTAATAGGACAGTTATTTCAAAGATCAGACTATTTATATATAAAGAGATGGATTTTGTGACTTGCAAAAGCTATCTCATGAATTGTTTTCTTTTTTATTGGTCTTGAATGTAGTTTTCTTCCCCATTAGCATTTTGTCTTAAGTTTTACATAGAAGTGTGTCATCTAATTAACAGTGCATTGTCTTTTCTTTCAACTGTAGTATATCTTTTCTTTCTCATTCCTTTTCTAAATATTTTTCCTGTTGCTTGCTGACAGTCATCACTAAGGCTTTGGCAGCCATGGATGTGGGTGAGGTTCATGACTTGTGAGACACTGAGTTCTGGAGTCGGATGTACAAATATAAAAAATCCAAAGTAGAGGCTTATATTTAAATTTAGACTTTAATCAAAACATTTGATTGTTTTAAAAGATTTTAATCATGCTTTAATCAATTCCATATTGTTCAACAATATGATAGCAAGAAAAAAAAGAATATTTAGATCAAATTAGATTTTTTTTAAAATTTGAATGGTTTTTTTGGTCCTATTTTTTTAGTCTAAATTAAAAATAGTGTATGATCTTATCTTTATTTGTATATGAAGTCCATGTACCTATCCTTCTCCATGAATATCTCCATCACTCTGGCGTAAACATTTTTCTTGCTTGCCTTCATTTTTCACTGTCTGGCTGCTTTAATGGAGATGATCGCCAAAGAGGAGAGTCATTCTGGAACGGTTCTATTTGGACTGTATTTTGTTTTTATTTTTCCGATTGTTTTTGGTCTTTCAATGCATAGAAGAAGAGCATCTGTAACCCTTTGTGCCTATAAGGCTCAAAACTGCTATACGTGTAAAATGGTGTGTTCTGCTTCATCATGTACATTTTCACTATTTATGTTCAATCAGAAAGACTAAATATGTCACACACATTTATTAAATATATTAGATAGGCTGTGGAACACCAGCATGTGTAGTACATGGCACTGCCACACTGTTGGTTGCAATCATTGGAAACTATTGTTTTTAAAGATAACTTCAAAAGAAATCTAAGATTAAAAAGAAATTTAAAACAATTACCTTGCGTCCCAAAAGATTTTTGACCACATGGAAATCAGTTGAAACTACCAGAGCATGTAAAGGGGATCAGGGTTGATATAGTTTAGGTCTGTTACCAAACAGCAAAATGAAATAACAACTGGGAAAAATGCTTTGTTCAGATAAGTGGTTATGATAATAAAGATAACTGGTCAAGTTAAATAAATTATCAACCATCCTCTTTTCCTTATGTCTTTTTGATTGACCTCTTTATAATGATCTGCTTTAATAATAATAAAAGCAGATCAAATCAATTTAAAGGGAATAAGGAAACGAGCATTGAACTAAAACTATACTTGCACTGAACAGGGATGTGTTTTGGTTCAAACAATATACATCTCAGACCAAAGAGTAATTTGACTTAGCTTTTTATTAGGCACTAAATTACTTGTATTGCACTCACACTTTTCTTTTAGAGAATCATCAGTCTGAATGCATGCTCAGTGTTTGCCTTGCTACTTTGAAAACACTCATACGTTCACACATTTTTTTCTTCTCAGGGCATCTGTAGCTAAAAATGATTGCTATACTTCACAATACATTGTAAACAGCTGATAATTAATTTTATTTTTGGTAATAATTAGTAGGCAATAGCATAAATGCACTAATATAAAAAATTCAGGGGAAGTTGTATGAGAACCTGCAAATAACTTATTTACAAACATATGCTTTGAAGAATGTCTCAGAAATGTTTTGAAGGGGGTCTTAAAGCATATATGTGTTTACTTTAACTAAGCCTTGTTTATTCTTTCAGAAACTTTTCTATGGCTCCTTTATCAGAATGCATGATTCCATCAGAAAAGACAAATATACACTATAATCCATCAATGGAAGATAGGATGGGAATGTAAAGAAATTGATTCTGACAAGAACAGACAGGTTGACTGGTAATTACCCGAGTGCCTTTGTGAGCAAACAAAAAACACCTTCACTGAGATAGTTGATCCGACTTCACATATGCCTTTCAGTATTTGATTTTAAAAAAAGCCAAAAGACGAGAACAAAATGGTGTCTGAAAAAATTTTTAGAACAGGGGAGGATATGTCATTCATTAAATATAATCAACATTTAAATAAAATCTTGTTTGAACTGTAGAACCTTTTTTCTTCATAAATAATGTTTTATTGACTAAATCTTATTATAGCATTCTTTTTTTAGCAGCTGAAGTTTCCTGGGAGGTTATGACCAGACAATACCTTATCTAGTAGTATCTAGTAGTAGTATTCCGGTGCTTATAAGGAGCAGAAAACAAAAAACTAAAGCCTAACACTCTCATATTAAACCAAATCTCAAATTGATCACCTGTCAAAAGGTTCAGCTACCCATTATCAAACCACTTAAATTAGCTTTTTAAACATTAGGTCTCTATCAGGGAAATCATTTACAATCACTGACTTAATCACTGAACATAATGTACACACCCTTTTTTATCAGAAACCTGGCTAGATGTAAATAACAAAATATCTGTATGGATCTATCTACTCTACTCTCTACTATCTACTCTAATCTACTCCTCCAAATTAAAAAATTTTTAAGCGAGAGCAGGAAACATAGACGAGGTGGAGGCGTTGTCACAATCTTTCATTACTCAATGATCTTTAAAAAGGTATCCCTGGGCACATTTGACTCTTTTGAATGCCTAGCTACCCAGATTAATGAGCCAAACAAAGCTTTATTTCTAAGTTTATATAAACCCCCAAAACTTAACTCTAACTTCTTTAATGACTTCCGCCACCTTCTTTCCGTAATATGTATCGACTATGACCAATTAATCATTGTGGGGGGGCTTCAACATCCATACTGACAAGATAGCCTAGCATTAGGTGACACTCTTTATAAGTTCGGCCTGACCCAGCATGTCAAACAACCAACCCACAATCGAGGACACACTCTGGACTGAATTATTAGCAAAGGTTTAAATATATCCAACATCTTGGTAATTGATATTGCATTATCTGATTATTTCTGTGTTTTCTTTGAAAGTACCATCTCTGCTAAACTATCTAGCCACAGTGCGACCATTGTCAAAAAGTGTTTTCTCTGGGTCATTTCAGTTGAAACAATTAAACATATTTACCCTTCCACCACATCCACCTTATCTCCCAACTCCAACTCAGTAAATAAGCTGGTAGATAAAGCATATATGTGTTTACTTTAATTTAGCCTTGGCAGTATATAGGAAAGCTCAAGTCATAATTAAAGATGACACACACCCCCTAAATGAGGAGTTTAACCAACTCCCTTCAGGGCGGCGTTATAGAATATCTTTGGAAAGGAAAAAGATATCTAAGTGTTCTTTCATTCCCAATGCAGTTACGGTAGTCAACAAACTGCTGTAAAAAGAGGGATTAGAATGCGGAATCAGTAATTCACAGGG
The DNA here is from genome assembly GCA_963556495.2 of Valencia hispanica. Taxonomy (NCBI): domain Eukaryota; kingdom Metazoa; phylum Chordata; class Actinopteri; order Cyprinodontiformes; family Valenciidae; genus Valencia; species Valencia hispanica. The sequence goes on along the minus strand of OY747712.1, from coordinate 15,918,138 downwards.
TTGGTTGAATGTGACTTCTTGCAATATTGACCTGCTTGGTGTGTCTCTGTGTAAATGATTGGTTGTCTTTGTTTTTAATTGTGTACTATGTAACCCCCTTTCTCAGTGAGACCGAGGACAAATTTCCTGCCTGGCAGGATAAGAAAGTATTTTTCAATTTCAATAATTTCCTCACGAAAATCTCACACATCATTGATTCCATTGCTCCAACTAAAGTGATAGTATTCTCAGGTAGAAAGAAGTCTCAGTGGACAAGCGATCCACTGGTACGTAGTGAAAAAAGGGTGTGTTGATGAGCCGAGAGAAAATGGTGGAAAACTCGACTCCAGATTCACTGTGAGATCCACAAAGAGAGACTGAATAGCTATCAGTTAACTTTAAATGATGCAAGGGAATCGTTCTTCTCTGAAATCATTAACAAAACATTAACAATGCACTGACTCTGTTTGCAACAGTGGAAAGTGACAGTAGCCCCTGAACTAAATTCTACCAGGGCCTGCAATGAATTTGCCAGCTTTTTCACTGAAAAGATTCTAACAGTGACTACGTTAACATGCAGCCAATATTTGGGTTTTGGTCGGGTTAAGGTCACTATTCGGTTTTCTGAAACATTTGGAATAACCCGTTTACATGTGTGAGGAGAGAGAGTTACTCCTGTATACATGGAATTTGAAATCATTTGGCATATCCTGATGTAAACAGCGACACACGGTTAGCGTCAGGACGTAAGGGACAAACTTAAGATGCAATATGGGTCATTTCCGATTCTTCTTCTGCATACAAGAAGTTTCTCTACTCAAAAGACCAAGATTCCTTGCGAATAGAACATGCACAGAACACAAACCAATGTTGATGGGGATATGTCAGTATATTATGTCAGTATAAATGAGTCAACTCCTTCCAGTCATTTAAATTTTCACATTCCTAGAAATGCTGGGTGAGGAGGAGGAGTTGCAACCATTTTTCGTTCTGATTTACTAATTAGTCCCAGACCAATTGATAGCTACAGTTCTTTTGAACATCTAACCCTTAATTTTCCTCATTAGAGTTGCAAAACATTAAGACCATTTTTGTTTGTGGTTTTGTATCGTCCACCAGGCCCTTACTCTCAATTCTTGGATCAGGTCTCACATTTTTTATCTGATTTAGTATTAAATACTGATAGGGTCATTATAGTGGGGCACTTCAATATTCATGTGGATACTGAAAGTGATAGCCTAAATGCAGCCTTTAATGCTATTTTAGACTCAATTGGCTTTACTCAAAAAGTACAGGGATCGACCCACTCGGGCAAATACACTTTGGACCTTGTACTGACATACGGTATTGAGTGTGAGGAAATAACAGTCCACCCACATAACCCGGTCCTGTCTGACCACTTCTTGATAACTTTTGAACTTACTTTAACTGACCATCTTAAATCTGAAAGAAAATTGCATTATAGTAGAGCTTTATCAGACAATGCTGTAACAATTTTTAAAGAATCTGTTCCATTCTTACTTTCCTCAGTGTCTCAGAGTAACACAGTGGATGGCAGCAATTCTATCTCTAACCCTTCAGAAATTGATGGTCTGGTTCACAGCGTTACGTCCTCATTGCGTTTGGCATTAGATAGTGTAGCCCCCTTAATAAAGAAAGTGGCTAGCCATAGGAGGCTGACTCCTTGGTTTAACGCAGAGTTGCATACTTTAAAGCAGAATAATAGGAAGTTGGAGAGAAAATGGCGCTCTACACATCTAGATGATTCCTATTTAACCTGGAATAACACTCTACTGCTGTATAAAAAGACCCTTCGACAAGCTAGAACAGCATATTTTTCATCATTAATAGAGGCAAATAAAAACAATCCTAGGTTTCTTTTTAGTACAGTTGCCAAACTTCCACAGAGTCATAGCTCTGTTGAGCCAACTATTCCCCCAGCTCTTAGCAGTGATGATTTTATGGGATTCTTCATAAATAAATTAATTCTATTAAAAATAAAATCATTGGCATCCTCCCAAACATGATTACTTCTTCCTCAGTAAATGAGGCAGCATCGGAAAGAACTGTAGAACCTCAGTTGTGCTTAGGCTGTTTTGATTCAGTCGAGCTTTCGGAATTATCAAAAATATTAGCCTAATCTAAACCTTCAACTTGTGTGTTGGACCCAATCCCAACCAAATTGTTTAAAGAAGTGTTCCATTTGGTTCCTGGCCCCATTTTGGATATGATGAATCTATCCTTAGTAAACGGATACGTACCACAAGAATTTAAAATAGCTGTAATTAAACCTTTACTCAAGAAACCTTCCCTTGATCAAGATGACTTGGTGAATTATAGACCTATATCTAACCTTCCTTTCTTATCCGAAATCCTTGAGAAAATTGTTGCTAATCAAGTCTGTGAGCATCTAAACAGTAACGAGCTGTTTGAAGAGTTTCATTCAGGTTTTAGAGCTCATCATAGCACTGAAACAGCACTGGTGAAGGTCACTAATGATATTCTCATGGCCTCAGATAATGGACTGGTGTCTGTTCTGGTTTTGTTAGATCTCAGTGCGGCTTTTGACACAGTTGATCACAATATTCTGTTAGAATGGCTTGAACATGTTGCAGGGATCAAAGGAACAGCACTAGGCTGGTTTAAATTATATTTGTCTGACAGATTCCAGTTTGTTCATCTAAATGATCAATCTTCTTCACTCTCAAGGGTTACTTGTGGAGTTCCACAGCGTTCTGTGCTTGGACCGAATATATGCTTCCAATTGGTAGAATCATTAGACAGCATGGGATAAATTTCCACAGCTATGCAGATGATACACAACTATATTTATCCATAAATCCTGATGAACCCAGTCAGTTACGTAGATTACAGGCATGTCTGGAAGACATAAAAACATGGATGAATCTAAACTTTTTGCTTTTACATTCTGACAAGACAGAAGTTGCTGTCTTTGGACCAGCAGTTCTTAAACAGAAACTGATTAGTCAATCACTTCATCTGGATGGCATTAAATTGGCCCCCAGTAATAACGTAAAGAACCTTGGTGTTATTTTTGACCAAGACTTGACATTTAAATCCCATATTAAACAGGTTTCTATGATTTCCTTCTTTCACCTCCGGAATATCGCTAAAATTAGAAACATCCTGTCCAGGAGTGATGCTGAGAAACTAGTCCATGCATTTGTTACCTCAAGGCTGGACTACTGTAATTCTTTACTATCAGGTAGTCCACAAAATGCCATTAAAAGCCTTCAGTTGATCCAAAATGCGGCAGCACGAGTTCTGATGAATATTAAAAAGAGAGATCACATTTCTCCTGTTTTAGCTTCCCTTCATTGGCTCCAGAATAGAATTTAAGATCCTTCTTCTTACATACAAAGCCCTTAATAATCAAGCTCCATCATACATCAGAGATCTAATTGTTCCATATGTTCCTAACAGAGCACTTTGCTCTCAGACAGCAGGTTTACTTGTAGTTCCTAAGATTTCTAAAAGTAGAATGGGAGGAAGATCTTTTAGTTATCAGGCTCCTCTCCTGTGGAACCAGCTCCCAGCTTTAGTCCGTGAGGCAGACACTCTGTTTACTTTTAAGGCCAGGCTTAAAACTTTCCTTTTTGATAAAGCTTATAGTTAGAGTGGCTTAGATCATCCTGAGCTATCTCTGTAGTTATGCTGCCATAGGCTTAGACTGCTGGAGGACAGACTTACCCATTTTCTTCACTCTGCTACTTCCTTTTCTCCTACTACTCTCCAGTTGTATTACAGTACATTCTGTTATTTCGACTGTTAACTTTGTGTTCTCTCAGTGTTTTTCTCTCCATAGAAGATATACCTGGTCTGGTATCCTGCTTGGCTGCAATGCCCTGTTGGACGGGGGGCATCGACTGGGATGATCCTCCCAGTGGCTGAACATCCACTGTGTCCTGTTATCAACTTTTTACCTTATGTAACATAGAGAGTACTCTTATATCGGATCTTCTGTTCTTTCTGTGTCTCTGCTCTGTCTTCTCAAACCCCCAGACAGCCGTCGCAGATGGCCGCTCCTACTGAGCCTGGTTCTGTTGGAGGTTTCTTCCTGTTAAAGGGGAGTTTTTCCTCTCCACCGTCGCTACATGCTTGCTCAATATGAGGGATTGCTGAAGAATTGCTGTGGTTGGAAAGTCTGCCCAACCTCATGCCAATGACTGACGCAATCTGCTAGGATTCCTTAAATAGGAAACTTTTTAACTGATTGGAATGTTTGTATAATAAGGGGTAATATTCGGGTTTTTAAAAACCCGAATATGAGCACATTCAGGTTTTAGCCAGTGTTTCCATGGCCGTGTGTAACCAGGTTATTGCTAATATACCGGTTTTGAAAAAGTTATTGGCTGCTTGTAAACGCAGCCAATTAGACGGTCAGTCTGTACCTCAGTACCGAAACCACTACCAATTTCATCCCCAATCAACACCAATGTAGAGAAAATGTCAGAATTCCATGAATTAAACCAAAAAAAAACATTGAAGAAATGATTAACCAATTAAGCTCCTCCTCTTGTTGTCTTAATATCAAGAAATTAAGAAATTATTATTACATTGATATTAAGAACGTTTGCCCTGTCATTGGGTCTGATCTGATTCAAATAGTGAACTCATTCCTCTTGTTAGGTGTCTTCCCCCAGGAATTAAAAAGAGCAGTTATTAAACCACTAATTAAGAATAACCCAGACAACATGTTAATGCAGAACTACAGGCCAATCTCTAGGCAAGGCAAGGCAAGGCAAGGCAATTTTATTTGTATAGCACACTTTCAACAGCAGGGTAATTCAAGGTGCTTTACATGATTTGGGGATTTAAAAAAAAAACACATAAAAGAAACACACATTACACATGATACACAATAAAGCAAGAGAAAAATAAAAAAAGCAAGAGAGCATGAACACATTTCATACATATGACATCAAGCATTTACTCAAAGGCAATTCTAAACAGATGGGTTTTTAGTCTCGATTTAAAGCAGTTCAGAGTTTCAGCAGCTCTACACTCGTCGGGAAGTCTGTTCCAGATAAGGGGAGCATAAAAAGTGAAAGCTGCTTCTCCATGTTTAGTTCTGAGTCTAGGGATGTTTAGTAGGCTAGAGTTGGAGGACCTGAGTGGTCTTGGTGGTTGGTACCATGACAACAGGTCTTCAACATATTTTGGTGCTAAGCCATGTAATGATTTATAAACTAGTAAAAGTATTTTAAAGTCTATTCTCTGAGCTACAGGGAGCCAGTGTAAGGACTTTAGAACTGGGGTGATGTGCTCTACTTTCCTGGTTCTAGTGAGGACGCGAGCGGCAGCGTTCTGGATCAGCTGCAGCTGTCTGATTGACTTTTTAGGCAGACCTGTGAAGATGCTGTTGCAGTAATCAATCCGACTAAAGATAAACGCATGGATGAGTTTTTCTAGGTCGTGTTGCAAAATCAGTCCTTTAATCCTAGAGATGTTCTTCAGGTGATAGAAGGCTGACCTTGTTATTGCCTTTATGTGACCCTGGAGGTTCAGGTCTGAGTCCATTACTACACCTAGGTTTCGAACCTGATCAGTAGTTTCTAGCTGTATTAATTGAAGCTGTGTGCTGACTCTTGATCTTCCTCCTTGGGTCCAAAAATAATCACTTCAGTTTTGTTTCTATTCAGCTGGAGAACGTTATGGCACATCCATCCATTTATTTGGTCAATGCATTGATTTAGGGTTTGAATGGGTTCAGAGTCACCTGGTGACATTGTAATGTAGAGCTGAGTGTCATCTGCGTAGTTATGGTAGCTAATGTAATTGGTTGCTATAATCTTGCCTAGTGGGAGCATGTAGATATTAAATAAGAGGGGCCCCAGGATGGAGCCCTGGGGCACCCCACATGTGATTTCTGTTCGTTCTGATGAAAAGTTTCCTATTGAAACATAGAAGTCCCTGTTCTTTAGGTAAGACTCGAACCAGCCAAGTACTGTACCAGAGAGTCCGACCCAGCTCTCCAGTCGTTCCAATAAAATATCATGATCAACAGTGTCAAATGCTGCACTGAGGTCCAACAGAACCAGCACTGTGGTTCTTCCATTCATCATTAAATAGCTTCCTAACAATGACCAACCGCTTTGATGTTTTTCAATCTGGTTTCCATACTCACCACAGCACTGAGACTGCCCTCGTCAAAGTTTTCAATGACATCCCCATAAATACAGACTGTGGTAGAACCACAGTGCTGGTTCTGTTGAATCTCAGTGCAGCATTTGACACTGATGGTCATGATGTACAATTGAAACGACTGGAGAGTTGGGTCAGTATCTCTCTGGTACCGTTTGAGTCTTACCTAAAGAACAGGGAATTCTTTGTTTCAATATGAAACTTTTCATCAGAACGAACAAAATCTCACGTGGAGTGCCCCAGGGCTCCATCCTGGGGCCCCTTTTATTTATTATGTACATGCTCCCAGTAGTCCAGATTATAACAATCAATAAGATTAGCTACAATAAGTATCCATCTGATACTCAGCTCTACATCACAATGTCACCAGGTGACTTTGAACCCATCCAAACCCTAGGTAAATGCATCGAGCAAATCAGTGGATGGATGTGCCATAACTTTCTTCAGCTGAACAGAAACAAAACAGAAGTAAATACTTTTGGACCTAAAGAGGAACTATCAAGAGTCAGCACACAGCTTCAGTTAATACAGCTAGAAACTACTGATCAAGCCCGAAATCTAGGTGTGGTTATGGACTCAGACCTGAAGTTTGAGGGTCACATAAAGGGAATAACAAGGTCAGCCTTCTATCACCAGAAGAAAATTTCTGGGATTAAAAGACTGATGTTGAAACAGGACCTGGAAAAACTCATCCATGCGTTTATCTTTAGTCGTATTGATTACTGCAACAGCGTCCTCACAGGTCTCCCTAAAAAGTCAATCAGGCAGCTGATCCAGAACGCTGCTGCTCGTGTCCTCACTAGAGCCAGGTTCCTACACTGGCTCCCTGTAACTCAAAGAATATACTTCAAAATATTTTTACTAGTTTATAGATCATTGAATGGCCTGGTGCCAACGTTTGTGGAAGATCTACTGTCACTATACCAACCTTTCAGACCACTCAGGTCCTCTAATTCCAGTCTACTCAACATCCCTAGAATTAGAACCAAACATGGAGAAGCAGCTTTCAGTTTCTATGCTCCTCTAATCTTGATCAAACTTCCAGGCAACTGCAAAGCTGCTGAAACACTGAGTTCTTTTAAATCACGGCTGAAAACTCATCTGTTTAGAGCTGCCTTTCAGTAATGCTTTTCATGTATCATATGTTTATTGCTTTATTGCCTTTTTTACTTTATCACCTAATCCTGTAAAGCACCTTGAAATACCTTGTTGTCGAAAGAGTGCTATACAAATAAAATTGCCTTTCCTTCTACAGTTAACCATTCTCTTAGTGTTTTCATTTTGAAGCAGTGATTTGTTGTACAGCTAATGCTAGTTTGTGATCCATTAAATAAGAAAGGTACAGAACAAATAAATGAAAGAGGGCAATTTATTAAATAACCGATTTATTTATTTAATAAATAACCGAGCTGGATGGCAGCATTCAAAAAATATTTTCATATAGATTAGAGTTAGGGATGGGTTTTCAGAGCAGAGTAAAATAAAGGTTATGTGGCAGTTGTGCCTCAAATCATTTTTCCATTACTTATTGGATATATATTCAATGTGGAGGTTGCACGTCCATGTGCTGTGCACAATATTAGCATTGCAATAAAAGATGGCCGTATGCTGGAACTGGCTAAAGATGCTGAATAGTCCCATTGGTATGAGATTTTCAGATTCGTATTTGCCACTGAAAAATTACTAATCTGTAGTTCCACGTCTACAATACTTAGATCTTCTCAACCCTAAACTGGATCACACTTCTCTGAGTAGAGAACCACTTTAGACTGAGACAATTGTGGAAACATAGACTAGGACAAATCTGAAAACAGCAATATGTAATCCTGAGAACATTATAACACTCCAATACTCTTTTATAAGAGCTTTTTCCATGCTGATTTCTAATCTAATTTTTTAACTCTGAAAAAGAAATCAATAGGCGTGTTTCCATTATCAGAACTTCAGGGTAATTTTACCAGAAGTTCACTGTGTGCACGTGTCTCCACTTTACTGGGCAAGCCCGACAGGACCTTTTTCGGGGCCATTTCAGGAACCAACCAAGTACCAGTCTTTGGGTATGTACTCGGAGGTGGCCTGGTAGAGTCGCTGGGATGGAACTGTGGTTAACTATCGCTGAGTGGTTGTAATTCAGAAGGCAATCAGCAGATGTTGCCATACAATCAGCTTTGCAAAATAAGAAAAGTTGCTGGCGAAGCAGCTTATAACATATCAAACAGAAACATGGCAACCATCCCTGCTTCTTCCATGTCGATCTTTTGTTATTCTCTGCTCCTGTAGACGCCTTTTGGCTGTCCTGGTCCTGCTATAGCAAAGTATCATATAATCGGGACACTTCCCCCTCAATGCTTCAGAGGTAGTACAAGGTTCTTTTCCTGAAATTATGCATTTGGTTTATGCTAAAAATATCATTTTCCATATGTTTTATTCCAGAAGTTCTGACTATTTTTCTCTGGCAGACTCTGAGCTTCTTGTTTTTTTAGAAAGGTTTCCTCACATAAAAGTTAAGCTTGTGCATTCTGTTCTTAACTGTACGGCAGTGGTTTTGTTTTCATATGGACAACATGGGCAGTTGCCCAGAGCACCAATAGAAGGGGGTGCAAAAAACACAATCTTGTTGTGTCCAAGTTGCACCTTGAATTAGTTTTTTTCATTGCATTTTACCCATGGACAGGGAGTGAAGAGTTGGCGCCCCCTGTGGTGTGAAGGTGCACTACTATTGGTACTGACAAAAGGAAATATGTCACATTAATGGGCAGATTTTGCCCCGCTCCCTGTCTGAAAAGATTTCCTGGATTTTGATAGATTTTCAGTAGGCATGGCTAGAGGTGAAAATCAAGTTGAACCAATGTAAGGGTGTAGTACAAGCTGACCTGTTAAGGAAGGTGCTTTATTCTTTGGGTGTTTGTATCATGGAAGCAGCCATCAAGATGAGAAAATGCATTGCTAACAGCTCACAGGCATGTTGCTAGTTGTGAGCAAGATTTGTCATTGCAGCTGGAGGAAATTCTGATTCAACCCAATTCAGCCCAAGAAGGTTGCTACACACATGCCAAAAGAAATACAATTATTTAAGGTAAGTTGGCATTTATCTTTTGTTTAGTTAGTAACATTAACCTGTAGTGTCAATTTAATGATGACATTGGTGATATTTTGGTGTTGTTTGTTGAACGGAAGTGAACACACCTGCTTGAGTTTTCTCTTGCTAGATCTTGCACCAATAACTTTTCATTGTATAGCTACTTTTTGAAGACAAAATGCACATGATCATTTTTTCCCATAGAGGTAAAAAAGAAAATATCTGTCTTTAATTGTTAAACTCTGCTGTTCAATCGCTAAAAATTTTTTATTGTGTAAGAATTACTTTCTTACAGACCACAAAACTTATCATCTGAGTTCCTGACCTAGCTATTGAGTCAGGCTGCAAACATTTGTTTTAACTCGGAGTTCATCTTAACATGGCTTGCAATCCAAATATGTCACGACTAAAACATCAGGGAGCCTTTGTCACATCTGTCTCCCACACAGAAGTCAACGAACCAACAGGGAACCTTTGTAAATCTGTCAGGAACTGAATTTTTCAGTAGAAGAATACATGATTAAAATTGTTGTATAAAAGATAACCCATCTTTCATTAGATGATCTTTAAGGTCTGAATGCAAAAGGAGACCCCATGTGTATACTAATGGGGAAATATACTGAGAAAGGATGGAGTCAGTTCTGACACATTTAAGTAATGATTTGTACGTGCAGCCTTTTGTTTGAGCTGTGATGCAAAGCAAACAGAATGAAAAAATATGATAAAGATTGTTAAAAATATTGGAACTATATGTAAATTGTTCTCATTCTCATTCACTGTGAGCAGCCTGTATGTTACCCCTTAAAAAGGAGATAATACAGGGAAAATGACGACAGGAGAACAGGATCACTGTTCCTCCATTCACTCGTCTGTATTGAGTGTTAACATAAAAAAATAAAAGGGTGTCAAAACTAATGGCAAGTGCTAAATAAAGAGGCTTCAAGCATGTTCTACATCGCCTCCTTAGGTTCTTGCCTTTCTGCGTTAACAAATAACATAGTGAACATGGTAGCATTGCTTGCTGTCAAACTGACATTTCTATATTGCCTTTTTAACAGTTAATTATTTAAACAATGTTTTTAAACTCAACCAAAATAAATGTTTCACAGTAAATATATTTCACAACTTTTTAACATTTTTACTCTTACTTATTTAAGTCATATTTTTATAACAAAGTCAAAACAAATCAATCAGACACACTAATGGTACTCCAACAATCCTCACAACAATCTTAAGCATGGCGGTGAATTATGCATAGACTGTATATATAAAATGGACGGAGGCTCTGTGACGTCAACCGTCAGTTTCTGAAGACATTAATTGAAGTCCACGAATTCCCACCACCGCCATCTTGGCAGTGTCACATGTCTCATCACGTCCGGAAAATAAAAAAAATGGGCAAAGAGGTGGAGCTGAGAGTGGGGCTATGAGGGTGGAGGTGAATGATTGACACTCTGAGCTGATGTAGCTATGAACTAACTGTAACTGAGCTAACCCGCAGCTAACTGAAGCTAATGGAGGTTAGCTGGGTTTTTAGCCAGAAAACTGCAGTTAAGCGACTGCGCTACCCCTAAGCCTTCTAGGCAGATTCAATAATTTTGTCAAAAAGCATGAAGCCTTGTTTGTCCCTAGCTTTCACTAAAACTGAATTTTAACTAAAACAAGTTTTAATAACCAATATGTAAAGTAAATATATAAAGTAAAGTAGAAATGTGATAATTTCAACCCATGTTTGACCAAGCAGCGTTATCTTAAATGCACAGCAGAAATATAATTTGACTTATCAAAAAAAAATGTAGCAGAGACTTCTTGGACAGTCTGTTAGTGCAATCAATACCACAGCAAGCCATCTTTGTCCAATAAGTGCACGATTAACACAAATAAACATTGCAGACGCAACTGATGGTCAAGTTCAGAGAAACAAAATAGCCTAGACTGTTAACGTGAGGCCCGAGGCTGAAGGCCTTTCCTGGAGCAAGCAGGGACGAGCAAGTCTCTAGCCACCACTGCTAGCGCTGACAGCTCATATAAGACCTGCCAATAAAAAGGACATACCCCTTATTATTGACTAAATTACATTTAAATGGATGAGTTATAAAAAAATAACCCCCCTCAGAGTTGTCATGACGGTAAACTTGACCTATTTACGGTGACATTGTGGTCTCTGGGCATGAGCTTGAAGATATTGTCACAAAAGATGAGGCCGGTTTGGAGAAATCAGTGGTGCTCTCTGGTGGGACAAGCTGTCTTCTGAACACGTCTAGTGATATGGCAGCCGTCGACTGACCCAGCCCAGGATGACGCAGTGGACTGTGTGAAGAAGCTACCCTAAGCCCTCTCTGCAGACCAATCTGAATAGTAAATATCATCAAGTCATTTTATTAGCACTTACATTATTATTAAAGTATTTTTAAGGATATGAACAAGGCTTACTTTGAACAATTTATAATTACTATTAAAAAAGAAATCACAAAAATTGGCACTAGGGTAAATTATTGTGTAGTTATTTATAGTTTTTCTTGCAGGATTAACATGAACGACCTCTTCCTGGACCGTTCTTTAAGCTTTATTAGAATAAACAGGCAGTTTTCCTGGATCCTCTGAATAAAGATCAGAGATGTGGATGGAGTTCTCAAGATCAGAGATGTGGATGGAGTTCTCAAGATCAGAGATGTGGATGGAGTTCTCAAGATCAGAGATGTGGATGGAGTTCTCAAGATCAGAGATGTGGATGGAGTTCTCCAGATCAGAGATGTGGATGGAGTTCACCAGATCAGAGATGTGGATGGAGTCCTCCAGATCAGAGATGGGGATGGAGTCCTCCAGATCAGAGATGGGGAAGGAGTTCTCCAGATCAGAGATGTGGATGGAGTTCTCCAGATCAGAGATGTGGATGGAGTTCTCCAGATCAGAGATGTGGATGGAGTTCTCCAGATCAGAGATGTGGATGGAGTACTTCAGCTCAGACCTCTGGTTGGTCTTTTCTGGTTGATGAGGGGCACATCGTTCAGGTTGGTCTGCAGAGAGGGCTTTGGGTAGCTTCTTCATACTGTCCACTGCGTCGTCCTGGGCTGACTCAAGCGATGGCTGCCACATCACTAAGATGTGTTCAGAAGACAGTTTGTCCCGCCAGAGAGCACCGCTGACTTCTCTAAACCAGCCTCATCCTCTGCTACATTGTCTTCAAGCTCATCCACAGGGACTACAATGTCACCAGCACTGAGGCAGATGTTGTGGAGAAAAACATATGTTTTTATGTTTTATATATATATATATATATATATATATATATTAGGGCTGTCAAACGATTAAAAACTTTAATCTAATTAATCACAGGGTAGCTGTAAATCACGATTAACATTCCCAAATATGACAGAAAAAGTACAATTTTTGGTGTAAATAAAGGACGAAATCGGAAGCTGTTGCTCTTTTTTTTAAGGAAATACAAGAGAGATGCATGGAACTTTTGTTTTGAATTCCACAATCACATTTACACGTGGATCTTTTTACCTATTTATATTTTAGCCAGTTGCTAAGGCAAACAAACTGGTTAACATTTTCTGAATGTGAAGCTGACAGTTTCTTATAAAATTTTGGACAACCCTGACCATTCTCTTCATGGGACTATCCTACAAAAACGGTGTCTTCGGTCAGAGGCTTCTTCAGTTTTGCTGCGACAAAGACTGCTACAGGAGATCATTCCTGCCTACAGCCATCAGGATCTACAATAGCTCCTTGAAAAATTAAATAATATGAGCTATAACAACACTTAGTTTCTCTCTGGGAGGAATTAAGTGTTTTTTAATTGAGATTTTCTGACTAATAGAGGGATTGTTTATCAACACCGAACCTTTACATTACTCCCTGGTTCCCGCTGTTATTATTCGCAGTTATCAAACAGTTGTCATGCTGTTTACGTGACAAGCGAGCACTGAAAGCAGCGCAGGTTTAATTGTGGGGTTAACAGGGCAGGTCATTCTGTGCATGCGTTAATTGCGTTAAAAAAATTAATGGCATTAATTCCACAAATTAATCGACCTGCATTAATGCATTAAATTTGACAGCCCTAATATAATATATATATATATATATATATATATATATATATATATATATATATATATATATATATATATATATATATATATATATATATATATATATATATAGCCAATTTTTGCACACAAATAATTTTTAAAATCAACTCAATATTAGGGAAATGTTATAGTGTCATATTTAGTTTAAATATAGTATATTTTGAGTGCGTACATTTGACCACCAGTCATTCAGTTGCTGAAATTACCCATGACACTGGCTAAATTGACTTGCAACTGTAGATTACAGTTTGCCCGTTGCTTGAACACATTTTGCAAAAATTCGCTCACTGTGCCAAAACTCTACACAGAAGTAAACATGACATAACACTTGGAAATATACCATTCACATCTGTGTAAAATTTAAACTCTTCTATCAAAACCTACCATTTCTTTGTCAAAATTTAACTCTGTTGAAAAAATGACACATACTTGCATCATATGCATACACTTTCAGATCAGGGGGAAAACACTAGTCTACTTCTGCACTGCAGTCTTTGATTTTCACTCTTCATTCAGAAGGCACATTTTCAAACAACCAAAAAAGCAAATAGGCCTACATTGCAGCAACACGAATTCAAATAAAGGGGAAAAAAACACTATACTGTAAACACAGTAATCAATGCAATGCAATGTCTTCTGCCAGTCACCGGGGAAAATATCCCCTTGCATTTCTGCAGGCAATGGAACATGGAACAGACGCATATAATATATATATATATATATATATGTAAACTCAGCAAAAAAAGAAACGTCCCTTTTTCAGGACTGTGTATTTCAACAATAACGTTGTAAAAATCCAAATAACTTTACAGATCTTCATTGTAAAGGGTTTAAACAATGTTTTCCATGCATGTTCAATTAACCATAATCAATTAATTAACATGCACCTGTGGAATGGTCGTTAAGACCTTAACAGCTTACAGAAAATAGGCATTTAAGGTCACAGTTCTAAAAACGCAGGACACTAAAGAGACTTGTCTACCGACTGTGAAAAACACCCGAAGAAAGATGCCCAGGGTCCATGCTCATCTGCGTGAACGTGCATTAGGCATGCTTAAGGGAGGCATGTGGACTGCTGATGTGGCTAGGGCAATAAATTGCCATGTCCGCACTGTGAGACGCCTAAGACAGCGCTACAGGGAGACAGGAAGCACAGCTGATCATCCTCGCAGTGGAAGACCACATGTAACAACACCTGCACAGGATCGGTACATCCAAATATCACACCTGCGTGACAGGTACAGGATGGCCATAACAACTGCCCGAGTCACACCAGGAACACACAATCCCTCCATCAGTGCTCAGACTGTCCGCAATAGGCTGAGAGAGGCTGGACTGAGGGCTTATAGGCCTGTTGTAAGGCAGGTCCTTACCAGACATCACCAGCAACAACGCCGCCTATGGGGACAAACCCACCTTCGCTGGACCAGACAGGAGTGGCAAAAAGTGCTCTTCACTGATGAGTCACGGTTTTGTCTCACCAGGGGTGATGGACGGATTCGTGTTTATCGTTGAAGGAATGAGCGTTACACCGAGGCCTGTACCCTGGAGCGGGATTGATTTGGAGGTGGGGGGTCCGTCATGGTCTGGGGCGGTATATCACATCACTATCGGACTGAGCTTGTTGTCATTGCAGCCAATCTCAATGCCTTGCGGTACAGGGAAGACATCCTCCTCCCTCATGTGGTACCCTTTATGCATGCTCATCCGGACATGATCCTCCAGCAGGACAATGCCACCAGCCATACTGCTCGTTCTGTGCGTGAGTTTCTGCATGACAGCAATGTCAGTGTTCTGCCATGGCCAGCGAAGAGCCCGGATCTCAATCCCATTGAGCACGTCTGGGACCTGTTGGATCGCAGGGTGAGGGCTGGGGCCATTCCCCCCACAAATGTCCAGGAACTTGCAAGTGCCTTGGTGGAAGAGTGGGGTAACATCTCACAGCAAGAACTGACAAATCTGGTCCAGTCCATGAGGAGGAGATGCACTGCAGTACTTCAAGCAGCTGGTGACCACACCAGATACTTACTGGTACTTTTGATTTTGAGCCTCCCTTCATTCAAGGACACATTATTCTATTTCTGTTAGTCACATGTCTGTGAAACATTTTTAGTTTATGTCTTATGGTGTTGACTCTTTTAGTGTTCATACAAATATTTACACACATTAAGTTTACTGAAAGTAAAAACAGTTAAAAGTCAGAGGGCGTTTTTTTTTGGCTGAGTTTACATATGGCGGCACAAAATGTGATATTTCCCCCGCACTGCCCCGGGACGTGCACTATTGCCCTTTGGCCATTTACATTACGACCTCATTGTCTTGTTTTCCTTAGGTCGAATCCAGGTTCATCAATGTGAATTCAAGAGGCTGTGCAGCTCCATCCATGGATTATCTGTAACAAAAAACAAAACAAAAACATATTTAATACAGTGCTACACATACAGAACCCCCATCCCATCACACACCTGCTGCTGTGTGAACAGGCGTTGGCGTCCTCCCCCAGAAGTTATTCTAGTCATTCTAGAGAAATACAACCACAAATTGCCATCGGTTTGCTTCTTTTTCTTACAGTACTTAACTGTATTTACTGTATCATCCACTGTACTGACACATCTCAATATAAGTATATATATAAGTATTGCAATATAAGTAATGGTATGTTTCACAAAAACTACAATTTTGGCTGCAAAAGGAGCATTAGCAACCTGCAATACCATGTACACATAATGTGGTAATGTGATATACTGCAGTACAGTGCTGTAAATACCATCTGAGTAGTGTAGAAGATAGAGAGTTTGAAGACAAACCTGTTTTCCAGTGGGAATGTCATTATGGATGCCACTGTGAAGCAGCCTAGATGTGGGTGGACTCTCTGCATAGCTTCCCTCATAGTCAGGCCATGGTTGATGACATGGTCCACCAAAATTGCTCTTATATCATCAGAAATAGGGGTTCGTACATGGCCTCTTCGACCTTGATCTTGTCCTCCTCCGCCTCCTCGTCCTCTTACTCCTCCTCTCGCTCTCCCTCCATCCATGCTTGCAAAGTTCTTGAAATGGCTAAACTGAGGGCTTTTTGTAGCTGGCTGATTGGTGTTAAGTTTAGCAAGTAAGTGACTTTAGGTGTGTATTTGAGTGGGTGCAATTACCCAATGTGTTTTGTATTTTGGATACATGTGTTTTCCATATGGCACCCTGAGATTTCATTTTTGAACAGCGTGTCTTTTGTATGAAATGGAGTGTAGTATGCAGGACCAAGTGTGTTCCATAAAGGAGTAAGTGTGTTGCAGAATTGCAACTAGAGTGCAATGGAGCACTAGTTTAAGGTATATGTACATGTGTTTGAGGTATGGTAACAAAAGCCTCAAGTTGTGTTACTGTAGTCTAAGCACGGGTCTATAGTGTTCAAGCAACGGGCAAAAAACTGTAAATACCTTACCAGGATATGATTGCCTCTCAGCCAGAGATATAAAACATGCCCCAGACAGTAAAACCACTGTAGCTCCCCTAGAAAGAAAAAAAAAAAAAAAGTCGGGAAGATTTCTTGCTCCATTTTTACCAGCTTGTGTTTAGCGTCGTCAAGGTAGCTAGGCGACAGGACATTCACAGAGGTAGAGGTGGGGATTTATCTGAAGGCTAGACACTCCAAATTCACAGGCGCTAACATCCGGTCTACCCTGTCGAGGAAGGACCCGTCCTACATAGACCGGGGAGGACAGATCCTTAGAAGGATGCAGACTCTGAATTTGGACACAGCCATAACTTCCGGTTGAAAAGATGAGTGGCTACATCATCCAATCAGCCTCATGTTGCTTCATGTTGCACACACTGGTACCTACCTCTTCCGGTTTGTTAAAGTAGAAACGTTCTTGAATTTGTTTATGTTTTTGAATTTGCTGTAGTGTTTTTTTCGATTTGCTGTAGTGTTTTTGAATTTGTTGTAGTGTTTTTTTTATTTTTTTGTTGTGTTTTTGAATTTGTTGTAGTGTTTTTCGATTTGTTGTAGTGTTTAGTGATTTGTTGATGTGGGGTTCAGGGCCACCATACCTATTAAACCTAAAATGGTTTTTTGAACCAGGCTGTAAAGTTTAAACATGTTTATTTCTGTTGTGAAGTTGGCCTTTTTAACCCTTGTGCACCCCGTGTCCTCTAACTGTTTAGCCCTTGTGTAACCCAAATGGGGGGTGTCATTAGAACCCCGTATACTCTAACTGTATATATACAGCATTTAGGTTGGGTCGTTTGTTCTGACTGATCATCATCATCATCCAGTGTCATCGTAGGGTGGGGTATTATTGACCCCACAAAACTACTACCATATTAACACACTCCAATGTGATTATTAGTGACCCCTTAGATTATTTTTTTTCTCGGTCACGAGAAATCCCCGTGGTTTCTGCTTGTTGGAGTGAGTTGGGGAAGGGGTTGGAAATGTACTTGGGGTCAATAGAGAGCCCTTGGATTATTTCTTTCTCGCATTTTATTTTTCACAGAGTGAGTGCGGGGATGGGTAGAAATGCGCTTGGGGTCATCTGAGACCCCAGTGGATTTTCTGTTGGGGGGATGGGGGGGAAATGTGCTTGGGGTAGTTAGAGACCCCAATGGTTTCTGTTTGTTTGTTTGAGTGAGTGGTGGAGAACCGTGGATGCACAAGGGTTAACACTGGAGTCAATGGGAACTTCCTCCTTTCTGGAGCCAGTCCCTAGCAGATGAGAGGGGAAATACAATTTTTGTCAATTCCACATAGGCTTCACATTTGGCCCGCGAAGTTTGCCCCTTGGTCAAACCTCAAGCAGCATGAGAGCACAAAACACAACTCCCCGGTTTCTTTTGTCTACATTGGCCCCAATACTCCTTCGTACAGGATGTGATCTTTAGTCGTTTGGCGGATATTTTTTTTAATGATCCCAGATCCAGCACTCGGAATTAGTGCTGTCCCACATAATCACCGGAATTATTGCTTTATACGTTTTCTGTGTTATCTAGCACAATTCGGAGACACAGAAAACATAGCTGCAATAACTCCAATGGTTATGTCGGACAACACTAAAGTCTTCAGTGCTGGGCCTATTTCAAAAATATAATCCCAACAACTCAAGGTCACATTCTCTGATAAATTATTCCTCTCAATTTGATCTGCTAGTGTAACCAGAGGTGAATGAAGTTCATGCAACTCTGACTAAGTATATTGTTGCTAGCTGTACAGACTGCTAACAGGGAATGAGAACAGCTATTCAGGAAGAGGTTTAAGCACCAGCCGATGAGCGTGCAGGTCCCACCCACTGACCCTGATAGATGAATTCATTCAGTTAAAAAGTTTCATCATGAAATAAATGAGCCACTAGGAAAAACACTACAGGTCCTTCTCAAAGAATTAGCATATTGTGATAAAGTTCATTCTTTTCCATAATGTAATGATAAAAGTTTAACTTTTATAAATTTTTGATTCATTGCACACCAACTGAAATATTTCAGGTCTTTAATTGTTATAAAACTGATGATTTCGGCATACAGCTCATGAAAACCCAAAATTCCTATCTCAAAAAATTGGCATATCATGAAAAGGTTCTCTAAACGAGCTATTAACCTAATCATCTGAATCAACTAATTAATTCTAAACACCTGCCAAAGATTCCTGAGGCTTTTAAAAGTTCCCAGCCTGATTCATTACTCAAAACCGCAATCATGGGTAAGACTGCCGACCTGACTGCTGCCCAGAAGGCCATCATTGACACCCTCAAGCAAGAGGGTAAGACACAGAAATAAATTTCTGAACGAACAGGCTGTTACCAGAGTGCTGTATCAAGGCACCTCAGTGGGAAGTCTGTGGGAAGGAAAAAGTGTGGCAGAAAACGCTGCACAATGAGAAGAGGTGACCGGACCCTGAGGAAGATTGTGGAGAAGGACCGATTCCAGACCTTGGGGGACCTGCGTAAGTAGTGGACTGAGTCTGGAGTAGAAACATCCAGAGCCACCGTGCACAGGCGTGTGCAGGAAATGGGCTACAGGTGCCGCATTCCCCAGGTCGAGCCACTTTTGAACCAGAAGCAGCGGCAGAAGCGCCTGACCTGGGCTACAGAGAAGCAGCACTGGAGGTGGTCCAAAGTACTTTTTTCGGATGAAAGCAAATTTTGCATGTCATTCGGAAATCAAGGTGCCAGAGTCTGGAGGAAGACTGGGGAGAAGGAAATGCCAAAATGCCTGAAGTCCAGTGTCAAGTACCCACAGTCAGTGATGGTCTGGGGTGCCATGTCAGCTGCTGGTGTTGGTCCACTGTGTTTTATCAAGGGCAGGGTCAATGCAGCTAGCTATCAGGAGATTTTGGAGCACTTCATGCTTCCATCTGCTGAAAAGCTTTATGGAGATGAAGATTTCATTTTTCAGCACGACCTGGCACCTGCTCACAGTGCCAAAACCACTGGTAAATGGTTTACTGACCATGGTATTACTGTGCTCAATTGGCCTGCCAACTCTCCTGACCTGAACCCCATAGAGAATCTGTGGGATATTGTGAAGAGGAAGTTGAGAGACGCAAGCTTAAGGCCGCTATCGAAGCATCCTGGGCCTCAATAACACCTCAGCAGTGCCACAGGCTGATTGCCTCCATGCCACGCCGCATTGAAGCAGTCATTTCTGAAAAAGGATTCCCGACCAAGTATTGAGTGCATAACTGAACATATTTATTTGAAGGTTGTTTTTTGTATTAAAAAAACTTTTCTTTTATTGGTCGGAAGAAATATGCTAATTTTTTGAGATAGGAATTTGGGGTTTTCATGAGCTGTATGCCAAAATCATCAGTTTTAAAACAATAAAAGACCTGAAATATTTCAGTTGGTGTGCAATGAATCTAAAATATATGAAAGTTTAATTTTTATCATTACATTATGGAAAAGAATAAACTTTATCACAATATGCTATTTTTTTGAGAAGGACCTGTATTATGAAAATAAAAGCTGTCTTTGGAAAAATGACATTTTGGAATAAAAACAGATGAAATTAAATAAAATAGTAATAATTTCTATAAGGAAAAAAGTTACAGTAAAATAATGTTTTATATTAATAAATACATGTTCAAACAAAAATTACAAATATTTCATACTATGGAGCTTAGAATTTTATAGGCATTTAGATTTTTCACAATTTCATTATCATATTTTTTCGTTGTCTATTATATATTCACATTTATATTTATTTCCTGTTTTATTTATTAAATTAATACATTTTGAGCATTTTGGCATTCCATGTATATGTATCCCCATCTAAAGAAATGCAAGAACATGTAAGAAACAAACTCACTGACATCTATTAATCAAGAAACAGTTACCAAGACATTTCTAAAGCTTTGGGAATGACCAAGTGTTGAAGTCCTCAAGAAAAAATGAAGAAAACATGGATCACTGGGGAACCTTCCTAGGAATAACAGGAATACTAAAATTATTCCAGCATGGCAGGCCTCACTAGCCTCAGTTATGGCGAGTTTAAAAAAAAATAATTACAGAGAAAGAAGGACACTGGGCAAAAATACAATTTGTTGGAGAACTCCAGGGCTAAAATCCCTAGTGACCAAAATGGACCCATCTCATTCTGAGAAAAGTGATTGGAACCTATTTTTATAGCCATTTTTCTAAATTGAATAATGCTTTCACAACAACACTACTAATCTACTCGACTTTATGAAACATTTAATTCATATGTCTACACTAGATCCTCCATTGCTTTAAATACATTACAAACTGATTTGTCTTGAAATTTCAAGCTGTTCTGCATTTGGAGCCATATGCTTAAGTCATTTTGTCAAAATATTTAGCCAGGTTTAAACCTTAATATGGCTAAATCTTTTTACAACACTGCAGCATCCAAACAACAGAAGGTGACTAGAAATGAGATTTACTTCTCTGTTTGCTAAAGTCAAAAATTCTCATTGGTGATTGACAGCTATAAACACCTACATACATAAATTGCAGTTCAAATGGGTTCATTTGCATCCACAACGCAATGTTTTTTGACAATTTCCCAGCTGCTCGCTGTAGGGAAACTTCCCACAGATAATGATATCCAGCCTGGCAGATTTGATACAATCAAACTCGATTCTGCTGGTTTTCCTCCTTGTGCATACTCCACTCCGACAAGGACATTTTCAAAGCTAAGAAGTGATGGGTTGTGCAACTATGGGGAAACTTGTGCTTCCAAGAAAAAAAAAATTCTAAAGACTAACACTGTGAGGATAGGAAACTTTGTGAAATTACTCTGGGTAGATGCAACACTCTGAAATCACTGGTACATGGGTTAAACAGTTGTCTCCAAATTGTGTCCAGTTCTTTTGTTGTGCCAGTTTACAGCACATTGTAAATGTTGTCGTACCCCCAAAACCTTTTCACAGTATAAACACAGCATTAAACCACAATGCGTACTACTGGAAATTTATGTGGCCAACACAAAGGCATGAATTATTGCAAAGCAGAATGTAAATGATGCATGGGTTTTGTGTTTTTTTATGTATTCATCCCCTTTACTCTAATAAAATCCAATATAATGGTCAGTAAATAGAGTGCATTTGTGAGTAACTTAGGCTAGGTTCAAACGGCAGGTCTTAAAGCTCAATTCCGATTTTTGGATTAAAGGAGCATGGGGCAGAATGAAGAAACAAAACTCACGAGCAAAGCGGCCGGCTCTGCAAGTAACTGCAGCCACCCGCAAGGGAGCGCGCACAAACGCTTCACAAAAAAAAACATACCGCTTCACAGTGACATACTTCTTTTTCTTAGTGCCACTTTTTAGTGGGCTGTGAGTCGTCCTTGGTCGTTTCCCAGTTGCAGAAGAGAAGAATCCATTCTCACAATTAAATCAATGGAGGTCTGCAACCATTTTTCTTCCTCTTTTAAAGCTGTCGAGAACGCACACGCAGTGTCAATTGACGTCACACCGGTAGGACAGCGCAGAAAATTCGGGCCCCGAACTGCAGCACATTTTGCAGCACACAGCCAGTTTAAGAAAATGGAACGATATGTGGGTGTACAAAATACAAAGTTACGTGAAAATGCTGGTATTTTAAAAGAGTACAATTAAACAATTAGTACATACAAATATCGTTATTACAAAATAGAAAGAATTGAAGCAAAAACTTTTTCAAATTGAAATTTTTATCATAAAATTTATTAAAATAATACGAATAATGGATCTATGTTAGAACAGTGTAAAGTGCTTCCAGTGTCAACATATGGTGTAACGTATATTCAGTTTATTTCCAAAGCTCAGGAGCTAGAAAATAACATCAAAACAACAATGCCTGTGTACACACGAGAGGTCTCACTTTAACATAAACTTTAGGTTTGTGTCCTTGTCTGGTGCATTTCTTGATAAAACATGCTTGTTTTGATTTTGTGAAATTACTCACAGTAGGTAGAGGATCCAGAAGTTTTACTCAAATACTAATAGTGATACTTCATAATAATTGCTTTAATAATTACTTTTACTTAAGTGAAAGTAAAAATTTTTGTTCAGTAAATTACTCAAGTAAATGTTGTCTAACAAGGTACGTGTAACTTGTTACCAACCACCTCTGGTCATGACAACATAAAATCTTATGTTAAACATGTTAATATTATTGGTAGCATAATGTTATTATTCTGTTATACTACCAATACAAGTATTTTTGGTAGAGTTATTGTTCCACTTCCATCCTTTGTGCTATCCAATAAAAGGCCTTTCCGGACCAAGCTCCCGAGCTAAATTTTAACACCAGCCCACCCCTGGTGACAGATGATAGCGTTTATGCAGCAGTGTTGGGAGTAACGCTTTACAAAAATAATTAATTACTGTAATGCATTGATTTTTGCTGTAACGGGGTAATGTAAGGCATTACTGGGGGAAATAATGTAATATTTTACTCGGTACAAATGTCAGTAACGCGCATTACAATGCATTGTTAACCCGGAATAAAGTGGTAGGTTTTCTTTTTCTTCATACAAATTCGCCAAAATCACCACGAGATCAGCAGAGGAGAAACGTCCCTGGAAAATGTTTCACTTCCTGTAGTCAGACAGAGCAGAGATGAGTGAGCCTGCAGCTGATCTAACATCAGATAGTACATTCTCCAGATGAGATTGTTCCTTGTATTCCACCATGAACCATCACTGTGGCTATTGTATCTTACTGTTTTTAACCACAATCCAAGCTCAGTCGGATTCCAAATCACCTTCTACTGGATGTGTAATAAGCTAATTGAGCATCATGAGCTACATTTAGATTTCCAAATCCATATTTGCATTTTATTTTGGTGAGAGTAACTTAAAAGTAATGCAATAGTAGTGTAATGCCTTACATTTTAAATACAGTAATATTGTAATGTAACAAATTACTTTGAAATTACAGTAACAAGTAATAAATAATGCATTACAGTTTTGAAGTAACTTGCCCAACACTGTTGTGCAGCATTCTGGCAATTAATGCACAGTCAGAATCGACAAAATTTGGGCAAATTAATCACAAAAAAAGGAAATCGAGAGAAAAGAGAGCCCACGTTTTCACAATGGCTTTTTGTGGAGCTATGGCTGCTACCTCCACACAGAGGTATATGTGGATCCAGAGTCAGAATTACAGTCTGTTGTAGTTGTGAAAGGTTTCACTGACAAGATTCATACACAATTTCAGAATGTCAAGACAGACCTTAGAATACCTCTGTCAGTAACTCCTCCTGCGCAGATTAGTACGTCTGTATGGTGTCAGTGACGTTCAAGACAGATTTAATGCAACATGGCCATTCAGAATACAGTCACTGTCAAAAACATCAGATATCTCTTGGATTTAGTACCACATCTAAAAGTGACTTGGGTCGGATTTGAAATTATCTAATTTGTGCTGTTCAGACTGTTATAAAAAATATCAGATATTGGTCGCATATGGGGAAAAAGTCGAATTTGATGTGCTTTTGCCCGAAGTGGTGTGAATGTAGTTGGAATGTACACCATAGGTTAACAAGGGCGCCGAATGGAAACTTTGCGGCATGGAACGTAGACCGCCTCCATTTGGCGCCCTTGTTAACTTATGGAGTAGTTCACACCAGACATGAAGCGCCGCGATCCTCCATGGCCAGCTTGGTGGATTGAAGCGATCGTTTCGCCGTCTGGTCTATATTTTGAGCGAGCTGCGAGCGATCCGTGTCAAATCTGGCAGGAAGTCACACCAAGACACGAGACAATCCGGTCAATTTTCGAAATATAAGACATTTTCATAATAAAATACTGCCATTGACAAATGTGATCATATTTGTGAATCTAACCAGACTATAGAGATGAAAATACACAAACACACGCGCACACACACATGTCTCTCCCCTCCTTTCTCTCATGATAAACGATCTTTTAAAATGATTCTGTGAAGCTTATTGTTTGTTCCATCCACATATTATCCATTTTCTAAGTTCAGTAGTAGTAGTTGCATGCTGTAGGATAAATGGGAAATATTGACGAAATGCACTGGTTTAAAACTTGATCTAATTTCTTAGTAAATTCCCGGTTATGATTTTGAAGAGAAGTTTTCTGTGTTTTGTCCAGTGTGTGGCTGCAATTATTGTTCAAAGCATGTGAGCGTATCCTTCTAGTAGAGACTGGTTGTCTGGTATACAGGTCCTTCTCAAAAAATTAGCATATTGTGATAAAGTTCATTCTTTTCCATAATGTAATGATAAAAATTAAACTTTCATATATTTTAGATTCACTGCACACCAACTGAAATATTTCAGGTCTTTTATTGTTTTAAAACTGATGATTTTGGCATACAGCTCATGAAAACCCAAAATTCCAAAAATCTCAAAAAATTAGCATATTTCATCCGACCAATAAAATAAAAGTGTTTTTAATACAAATGACATGCAAGTACTTTGGACCACTGAGCAACAGTCCAGTGCTGCTTCTCTGTAGCCCAGGTCAGGCGCTTCTGCCGGTGTTTCTGGTTCAAAAGTGGCTTGACCTGGGGAAGGTCAAGCCACGCCTGTGCACGGTGGCTCTGGATGTTTCTACTCTAGACTCAGTCCACTGCTTCCGCAGGTCCCCCAAGGTCTGGAATCGGTCCTCCTCCACAAACTTCCTCAGGGTCCGGTCACCTCTTCTCGTCGTGCAGCGTTTTCTGCCACTGAGGTGCCTTGATACAACACTCTGGGAACAGCCGATTCGTTCAGGAATTTCTTTCTGTGTCTTACCCTCTTGCTTGAGGGTGTCAATGATGGCCTTCTGGGCAGCAGTCAGGTCGGCAGTCTTACCCATGATTGCGGTTTTGAGTAATGAACCAGGCTGGGAGTTTTTAAAAGCCTCAGGAATCTTTTGCAGGTGTTTAGAGTTAATTAGTTGATTCAGATAATTAGGTTAATAGCTCGTTTAGAGAACCTTTTCATGATATGCTAATTTTTTGAGATAGGAAATTTTGGGTTTTCATGAGCTGTATGCCACAATCAGTTTTAAAACAATAAAAGATCTGAAATATTTCAGTTGGTGTGAAATGAATCTAAAATATATGAAAGTTAAATTTTTATCATTACATTATGGAAAAGAATGAACTTTATCACAATATGCAAATTTTTTGAGAAGGACCTGTAGTCTAAGTGTCTGAAAAACCGGTGCCCCGATCTTTAATTAGCAGATTAAACTTGAATTTAATTATGATCAATAAATATTAATATGCCTATGTAAACCAGACATTTATCTCACTTGCTGTGTCACAACAGCGACAATGACCTTACATTTTGGAAACATATCCTGTGGTCTGATGACACTAAAACTGGATTGTTTGTATATAATGACCGTTGTCACATTTGGAGGAATACAGAAGAAATGTGTAGCCTCGCAAATATCATCCAAACTTTGAAGTAAGGGGGTGGCAGCATCATGTTACGTGGGTGTTTTTCATTAGGAGGGACTGGTGCACTTCAAAAATAGATGGCATAAAGAGGAAAGAATATTTTGTGGAGAAAGGGAAATAAGACCTCCTGCATCTAAAGACACACAAATGATCTCCCGCATGTAATATATGCATCTTCCCTGACAGCATAAAGATTTTGCTTTAAACGAGTCATAACCTACTATTATCTTGGATACCCACGCTCTATTATAGTCTTTCAGGCCCTTCTAAAAAAGAAAAGTTGAAAAAAAGTGAAAAAATAAACACAGAGCTTCTCTGACCCTTATTTCCGAAGGCATTAGTGTCTCGCGAGATCTGATGCGATACTTTGGCTGTCGTGGACGGGCATTGTAATAATGCAAATGAGGGGCGCGTTGATTGGTGGCAGGAAGGAGGGGGGTTGACACCGCAGGTAACGCTTCAGCATATCTAACCCATATCTGCTACTCCTGCTAGCATACAATAGCCACATTAACAGTTAGCTGCTGTTTGTTACACACAGCAGAGCAATAAAAACACAGCCTTACCATTTCAATTGCAGGCAATTCTCTGATTGTTGGAATGGCCCCTTTTTCCAAACGTAGCTGGGGCTTCCTGCAGCATAGGTCGGGCCTGTCTATATATGGTATATCCTGCGCCGACTTGACGTGAAGTCGGCCAGAAATTAAACCCACGTATTTGAGTGCGCGTTCCTGTGGGCCGGTGGACGAACCCAGGGGTAAACAAACGCTTCACTTTTAAATATCGGCTTCCCGGGCAGTGTATAATCGTTAGGCAATCATAACATACCTTTTTTCTCATGGAAAAGTGAAAATTACAGGTCATGACTCCTTTAACACACCAAATAATCTCCAGCAGCACAGACAGAACGCAGCCATCCACTATTCTTGTTGCTGTGCGGGTGAAAACTGGGACTGAGTGCACATTTACAAAATGACGTGACTGACTTTATCATTTCCAAATGTTAACGGTTTACATTTACATAGCAATTATTTGTATTGCGTTTATTAAGAGCTTCACTCTGAAGGCCTTTATCCAACATTTGTGGTTTTGTCCAGCCAAAACCCTGTTATAAGGCAAACAAGAGGCCAAAACACAAAACATTTGTGTTTTACTGTCCTGGCATCGTGTAAACAGAGTAAAAAGGTAAACTCTGTCACTAAAACAATACCATTGGAAATATATTTATGTGATTTCATAAATATCTACAAGCAGGAAGTCGTTTAAAGTTAATTCAATTTGACAAGTAATAAGAGGCTGTTGGTTACATAAGAATCAACTGGTCCGTATGTCGATCAGAACCACAGTAGCATTTTTATGATTATCTATCTCTAAAATTATCAAAAATCATTACTACAAAAAGAGAAACAAACTGATAAATAATGGTTAAATCCACTGGTCATGACATAATATGTCCTAATATAAATGTAAGTAGGTTGGGATACATTGCATAAAACTTATTTCAGCTAAACAAACTTCCTTCTTTCCTTCAACTTTAAACAAGCATTAAACAATAAGCATGTCAAGTAGCATTTTGTTTTGCAACAATAAGCTTTATGTCTGCTCACTTTTCTGCGGCTATTTGCTCAGACCTACTCATGCTATTAGTCATTAGTGTACCCAACTGGGATGTGAGGTCCTCTTTATCAAACATTAACACAGCATCACATCAACATTCAGACCACATGTGGCTGGAATAATGATCAAGTCAACAACAATGGCTTCATTCTTGCAGAGAGGTTGAGGTTCTTTTGTTCCCAGTGCATCATCACAACACTCACTGATGTAGTATGAATCACTGACATGCCTCATTTCTACCTGTCAGTTTTCTGTCTTTTTTTCTGCCTCATTTTTTCCCTCTTTTCTACTAAAACTTCAAATAAGCACACACTTGTCAGCTACAGTTCTTCTGCCTTTGGCTGTCACTGATAGGTTTGTTGTTGTTGTTTTTTGTTTGTTTGTTTGTTTGTTTGTTTTAATGTGCTTTGCCTCATACAAGTATCAATACCCTTTGAATTTGTTTTTACATTTTGTTATGTAACAAAAGCAAACTATAATGTAATTTATTATGATTTTATGTATATTTATAAACTAACATAAAAACAATATTGTGAAGTAGACTGAAAATGACGTAAAATCTTAAATTTGATTTAGAAATAAAAATCTGAGAATTGTGGCAAGCGTAAATTTTAAGTCCCCCTGATTAAATTTTTTATATGTATTTTTTCGATGAAGAATTGAATAGTGCATTGTGATATATTCAAAGCTTAAGATATTGCTTCATAATCTAATCCTGCTTCTCTCTAAACTATTCTTGATCTGTATGTTGTTGTTGTTTTCTTGGTCGTAGTTATACTACATGCTCACTAATGTTCTCTAACAGATAAATACTGAGACGAACGCCTAGTTCACACCAGCTGTGGAAGCGATGTGAAGCGGCGTGCTCACAAAAATCATGCGCTATCCGCTGCCCCCCTGTTAACACCAGATGCTAATTTCTCTGCCATGTTCAACAAGCGCTTCTGCTCAGCTGTTGTTTTTTCAAAGCAATTCTTTTCATCATGTGTAAGTAAATAACCTCATAAAATGTGTCTCTGTGTGTGTGTGTGTGTGTGTGTGTGTGTGTGTGTCTGCGTATATGCTGCGAGTTGGAGAAAGGATTGGGGTGTTTATCAGCTGGTTAAGATAGTGTTAGCTTTCTCTTCTGCGAAGCTAAGGCGCTAACAAAGGACCAGGTGGGGCAATTGGATTAGCTTCGGTCAACAATGTGGTCAGCTAAACCTAACAAGGGTATTAAACTTAGCGGACAATGGAAGTGGTGTGGAGAACAAAGAACAATAAAATTAGCCTTGGCTAACAATGGAAGCCATGCGGTCCAGCTGTGAGTGTGGAGTCCTGGATCAAATGCGAAGCTGTGCAAAATATACAATTGCATGTGGGAGAGTGCGGAGAGAACGGAGAGGTAGAGAGAAAGAAATAAACAGTAGAACCCTTTTGGGATACAACCAGCTTCAAACACAGTAAATAAACAGCTCAATACCAGCGTGCGGCGACGCTAAATGAGAAAACTGTGGTTTCAGAGTTTACAACACATTTAAACCAACAAGGAACAATTTTTAAGTCGTTCTGACTTATCTATCTGCCCAGACACCTAAGAGTTGAAATAAATGAAACAGCATTGACCCCACTTTGACGCTGACTTGCTGGTCCAAAGCAAACATGCCAGTCCACAAAGAAAAAGGGGGAAAAGTGTCAAAAGGTTGGGCATAAAGCCGTCGTCAACGCGAGGCTTTTTTAGAAGTGCGATTCTGTTGCAGGCTGCCAAGGCCTGTCTTCTTCAAGAACTTCTTTGGAACAGTTCTTGCCGCCAACAAGAGTTACTGGTTGCTTTTACAGGACGCCGGATCGCTGGACAGAAAGCATTTTGAAGATTTGAGGAGAGTTTTTCCTTGGTCTCACAGGTATAGAACAAGAAGGGGAGTTTTCGCTAGTGATTTGCACCTCAGTCAAAGAGGTAAGGTGGGGTTTAATGTAGCCGCACTGGCTAAATAAACTCTGTGATGTCATCACTTGCCACAGACCAATGCGAGTGCGTTGGGGCAGCACTAGGAATGCTAGGAAATGCGGTCTGTTCAGTTTGTTCATGAGAAATGAATCCCATCAGTTGCCGTGTGAATTTGCCAACTTTTATCTATTTTTTTCTTTTATCTTTATGATGTCTTTAGCAGTTGTTCTGGTCTTCTTCCTAAAAAACATGATGGCTGGGCATTCTAATGGTACTTATATCTTAAATGTGGATATAACTGGACAGAAAAATTTGGCACCTTCAGGCATCTAGAAATTTTACACAAAAAGTAACAGACTTGTGAAAATAAAAAATCCTCTTTCTGATATCTTGACTAGTTTATATATCGTCATTTCAATGATCTCATACCAGAAAGCGATATATTCCTTGTTCCTTAAAATTCATTCAGAGATGGAACTCTGTTTGCCTCAGACATTGTGAGTTAACCTATCAGAACCTTAAAAAGCCGTGATATCATCATCTAGGCTTTCAAAAATTATGTAAAGGCATACTAATTGTGCTGTTTGTGAAGTTCCGTATCCAGGTGAAAAACAGCTAAAAATTATCTAAAGACTTTCTCTCATTACTCTGGCATTTGGCAAATAAAAAATATTATAATCCTAACGGATCTAAAACAGAAGGTATTTAGTCTGATTTAATGTCTAACAGTGAGAATAAAACTTTGTGTGTCTGTTTATATGGTGTATGTAGTTGCGTGTTTCAACTATATAAAGGTCATGACATCATCAATTATGTCATCACATAGCATTTGCATCTTGGTCTTTGCTAAGTTTTTCCTCTGTTTAATTCATTCCTGCTCTTTGCTTGCATAAACTGTTTCATTATGGTCAACTTCCCATACAGCTGCTCTCATTCACATATTGCATTGATTTTGTTGCTAGATAGCAAAATGAGTCCAAAATTTAGAGTGAAGACTCATTCATTAAAATTTATTCTTGTCCTTTTCAAAGCACTATGGGCATTTTGATAAAGCCTTGTTTCCATTTAAGGAGATTTAAAATACAGGTCCTTCTCAAAAAATTAGCATATTGTGATAAAGTTCATTCTTTTCCATAATGTAATGATAAAAATTAAACTTTCATATATTTTAGATTCATTGCACACCAACTGAAATATTTATTGTTTTAAAACTGATGATTTTGGCATACAGCTCATGAAAACCCAAAATTCCTATCTCAAAAAATTAGCATATCATGAAAAGGTTCTCTAAACGAGCTATTAACCTAATCATCTGAATCAACTAATTAACTCTAAACACCTGCAAAAGATTCCTGAGGCTTTTAAAAACTCCCAGCCTGGTTCATTACTCAAAACCGCAATCATGGGTAAGACTGCCGACCTGACTGCTGCCCAGAAGGCCATCATTGACACCCTCAAGCAAGAGGGTAAGACACAGAAAGAAATTTCTGAACGAATAGGCTGTTCCCAGAGTGCTGTATCAAGGCACCTCAGTGGGAAGTCTGTGGGAAGGAAAAAGTGTGGCAGAAAACGCTGCACATTGAGAAGAGGTGACTGGACCCTGAGGAAGATTGTGGAGAAGGACCGATTCCAGACCTTGGGGGACCTGCAGAAGCAGTGGACTGAGTCTGGAGTAGAAACATCCAGAGCCATCGTGCACAGGCGTGTGCAGGAAATGGGCTACAGGTGCCACATTCCACAGGTCAAGCCACTTTTGAACCAGAAACAGCGGCAGAAGCGCCTGACCTGGGCTACAGAGATGCAGCACTGGACTGTTGCTCAGTTGTCCAAAGTACTTGCATGTCATTCGGAAATCAAGGTGCCAGTGTCTGGAGGAAGACTGGGGAGAAGGACATGCCAAAATGCCTGAAGTCCAGTGTCATGTACCCACAGTCAGTGACGGTCTGGGGTGTCATGTCAGCTGCTGGTGTTGGTCCACTGTGTTTTATCAAGGGCAGGGTCAATGCAGCTAGCTATCAGGAGATTTTGGAGCACTTCATGCTTCCATCTGCTGAAAAGCTTTATGGAGATGAAGATTTCATTTTTCAGCACGACCTGGCACCTGCTCACAGTGCCAAAACCACTGGTAAATGGTTTACTGACCATGGTATTACTGTGCTCAATTGGCCTGCCAACTCTCCTGACCTGAACCCCATAGAGAATCTGTGGGATATTGTGAAGAGGAAGTTGAGAGACGCAAGACCCAACACTCTGGATGTGCTTAAGGCCGCTATCGAAGCATCCTGGGCCTCCATAACACCTCAGCAGTGCCACAGGCTGATTGCCTCCATGCCACGCCGCATTGAAGCAGTCATTTCTGCAAAAGGATTCCCAACCAAGTATTGAGTGCAAAACTGAACATAATTATTTGAATGTTGACTTTTTTTGTGTTAAAAACACTTTTCTTTTATTGGTCGGATGAAAAATGCTATTTTTTTTAGATTTTTTGCTCTGTAATTTCAATATGTACTTGTACAATAGTCTGAGAGAAAAGTCAGAAGTGACAGAATGCCTTAAGCAGCAGCTTCATTTAACTGCTTATCTCTGCTGTAGCCGCAGAACCCCCCTTGAGACTTCCGCCCAGTAACGACAAAATCAGAATGCAAAGACACAGATTTGATTTTTTTTTGTTTAAATTAGCCTTCAGTTTATGTTTAAAGTGAGGAAGAAGGTATTATAGTCAAGCTTCAAGTAAGAGGTGAGGCATGCATCATCAACTATGACTCTGTGTGTGTTAGTGGGTGCGTAAAAGCTGAACTGTGCCTGTACCCACACAGACAGATATACAGCAGTGAATTAAGCACCTACCATGGAGCATGGAAATGTTGCTAGCACATTTCTGCATGAAGTAAAAAAAATCACAGTTTACATCATTCATTCACTCCTGAATAGAGCGCTATTTAATGATGCTTGGATAAGCTGTCCTCACTTTTAAGTCCATCATGAAGAGTGAGGGCTGTCAACACAGCCCCTTAATATAGCTAAGCTGAAAAGTCTGACATTTGTGCACGTTTTTAAAAATATATTTTTTAATTTCTTATTTTTTTATCATTGCAGCCCTAATAAACCGTCTTTATTAAAATCAAAGCTATTATTGTATAAATATTGTATTTTTAACACCTGGCCACAGTGACTGTCTACTCCTCTTGGGCAATGTTTTAGACAAGAAGGAAACCGTCAGGGCTGTTGATAATTTGTAGGTTTCCTTGTTTGTGACTTTTCACTAATTTTTGCCTTTCCTAGCAGATTTGTTTTCTCATAGATTTAATTAGTTAATGTTAATTGGCAAACTCACTCCCGAAGAGTTTGAGACGCTGCTCCTGGGTCTTTAATAATTTACCTAAGCATCGTAAGATTGACATGTGGTAATGCTCCAAACTGCTTAAACCTTTACAACAGTGGCCACATTTACTGATGATCAGTTAATCAAGGGCTTTTAATAAATAAAAAAACTGGCTGCTAATTAGTTTATCAGTCCCTGTAGAAGCAATAATGCAGTACTATCCTAGGAATTAATGTGGAGCTATCTCTACCACTGGAGAGGTTGCAAGTCAATCATAGTGCTAACACATACAAAAAACAGAGACATACACACTTTTATTCTGTAAGTAGAAATTGGCTTAAATAAATTCTGAAGACAAAAGTAACAAAAAATGTGTTTAGAAAGACAGGTTGGCTGTTGTAAGGGGGAGATGGTGATTAGGTTGTCCTATATTACCCACTCAGCTAATAAGCTCTGAGAGGACAAACAAGGTCATACGCAGCTTATTCATAAAATAGTGAGATAAGGGTGTGTGTAAATCATGCTTATATTCACACCTAGGACCAATTTACAAGTAGCAACAATTGTTATTTGCCTGCAAAAGGAAATGTCTATCTAGTAAACCCCACAGAAACGCTTAAAAGTTGAATTCACATAATCTTAATTAAATTTGTATCACAGATTTACTTTACATTTTCCTTTTCTAAAAGCCTACTGAGCTCCAGCCAAGCCTTGAGCCGAATAGTTTGTTACACATCAAGGTTTCTAAAAGATGCATCTCTCTCAATTTGTTAAAATATGTTGCTTAGGTGATGCAAACTTAAAGTAATAGAGTAAAAACAATGTGATTACAAATATGTTATGGGAATGTACGGCAGATTAAATGTTCCTTTTGAGAATAACAATCTTTAGGTAGGAATTACACATACTTCTGTGTAAGCCTACAATTCTTAATCAAGTGTTCTTTTTATTCATCTGATGTAATATTCTAATCTTAAATATCATGTTTTCAATAACTTTAAGCGGGAAACCTTCATAATTAACAGTAATAAAAGCTTGAAAACATCAGTCTTTGGGTAGTTGATCTATATAACGCGCCTCACTTAGTAAATTGAGTTACTGCAATGAATGAACTTTTCAATAATCAAATTTACTTGATAGCCTAGTACAAAGTAGTGTTTTATAGTGAAGTGGAAAGAAGATGAAAAACACAATTCCAAATAATAAAAAGAATGCAAATCTGAAACGTTGTGTGTATTTGAATTCATTCCACCCAAAGTCATTACTTTGTGGAACCATCTTGCGATTCCATTTCATTTGCAAGTCTTTGGGGGTGTTTTTCAACCAGCTTTGCAAGTTTTTATTGCCTCCTATGTCTTGTACTTTGCTCCATTCCCATTACTTTAACCAGCTTCCAGGTCCCTGCTGAAGAAAACCATTGTCACAATATGATGCTGCCACTACCATGTTTCACTTTGACGATGATGTCTTAGGAGTGATGTGCAGCGTTACTTTTCTGACACATGCCAAAAAGCTTTTTTGATTTTATCTCAGCAGTTTTCAATATCCCCTACAGGAGTTTCTGCCTTTTTATTAACAATCATTTGTTTTTGTGTCAGGAGGTAGGGGTTCGTCCTATAACCGGTGAGTTGCTGGTTTGATAGCCCGCTCCGTCTGTCACAGTCATTTTGCAATTGTGTACTTGGGCAAGAAACTTCACCACTTGGTGCTGATCAGAGGGCTCCGGGGGCATACATTGAATGACAGCAATATAGTTCTGTCCTCAGGGCAGCTGTGGCTACAATGTTGCTTACCATCGTCAGTGTGTGAATGTGTGTATGAATGAGTTAATGTCAAGCACTTTGGAGTCCTTGGAGTTGATAAAGCGCCTATACAAGTATAGGCCATTTACCATTTCTTGCCAGTCTTCACAAACTGATGCCCTGTTATGAGATTCTAAATAATGCTTGTGCCAAAGTCTTTCCATTTGCGAATGATGAATTGAACTTTGCTTCATGAGATTATCATAGCTTGGGATAATGTTTTATAAGTTAACTTTGCTTTAAATTTCCTCAAAACTATCTTTGAACTGTCTGCCTTAGTTCTTGGTTTTTATGAAGATTGCTTGTTCATTAATGTTCGCTAACAAACCTCTGAGGCCTTCACAGGGCAGCTGTTTTCATACTGACATTAGATTACAAACAAATGATGTAACTTCTAAAGGTAATTGGTTTTGGTAAATATTTTATTTAGGGGTATAAGAGTAAAACCATATATCATTTTCCATCTCACTTCAAAATTATACACTACCCAGGATTGGTCAACCTTAAAATCTCAATAAAATACATTGAGGTTGGTGGTTGTATCGAGGCAAAATGGGGAGAAAAAAACAAGGAGTGTAGAAAAAACTACATACAATACATTCAGCCTTGGTAACATTAACATTCACATGTGCAGGTCAAGTAATTTTGCAGTTTTATGGGATTCCTGAGCATCACAAGAGCTGGGCTCTCTCAGCCAGAAGGAAAATGTCTCTCCTACACATAATTCCAACCGTCTAGACTGAAATGTTATATATAAAGACAGAGCCCCTAAAACTCTGCATAAACTCTGATGTTGCTGTAGAAATACGAAACAAATACTTTCTTTTTCCAATTAGACTGAATCTTCAGATCACAATCCTTTCCCAAACGCAGCCCAGCCTATCGACAGCATAATTGATTTCCTGATTAATGTCCTGGCCCACCTATGAGCACTGCAGCCTAGAGACATAATTTTCTCTCGAGCATGATCAATAGCTGCATCAACATAAATAAAAGCTGAGAGGAATGAAATTTGGCTTTGCCATCGTACTTAAATCTTTATTTCCAACTTTTGGACTTGTATTGAGAGTTTTCACAGAAATATAGTCAAGTAACCAAAATATGTACCATAGCTTAAAATACAATGAAACTATGATCCAAATTTAGAGATAAATATTTTGTGCTAAGGGCTTCTATAAAATATTCAGAAGGAAGCAAACATATAATTTTCTAATTCAAAGATGACAGCAGACAGCCTAACTTTCTGGTTTAAACTTGACTGAGCTCAAGCTGAACGTGATATTTACTGGTGGCAGAGAAGCTTGGTGGAGGAAGAACTGCTGCAGTGCTGGACTGCTGACCTCTCACTAACTTGCCTCTTCATGATGAGGAGTGATTAAAAATGTAGCATGCATTCATCCTATTTTAGCCTCTTGCTCCCTCATCATCATTTTCTAAGTTTTGGGTTTAAAAAAGGTAATTCAGACTAATCAACATCTATAGATAATAGCGGATGTGTCTAAAGTGTATGAAACATACATTGGCTCTTAAAAGTTTAAGCATCCTTGTTAAAATCCCAGGTTTTTGTGCTGTTGAAAACAAGCCCACGATAAAAAAATTTCAAGGTTTCCCCACATACAGCATAGTGTGACATTTATCATGTTCAGTCCAACTAAAAACCAAATGAATCTGTGGGGGAAAATGTGAAATGTAAAACCTAAAAACTGCAACAACTTGGCTGCACCCCTTGTTGAAAGACCTTTTTGATTTAATTGTAGCATACAGTTTTTTTGTGGCAGTCTACAGGCAATCAGTGTATTGTTATTATTTGCCCACTCTACTTTGCAAATGACATTGTGAAGGCATTGAGGGATGCATCTTTTAGAAACCTTGATATGTCAAAAACTATTTGGCTCAAGGCTTGGCTGGAGCTCAGTAGGCTTTTAGAAAAGGAAAATGTAAAGTAAACCTGTGATACAAATTTAATTAAGATTATGTGAACTCAACTTGTAAGCGTTTCTGTGGGGTTTACTAGATAGACATTTCCTTTTGCAGGCAAATAACAATTGTTGCTACTTGTAAATTAGTCCTAGGTGTGAATATAAGCATGATTTACACACACCCTTATCTCACTATTTTATGAATAAGCTGCGTATGACCTTGTTTGTCCTCTCAGAGCTTATTAGCTGAGTGGGTAATATAGGACAACCTAATCACCATCTCCCCCTTACAACAGCCAACATGTCTTTCTAAACACATTTTTTGTTACTTTTGTCTTCAGAATTAATTTAAGCCAATTTCTACTTACAGAATAAAAGTGTGTATGTCTCTGTTTTTTGTATGTGTTAGCACTATGATTGACTTGCAACCTCTCCAGTGGTAGAGATAGCTCCACATTAATTCCTAGGATAGCACTGCATTATTGCTTCTACAGGGACTGATAAACTAATTAGCAGCCAGTTTTTTTATTTATTTGTCTGAGATTGGGCGCACTTTGGAGAGCCACTGTATATATGTCATGTCATGTAGGAAGGACCCAGGTGCAGAGAGGCTTTCAAAGTTTCGAGCACTCATATTTAATGATAAATAATAATCAACAATACAAAAATACAAACCTCGGCGAGAAACAGGACGGGATAGAACGAGCAGCAGGGAGGGAAGACATGAAAATGACGAGGAACTGACAAAGATCAAGATAGCAACCACTGACTTTTCTGGTAGGCTAAAGTATGTTTTATTTTCTAAAGAGGCTTGTTACTGTCATGTTGTGTTGATGTTGTGTTGATGCCCTACTGCCGATTTTCAGGCAGAGTTTGAAAAAAAAAGCATGTCTTAAATTAAAACTAGAAAAGCATTGAGAGAGCACAGATCCCTGCCAGGGCCACTCATTAGCTCACCCCATCCCAATGTTGTTATCTAATTCTAACTTTCTGTACTTTTCCAAATAAATGTCTTAATAAGACACACTGCTGCGTTTGTGCTGCCGCCGGAAGAGTTCCGGCGGAGAACAGAGTCGGGGCAGCTGCGCCAGGGGAGCCACTTGTGAGTTCTCTGTCATGAGAGAGGAGTGGAGGTTACCGCTGGTAGGTGGGTGGATACGCACTTAATGTCAAATCAATCACAAAATCTAACCAGTTGTTCCTGGTCCCATTTAGCATTTCCTGAAATTTCCACAAAATCTGTTCATAAATTTTAGAGTTATGATGCTAACAGACAGACAAAAAAGCAGATAAGGGCAGGAAAACATTACCTCCTGGCGGAGGTAACTACAAAAAAATCTTCTGTTGTACCGTCTTTCTGTGTAAATATTTCATGTGCAGCTTATATTCAGGTGAAGATTCCTG
This sequence comes from Valencia hispanica, assembly GCA_963556495.2. Lineage (NCBI taxonomy): Eukaryota > Metazoa > Chordata > Actinopteri > Cyprinodontiformes > Valenciidae > Valencia > Valencia hispanica. The sequence continues at coordinate 15,879,976 of OY747712.1, read as the reverse complement.
CTACAGTTGTTGATTTATTTTATAAAAACAGATGGGTCAACATTGTGTGGATGGAACAGAGATCAGCATTCTACTGTATTTTGTATTACTTTTATTTGCTTTCACAGGAGATCTACAATATTACCAAATGTGTATTATCCAGATACATCAGTAGACAGCTCAAAATCCTCCACTTGAAATGTTTTTTTTTAAGCTCAATTTATCCTTTGGCTCTTTAAACCAATTTAGATGGCTTTTATCTGGGCATTTCGTTTAGTTAAAGCTTTATTTGGCTTTTGCTGTGACATTCAACTTACAATTTGAATGACACTTGTGTAACTTTGTGCATAGAGTGTATAACCCTGGCATATTCAGAGCAGTTATTCAAGCTGTAGCAGGGGAATGAAAAATGTATTTCATTGAGAGATTTATCTGAAATGGATCATAGTTTGCTTTTTCTATTTTTCCACAAACAGAAAATACACCTTGGTCATTTATTTTAAATCCCTGGTAAATCATTTTAAAAAACAATTTATTAATATTTATTAATAGTTTATTTGTAGTATTTGCCATCCACATGACTTTGAAAGAATAATGAAAGTTTTGCTTAAGGGTAGTGTGGGATATTTTACATTCTGTAGAAGTGATAGTATGGTAAAGCAGCTAGATATATTGATTACTGTTGGGATTACAACACCATGAGCATTGCTCTCAGTCCAACAATGTAATCATCAGCCCTCTACTTGTAATGCACAGGTCGCCTCAACCCCCACCGAGGGAAGGGAGGAGAGACCGAGGGAGAAGTGCGGCAGGACACAGAACAGATGGACAATGTTTCATTTGACATTGTCCTTCAACAGATAATTACTTTAAGGGGTTTTGTTTTTTAAGATGTTATGAAAGCAGCTGCAACTTTTTGGATATGAATTATATGTGTGTATTTAGAGGAATAGCTTGAGAAAAATATAGTTTTAATTGCTCCTTGAAATGAATTTGATTAATCTTGAGGGAAAAAGAATGCCAAAGAAGAGTTTTAGATTGCTTCTCCCCATATGTGCTTGCTCTAGATTAGATTCATGAAGGCTTATAGGAAGATGCTATAGAGAAAATGTGGATTTATTTAAAAAAAAAAATATTGCATTACTCTTTGCTTGGCTTCGTATCACCTTTTTGAAAAAAATGTTTTACTGCTGTCTGCATCTTGTAACTTTTTTTCCAAATCAGAACTCTCGATATTGATGAGCCTGTATTGTATGTCTTTCAAATTAAATTTGAATCTCGGTAGATTACGCTTTGGTATCCTTACATTTGTAAAAAAAAAAATAAATAAATGTAAAATTCTATTTGACATTACTGTGGTTTCAACAGATACCTCTCCACTCCACAATACCTCTCCACTGTGAAGTGAAAGTGCTCTTAAAACGGTCAAGGGTGTATTTTCCAGTTCTTTGAGGCCCCGTAGCCCTAGGGCGTCCCTTGAAGCAACTCCCCGTCTGAGTCACAGGACCCAGTACATCTGAAGTATGTCGGGCCGGGTGACATCATGCTGTTTCTGTATTCTCCGAAACAATGTCACATTGACAAACTTTCCTGAAACTTCTTAATAATAAAAAGGCTTGATATTTTGACTCTTATATTTTTTAGTCTGCATTTATCCTTCTGAGATTGCATTGTATTGGGATAGGTGGGAGCAGGCGTTTCAGCAACCTCGAGAACTATCAGCAGAGACTCAAAGATTACCCTAACATGAGTGAATGGGTCAGAGCAACACTTCAGGCATGTTTTTAATGAGGGAAAGACAGGGTCTCAGGATATTAATCTTCAGAAAGTAAATTTTGCATAATACCCCCCTTTAAAGATTCTGAAACAAACATAGTTTGATCTGTACACCATGTTTGACAAGTCCATCTGTAATCTGTTGTTTGTACCACAGAAGGGTGGTAAGAAGAACCTCTGTCTACATGACCAATATATTTAACAACTGTTGATCTTTCCGCCAAGTTGTTTTCAAATAAAGCCACAATTTAAAAATCTAGCTTTTTTGTTTTTACTTCTGGAGACTTGTGAAAGTATGTATGCAAACCCGGCACCAGGGCATTTTAACTGGGGGGCTGTGGCATTTTTATTTCACCCTTTTGCGTTTTTACGTCCCATTGGCAGTGGGTCAAATCTGCTCTTTTCTGACACCCTTTCTATGACAGTCATATTATGTATAATATGGGGCGACTGTGGCTCAGGAGTGAGGAGTTCGTCTTATTGCCGGTTCAAGCCCCCGCTTTGTCCATCTCAGTCGCTGTGTCCTTGGGCAAGACACTTCACCCTTCTGCTTACTGGGGGTGGTCAGAGGGCCCGGTGGCGCCAGTGTCCAGCTGCCTCGCTTCTGTCAGTGTGCCCCAGGGCAGCTGTGGCTACAGTGCCATCACCAGTGTACGAATGTGTGTGTGAATAACTGAATGTAGTGTGAAGCGCTTTGGGGTCCTCACGGACTAAATAACGGACATTTACCATTTACCATAATTTGAAAGCTGAGATCCTTTCAGGGGCTGGCTCGAGAGAGGTTTGGGAGTTTTCCCGAGTGACCTGTCTGTTTGGAGTTCACCTGGACAACATATTGGACTGGACACTGAACAGAGGAGAGGGACAGGGGAGATTGAACTTCTTGAGGAAGCTTTGGGACAGTGGCGGATGCCTTGGCCTGGCTACATGTTTTCCAGGTTGAACAGGAGCATGGCCATACAAGAAAACAAACAGGAATTATGGGGATGAGGGCTGCCCTGATATTTGACACTTCCAAACTGGGTACAGCACAAATCCTTGCAAAAGTAGCTAGTTTTCCACAGTGTTTTGGGGATTTTAACAAAAAGCTGAATGGAAGAAAGTGTGGTAGAAAAAGGTGCAAAAGCAATAACTAGCTTTGTGAAGTAAAGCCAGTTAAAAAGCTTATTGGAGATTTACAAAGTGGTCAGAGTTGATGATTAAAGAGTCACCACACATACCTATCCAGGACATGGGTTCAACTGTTGCTTTTTTTGTTGTGCCACTTCTGAACCAGAAACATTCAAAGCGTATTACTTGGGCTACGGAGGACTGGACTTTAGCTCTGTGGTTCAAAGTTCTCTTTAGTGATGAAAGTCTATTTCGCATTTAACTTAAAACAGACATATGTCGCTTTTGTGCAATTAATCTAAATTACTATCACCTTTTCATTGAGTTAATGAAATAAATCAATATTTCATTCATATTCTAGATTATTTAGTCACACCTGTATATAAATATAAATCTTGTTTTTTTGCACCTGCACAATTATCCACACATTAATATACATCAAAGATATTCTTTGTTCAGACAAAGGTAATCTCTATACAGTAATCATAGCCAAGAAAGAACTAGAACATAAGTGCCAGCCAGGTCTCCAACATGCTGGAAATGTTGTAGTTTTGTATTATGTGCGTCTCTCCTTGCTGCAGCAAACAATAAAGCTTGGGACTCAGAAGAACTGTCTTAACAGTTTTTGTTTAAAAGTTAGCTGTTCTTACAGCTGCCATTTCAAGCCTTTTACAGATGCCAGTTGGTGAGAGAACCCCAATTTTCTATTGGGCTAAAATGATAAAGTCAAATAAATTGGAAATGAAAAGCCACCTTGATTTGAACACCTTGCCTGTTTGCGCTGGCAGCAGAAAACAAGGACAATTGGCACAACATTGACAGTCATCAAACACAGATGTTCAAACAAAGCGAAAGGTTCAGCTCACTCGGCAATGGTTTAGTGTGCAGAGCTGGATAAGAAAGCAAAAAAACTGAAAACCATTATCAGGACTGGACTTTTCATGAACATCTGAAAAATGCAGAGATCTACTTGCAAGGTATTGTATTCTAATAAAGGTGTAAGGTCAAAGGGTTTTTAATCCCAGACTGTTTTTATGTTTCATTCACAGTGTGATAAAATGTCAAAAAATGTAGGTTTTCAAACTATACTTAAGTTTTACTATGCATTGAAATGGTGCCATAGAATTTAATAGGCTGTGGGCTCAATAACAGCTCAGCTAAAAAGAGACAGCCATGTTTTCTATTTCTTTATTTAGTACAAAGTGCATCTACAGGATTTTTCTGAAGTGGTACTTAGTACGTAAAGGGAGATAACCAAGGCCCTAGCACATAAGTAAATCCAAAGACCTCCATAAAGCTGAAGCCGAAGGAGGAGGAGGACGACGACAGGTATTACTCCATCCATCATTTCCAGTGGCTTCAAATAACCAGCACAGGCTCATCCCCAGATCATTGAGGACTGGAGGTGGTGAGTGAGAAAAATCTCCAGTGTGAATTAAGCAAAATCTATTTTTAGAACAGGCACATCCATTCTGCTCTTAGTGTAACATTTAACAAAATACTGTCATTGTTAGACAGATGTAGCAAGGATAAATGACAACAGCATTGTCAATTTTGGTGTCTAAGCTACTTATTTTGTTATTTTATCATCTCCCAGCTTACAACCAATTTTCACTGTATCTTGTGATCCAAGGCAGCATTCTGTAAATGTAGAAACTTCCATTAACTAGCATTTCTGAAATATATAGTAATTTGAGCAACTTTTCCTTATTAATTTATTTCAGTGTCCTAGCTCAGAATTCTCATCTTCTTTAAGCTATTGTGTTGCCAAAATACTTTTTATTGGGGAACCATGTTCTTCTGTGAAACATAGCACCAGTGAGTGGAAGCAGCTGAAATTCTCACTTTTATACACACAATCACTACATGTTCTTCAACAATGTAGTGGTCAAAACATTATTCTGAGAACACTGTCACACCTCTCAAATTTTAAGTCTGTCTCCAGTTAGTTTTCCCTGAATATGTCATTTTGTTAGGTTCCTTGGGCGTTAGTGTTGAGTTTCAGATATTTCATTTCCTTATTCAGTTCACCTTATCATTTTAGTTTATTCCTTGGTGTTATTTTGGCACTTCCTCTCTTCCTTTTTTCACTTCCCACCTTTAGACATTTTACCTGCTTTTGTGTGTTTGTTTCTCTTTTTATCACTTGTCCCGATTAGTTCTGTTATACTTAATTTCTCTTATTAGTCCCTTTTCAAGAATCCCTTTTCTTGTAGGTTTATTTCTCATTGGGTAGTTTCCTAATTTATTTCTTCTTCTAGTTTTTATTTCCTTTTGTTCTCCAGGGTTCCCTTAAGTTTCCCCTTAGATTCCTTCTCAGACATATTATCTTTAGTTTTCTAGTTTCTTATTTTACATAGTTTTCTGTTTCCTTTGCCATTCTACCCTTTCCTGTTTTCTCCCTGCTACTCTGCTCCTGACCCAGTTTCACTTATTGCCCTCACCTGCAACTGCTTCCCACTAATTGGTCCTCAGGTTTCTCTGTCATTTCCTCACTCCCTCTTCAGTATTTAAACAGCTCTCTTTCTGTCATTAAGCGCTGGTCTGTTGTCAAGGTTTCCTGCCTGGTCCTGTTTTCCCTGTTGCTGCTTGTTTTGATGCTCTTGAGTTTGTAAGTTCATGTTCCTTGTTTTTGTTGTTATTAAATGACTCTTATTTCACTTTGCTGCATTTGGGTCCTCTTTAACGCCAAACATGACACATTTGGCCATTAAAGTTACTTTAACTGATGTTACACATATTATAGAAAGGGAAGTCAAATAATGATATATAATCTGTAATTCATTTGGCTTACGCACAAAAAAATATACAAGTTGTCACTGAATGTAATCATTGAAGGTAAAACGAGAGATATTTCACTATTAATACTATTATGCAGAAACATCTGCAGAAGTTTTATACTTTTTACACAAAAGTAAAACTCTAAAACACATTTTCTGATGTAAGAAACTCATGTTCACAAACGACACCCATGGTGGTCTTGTTGCTCTGGCTGCTGACTTCGTTAGCACTACAGTATCTGTTGTTAAATTAGCATTAACTGTTCGCTTGACCCAAAACTGTGTTCCTTTTCGAACCATGATCCTCTTGTAAGACTGGGACAGAAGTGTTGCAAACAGAGAAACACTGTTTTTGGTGACCGTGCTTGAATTCCACCCTCCTCTTCTGTATACTTTCAGAAATCTCATCCACTTTCCCAGCATAGCAGGGTCTTTGGTGAAAATATAAAGGCGCACGGAATCAATTTTCAGTGTTGCCAATAAGCAGCCGCACATCCTTTTAACATAGTCTTGTTACAAAGTTCTGCTTTGCCAGGAATTAAAATGTTTTTTTTTTGGTTTTTTTTACGTGTCCTGTTTGGCAGTGTGGAGCTCAGAATTGGTGTCTGAGTACCAAGTAGAAGCCCAACAGATTAACTTTCACAAGCGGAGCAGTACAGCTTTTGCTATAGTACTCCACTTGATTTATGTGTGAAAAATCTTTATTATGAATTGTTGGAGTTTTTATTTCCTGATGTTATGGACACGGAGACGGAAAATTAAGGAGAAGAAAGAAAGAAGATGAGGAAGAGAGGTAGGAAACAAAATGTCATGAGAGAGGGTGAGTTGAAAATACAAGAGAGGAAGGGGAACAAAGAAAACACAGGAAAACATTGAAGTCTGCCTCCATACCCACAGGACGGCAGAGAGAGGGGGAAAAACAAAACACGAAAAAGGAACATCGACAAACCCAACCAAACATTGTGAACTTAAGAATTACACAACCACATCACAAAATTTTTAGATAGATATAAAAATACAACAACAATGTCACAGAAAAACTCATGGTACCGATTAATCAAGCTCTAGTAATGATAACCTCAGCCCAAGAATATATCCTTAAACACCAGAGACCCCACATCTATGTGTGTGTGTTAGCATGCTGGTGCATATAAGGTTTCTCCATAAGAGTGTTCGATAGTTGGTGTGAGAAGACATCAATCCGTCCCCCAGGAATCGATGCAGACATGAAGGAGATCGGAGCAAAGACGTCCAAAGGACCGCCAGAGCCCCAGGCGGACCCGGCCGGGGCCGACCGCATCCCCCAAGAGAGGAGCAAAGGAGAACCCCAGCGGAACATCCAGCGGCCTCTATGCAGGAGCCCGGGGGGCAGCAGTGACGAGCCCACGGGCTCCGCCGGCAACTGGCCGCGCCGGGGCGGGCCGGTCAACGGACCGGGGGAGCCGGGGCCCAGGGGCACCCCAACCCCCAGCAGGGACCCGACAAGGGACTGGCCGACGAGGGGCCCCCGGCACTGCAGGGGCCGCGGCCGGCCGCCACGCGACGCCTCCGCCCTAGGCCAATCCCCACCGCCAACATCCCAGCGCCCCACCAATAGCCGCAGGGGACGGACAGCATCCCCAGGCCAGGCTCAGTCAGCATTTGGACGCCAAGTTGTACCAGCTCCCGGGTCCTGATCCCGCGCAACGCAGGGCGCCGAGACCAGGCCTCAAACGAGGGCCGGGGCCGGTCCAACCCGCCAATGAACCGGCCACGCACGGTGCGCACAGAACAGGTGATCAAACGAGCAGAGACGCCGGATCCGCATCCCGCCGAGCCACCGAGCAGGCACCACCCAACAATCCCAAACCTGGCACCTCTAAAAGAGGTGCCCCAACCAACCAAAGGAAGATATCGGCCCAGCGCATCGGCCGACCGACACACCGGCCCCCCCAGGCCCGGCCAGGCACGCACCAGGTCCGAACCGGATTGACCACCGGCGCACCGACAGGCAGGGGCCCCCGTCACCGGCGGGGAGTGACGGAGGGGAAATAGGCCCCCCATTAAGTGTAAGGCCTGAGGTGCGCCAGGCGAGGGGGCAGACCAAGATCCAACCTGACAGGTAGACAAAGACATACAGACACAGTCATACGTTCCCTCCCTCTTAAACACATACATTCTCACTGACTCACCGAGACACCCAAAAAAATCCCGGGAGGTGGACCCCCTACCTTCTAGGATGGAGACAAGCAGACCGCCAAGGGCCCCACAGTGGCAAAGCAGCCCAACAGCCCAGGACCCCGACCAGACCGCCTGTCCCCCTCCGGACCCCAACCCCTGATGGCCCGTAGCGAACAGGGGTGGGAAAAGACCCCTAGCCTCCATCCTCCCGCTCGTGTATGGTGTTGATGCATGTTGTTATAATGTGCATTTAAAACAGAGGGGTGGGATGTGGGGGAGGCAGCCACACATCCCCCAACCCCCACCCCGAGCCCTCAGTGTCTATGTGGTTTAACAGTGGGCACCGGCACCAGAGGTGAAGCTGATTGTACCGCTCCCCCTCTGGATGCCGAAAAGTGTGCCCACCCCAAAGTCCCTACATATGTGTCGTGTGAAAATGTTATAAGTGGGAGTGTCTAAGTTGTATATTAAAATTGGGACCCAGGACACCACGGGACAGCAAGGAGGGAAGCCCCTCCTCGCACCCCAGTGATGTGCCCATGCCCCAAGACCCTATATGAGTGAGACCCCACACCCCTCCCCCCCGTCCAAGTGCCCTCGTAGGGGGAGAGCACCTGTTGCCACACAGCAGCAGCCTCCCCGCCAGCAAAGGAGGCCCCCAGCGCCACCCGCACACCGGAGGCCCCCGTAGCCCGAACCACGTCGACGTACCTGCCCAGACCAGGAGCAAACCGATGAGCCGGGCGGCCGACCCACCAGGCCGACATCCACCAGCCTCATTCTTTGTGGAGCGACCACTGTTGCTCAACGGCCCGGCAGGAGACCAAACCCAGCGCCCCACCCACCTGCCCTGCACGCACACCACCCGGCCAGTCCACCCGCAAGTCCGACCGATCCCGGCCAAATGCCCAACCCCAGCGCCCCACACAAAGACCAAGACCCAGGAGCCAAGTCCAGTGCAAAAAAGGACTGATCCGGCCCAGAAACGCCACCCAGCCGCCGCGACCAGCAGCCAGGCACCCCAACCAGCAAACAAGGCGAGACTCCATACAGGGACTGGCGATGACAATCGGCCCAGAGAAAAAAAAAGAGAGGCGGCTGCACATGCCGGCCACCGGCCGGCCACGACCCCCACAGCCAACAGAGACCCCACGCCGGCCGACCCCCAGCCAGGACCACAGCTAGGGGGCGCGGCGCCCCCGAGCCCCGAATCCCCAGGCCCACGCCATACCCTACCCAGGCGCAGCACGGCCACCAGGCCAGTAACCCATGTCCGCCAGTGCAACCCCCCCAAGGCACCGCATGCAGCCATCAGGAGTCACCACCCAAAGCCCAACCCCAGGCCGGCCGCGACGTCCAGCGCCCCATCCGCCCAGTGATCCCACCCCCCGGGGTCCCCCCCAGACGCCTCCACCCCCAAAACCCCCACATCAGCAACACTGTCCCAAACGACAAAACCAAGTGCCCCCCACCCCCACTAGGTGATGGAGCCGATCAAAGGAGCCCAGAGAGATTGATCAGATATGGAGCCAGAGGCCGTCTCAAGACCAATATAGTCCAACAAGAGATTTCTATACTGATTAATATTAAGAGCTTTTTTATTTTTCCAGTTCAGGAGGATAGTTTTCTTAGCGATGCATAAGGCAATGTGAACCATTAGAACTGACTTTGTGTCCATGGTGACATCATTTAAATTTCCTAACAGGCAAATTGAGGGAGATGGTGGGATGTTACATTTCAGACACTTTGATAAATCCTCACATATCTGGCACCAAAATTTCTTAACAGGTGGACAGAACCAAAGCGCATGAACATAAGTATCTGGTATATTGCTTGTGCATTGTAAGCAGGTATTAGACGATGTAAAACCCATCCTAAACATTCGTTGACCTGTATAGTGTACTCTATGAAGGATTTTGTATTGTATTAATTGCAAATTAGGATTTTTTGTTATTTTAAAGGTTCTTAAACATATCTGAGACCAGACGTTTTGGTCAAAGCTGGCTGATAAATCCACCTCCCATTTTGAAATAGGGATGGCTATTGATTCATTTAATGTAGATAAAGTTTTGTATATTTTAGACAGCAATTTGGGGGGGTTGAGATTAAGAAAATCTAAAACTCTTGCTGGAATTTGTATTAAAATGTTTTTGCTATAACTTATGCAACATCGTCATTCCAATAGTGATATCATATTTGAGGGGTGTGGCTCCAAAGTATCTATTTGTGTCAAAATAGTGTTTTAAAAGTACTGACCTACTTTGAAAAAACAATGAAAGGGCTTATATAATTTATTTTGACTTCACACAAATTTTTTTGTCACCTACCAGACACCAAAGAGCTTAGTGGTTGGAGAACAAAAAACTTGGAAATGTCTGAAAATGTTAACACCTTGCTGACCAGATACTTTAGACATGCCACTTTTGAATTTCATAATTCTTGTGTCTCTTGAGTCAGTAATGAGGAAATAATGCTAAAAATGTTGGTAACTTCAAAAATAGCTGATCATTTTTCTTAACTATAAACATAAAACTTGAAAACAAATAATTTTTAGCTTATTAACATTTAAATCACCTTGTTAATACCAACCTCTTTCAGCCTTTGCATCTTGTAAAAATAAAATGGTAATATTATTCACAAATTATTGCATGAAAACATGCTTTGTAATACCTGAACATTTCACTCTGTGTGACTTTCACATCTTTTCGTGAAACAGAATACAATAAAGCCTGAAAAACGCAGTGATGCAACTAATATCTGGGGAACCTGTCTGCCCTCTTTCCATCAGTTTGTAGAGAAGGGGGTCAGATGAATGTAACTCTGTTTTGATGCAAAACTAAAACTGTGAAAGGCAGAACGATGCAACTGCATGTTTGCATTGCGTCAAAACTGTAAGTCTGCATCACATTAAACTCCTTGAGATGGTATGCATATGCACAGAATTTTTCTTACATTTTTAAGCATTAGTTAATTTACAAATTTATAAAATCAATTGTTTGCAAATAGAAACAGTTTTTGCAACAAGTCAACATACATTGGTATTGAAATTACAGCATATTGGCGTTATCTCTAGAGAAAAAGTAGAATTCTACGAGTGGAGAAGCATAACTTAGAATATCAAGTAAGACCAGAGCAGAAGACAGATAGACAAATACCTTTTCAGGTCTGTCCACTTACATTGTATGGAACTGAGATCAGAGCTTTGTGATGGCATCAAGTTTCCAAGTGAGTTTCCACTCGGTGTTAATATTCTTAAGGGGGTTTTTAATATATTTGGTGGTATGCTTATTGTCCATTTGGAAAACCGATTCGTGGTGAAGCTTTAATTAATTGGCTGATGTAATCAGATATTGCTTTTATATTTCCAAATATTTATTTTTTTTTTTATGATAGCATCTATTTTCTGAGGTGCACCAGTTCCTCTGTGAGTAAAACATCCCTGTAACATGATACTTTCACCCTTGTACTTCACAGTTTAGATGGTATTTTGAAGCTTGCCAGCTTCCCATTTTTTCCTCTCAATGTGACGATGGTCATTATGGCCAAACACATTTTAGTATTTAGAGAAACTAGCTAGTTTCTTGAAAAGGGGCATTTAATTCTATTTATTCAGAAGCCTGCAAAATAGTCCTAGAGTCCAATTTGAGTGAACCACACAGCACTCCTCAGATTACGACTATTTGCCTGTCCTCGCTCTAATCTAGCCCACTTCATTTGCCTCTAATCACACCTTCCCCATGACGATTGACTTAAGAAAATCTTTTAAATTCTTCCCTATTACTTTCAGTTTTGCTCTTGCTGTACATCAATAATGTTTTTCTTTGCACAGTCTTTTAGATTTGGGATCCTACTCCAGCTATTAACAAGCTTTTAAAAGCTCAATAAGCTGCTCCCACATGTAAACAACTTTCTTAATGTTATGGTAATTGCACATTAGGACAAATACCAAAAGTCTTTAAAGCAGACTGATAAAAACACCCCAAACCTATAGGGACATGTATTTGTTTGTTTATGTATTTATTTATTATAATGTAGATTAAACTGATGTGAATCTGACTATAAGAATACTTTGAATAATTTGTCAGCAAGACATTGGGTTGGGTACTCCATGTTCCTGCTTCACACTTTAAAAAATCTCATATGGCTGGATGGCTGGATGGATGGATAGTGTTTAACTGGATGCTTTATTGAAACATTTTGAGCAGTGAAAATTATGTCAGGGTATTGCAGTAATAACAACTGAGATGAACTGAAAGCTTTTTTTCTAGATCTTCCAGCAGCTTTCATGTAGGATTTGGATGATTTTGAAATGTTCAGAGGCAGAAATATTTAGTGACAGAGATGTCCGTTAAGTTAATAATTATAACTACCCTATCAGTTAGCTAATTGGTGTTGTTAAAACCATTTTATGTTCTTTAAGTCGACTGTACAAGACAAAAAGGTTTGTTAAATCACATTATCAAAAAACATTTTTATGACTTATATAGCAGCTTTTCAAAACCATTTTTCTAACATCTCTTCCTTTAAAGCAACACCAAGTAAGTTTTGCTCTCTGGGTCCCCCTACAGTTGGGAAAAATTTATTGTTTTCTACTACCGTCGTAAAATCTGTTATGGTTACACCAGGGGATTCACATTTACAAGCGATACCCTCTAACGTTACAGATTTTCACGTCTTGGGCAGCCTTTGTGTCAAATGTCTTCATCCCAGGTACATTTTCTATATTTCAGCATGTCATATGTACGGCGGCGTGGAGCTGTCAGCCATATAATTAAGAAATTTGACCGTATCACGTTATAACATTGTAAAAACGTGAAAAACACTTCAAATTAAAACGTTATAACGAGATACGGTCTAATTTCTTTATTACATGGCTAACTCCACTGTTCTGACGATCTGTGCTACCTCCTCAGAATGTCTTACCGTAGCGCGCATCTGTTGGTGCTACCCCTTGAAAAGTGTGATTACATGCCGAAAACAACAACTGTTAGCTTTGATGTTAAACATAATCATCGGAAAATATTTTTCAAGTGACGGGATTGAAGTGGCAGTTTTGCAGTAATGCCTAACATAACAAAAAATTATGAATAACAAAAACTTTTCTTTCAATCCACAGAACATGCTACCCGTTTAATATAAAGCTAAAACTAGCACATAAAGATGCACTAAAACCATGATCAGAATATCCTACCTGTTAAATAGGCCTATAGATGAATAGCACACTCTGGAAATCTGTTAATTTGTAGAGCAGCTAATGAATATATACCAAGCCAGTAAGACGTAGAGCAGATGGCAGTATTATTACTCCAAAATATTAAAATGTAGTATATGTACCTGCCGAGTATGCTCCACCCAGAGAGCCTTGCAGGATGCTCCACCTACCGGCTTTTGTGAAGCCTGATCAACTCATAACAGGGTGAAACGGCACTTCTGCATTCGCTTTGCGGCCCTCTATCGGCCATGACAGCACTGTGGAACTTTGGGTCGTTGTGAAGTGAGAACGCTGACATAATCTGAAACCGAAAGAAAAAGTTTTGAAACCTTGAAAATCATTGGTTGAAAATTTAAAACCTGAAATAAAGTTTTGAAAGTCTGAAAATAAGTTTTGAATCTCTACAATCATAAGTTTGTACTAGAATTTTTATTTTTCATAAATTCAATATGTAAAGTACAGAGTTTCAGCCTCACATTTTCAGAGATTCAAATCGCTTGTTTCACCCTTGCTGTTTTTCAAGTATACATTTTCAGAGTTTCAAATATGACATTGTTTTCCCACCATGTTAAGTTTTACTAAAAACTTTTGAAACCTTGTAATGTGAGATCTGAAAAAAATTTAACTTTGCAACATCCGCCTTTCGTACTTTCGTCCACACCGCTGCAAGGTTGCCATCACATGATTTTTGGCAGCGATCTCTTCTGATTTAAAACTCTGAAACTAAAACTGAAGAAAAAAAAAACCTCAACGCTCCGGCAGGAGGGCAAGCTGTTTTAACATGTAATCAATGACCACTTCTATCTATAATTCCTATTTTAGATAGGAATAATACAATTTATCCTAGTACAAAAACATTCTTCCTAGTCAAAATTTAAATTAAAGATATCAACAACTATATTGTTACTAGGAGAAATTGTATTTTAGGATATTCCTAATTACAATTGTACTAGTAAAAATTAAGTTTGAGATATCTCTAAATTCTTAAAAAGTTAAGATAGTCGTTTTAACATTTAATAGGTAAACTGGATATGTATTCCAGATATCTTTATCCTTGCAGCGGTGTGGACGAAAGTACGAAAGGCGGATGTTGCAAAGTTTAATTTTTTTCAGATCTCACATTACAAGGTTTCAATTTTTTTTTTGCAAACTTTACATGGTGGGAAAACAATGCCATATTTGAAACTCTGAAAATGTATACTTGAAAAACCAAACAAGCGATTTCAATCTCTGAAAATGTGAGGCTGAAACTCTGTACTTTACCTGTTGAATTTATGAAAAATAAAAATGCTAGTACAAAATTATGATTGCAGAGATTCAAAACTTATTTTCAGACTTTCAAAACTTTATTTCAGGTTTTAAATTTTCAGCCACTGATTTTCAAGGTTTCAAAACTTCTTCTTTCGGTTTCAGATTATGTCAGCGTTCTAACTTCATAACGACCCAAAGTTCCATAGTGCTGTCATGGCCGATAGTGGGCCGCAAAGCGAATGCAGAAGTGCCGTTTCACCCTGTTATGAGTTGATCAACCAATGACAGTTCTGAAACATTATTTTGAGGTAAAAAAAAAAACCTCTTTAGTGTTGCTTTAAAGAAGTCAATTTACAAACTGTCACATTAGGTAGAATCCATTGTCTCCCCATCACTACCCCCTCCCTCTTTTGCAGATCAAATTTAGGAGCTCTACCGGTGACAAGAACCTGAGTATAGAATATTAAATGGCCATTCTGATGCTTGTAATGTAAATATCTGTATTGTAAATATAAATACAGCTAAAAGATATGGACCGGAACATCTCAGACATAGTTGGAGAATACTGGAATGATTCTTTTTCATTTGAACTGAATATGAACTGGATTCTTAACCTGGCAAAAGCCAGATCTATGTGTAGCCCTGCCCCGTGTCTACACATTGATCTGGAACTGCTCCCGTAGAAAGCACCTGAAAAAGGGAAGGCCGTCTTGTATAATATTTTGAGCTGATTGGATGACATGCCAGCAAGTGCCTACCTTTAGCCAATCACAGTAACGACTCATATAGCATTTACCATGTGTGCCAGGGAAACAACAACAAATCGCCCAAGCAAAAAATAAAGAAAAATAAATCGCCCGAGCTTCACTTAAGCTATGTCCTCGGGTGATTTCTGCCGGTTTTGCATGGAGAATATGCGCATAAAGGGTGTTTTGAAAAACCTCTTCCACACGTTTATATAAATAAGAGTGAAATCAAAACAGTAGAATAATTTAAATACCTAGGACTTGTTCTGGATCCAGTATTCAGTTTTAAAAAACCTGTTAAAAAGTGTCCAATACTTTAAAATATAGTTTGTCTGTTTTTAGACATATTTGAAATACACTGACCCATGATGCTGCAAAAATGTACTTGGAGGCAATGATTACTTCTCACATTAATTATTGCATGTCATGTTGGTCCCAGGCATGTGAAACAACTATTAAGCCATTACAATCCATGTATAATCAAGCTGTTAAAATAATGGATAAAAAGCCACTGAGACATCATCAATGCCCAATACTTGCAAAATATAATATGTTAGACTTTGATAATCTAATTTTTTATTCAAATGTACAATTAATTTTTTTAAATCCTGAATAATAAGGCGCCTCCTCCTCTGAAACGATTTGTCCACCTCTGTTCTGAACAACCAGAACATCCAAGTCAACAAGTCATAATGACTGCAGATTACCAAAACGCAGTTCAGCCATTGCACAAAACAGCCTTTTCTTACAAAGACATCAAGGAATGGAATAAACTCCCACAGAATTTGAAACTTTCCTGTGAACTACATTTTTTTTCTTGTATTGTCAGGAAGTTATTAGAAAACCAGCATTGTCAACATTAAGGATTTAATTACTTAAGATATTGGTCTTAGTGATATTTTTTTGAATGATTGTATTATGTAATCAGAGATTGTGTTTTTACAATTCAAGATATTTTAGTTCACATTTCTCACCTGCTCGGGGACTGCAGATGGAAACTAGCTTTGGCTATACTCTGGTGTAAAACATCTTTAATGTCTTTGCACATTGTTCCTGTTGAATAAACAAATAAAAAAATAAGAATTAAAAAACTTACATTTATTCTTCACTGGTGCTGTATGACTAAATTGAATTTAACTTCCTTTCCCCCTGAACATGCCAATCTTCTTTGATTTTACTCTCTTTATTAGAGATCCATCAATTACACTTGTACTAGTGATAAAAATGTAATCTTTGAGGTCTAACCTATTGATTTTTATGGATCAGAGAGAGCCAATCTGGGCTGATTAGTTGGTCCATCTCTAGTCTTAATATGACTTTATTTTCCAGATATTGGGGAGAAGAAATTAGTGAGTATAGACCTGTGTGTTTTGCAAACTGTAACCTACACAAATAAAAAATATAGAGGAAAACCCCTCCAATCCAATAAAAACAAAATCCTTCCAAATGCCCCAATAGTCGCCTGACAAAACGTCAGGGGGAATGTTGACTTGTTTGAAACAGATTAATGACACCCTGACCTTTGTCACAACGCAAAACACACAGCACTTTAAGGTCAATGTAGGATGTCCTGCCTTTTGCTGCTACATTTAATCTTTTACTGTGGGCTTTGATGAGCAGTACTGAAATAGGCTGCATGCTTTTCGTCCCCCTTTGTCCCATCAGCAAGCAGGTGATGTTGGCTCTGCTAAAACTCAAGCCAGAGGTCGACATCAGTGAATTAATTACAGGGTGGGAGAGACGCCTTTCCCGGAAAACGTATTGATCTTTGGTAGATGAATATGTGAAACATTTGTCTGATAGAGGTGCTTTAAAAAAAAATCAGCAGAATGAGCCTCTCAGAATACCAGCACAGATTTTGTTGGGAGTGGCATAAAATTACACCACCAATACAAAATTCTCATGGACAAGCGTTTAACGCTGTGGCTCTGCACTCTTGTCATCAGCAATTACCATGTTTAAGACCACAATTAAAATCCCTAATTCCCCAATTATTGATGTTTGCTTTTGCATCAAACAGGTTTCAAAATGGCTTTTCTGGTTGAGACGTGTAATCTCCTCCTCATGAGGTTTTTGCACACAGATTATGGCAAGCTCTTTATTCAGACTGTAAAATCTTACATGTTGAGTCTCAATGATGCATTTCAACAGCTATGTTAAAGAATTTGGGAACAATCCTATCATAGGAGCTTGAATAAATCTTTCTCAGCAATCAAACCTTTCTATAATCGCTGATCAGTGTTCTACTGGTATTTTGATTATTGATCTCTGGTGATTAGCTCAAAGTCTTTAAGCAGGGAAGGCCCATTGCAAAGTTGTAATCAAACAAAAGCACTGCTTAAATTAAAAAAATAAAAAAATAAAGAAAAGAGGTCAGAGTATCCAAACTCAAATCCAGGCTCGAATCCAGATTACATCTAACTGGTTCATCTGGTAGTTGGTGGTGTTTTGCATGGGAAGTGTTGTATTAGAGGCCCATGTTAGAGGACATGGTCCATTGTCAACAAAACATAACATTGTAAAGCTTGGACCCTTTATGTTGGATCTTTGGAACAACTAAATATTATTAATAGCTATATTTAGGTTAATGTCCAGCTTTTTGTTACTATTAAAGTAAAAGTATTTTATACATGTTTAAAAATGCCTTCAGTGTTCGACAATTCAGAATGGCTGCGAGAGGTCAGTTTTTTGCTCTATGCAGCAATACAAGAAAACTGGCAGGGAGCAACATGACAGGAGCTAAAAAGAAGTAGAAAGCAGATCTCTATATATTTCTTTGGGTTTCAGAATTTACTCAAAATCAATCCATAAATTAATGATAACTGAAATTGCAAAGACTGACAAGATGTAGAAATCCCCAAAATAAAAATAAATATATTCACTATTAATCAACCAATCAATTGCAGCTAAATAAACAAACCACTTACAAACATAAATAAGCAGTAAGTCTAGTCAACATGTAACCACTCCAAGATCAAATCTTAAAAATGGAGCTGTAGATAAATTATACAGCTCTTTTAACTAAGCTCGCTTCATAATGTCGAGTTCGGTCAAGTAGACAACAATTTATCCTAATTCAGGAAGAATAAGAATCCTCTGCTCTGGTGGAGAAGAATGCTGAGAGTGACATATATGGTGCCCCTTAGAGACAAAACACATGCAAATCCCAAAACAAATGCAAATCCCAAAACTAGGGGTGTCATAATGTCATTGCAATTAATTAATTACAGCCATATTTAAGCAAGGCAATGCTATTTTATTTGTATAGCACTTTCAACAGCAGGGTAATTCAAGGTGATTTACATGATTTGGTGATTTAAAAAAAACACATGGAATGTAACATTGGAAATTAAAAGTAAAAGAAACACACATTACACATGATACACAATTCAAAAAAGCAGGAGAGCATGAACACATTTCATACATATGACATTAAGCATTTACTCGAAGGCAATTCTAAACAGATGTGTTTTTAGTCTCGATTTAAAGCAGTTCAGAGTTTCAGCAGCTCTACTCTTGTCAGGAAATCTGTTCCAGATAAGGTAGGCATAGAAACAGAAAGCTGCTTCTCCATGTTTAGTTCTGAGTCTAGGGATGTTTAGTAGGCTAGAGTTGGAGGACCTGAGTGGTCTTGGTGGTTGGTACTGTGACAACAGGTCTTCAACATATTTTGGTGCTAAGCCATGTAATGATTTATAAACTAGTAGGAGTATTTTGAAGTCTATTCTCTGAGCTACAGGGAGCCAGTGTAAGGACTTTAGAACTGGGGTGATGTGCTCTATTTTCCTGGTTCTAGTGAGGATGCGAGTGGCAGCGTTCTGGATCAGCTGCAGCTGTCTGATTGACGCTGTTGCAGTAATCAATGCGACTAAGGATAAACGCATGGATTAGTTTTTCTACGTCCTGTTGCGACATCAGTCGTTTAATCCTAGAAATGTTCTTCAGGTGATAGAACACTGACCTTGTTATTGCCTTTATGTGACCCTGGAGGTTCAGGTCTGAGTCCATTACTACACCTAGGTTTCGAGCCCAATCAGTAGTTTCTAGCTGTATTAACTTAAGCTGTGTGCTGACTCTTGATCGTTCCCCTTAAGGTCCAAAAGTAATTACTTCAGTTTTGTTTCTATTCAGCTGGAGAAAGTTATGGCACATCCATCCATTTATTTGGTCAATGCATTGATTTAGGGTTTGAATGGGTTCAGAGTCACCTGGTGACATTGTAATGTAGAGCTGAGTATCATCCGCGTAGTTATGGTAGCTAATGTTATTGGTTGCTATAATCTTGCCTAGTGGGAGCATGTAGATATTAAATAAGAGGGGCCCCAGGATGGAGCCCTGGGGCACCCCACATGTGATTTCTGTTTGTTCTGAGGAAAAGTTTCCTATTGAAACAAAGAAGTCCCTGTTCTTTAGGTAAGACTCGAACCAGCCAAGTAGTGTACCAGAAAGTTCGACCCAGCTCTCCAGTTGTTCCAATAAAATATAATGATCAACAGTGTCAAATGCTGCACTGAGGTCCAACAGAACCAGCACTGTGGTTCTACCACAGTCTGTATTTATGCGGATGTCATTGAATACTTTGACGAGGACAGTCTCAGTGCTGTGGTGAGCGTGGAAACCAGACTGAAAAACATCAAAACGGTTTGTCATTGTTAGGAAGCTATTTAATTGCTGAAACACAGCTTTTTCAATAATCTTACTGATGAATGGGAGATTAGAGATTGGCCTGTAGTTCTGCATTAACGTGTTGTCCAGATTTTTCTTCTTTAGCAGTGGTTTAATAACTGCTGTTTTTAAAGCCTGAGGGAAGACACCTGACAGGAGGGATGAGTTCACTTTTTGAACAAGATCAGACCCAATAACAGGAAGAACTTTCTTTAGAAAAGCTGTGGGTAGGATATCATGACAGCAGGAGGAGGAGCTTAATTGGATTATGATTTTTTTCAAGGCTGTTCTGGTTTAATTCGTGGAATTCAGACATTTTCTCTACATTGTTGTTGATTGGGGATGGCACTGGTTGTGGGTTCGATATTGAAGTACAGATTGACTGTCTAATTGTTAGAATCTTTTCAGTGAAAAAGCTGGCAAATTCATTGCAGGCCCTGGTAGAGTTTAGTTCAGGGGCTACTGTCACTAAAGGATTAGTTAGTCTTTCCACTGTTGCAAATAGAGTCCGTGCATTACTATTGTTTCTGTTGATGATTTCAGAAAAGAACAATTCCCTAGCATCTTTTATAGTTAGCTGATATCTATTCAGTCTCTCTTCGTAGATCTCATAGTGAACCTGGAGTCGAGTTTAGCACGCTATGTTTTTTAATCGCATTAATCTAATTTTTAATCTTAAAATTTCCTGTTTCTGCATGCGAGTTGCCTTTAAAGAAAATCTGTTTTTATGCTTTGGGCTTCTTACGCATGCATTGGGGTTAACCACACCCAGAAGTGTACATTGATTGGCCGTCATTTTAGGCCCGCTTATCATGAGCTGACTGGCGTCTGTTGTAGTGGAGGACAAGGCAAGGAGGAGCAGTGATTTGCAGACAGTGTTGCTAACTGCTATATTTAGCGAGATTTTAGACCCCTCTAGCGATTCTTTTTCAAAAAAGCAACTAGAGACAAATCTACGACTTTTTTAGGGGGTTATTGGAGACTTTTGAGTGAAGCACATATCTTTGTTACTCTCACTGAGCAGCAGTGCTGAAGTCCTCTCCCATCTCAGAGCGTTCACAGCAGGCAGCCACTCAGCGAGCTGCAGCTCCGCCTGATATAGGTCCAGCTGTCTGAGCATATATTTACCCCACTGACTCCAGAATGCTAACAAATTGCACATTCTCAAAGCTAAAGTTTGCAGGCAGCACCTGGGACTAGTGTCAAAAAAAGCAGAATGTAAATGGCCGGGACTGCATCTGTTCAAGTATGTTAAAAACAAAAAATGACTTCTTGAAGCATATATATATATATATATATATATATATATATATATATATATTACAGGTCATAATTAATTAATCTCAAAGTTTTTTTAAATCTCTTGACAACAATACCCAAAACACCAGCAAATTTAAAAAGACCAGCAAAACCCAAAACACATGCGAATTCCAAAACATATGCAAACTGCACAACGGAAGTTCTCCAGGACGCTAGGGGTAGTCATGAGCGTTTGTTACCTAGTGTCTACACAAAAGATGAAGTAGATCCAAACAGGAGACAGAATAGGCCATAAGGGGAGCCTGGTTTTCAATTTATCTCGTTCATCCCTCTGGCAACTACATACTGTTTGCTTCATATAATAAATATGTTCGCACTGAGTTCCAAATCAAAAGTTCTCCTTTCAGAATAGTGCTGTTTCTTTATGATCGATGTTTTTAAATTTGGCACAAGTTTATTTTGACAGTAATGAAAAAGTAGTAACATATGAGGATTTGGAGAGTAACAGCAATGATGAGGGAAATCTCTCTGAAACTTCAAAAAAACTGAGTAAACGTGTATGTAGAAAGTGCTAAATGTTTTTAACATCCGTGAAACATCAACATGAACTGGATTTCACACTCACGCTATGGAATACTACAGGAGTATAAATAAAGGCTTGAAATATCTTGCTTTGCATGTGATGAGTCTATATCATATAGTAGTCTCACCTTTTAAGTTGAATTACTGAAATAAATTAACTTTTGCACGATATTCTAATTTTTCGAGTTTCACCTGTAGACTTATAAGATATGCAGTATCTTGCTGCAAACCTTGAAGGACCTAAGCTTCCTCAGAAAGTCCAGTCTGCTCAGTCCCTTTTTGTAGACGGCTTCACTGTTGAGTCTCCAATCCAGTCTGTTGTCCAGGTGAACATCAAGGTATTTATAAAAGGTATGTGGAAATCCACCTCCAGCTCCTTGGTTCTCCCCGTGTTAATTACTGAAAGGTAATGAATGAATGTAATTAAAAATCATATGCAGATCCTTCTGTATAGTTTATTATTACCACTCGTTGACCTTAAGAGCACCCCTGGAAACTATCACCTTTATGAAGATAAACATTTATACAAAGGCCGTTTTATGAATAATGTTTGCACCAGTCTATGTCCTTGCACAATCCAAACAAATGTCAAAATCAATCAGTCAAAAATGTTTACAGTAATACTGGGGGGGGGCTTACTTACTGCGAATGATGGTGTAGTATTCCATAGCATGAGTGTGAAATCCAGTTCATGTTTCAAAGATGTTAAATAAGTGTAGCACTTTCTCCATACGCGGTTTTGTAGAAGTTTCAGAGATATTTTTCTCATAATTGCTGCTACTTTCCAAATCTACGTTACTCTAAGGGTTGAACGGTGGCTACTACATTTGAATTTTGTGATTGGTGGAGAGCGGTACATCTTTACGTCACAGGCATTGACTGTGTCACAGCAGCCATGTTGTCACAGACACGCCCCGTGGGTTTGGGTATAAAAACATCAGACATACCAGCCCCGTGGCGAGTTTGGAGTTGGATTGCATTTTTCAGGTTACCATTATTATCACATTAGCACTTAGGTAGCATAGCTAACATATTGTTTTGAACGTTAGCATCACCACTCAGAGACCGGACCCATCCTGTCTCTCTCTCCCTCAGTAGCACCGGCGGCCTCGGGCAGCGCTGACTCAGCGCCCCGAGCCAGCGGCTCGAATTGATACGGCTATGGGCGCTGGGCTACATAAAGCCTCCCTCTACCTCTCTATCTCCGGGGACGACGGAGGAGATCCAGATGGCTCAGGGCGCCGAGCGAGCGCAGCCCGAGACAGAGGGAGACAGGATGGGTCCGGTCTCTGAGTGGTAATGCTAACATAGGCTAAAGTTCAAAAAAGATGAATGTTGATCAGATCGTTCAGTCGCAAAACTGCCAACGTCGCTTTGGTCACTGTCCATGTTTCAGTGTCACATTTAGCGAGCTGTCACTGTCCTCCAGAACACACCCCCACGTTCCCCCCTCCGCTCATCCTCCACACTTGGCCATACCCCTCCGTTCTTCCTGGCACCGCCCACTTTGTAGAATTTTTCAAATGTTGTCTGGGGGCGGGGTTATGCTTTTTCATGGGGTTCAGTTACACTTTAACAATGTAATGCTAACCGGCTAGCGCTTGCTAACTAGCTAGCGGTTGCTAACTGGCTAGCAGTTAGCTCCATAATGCCAGCAGAAAACGACCTCAAACAGCCTTAACACATTCCTGTACAGAGTGTAAATACAGCTCCCAGGCATTAAGAAACTAAGAACCAACTTAAATAGATTTACTCACTTCCAAGGGATGCACACTGTTAAAGGCTGGATTAGACAATGTCTGCGTCATGCCGATATCTCTCTGAGCCACATGACGCTCAGAACCATACAATAATGCGCTCCAATCGCCACCTAGTGGCGGGAAATAAAAACTACATGAACAAATCAATGGAAAGAATACTGCAAAAACAACCAGATTTAAGTCAAATAATAGTCTTTTGTACAATATAGATGCCAGAGGTATGAACGAGATGAATAGAAAACCGGGCTCCCCTTACAGTATGTCCTATTCTGTCTCCTGTTTGGAATGTAGATCTACCTCCTGGTTTGTGTAGACACCTGGTAACAAAAGCTTATGACTGCCCCTATCGTCCCGGAGCACTTCTGTTGTGAAGTTAGCGTGTGTTTTTTGGGGGTTTTGCATGTGTTTTGGAATTTGCATGTGCTGTGGGATTTACATCTGTTTTGTCTCTAGGGGCCACCGTAGATCTAGCTTCTCAGACACCATCTTAGATCATCATTCTGTTGGCTGCTGATGTGGGAAACAGGGGGGAAAGAACTTTAGTTGAGCTAAGTCATGACTAAAAACAAATCTGATTAAGAACATGTTAACTGATGAACCGGAGAAGTTTTAAGTTCTGGGACTTGAAGTTGGATTGATTTGAGCCTTGTGTAATCGATATCCTGGTAAATTCACAATTTGCTTATATGTTGTTGGATGCTAATTGAGTTAAGATGAACCTTTATGCTTATAAAACCAGTAGGGATAAACCTAAATAAGAGACCAAAGTCATATATATATATATATATGTGATGATTTGTGTTTGTTTGATTAATTTTGTGTCATAGAAAAATTTTATTTAATGTAGGTGGAGCGATAATCAAACATTCCATGTGGGCTAGCTAGATAAATGTGTTAAACCAATTCTGTTACATGTTGGGTGGAATTATTCTGAATACTGTTGTGCTGCTCTGCTGGTTGCAGAGATACTTGGCTGGATTTTGAAATGGGAGAATTAGGTTAATTTCTTATTTTAAGGAGTTCAAAAAATGTTTTTTAGTATGTAATTATTGCATTGTTTAAGCAATGGGTTCTTATGAGTCCAACACATTAAAATTAGTTTTTGAAATGTATGTGAATTTGAATTTGTATGGAGTTGAAGTAATTGTCATGCACATCTGTGCAGACTGGTTTTTCTTTGGAGCTTTTGGGTCAGAAAGTGCATCCTCATCTGGTTGTTGCTGCCTGCTGCCAATTGGTTGCCGCTGTGATTGGGTCATCTGCTCGGCTGTGCCATCTTCCCTTGCATCGCTCATTCTGGACCACTGTTTTATTTTTCCTTTTTTTGGACATTCTTTACCAAGAGGGCGATAGGGCTTTTTGGACATTGGGTTTTCATATTTTATGCCTGAAATCTCAGAGGTTTTTTTGAATCCCCATCTTGATCGAATAATTTGGTTACAAAAAGAAAGAATTGAATGGACTTTTATTATTTCACTGTTGAGACAACTCTTTATGTGCAGAATAATTTCAGTATATTTTTCTCATTACTACTTATCTGTTGTCAAGTTTGTTATTTGGGGTGGATGTCCAAGCATTACCACAGGTAAATAATTATTAACTCTTCACTGAACCTAGAGTAGATACAGCCTCCGGTTTTCTGTACGTACTTGTGTTAATAAGAACAACTGCTAAGGAAGGGGTTACAAACGCAATTTTTAATTTTTTTAAACGAAATAGTGGTTCGTCAACAGCCAGCGTCAGACAACAACTACAGCCAAAGAAATCGGTCAACTTACCTGACATTCATTGCTGTTTCATCACTCAGAGCCATCGTGGATCTCTGTGGATGTATTGTTCTGGTTCTTCTTTGTTAGCTTGGCTGACAGCTGAGCTTTGCAATGAACAGCAACTGTCTCCAGTAACAAACAGTTTCTGGTCAGTGTTGTGTGTGTCAAAAAATGATTATCCCACATATTTAAAATGTTTTTGCTCAGTCCCATCTAAGAAACTTTTACTTGAGCAACACTGGACAATACCAAAATAACAAGCGTGCATACTCCTTAGTTTTCAAATAAGTTAAGATGAGAGTTGACTAAATCTATGATCCTATGGGGCCATTTGTAGAGACCTGCAAAAAGACAGTTCTACAGATTAAAATCTACATTAGATGTGTATTTGCATAGGTAAAAGAGCAACATCTGACTTCCATAACAAAATGTGATGGCACAAATACATTTGTTTTTTGTATAAATTAGTTAAATTAAGCTGAATGTCACAATTTCTTTTGACAAAATTATTTGAACAAAAATTTTAGGATTGCTGTGCTTTCACTTCTTTTTTATTCCTTGTCTATTTTACTATGCATTGCACATTTCCATGGCTGTCCAACACAAGTATAACATTCCTCCATCTAACATGATTGTCATGCAGCAGCTCCTTGTTCAGCCATACTTTTCCCTCACATCTCTGAACTAAAGCCTCCTCTCAAAGCCTTATAAAAAAAATCTGCTATCTGGGAAAGAGCAAACTCCAGAATACCAAACCTTATTATGTGCCACATTTATCAACCCACAACTCTGGTAAATAAAGATGCACTGTTAAGTGAATTAGGTGAATACATAAAAAAAAAGCTAACTGTACCCTCCTATAGGATGCTGGTGATTTTGATGGGTTTTTGCATGAGATTCATCCTTTTTTAGCCCTTGCTGTAGTTTAACCTTGAGTGACTATTTTAAAGTCAAACCACTATAATCTAACCCATTTTGTCAATGAAAGCTGCATAGTTTGTGAGATGCAGTGAAATAACTGGATACCACAACATTTAGGAACTTGATCTCTTTTCCTCCTTTATCAAGGTCACAGCAATTACAGACAGAAGGGTGCACGCATATCCATGTTTGTCTATACTAATGGTATGAATTATTCCCTTTCATCCAACAAAGAGGATTTCATTAGCATTTACAGAACTGACTACACGCTCTTCTAATGTACTGTGGGGGGTCCCCTTCAGGTCCTTACATTATCTTAAATTTGGCGACCATTTAAAAAAAAATTACATAGGTAATCCAAATGCAACTCTGCCAACACGCAAGCACATGGCACATATGAATGGCTCAGAGTCAGTCATTTGGCAAACACTCATCTAGCTGCAGCAGAGACTGATAACACAGGCTGAGTCACACGCTGTGTGAGTCACAATCCACTTGGGGTCATATTCAGCTGTACGGCAATGGAAAAAAAGCTAAATGACCATTAAAGAAAAACACAACAAAAAAACATGACTAGGTCTCTGTGTTGCCTAGTGCTGCCACGATTGATCGATTCGTCACGACCACATCGACGACCAAATGTAGTAATCGAAATCATCGCTCATTTTTTAAGCTTTGTTTTTCTCCTAAAACTGTCACTGTACCTGTTGCTGCTTTGTCTGCATTTCTGCCCCTGATGCACATGCGCAATAGTGGCAGTCGGAATCAGCCGTGGCGTAACCGTAAAAGCCCAAACAGCAGTATGTAATGCAAAATTCACAAGGTGGAACCTGCTTTCCATGGCAGTACAATGGTGATGCTCGAGTATCTTAAAAGAAAGCCCGTTGTGCCTAATGACAAAGAGAGACAGACGCCTCTGTAAGCTAATAAGCTCGTTAGCTGCTAACATTAGCATCATTAGTAGGGTGATGTCCTCATTTCCCCAGACATGTCAAGTAGTGCTCGCTGCAGAACCACCACAGTCACAGTCAGTCCCGCCCCAGAGTCAGCCCCACCCACCTATGTCAGACCCAGGTCCGCCAAGCCCCGGTGACTTAAAAAAAAAACAACGTTATTGCAAAGGAATGAATTTACAAGCAAATCCTTCTTTTTCTTTCTTTAAAAAGAAACTTTATTGCAAATAAATGAATTTACAAGCAAATCATTTAATAGTTTTGTCATTGAATAGTTTAATCTTTATATTCTAAAGTATCTCTGTTATTTCTATTCTCGCAGGGCTGCTAACGTCATAAAATATTTTATTGCAAACGCATGAATTTACGAGCAAATCATTGAAATGTTTATTCTTTATATTCTGAAGTACCTCTATTCTAGCAGGGCCCAAAACGTCATAAAAGACCTTAATCACCTGTCCCATGGTCTGTTTCCCCCTCTGTTTTCTGGATAAAACATAACCACAAAATTGATTAAATATCTCGGGGTATCAGTCTTGTTCTGGTAACAGAATTAGTTTGAGAATGAGAAACGACGTTATTTCCTTCAACTTACTCTTGCATCTCGTGGCGTTGAATGAATGAATGAATGAATTGTTTACTTCAAACACATTTTTTATATAAAGAAAGAGATAAAGACAAGGGGGAAAGGATCATTTCGAAAAATAGTAGGAAGAAATACATAATTATTAAATCCTGGCCCTGTATCACCCCATGTTGATCACAAATTAATGCTTTATATGTAATACATGTATTAAATAAAATAAAATAATAAATCCAAAACACTAATCTAATAAGACTATACAGCATTTAGTTTTAACATATAACTATATATATATATATATATATATATATATATATATATATATATATATATATACATACATACATACATACACAAATAAACGTCATTAATATCCAACAACGGTGCATACATATACACAACTTATATACATACTCATTAATAACTAATGGATGTGCAATATTACAGTATAACATACATAATAATTGGTCAGAATATATTTAAGATATGTATATTATATATGATAAGTAATATGTGCAAAATTAACCCCTCATTAATATAATCTATCATCTTCATACCTATTGAATACATATTTTTACATGTACTTTTGAACTGGTTGATATTGGTATTTTTTAAACTGGTTATCTAACCTGTTACATAATTTCATTCCACTGATTGTAATACATATACTCCTCAAAGTTAATTGGTCATACTGTGTTTGAAAGTTGTCTTCAGCTCTCAAACCAGAACGTTTCCTGTCAATGAACAGTTGTTGTAGGTTGTGGTGTTCACATTTATTCCTTGCCATGACCATTATTATTGCAGTTTTGTAAATGAATAAATCTCTAAGCTTCATGGCGTGTGATTTTAAGAACAAAATGTGTGTGTGATCCAGATATCCCATACCATTGATGATCTTGATTACTTTTTTGGGGGGAATGTATAAAGGCTGTAGATAACTTTTAAAAGTGTGACCCCATGAGAAGTAGAGAATAGAGGGATTTTCTGGTTTCTCTGTGCTGGAGGAGGAGGAGGAGGAGGAGGAGGAGGAGGAGGAGGAGGAGGAGGAGGAGGAGCTGTCTGTGCTAGTCCTAGTGGTGAAAGTGGTGATAATTTGTCCTTACATATAGCAAGATGTCTTATAAATGCCATTCTCCGGAGAATTGTTGACAGACAATGACAACAATGATAATGCACTGTTTCCCTACAGCCCAGGTTGCATTTTTTGATGACAAAATCTAAAATGAAAAAAAGAACAGATTTGATAAACTGTCTTGTGTACAGTTAAGCTTCATGCAAAGTAACACAACAGACTTCACCCGGTACCAGCCCAAGTACTTTGTGAAAAGTACTTGCCTTGCATTGTATGTTATTTTTTGCTAATAAACAAAGAAAAACTGACATAAAATAAATGACTAAATATTTATATTTGCTTGCAATATGAATATTTAGTTATTATATATTATATAATATACAACAAATGTGTACATTCACTGAAAGTTTGTGAAGGAATGATAGGCTAATGCAGTTCTAAACATTGTGTGGGGGATGGATGCACAAACACACAGAGTAGGAAACAGTAGGTAAATTACTTGAGAAACTTGAAATAATGCATACATACCTTCATGCTTTACTGCAATCCTCACGTGATTTTGTACATGGTATTTAACCTTGTAAAAATCTGCATATGCTGTTTTACAAAAAGTGCAGTGAATGTTGCTGCAACACTCACTGCATCGCTTGATAGACTGAAGGGGATCCTGCCCTCTCCTCAGTATTGTCTGATGCATCTTTGTAGGTCAAACACACACAAGCACACATTTTCAATATGAAAAAAAAGTTTCTATATGTTCTCATAATATACACCTGGGCACATAATTTTATTTTTATTTAGTGCTAAACAAGTGCACTGGGAAAGTCTACCATTCTAGCTATGTTAGCATAAGTACCGCCGAATTGACCGCGCATTGCAAGATAAACGTTAAAAAAATAACTCTCTTAGGACGACATATTGACAGATGTCTTGGAAAACATTTAAACTTAATAACTAGCCAATTTTATGTTACGTTGGGTTACTTACAGCCATTAAAGAGTAACTAAACCCCAAAACAACTTTTTTTTGCTTCTAAACGGTATAAATGGGTCTTTACCAATGCAATCTTTCAGTTTCTGGGGATTTTTTTACATTTTGGTGTAAACTTGTTTAATTCTACACTTTTTGGTCTAAAAACGTCTTAGTGCTGCCCTCTTAGGGTTGAACGGTGGCTACTACATTTGAATTTTGTGATTGGTGGAGAGCGGTACATGTTTACGTCACAGGCATTGACTATGTCACAGCAGCCATGGTCTCACAGACACGCCCCGTGGGTTTGGGTATAAAACTATCAGACATACCGGCCCTGTGGAGAGTTTTGAGTTGAATTGCGTTTTTCAGGTTACCATTATTATCACATTAGCACTTAGTTAGCATAGCTAACATACTGTTTTGAATGTTAGCCTATGTTAGCATTACCACCCAGAGATCGGACCCATCCTGTCTCTCTCTCCCTCAGCAGCAGCGCGGGCAGCGCTGACTCAGCGCCCTGAGCCAGCGGCTCGAATTGATACAGCTCGGGCCGCTGGGCTCCATAAAGCCTCCCTCTACACCTCTATCTCCGGTGACGACAGAAGAGATCTGCTGGCTCAGGGCGCCGAGCCAGCGCCGCCCGAGCTCGGTGCTGCTGAGGCAGAGGGAGACAGGAGGAGTTCAGTCTCTGAGTGGTAATGCTAACATAGGCTAATGTTCAAAACAGTATGTTAGCTATGCTAACTAAGTGCTA
Source organism: Valencia hispanica (assembly GCA_963556495.2). Lineage (NCBI taxonomy): Eukaryota > Metazoa > Chordata > Actinopteri > Cyprinodontiformes > Valenciidae > Valencia > Valencia hispanica. The sequence continues at coordinate 15,849,671 of OY747712.1, read as the reverse complement.
ATGTGATAATAATGGTAACCTGAAAAACGCAATTCAACTCAACTCCAAACTCTTAGAAGCGAGCACCCTCTCTGACATATCGGCTTTTTACCTTCTGTCTGGGGCATCTGGGGGACATTCATACATTGATGAAAATGTCTGGTTTTTATTGTTTTTCAGGGGTCTGATTTGCATACCTAAATTGACTGATATGATGCATTCAATATAACAGTCTTTCTCTCATGTGACGTCCTTCCCTGGCCCGAGCAGCTGCCTATAGGCTGGTTCTGATCCGTTTATAGACAGCACAGCGCTGCTGTTTACTCCAAGCGCAGGTGTCGCGACAAATGTGTGGCAGAGTGCAACATGCACAAAAGTACGTTTATTTTTTTTCTGTGTATGCCAGGTGCCCAAGATCCCATTGGTCACATGGACACAAAACCTATTCTAAGACTGAGCAAAGTGAGAGTTTAATTCAATTCAATTCAATTCAAAAATACTTTATTGATCCCAGAGGGAAATTAAGTGTTGGTATAGCTCATACAATTAATTCTTTAAGGAGTTCTTGTAGATGATGATGGCTGTGGGCAGGAAGGATTTCCTGTAGCGGTCTGTATTGCAGCGAAACTGAAGAAGCCTCCGACTGAAGACACTCTGTTGTTGTATGACTGTCTCACGAAGAGGATGCTCAGGGTTGTCCATAATCTTTTTGATTTTATGAAGAATCCTTCTTTGCATTATCATCTCCAGATGTTCCACAATTGTCCCAAAAACAGAACCAGCCTTCTTTATCAGGTTGTTTAGCCTTTTTAAGTCCCTGGCTCTGATGCTGCTACCCCAACAGATGACGGCTGAAGAGATTACACTCTCCACAACAGACTTGTAGAAGATCTGCAGCATCTTGCTGCAAACCTTGAAGGACCTAAGCTTCCTCAAGAAGTACAGTCTGCTCTGTCCCTTCTTGTAGACGGTTTTACTGTTGCGCCTCCAGTCCAGTCTGTTGTCAAGGTGAACTCCGAGGTATTTATACTCCTCAACCACCTCCACTTCTTCTCCCATGATGGAAACAGTTTTGACTTATCCCTTATCCCTTATTCTTCTGAAATCTGCAGTCTTCTCCTTTGTTTTGTGCACATTCAAGGTGTGACGATTGTTTCCACACCATGTTGCAAAGCGGTCCACCAGCTCTCTGTATTCAGCTTCTTGTCCATCTCTGATACACCGGACAATTGCAGAGTCATCTGAGTATTTCTGCAGATGACAGGTCTCCGATTTGTACTGGAAGTCTGAGGTGTACAGAGTGAAAAGGAATGGTGAGAGTACGGTCCCCTGTGGTGCTCCTGTGCTGCTGACATCCTGGTTTGACACACAATTCTTCAGTCAAACAAATTGTGGTCTGTTGGTCAGGTAGTCATTGATCCAGGCGATTGTTGAGGGCTCAACCTGTGTCTTCAGGAGTTTCTGACAAAGCAAATCAGGCTGAATTGTGTAAAATGCACTGGAGAAATCAAAGAACATGATCCTCACAGTGCTGCCTGCTTTGTCCAGATGACAGTGGGTTGGTTGAAGTAGGTGGATGATGGCATGTTCAACTCCAACTCCACAGCGATAAGCAAACTGCAGTGGGTCCTGATACGTTCTTGTTTGCTTACTCAGGGGTGCCAACAGGAGTCTCTCCAGGACCTTCATGATGTGGGATGTCAGGGCAACAGGTCTATAGTCATTGTTGACTGATGGGTGAGTTCTTTTTGGTACTGGAACAAGGCAGGATGTCTTCCACAACACTGGAACCTTCTCCTGAGTTAAGCTAAGGTTGAAGAGGTGCTGCAGAATCCCACAGAGCTGCTCAGCACAAGCCTTCAGGAATCTGGGGCTGACACCATCTGGACCTGCAGCCTTGTTTTGGTTCAGTTTCTCCAGCTGCCTCTTCACCTGACTTTTGGAGACAGACAAGTGGGAGGGGGAGGCAAAGGGGGTAGCAGCATTTCCTGACTTGGTTGAAGTCAAACTTGTGGAATCAGAAGAGTCCATGGCTGAGGTGAAGGATAAAACATCCAAGGTGTAACAGGAAAGCTGTTGATCAGAGGAGAGTGGGATGTCTGTTTGGCTGGGAACTTGAGAGGGGGATGCTGAGCTAGTTCCTGAACTGAACCTGTTGAAGAATATGTTCAGTTCATTGGCTCTGTCCAGACTTCCATCTATCCAATCCTTCCTGTCGTTAAAGCCTGTGATCTTTCTCATTCCTGACCAGACATCTCTGATATTGTTCCTCTGTAGTTTGTTCTTCAGCTTCTTCCTGTATGCCTCCTTGCTGTCTCTGATCTTGACCTTAAGTTGCTTCTGTATACTCCTCAGTAATTCCCTGTCTCCCTCCCTGAAGGCTCTTTTTTTCTTGTTTAGCAGTCCCTTCAGGTCACTGGTGATCCAGGGTTTGTTATTAGGGAAGCATCTCACTGTTCTCACTGTTATCTGTTAGGGGTATATCTGTTTATATCACTGTTTATCTATTAAAAGAAAAACTAAAGACTGGAGGTGCCCTTTTTGGAGGTATTTGTGATACTGCTGCTTATTATTTTTAATTATTACATTAAAAAATAAATATTTATTTTCCCCCAATATAATTTTTAGATTCACTGGTGTACGTTCTCCACAATAGACATTCATAAAAGCACTGTTATTTCAAAAGATAAATCGTTAAACAGTTTTCAGAAGTCAAAATATTGTTATTGACATGTTAATTAACAAGAATATAGCCTACATAATTATCATGGTAAAAATAGCAAAGGATGAAGATTATTTGACTTATCTCTCATCTTTCCATAAAATGTGGTTGCTGGTAAACCAGCCATTTTGAGGAAAAAAGGGGACTTCCCAGCATGTAAAATATCAAGTGACACATCACTGGGAAGCCCAGGATGTCGTCTAAAAAGTACTGTAGGGCTTAAAAAGATAACTCAAAATAATAAAGAAGATAAAGGTGAACAAAATGACCACTATCAAGGTCACAAATAAATGTGCCGGGTCTCAGGAGGTTAAGCCTACATTTGTAGGCTGTATCAAAACTGTAAAAAAAATCAAATTAAAATGAATGGTCTGATGCAATATTCTAATCTACAAAGAAATTAAAATGTCGTGTTTTCATTAGCTGTAACCATAAAATCATCATAATTAACACAACTGAAGACCTGAAAACCCCCAAAAAATTATTTAAAAAGCATACTGTGCACATAAATGTATTACAATTGAAATCTGTCAAAATAATCTTTACTTTGTCTGACTTACGCTTCTACTGACAAATATCTCTGTACAACAACATCATTTTGATCCATGTACCCTCTTTGCAAACTACTGCTTCAACTAAAGGATTAGCAAATGCAACCAAAAAGGGAAACCAGGACAAATTACCTTTACATGCGATTAATCAGATTCTGTAAATATAATGGGAAATGTGAATTCAAGAAGATGGTATGCTGAAATTAGTTCTAACGTTTTAAACATGTTAGTTTATGAGTGTAGCCACTTATACAACGAGGTTATTGTCCACTTTAAACTTTTTAAAATGGTGTGTTGAACAGCTTTACCTGTTTTTAAGCTGAATAATACAGTACATATGTCACAAGAAAGGTTGAAAAAAGTACTCCACAAAAAGTATTTCAACAGACTTTAGATTCTTTGTGGAATACTCCTGGCCAAAGATGCTTGCACATTCAAGATTTTTTTTAAATAAAAACGGATTTATATTTCAAAGTTCAATACATCCTTCTATTGTATGCAGGGTTGCAGCGGTGCTGGTGCCTATCCCCAGCAATCATCGGGCGAGAGGCAGGGTCCATTGCAGGGCAACACAAAGACACAAAGGACAAACAACCATGCATGCACACACTCATATCTAAGGGCAATTTAGAGAGACCAATTAAACCAACAGTTCTGTTTTTGGACTGGGAGAAAGCTGGAGTAACTGGAGAGAACCCACACATGGACAGGGAGAGCATGTAAACTCCCTGCAGAAACAGCCCAGGCTGGGATTCGAACCCAGGAACTTCTTGCTTCAAGGCAGCTGTGCTTCCTACTGCTCCACTATGCAGCCTGAGTCCAATACAATAATCAGTATTTAAACTGTATTTAAAGCTTTTTTGGATTTCTAAATTAGAAAAAGGAAATCATTACAATAAGTAGTACTTTGACATGTATTCACAAGAATTGAGACATTTCTTCGAATATGACACTTTAAAGGCAAAAAGTCCATCAAGGGAAAAGAAGACAGTTAACAGTGTGTTAAAGATCAGATTGAGATGTTTGTAGCTGCTATAACGCATTTATTTAATCAGTTTTTAACTCAATAGTAAGGTTTAAGGCACTTTTAAGTATTTCTTCATTTCGCTATTCTCCAGGCTCGAGTGAGCAGTCCTCACAGATCATTGTAGTACAGGTGCGCTGCAGAGACTCACATCTCATTAAAATGTGCATTACCCCCTTCCTGTCTTCCCATCTCCGCTCGTACCCAACCCCGGTGTAACCATATGGACCCCATACTGACTCTCATTATACTGCATGAAGTGAATTCACTCCCATTAAAACAAGGAAGGCCCAGAAGTGTTTTTGTGTTCAGAGTGTGGCAATTTTCATCCGACCTAAAGCTGAGGATGGAAACCAGGCTGTTTGGTTAAATTATTAAATTACATCAGAGCATTTTTTTTAACCCAGCTTTAAAATAAACTGCACAAATATACTTGCAAATGTTTTCTTAGCTTTCTGTAAATTACTGTTGTGCTGATCGTTAGTGGCTGTTTCTAACGCTCATCTCACAGAAATGCACAAACTAACAACAACTCCTTTTTGCAAAACTCGTGACTTTCATGTAAAGTCTATTAGAATAAAGACTCTTCTCATCAGTATTATTTAAGTGTGGTGCTGCATTATATGGTCACTGAAAACTCACTGTGAGGGCAAACGGTAGAAGGCAGGTTTTATCTACTGAGTTGCAAAAGTATTCATACCATTTTAAGTTTGTGATAGACCAACACAAGATAGTCTAATATTAAAGTAATAGTAGTATAGATAATACATGGTTTTCAAATTTATTTTACAAAACAATTCTGATTAGTGGGTTGTGCATTTATTTGTATGCGTCCCCTTCAAGTCAATACTTAGAACCACCTTTAAAGCCACATGTGTTCTGGGTTGTAGCTCTATCAAGCACATCTAGATCTGCTTTGATCGTGTTATTCCATAGTCTTTCCTTTTTCAGATGATGAACTAAACAGTGCTCGGTAGGATGTTCAAAGTTTGGGATAATGTTTTATAACCTATAGTATATCTGATTTAAGCTTCTCCACAATTTATTCCCTGACCTCTTTGGTGTGTTAGTTGGTTTTCATGATGTTACTTGTTCTCTAATGTTCTCTAACAAACCTTTGAGGCCTTCACAGAATAACTCTATTTGCACTGAGATTAAATTATACAAAGGTGGACTCTAAACTGTGTGCATAATTATTAGACAAGTCCTATTTTTGAGTCTTATTTTTATTAATCACCAACTACAGGGCTCTTTGTTACTCCAAAATACTAATAAATTTCAAACATGTTTAAGAAAGTGCGCAAAAGTGAGATTTTGGCTTTCCTGGGAGAATATCTATATGTGCAGAATTATTAGGCAGTTATTATTGTGGGAAAGTATTATCCAACTAAATAAAAAAACACATTTTATATAAAAAAATTTGAAACCATGTATTATGTTCTCTTTACTTTTCATTTATCCACACTATGGACTTTATGTGTGTCTTATACATCACATCTCCAAAATGTGTTGCTTTGTTGTAACTTGACACAGTGTGAAAAAGTTCAAGGGTTTAAAGCTACTTTTGTAAGACACATTACACTGTGTTACAGTGCTTTCCATCATAATATATAAGGTTTGCTTAACATCTTCCGAAGGACAATTGATACAGCCAGCATGCATATGAACATACTGAGGATAGTGCGTTGCATGGTGCAGAAGCATCTAGGCATAGATAAACAATCACTCTATCCTATCTCTCTTTATATTTTACATACACATGAGGGGGCCGCTAAAACACTCTCCGCCCCTCAGTCATTAACCCCCTTTCCCTCTGCTGAAAAAGTGAACAACCATGTAATAAGGTGACATGTGATGGAAAGGAATTAAGCATGAGGATGGGAAAGGAGTGGTGTAAAGGATTCCTTAAGTTTTACTCTTAAAACAGCCAGCAGGGGCAGCTCATTTAGGAAATTGGGGTTGTCAGCAAGCTGTCAGGGTGCATTGACCAAACGGATCTGGCTGTGCTGGGTATCTGTCGTTGACATGTCAGTCTCACCCTCAACTAATCAATCCTGGGTAGAAAAAGGAGGAGACAGAGGAGAAGACCTGGCACTTATCCCATCACCTTTTTTTAACTGATGGCAGTAAAAAAAAGAAACAGAAAATATTAATCTTGATTTAATCAACTAATAATACAATTTTAATTTCTTTATTTCCAAAGTCACCTCTTCTCTGTTTTTATCTTTGACCACCAAATTGTTCAGCTGTCAATGAAGGTCCACAAGTGCTCAGGGAAAGTGTGTTGATGCAACGAGCAGATAGAAAGAAAACAGAAAGTACAGCTTCTGTTTATTAGCTGCTCTGTTTGGGTGACCATGAAGGTGGCCAGCTTCCCCCTGTTGCTCCTGCTCCCCTCAGTCTGGGCATGTCAGCTTTCTGGGTCACAGTCACCACGGCTCCCCAGGGAGACAAGACAAAGAAGGCAGAGAGAGGGGGGGTTGAGTATAAATAAAATATTCCTTGCACTTCACCTTGGGAAGACCAGTTGCTTGTCGTTGTCTTCCTCCATGCAGATTTAAATTCCAAAAAACTCATGAATATCTATTGAAAATTTGACAACTCCCCTTGAGGTTGCTTGTCTGCAGACTCATTGTCCTGCATTCTCCTGCATTGTGAGTGACAATCTATTAGAACTTACTGATTCACTGTTCTATTTTACTGTTTGTAGTGTTGTGTGCTAATTTAACTTTCATGCCGGCTCAAAGGACATTCTTAGTAAACCACAGTTGTTGCACACATGGAAACCCTGAGAGAAAAACAGATAAAGAGTGCAAAGTGCAAAAGAAAATAAAAGGCAGAGGAAATAAGAGTTAAGAAGGATGAAAAATAAGTATCAGTGTTTTTCTTATTAATGTTATCCATATAGGTGGTTCTGGAGCACCAGAATTACCTGTTCTTATCTCTTTCTCCACATTCTCATCAAGTACAAAGACTGCAGAAAAGATCCCTTCAGGGTGTGTTAGAGTGTCAAAGTGTTGATATCTGTGAGGTGAGCTATCTGGAGCTCAGCTTGACCATAATAAAAGAGTGAGTGGGGGAATTTAGGAGCACAAAGACTACTGCTACTACTTCTCTTTTTATTAAGATAAAATCTCTAGAAGTTGTACACACGTCGTGCAGCAAACTGGGCAGATTCAGAAAGGTTCTGTCAGTTCTCTTTTTTATTGCAGCTGTAACAAAAACCTGTGATTAAATTTAATAAAAAGTAACTCCCGCTGAAGTTTGGGAATTCCCTAGTTCAGGGCTGCAGGTGGTCTACGGTGGAGACGCTTTGGTCCCTATAAGGTCCATCGGTCTTCAGACACACACACACACACACACACACGCACGCACGCACGCACGCACCCACGCACGCACACACACACACACACGCACACATTTTGCCTGAGTGGTGTGTCTATTCCTGTGTGAAGTAGGGTGGATGTTACACTCCTTTGTGTAGGAGTGTAATTGTTGGTTTTGCTACTCCTTGGTGTAGGATGGTGTTTTTCTATTTGTTTTCCCCCTTTGTTAAGGGAGGTTGTTTTTGGTCTATGGTTAACTCCCCCCTTATTTTTAGTAGGCAGTTTTTCTGGCTATTTTACCCCTTTGAGGAGTGGGATTTTTCTTTTTTAGCTCATTTTGGTAAACAGAGAGAACTCCCTGTTTTCTCTGACTGGAGTTTATTTATGGAGAGAAGTCTTTTTTTAATTTGAATCTTTGTTCTTTCATTTTTCAGAAGTATTCAGCCACAGTACAATAATATTATTTTTTGGCTACATCCTACCTGCTGTCTCTTGATTCATCCGGGGAACATAATTTATTGTTACGTCACGCCCCATCTCCTAGACTCCATCTTGGTGAGGTGCAACAAAAATGAATTCGGTATTTCAAATTTCACATTAAAGTTCGACTTTCTTATAATGAATTTGGTTGCTTTGACTGGATTTACGCTCTTTGATTTCTATACCTACTATTTATATATTTTTAATATATATCAAATTACAATAAAATACCTGTTGTTTTTGTAAGGTTAGGAAAACATTAGCAAAAAATGTCCCTCATTCCTTGCTCATGATAAAGGTGAACACACATGAGTCAGGTTTACTGTTTAAAGACCATGGATAAGAACTTTGAGTTTTGTCCAAGTTAATCCATGGAATATAGCTCGTCACGACAATCAACTACAAACAAGAGGGGAGTGAATGGAAATCACATCTAACCCCCGCCTTGAAGAATTTAATGCTCAACCCATCATACTCCACATTATGTGATAAACTATTCCCCGTTATTTTACAAGACTGAAGACTGCATCTCTTTTATATAGTTTGGTTTATTTAAATGTTTTTAACAACATAACCTTTGAAGTTTTATGGTCATATTTCTGAAATACTTTAGCAAACACTGGAAAGACAGACTGAAGCACTGTTCCATTTTTTTCTGTTCTAATTAACTTTACAAAACTGAAAAGCATTTAAGATTTGCTTTATCTGGAAAGCTAAACTTTGATATTTAGTTTTAACTTATTTTATTTATCTCCCTGAATTATATTGGTGGTATTTGCTGTACTGACAAACAGACGCTGTCCTTGTTTAGACCATTAAAACATTGTGCTTCAGGTAATTTAAATAAAGATCTTCTCAGTAGACAAGTCAAAATTAGTAAGGTTGTTGATTTTTTATCACTGCTATAGAAAACAGAGACCTTTAAATTCATAAAAGCAGTGCCTCTATTGTTGTGTAGTGAGTGTTTATTCTGAGGAAAACACTGCTAAGTTTTACAGAGAGGTGAAAGGATCAGAGCCACAAAGAACTTAAAATGACAGCACAGGGGGTCAGGGGACCACAGATGATGTTAATCCTATTGAAGCAGTGTCCCTCTGGACATTTTCACTTGATAATTTCTTTTCCTGTTTATTGTTCTCTGCCCAGTGCTGAAATGAAATTTCTGCCTGTGAATATAACTCAGCATGAATGCAGAAAACTGTTTCCCAAAATATCCCATTGCCCCCTCAAGCAAAAGTGCTGGTCAGTGGCTCTTTGTAGCCATGTACTATCGGAGCCGCACTTTTGTTTAAACTGAATATCCTCACCACCTCATTTAAAAAAAGAAAAGAAAAAACTCCATCCACACCTAATGGCAGAAGTGCATTGTTTTTGATGTTGTTAATCTGCGCTTTAATGTGGATGATAGGCCAAATCGTGGAAAAATATCTTCATTTTGTGATTCCCTGCTACGCGTGAACAAGGTCTAAGTTCAGAAGGAGCCCCCCAAAAAAGATAAAAACTGTGTAGAACTGCATTTTTAGATCCATTCTGACACCAATCTACAAGAATGCTCACAAGAATTTTGTTGATATAATAAAACATAGAGTATGCTTTTTACTGTTTTGTTTACATACTTTGTCTGTAGAGAATAGCAGTGATACATTTGTCTAAAATAAGATTGCACAACAAATATTTTATTATGTAACAGAAGTTGCACTAAAAAGTTAAACTGATTGTTATTGGGAAACCTTCTGGTCAAAGTAATATTGTAACATATTTGACCACAGCCTTTTGGCTCAGCCTCATCTTTGGTCATGATCTCTGGGTAGTGACCGAAAGAACGAGATCATGGAAGCATGCAGCCGAAATGAATTTCCTCTGCAGGGTGTCTGGGCTCTTCTTTAGAGATGCCGTGAGAAGCTTGATCATCCAGGAGGGACTCAGAGTAGAGCCTCTTCTCCACCACAACGAGGAGAGCAAGTTGAGGTGGCTAGGGCCTCCACTGGTGATGTGCTCCGGGCATGTCCCACTGGGAGGAGACAGAGAGGAAGAATCAGTTTCCCAGCTGGCCTGGAATGGGCTTCTCTGCTTAGACTGCTGCCCCTGTGACCCGATCCTGGATTGAGCGGAAGATAATGGATGGATGGATTCAACATTATTGGAGCCTTAATTCCTGAATATATAGTGTCAGCAGAGAATTGTAACTACAGGTGCTCTTGGCATGACATGTTGGTTTTGTGCATTTAAAGATACATTAATTCCGTTATTTTCTTTTAAAGAGAAAAAAATTCACAAATGAAACAATTTTCAATAACTGGAAATGGGTGCACATGTTGGTAATTATTGTGGATTTTAGCCCTGGTAGATTTAGAAGTAAAAATATTTTCTTTCAACCAAGTTGTTTGTTTCTATTATGAAATGGGAAAGGGAACTCTAAAAGGATAAAACGTTCTGAAAAATAGTATCAATTAAATCTTTCATTTATGTTCTTTTTGAAAATGAAATTTCAGAACTTATTTAATGCCTTCTATCTAATCTGTGAAACAGCATTCATTGGCATTTCAGTAATCAAACCCTGTGCTGATCAGATTTGTTCCCACTAGTATTTTGATGATTAAAAGTGGAGGCTGCAGGACTACCAGTGTCACTGTGGACAGTGCTCTAGGTACAGCTCACAGTAAAAAAACTAAAATAACAAAAGTTCATAGTTAAGCCTGTAAGTATTCTGAACTAATTTCAAAGTCTAAATATGAACACATTTTGCAAATCACTTCTTTGTATATCAATTAAAGTTTGTACATTTACATCATTCCTTTACTCCCAAATAGAGAACAGTTTAATGATGTCAGGTAGACCTGTGCTTAGTGCAAGTTTGTCATGTAAAAAATACCATTAAATAGGCTATATGAAAGTTTTTAGCCTTTTTATTTGACCATTTCTGACTCAAACATCTCCTGATGAGCATACTAGCACCTTGTCAGCTCACAGTGGGTGCACCTATAAGCCTGTATCCAATTTTTTCTGTTTTCTGTCGGGTCTGATTTTTCCGTGCTGTCTGCGAATGTGACGTCAAGCGCGTTCATGTTAAATGTTTCAGATCCCTCTGCCACCACCGCTAGTCAGCACTTGCAAGCAGTTCAATGGATTGTGCAAATACACAGAAGAGACCAAGGACAACTCTGACACCAACAGTAACTCCACAATAGACTAAAAAAGTTAAACCCCTGACAAGTGAACGAAAAAAATCGAAGATTGAGAGCGACCGGCGTAGGAGCGCACGCTGCGAGAGCGAGCAGAAAGGAAGAGCAGTTCCGTTTTTTTGGCCACAGGTGTCAGTCGCGAGTTTAAATTTCAGAAAATTGCATACAGCCCCTTTAACAATATTATTGCTTTAATATAAACATTTTGTGCTCTATAGTAGTAGCCATTTTTACATTACAATGGACTGAGAAAATGCCAACCAACACAGAAACTCCTGCTCCAAAATGAACATCTCCTACCTCAACTGAAGTTTTGACCTGCCAGTGTGACAGGGGTGTGGCTTAGGCCCACCCAAATAAATGGCTTTCATTAAAGAAATTAAAACAAAATGTATACTTAATTATGTTTTATTTTTAAGGGGTGTCACTTAAAGTCATAACAAAATAAAACAGAATGAAACTGGAGGTGGCATTTCCGTCTTTGCAAGATTTGCTGTCTTTGGTTGTTTTGAATAACATGCCTTGCGAACTCTCCAGACAAGCTAGGGCTAGCTGTGAGATTCCTTTGTGTGACCAAGTCTATAGTTGGAGTTGTTAAACGAACACTTTTATTGAGAATATTACTATCCATAGCTAAATATTTCAGACTAATTCATTAAAGTATAATTTCATGCATTTAACACAATGGGATGTGACAGTAAATGAGTACATTGATTAAAAACTGTTAGTATAAGGAGTTTTCTTTGAAACATATTGCTACCACATTTCCCATTGTCCCTAGGGAAAAGCTGTCAAATTGCTTCCGGTTAGAGAAAATGAAGCAACATGATTAACAGTTTCTAAATGTATCACCATCTACAAGGTAAGCTGCCTTAATATTAGCCCTTAACAGAATCAAATAATCATTTAAAGCATTGGATATCAGACAGTGGCCATAGTTATGTGTATACTAAGTTTCACAATCAGCATATGACGGCTGCTGTTCTGATGTGACATAGGGAAACCAGCACATTGTCTCAATGGTCAGTGAAGCCCAATAAGACTTAACCACTACTCAAATATAACTATTATTTATGTCAGAGTGTTGACATGAGCTACCTGTGTTAGTCTACAGCTTTAATATATTTTATTTGGCCTAGAGGTTTTGTTCTAAGCTGTTTCTGTTCAAAACTGGTTCTATCTAACCTTGCGCTGCAAGCTGGATTCTCGCGACATTTGGATTTTTCCAAACCCCCGAAAATCCATCTTGTACTGCTCCAACTAAACCTTCTGACTCGACACCAGTGGTGGTGCGGACCACCCGTTGGTTAGAATTGTACTTTGCAGCGGGCGCATGGGCCGGTGCTCAGGTATGACGACAGTACCAAATGCCCAGGCAAAGGAAAACAAACATGGCCGCGCTGTGGATGTACGCGTAAAAGTGGCTATTGAATCTGTTTTAGGATAACTAGAGACGATTTCTACTTTGAAAAATGAGACAGGTGTTTTTTCAAAACACCTTTTATGCGCATATTCTCCATGCAAAACTGGCAGAAATCACCCGAAGATGGACAGTCAAATGGCAATATTTGTGTATAATAATATGACATTGTCCATTTACAATCTCATCTCAAAACACATCTGTACTCAACATAACTGATTTTAATAGCTGATATTCTACATTGTTTTTTAAATAGTTTTACATTGTTCTTACATTGTTTTCTATTGTTTTTAAATCCTTTATGTATCTGTACAGCAACCTTAAGAGACCTGAAAGGGGTTTCAAATTAAATTTATTATTATTAATATCATTATTATTATTATTATTAATTTTTCACTAGCACTGTAGCTGTGACTTTTAGGAATACTATCACTACAGTGAGCTTAAATTTTTGAGCTGAAGTCCTGGTTTAGGTCATGAATGCCTCGTGGCTTTCTGTCATCAAATGTGTCTAAAGTGTTTTCTATAAAATTTTAACGTCAGCCTCAGGCTAAAAAGAACTAAGGTCAGAGGAATTTATGACAAGTAGTCCATGAAGACCTTTGCTGGTTGGTTTTTTTTTACATTCACATGAAATACACATTTCATTATATTTTGAAGTTGCACCATAAACTCTGTTATCAATTTCACATCCAGTTTTTTTTCTTCGAAACTCTGATTATTTACATATTCACAACAATCATTTGCATTTTCTGATCTTCATTTTGACAGATGGCTCATGCTTTGTCACATCATTAAGTAATTTCTCCCTGCGAAAACATGTGCTGTATGTATACCAGTGGTAGATATGTGTTTAAGCTGTTGTAAACTCAATTAAGCAGACTGCCAAATACTGATGCTAAAATATAGCAATAGATAAAGCCAACATGTACACCTTTACTGTGTTTTTCCCATACAAACCCATTAGATTTGTGTTTTTGGAAATTAAACTGGGAGTAAGGTGGTGAGACACTGAGCAGGCTAGCTCACAAAAGAGGTTCTGGTGTTATCTGTCTTAACCAAGCCATACAATTTTAATGTTATATGTTGCTTAGGGCTGGCATGTATAATTATGGTGCTTCTCTGGGTTTCCCCCTTCTGCAATGCCTGGTAGACCGGCAGGGATTTAGCTTTCCAAATATGCTTTAGAATCTCTTGAAAAGATACATGCTTGTGTAAAAAGAAAACTGTAAATGTTGCTACTCTTCTTTCCTACTTGATACATTCATAAAAGTAAAATGTGCCTAGACCTATTTTCATATATAGAGATGTTAATCCATCTCAACAAATCGAATTTAATCATGTTTTGGAGCCATAAATATGTTCGCATTTAAAGTACAAAATCAGCCTTACCAATTTTTTTAAAGCAGAGAAGTAAGTTTAAAAGCACCAACAAAAAGAACATATCAAATGGTTATGCACGTGCTTTTTGGCAACACAAAAAGATTGGAGAGAGTTGTTTTGCTGCAAAGATCTTTCATGTGGGGGACCTGCGTGAGTTAGAGCAGTTTGCTTCAGTAGCGTCAACAGCCAGACCAACGATTTGACCAGATTTTGTGGGTGGGCATAAAGTTTATTGTGTATAGTAGGGCTTTACATATGTTTTTACTTTTTATGTGTTCTGTAAAAAAAAAAAGAAAAGATTTGCTTCGATTGCGGCTGCAGTTTCATTTTATACCAGTCTTTTTACCTTCTTTCCTTCCATTGCATATGTAGTACTAGCTGGAATTTACATTCTATGGCCAAACAACATGCTGTTGCTTGGGAAACTGACTGCAGGCAAACATGTGGAGTTTCAGAGGCAAGACAGATGGTGTCTTTAGAACAATGTTTTGAGAGCTATATTAGTGCTGTATGCATTAGTTTAACCCACTGGAGTAAATAGACTGATTACACTTATTTCATAACTACTACATAGTTCACAAACATAGAATAGACTAATTTGAGAACACACTTGTTGGGAGGACCTTTCTTTATGCACACATGTGCATATTAGAGTAACAATGCTGGTCAGAACCTCAACAGAAATTAAATCTGAGAGCCAAATGCTCTCAGATTGTTAGGTTCCCGAGCTACTGGTATCAGACAATGTTTCTCCTGACTGGATAAAGTGCGACATAAATTTTCCCTTTATGAACTCCCATTGGAGCCTTTAGATTTTGCTATCGGTACTATCATACATAAGTTTTTCATATTATCTTTGGTGGCTACGGTGATATTCATTGATCCCCAAGTTTGGCATTTGCCCAAGAGTAACATTATCCCTATTGGCAACTTTCAGCTACTAGTGCTCACTTTTTATTTCCTTTTATGCTTTGTTCATATTTCTTGGTCATGGAAACAAAACATAACTGTTTTGAGCTACAAGCCTGAATAGAACTGAAAAAGAAGAGTTGTAAAAGTGATGATATGTAGGTCCTTTAAAGTGTCTGCGACTTTTGAAGAAGTCTCAAAAACAGCATTACAGTGCAGTGAGTATGTCAGTAATGTCAGCAGTAACGCCCTAATGATTTTGCCACTCTGCAAAATCCAGTCATGAACAGGCTACGCCAGCACATCAATTATGAGGAGCGTTTGTTGAAGTAATGTGCTGCACGCAAGTCAATGGGCGAGGGTGGACGAGACCTGCTGCACTATTCATGTCACCATCTGCTCCCTTTAAGAAACTCTTCCTTTAGAGGTCTGAGGGCTCTGATGCCAAGCAATGTGCTTCATGCCTGACCAACACCTCCTGCAAAACCTGGAGTTACACACAGGAAAATGTGATTTAGACCAGTCATTGCTGCTGCCCTAAATGCTTCGATGTCTGCTTGTGCAAACAATGTGCAGGGCACATGTGAGACTGAAATTTGATGGAATGAGAAAAAGAAGAAAGGGCGCAAACACAACCAGCAGGAGACTTCCACAGAAATAACGACAATCAATAAAGAAAATACAAAGGTTAGAGCTGAGAGGCATTATTACATAAGATCCCAAGTCCAGCACATAAAATATATATGCTGAAATAGGAAGGATCTATGATTGGAACTGATTGCCAAAACAAAAATGTTTTGATATTTCTTTCTGTTTGGTAGGGCTAAAACCTTGGAAATCATTTCATTTTTTTCACGATAACAAGACAGGAAGCTCTTGACCTGGAGCCAGATGGATTTTAGTGGTGATTAGAACCTGCCAATGGCCCAATGAAAGCCTTAGTTTGCACTGAGTTTGTTTGTAGAGCAAACCCATTCTCTGATTACATGATATATCCACAGTGAATATCTGTAAGCAGAGGGTATGCAATGCTATGGAGGCATCTTATCAGTATGCAAATTGAACAGCTCACTTTGCTCATTATATTAAATGAGCCGCGACTGAATGAGTTTGTCTCAATTATTTCAAAGTTGTGCTCGGTGCCTGTTTGGCATAGTGGTATTTCAGATTCATATTAAAAATCTTGGTCAGAGACTGAGGGCTAAGTCACACACTTTGCATTTACCATGCCTGGGGTTTGGATTATGCACACACTCACAGTAACACACATAAAGCCCTAGTTTAAATATTGGCCACCATGTGGGATGTCAGTTTTTAAAGATGACTTAGCTTGGCAATGATATTAAAGTATAAAGCAGAGAAATGCACGGGGACACAAAAGGCCAACCTTGACATTGCTCTGTATGCTCCTGTTTCTGTTGGTGTGGGGTATTAAAATGCTGTTTGCACAGGCAATTGAGGTGTTAGAAAATGCTAACAGCAACAAATGAATAGATTCTATCTAAATGAAGATCCCTAAAGTACCTGAGAGTTAACAAAAATAACATATAAAATATAGCATAATTTTAAAGTGGAAGGAAAACGATACATGCTTTTCAAAATTCAGCCACTAATACAAGTACAGCCACCTTTTGTTGCAATTCGTGCTGCAGGATTTTGCTGGTGTCTCTACCAACTTTTCACATCGAGAGATATAAACTTTTATCCATTCTGCTTTGAAAAATACTTCAATCAGTGTCATCCTGGTTGGAGAGCATGTAAACAGCAATTTTCAAGCTTTGGATTGGATTTAGGTCTGGGCTTTGACTGGACCATTCCATTGTGACTGTATTTTAATGGTCATTGTTGTGCTGGAAGGTCAACCTTCATCACAGTCTTAAGCTACTTGCCCTCTCTTCCATGATTGCCCTGTAAATAGCTCCATCCATCTTCCATCAACTCTGACCATCTTCTCTATCACTGTAGAAGAAAAGCATCTGTACAGCATGGTGTTGCCACTATTGTGGGGATGTTCAGGGTGATGCTCACCGTTAGTGTGACATTAGCTCAATGTTTTGTGTGTACGCTAATAATGTCTATTTTGGTCTTCTCAGACCAGAGCACCTGCTTCCACATTTGCAGTGTCCCCTTCATGGCTTGTGGTAAACTGCAAACTGGACTTCAAATTGAATTGAATAGAATGGCTTCCGTTCAACAATGGCCTCCTACCTCTCTTCTTAAAAGCCAGATTTATGGAATGTAAAAGTAATTGATGTTCTGTTAACAAATTCTCCCACCGGAGCTATGAATCCCTGCAGCTTTTTTAGAGTTAACATGAGCCTGTTGGATGCTTCTCAGAATAATGCAGTTGCGCCATACTCTCTGTTTTCAGATTATGGATGGAAGAATACCCTGTGAGATGTTCAAAGATTATATTATTTGATGACCTAACTCTGCTTTAAACCTCTCCACAACTTTATACCTTACCCTTCTGCTGCATTCGTTGATCTTCATGATGCCGATTGTTGACTAATGTTCACTAACAAATCTCTTGAGTCTTTCACAGAACAGCTGGACTCTACTAGGTGATTTCTAAAAGCAAAAGTTTGAACTGGATTTTATTTAGGGATATTAGAGCAAAGGTGGCTGAATAACGCATCCCACACTATGAGAACTATATTCATAAAAACATGTAAAAACTAAACATCATTTTCCATTCACTTCATAATTAGGCATTACTTGTTGGTTGTAACATAAGAAAATTTTCAAAAAGAATCAAGGGATATGAACACTCTTGCAAGGCACTGGAGCAGTCTCAAGACAAAATTAAAGATTTCTCAAACTCAATTTCTGTTTTAGGAAAAGAGGGTTTGAAATACACTTTTCATTGAAATGAGTTAGGCGAATCATTTTTATTTGCACAACAGAAATCTTTGGAAATCCTAAAAGACCCTGCAATTGGATCAGCCAGGGGAGATGTGTATGCATTTAGAGAGCTTTTCGTGCATTTTGTTTAATGTAAATCAGGATGTGTGTACTGCAGTGTAACTACTCCAAACTTTTCCTATCAAATGATAGTCAGATAAAAAAAGTTTCAATATATTCTATGAAGCCTTATGCATGCCCTTTTTGCATTTAAAGTGTAATGCACTTGTAACACATGTTTAAACCTTCCACTGTATAAAATACTTACCTTCAAAGTTAGTATGATGCACACGTGGCCATATATGTATTAATAATTTGTAAAATTAGTAATTCCTGTTTACTGTCACCACATCCTTGCTTGGGAGGATGGATTGCTGCAAAATCAGTGAGGAAATGCTATTGACTGTTTTAAAAAAAACTTATGACCAATGTGTCTGGTATTACATCTAAGAATCAAATTAGACAGCATTTCATTTAATCTATCTATATGATTAAATTGTATTTATTCTCAAGCTCATCGCTCCTCATGTTCATAATGAGGAAACCACAAATGTAAATGTGTTATTTGTACTTGGGATTTATTTCAGATGTAACTTTTGAAACTGCATTCTCACAGGGAAAATATACACTTCTGGTTTATGTGTGGTTTGCTTCATTCAATAGTTTACAAATTTGTAGTTATGCACAACTATTGACCAATATGGACACATTTTAACCTGTGGATACGCTTTTATTTTGACAGTGTCCTTATCCTATAGTATTTATATAATTTCATTAATTTATGTAGTTTTGTGCAACTGGAAACGAACTGGAACACAGTGTCATGAGATGAAATTTAAGGTGAATTGCAGCTGTAAAAATAAACTAAACTGAATTTATAAGAAGTACACAAACTGTTAAGCTGTAAATGTTAAAAGAAAACCTCATGGGGTTAAAAATACAATCATTTTCAATATAAAGACATTGACACGTTTCTAAAACAACACAAAACATTTCTTCAAAACCTTTTTGTTATTGCTTATAAAAATAACACATCCCTTTTGAAAATTGTAATGTGAATGTGCAATTCACTATGATTCACTTAATACACTCAGCATACAATTATCAACATGTTTTGCACATGTATTTTGTCACTGACAATACAAATGATGAAACTTCCATGTTAGAATGATCAACTACGACTAATACTCTCAAGCTTTAGATTTCAGTGTTAAGATTTTTTAATTTTGTTTTAGGAAAAGTTTGTTGCTTCACAGTTTTTGCTTCAACACTGCCCCCTGGTGATACAAATCAGATTTCTATAAGACATCAGACAACCCCCAGGTCTTGAACGCTGAATATCTTGTCCATGACAGGTGCGTGGTGAAAATTTAAAACTGTGCACAGGTACCATGGAATAAGCTGTCCTAGTTCATATTTTCCCTTTTCTTTTATTATCATCAACAAAACAAATTGTTACCAAATAAAATAATTACATGATTGCGCATTTTTTATATTTATGAAGTATTTTAAAAAAGTCTTTTCAGAGTTTAGTAAAAACTTCTCAGTTTCTCATTTCCCTTTAAAGAAAGAGCTGAGTAAAGTAGATCAAAAAAACTTTAAACATATATTTCTGTTTAGGTTGATGACGGTCTCATTCGAGACAGGTCTGGTGCACCATATGAAATATAAAACAGGATGGGGACACCGTTGACAGCCATGTCAGAAAGCATCAGTGAGGATGACAGGACCAAAGAAGCTGGTCTGCGATGCTGACATCTCTGTAGCTAATCTGAGGGTACAGATCCGCACAGTTGCCGGACCGAAAGATGAAGGGGAGGTCAATAATTCAGCATCTGCAATGTGTCGAGATTTGTCTAATGCAAAAGTCTCCTTCAGCTATTTCTTCTGCACTTACTGTCTATCCCACTGTTTTCCCTCATTTGTTTAAAACACCACAATGCCTAAGATACCTTCAAGTGTGCAATAAAAAGACTGTGTTTATATTGCCTTCTATAGGCATCTACATTTTTTTTAAACTAGCACAACTACATACATTGTGAGGGCTCAATTACAAACTACAAATGCCATCCATGCTTAAACCTTTCATATTCAATATCATGTTTTTTTTCCATTTCCCCCACAGACCTTTCTCTTTCCATTAGGCTGTCAAGAGTTCCTCATTTTTCTTAAAGCATGTGCTTCGTTGTCATGACAACTGGGATGAGCTGAATGTTCTGGCAGGTATCACCTTTGCAGTCTCACCTCTGGTGGCTGGCACTCCTGTGTCACTGGTCCAGATCTGCTGACAGAAGCTCAGCAGTTGGGCCGGGAACGTGGAGACAGAGAGAGAGGGGCTGATGGGACAGGAAGACAGACAACAAAGAGTGAGGAAGTATGAGGACGGAGGGATGAGGGGTGCCAGCACGGCACTGAGGTGAAACTGAAGTGGCTGCAACGTGATGGCAAGCAGTTGTCCCAGTGGGGTGGAAATACACAATGCAGGAAGGACATCCACAGACAGCACATTCTTCATTCAGGACACTCACTGACCCCTGACAGTTGAGAAGGGAAGGATTACAATATTATTACTTTTTCAGGAATGACCCAGCATACTAGTTTAGGTTTTCAACACCATAAAAAGGTAAATATGACTGTCTAACATGAAGTGTAAAAAGTGGGTTAAATAGAGTAACCCAACTTTCAGATCTTAAACGGTTAAAAAAAAATTCTTAAACCAGGTCCTGCTCTCAGCAGTGCTGGTAAATGTTTTTGGGAGCCGATGTATCTTCTCTGATGGTCTGTCTTTACCCAAGCAAAAGTGAGGTATGGATATTCTTCCTTCCTGGGCTTTTAGTTTACAACTGAAAAGAACGCACTTGAAATTTTGATTCTTTAGTCACATTCTTCTTGATTCTGTTGATAACCAAAGAATAAGAATCCACTGATTGCAGGTAAAATCCAGTTTCTTTTTGAATGCATGTTTAATACACACCAGCAGACAGATTAGGCTTCATCGTTGAAAAGGTGAAGCCAGTGGTTGTCTGCAATTATCTGAACTATGCATGGTGTATGACTATGGTAAAAGCCAAAATGAAGATATTTAACTAAACTGCAAACCAGCAACCTCAAAAATAAAGTTAACATATGATTTGTCACCAAAACAGATGGCTTTACTGTAATTTCTGCAATCTCATTGAGGTTTCTGGTATAATCATCCCACAGCAGTAGCCTACCACCAGGAATAAAGTGATTTTTTTCTGAAGTGATACTTAACTGATTCAGCCAGACTGTTCTGTAACACCAGTAAAATTAACTGTAGACAGCATTGTCACGTATAGAAACAACATGCGATGGCTAATTTTTCTGCTTGGTTTAGTACTTT
Organism: Valencia hispanica; assembly: GCA_963556495.2. NCBI lineage: Eukaryota > Metazoa > Chordata > Actinopteri > Cyprinodontiformes > Valenciidae > Valencia > Valencia hispanica. The sequence continues at coordinate 15,828,427 of OY747712.1, read as the reverse complement.
GACTTCAAGATCAATTTCTTATTTCATCCAGTGGAAAGGGTTGAGTGAGTCTGATAAGATCCAAAATGGTGGTCAGATAAAAATGGTGGTCCTTTTTGTCTGTGCTTTGACTCAACAAACCGGGATACAATTTTCCTTAAATGACACAGCTCTTGTCCCAACAGCAGTTTGAGTTAAAAAGAAAAAACCCAACAAATTTAGCCCTATCGGTTATTTATTTTTATTTTTTTTAAACAATTTACACTTTTTATAAACAGCAGACTCAACTTTATTTGCTGGCAAAAGTTAACCAAAGACAATTTTTGCTTTTTCTTTATAGGTAGGATTTTATTTCTCAATAGTTGTCTGCAATGATTACATTCTTTGATATAAATTATTTTCTTGGCATTTTAAAATGTGTGCTTTGATCATGTTAAATCAGGGGAAAAAAACATACAAATTTATGCCACAAGGAGGCCTCGTTTCCTCATCAATGTAGCTCAGTGCAGACCCCATTTCTCTTTCTCAAACTTTAAAGCTGCTGCTAAATTTAGTAAACGCCTGTACTGTAACAGGCATTTTGGTTAATAAGTTTAGAATTTAGAAACAATATTTATAAATATTCTCCCTGATTAATTTTAAATCTTTTAAGCACTTTGGAGGATAGATATACTGATAATTAAATGGATTTGTCCGAGTACTTTGTCTCCCCTGTGAATTAAAAAAAATTACATTAAACATTAGTTCACTGATAACTGAAGGAAGTGTAGATATGAACGTGATTATGCAGGGTTGAAACTTTTTTGATGTTAGCAGTGAGACAAATTGGCTTGTATGTGCAGGGGTGGACTGGGACAAACATTCAGCCCTGGCATTTTCTGTCCAGACCAGCCCACTACATTATCAGCCGACACTACATAAAAGTCCACAAATCTCGCAGCATCTCCTCTCATGCATACTACAGTACAAATGAGAGTCATATTCCTTGATACCAGTTAACAAATAAAGCACATGTGGCTTGACACATTAGGTCATGTTAAGGCAAGACACTACAGGCAAAAACATGGATTTTTCGTGATCTGGTCAATTTTGAGATTTGTGGATATTTAACATCCTTAACATGTTGGCTTTCAGAATAAAACAAACTACAACTCTAAAACACCTCTAAAAAATCGACTATTTTTATCATTTTAGTGCGACAGCAGATTTGGCGTTCTATTTTCTGTCTCACTTTCCGGTTGCCTGTTAACACGAAGCAGTCTAAACAAAAAGCCCCCCAAAAAAAGAAAAAGAAAAAAAGTGTCCAAAAATGGTATGCGTGTTTAAATTAATGACCAATCACAAACACGAAACGAGGGATTTGAGGGTCATTTGTACTTCACATTGCATTGAATTATCTAATGCAAATCTTTAATTGCGTTTTCTCAAGATTCGTTTTTTCCAACATTCAAAACGAATAATCTTGAAATCAGTTTTACCTATATACACCAAACTTTCCACCATTGTTCTATGATATGAGCTAAAAAAACTTACAGAGGGATTTGTCTATACATCGTTCTAAAAATATATTTATGTGCTATTTTGTTTAAAAAAACAAGAAAATGAGTTTTTTGGAGCTACTGACTTATTTGATCTATGAAGTAATGAAATGAAATAAACCTTTTTCCCTCTGTAAAAAGTTTTTGATAACATATTAGAAAATTAAAGAAAAATTTTCTCTGTCTCTCACCAATTTTGAGATGATACATTTACAAATATATGCAAATTAGCAAATTTTTAACCAGATTACACATTTGCATATCTAAACATCTATATCAAAACTTCTACTACAAAATATGTTTGTTTTAATACTAGGATTAAGTTTGTCAAGTTTCATGAAGGTATCATGAAGCTAACTTTTCTCCCTATTCACTTGTAGCGTCTCCCCTTAATGTTTACTGTTGCTATGGCAACCAGACCGCTGCCGTTAGAAGCTGTTAGCTAGCTTAGCTAAATCATCTGAACAATAACCGAAAGTATCACAATTTGGCATATTTAACTAAATCAACAACCAACAGTCAGCCCTTCAACTCTGGCCTGATATTTATTTTAGGCATGTCTCAAAAGGTAGCCAAGCCAACCCCACGCTTAACTTACCATGGATCACTTTGCGCCTCTCCTTGCGCAGCAGCACCTGCTGCTGGGGTGGTGACCCCGGCACCAAATAGGTCTGTCAACCTTAAACATTTAGCAGTTTCCACCTCCAGAGATTTCAGCTTTTTGAGCCATACTTTTTCAGCGCCACCGACCGGGACGTTTTTTAACCCTTCTCCATTTTCAGCTCAGCAGCATCCTGTCCCACCACTCCGGCCCATGTCATGAAAAATGGTCAGCACATTTTCGCAGTGTTTTTCTTTTACATTTAATAACTGAAAAGGTGATAAACATTTTAATTAGGAAAGACAAATGCATATTCACTCATGAGTAAGAAATGCAGTTAATTTATGCTGCTATGATTGAAACAAAATAAGATTATTTTCTGTGTTGTGATATTTTGTGGCTATACATAAGTAGAAATTTGGAATTTTGAATAGTAACTGTTCCTTTTTATATGGGATCGATGTCCTGAGAGTCTAAAAAACTGCTTTGGAACCTTGAATTTCACCTGGTGAGGGAGATAGCAAGCCGACCTGGAACCTATCAACTCCTTTTCCAGTCATTAGATCATCTATTTAACCTTAGGAATGAACCAACCACTGTTTTACCTTCAGTGAATCTTCCACTTATCTTTTAATCCCCCTACATGGTCGTTACACAAGATGTAAACAGTGTTTTCATTCTATTTTATCAATGCAATATAATTTCTAGTTGACAGCACTTTGTGGCTTTTGTGACCTGTTCAATATTGCTGCTTTCAACCCATCCTTATGTAACTTAAAAACTGGTCCATCTTAACCCTATACTGTATAACCTTTCTAAAAAGTTTAGCATGCGTAATGTTGTTTACACAATGAATAAAGTATCAACCGTGACAAAGATGTAACATTTAAATGCATTTTCAAAGCGCGAAAGACTTTAAATAAAAAAAACTGATTTCACTTAAATGAAAAGATTTCATTTGTTGTGCATTGATGCAACATATGTATTAATTAGAATTTTCATATACATATTCAAATACTTTAACTTATTTTTAAATCATCCATAGCTTTGAGTTCAAACTAAAATCATAACTGATAATATTGGCTTTTTGAATTCATGCAGTCAGGGAGCTAAACTGTCTAACACTTTTGAGTGTACAATTTTACCCATGTAAAACTTTTCTAGAAATAAGAAAAATCTTTAAATTTCAAGATTTTAAAGGAAAATAAGTGTTTTAACGTAAAAAACAAAAACGAAGTTAAACACCAATCATTCAAGATCAACCTTTATTTCAATTTATGCAGGGTGTGTTTACAACTTAGCGTCAAACATGAATGGCAATAAAAGGATCCTCTTCTGTGTTGCTGATTTTAAAGTGTGCATGGGAATCCACACCAAAATTGATCTGCTTCCCAGTGCAGCTGTTTCCCTCTTTCTGGCCAATTACATCACAATAGGTGCCAGCTGGCAAACCAGTGTAAAGGGTCAAGTCCAGGTTCCTGAAGATGAGTGAAAGGCAGATTTAAAGTCACCATAGGTACAGAAGAAATTATTTTTGATAGAATTAAGTCAGAGTTTAATCTGCAGTAAGTATAAAAACAAAAGAGAAGATTTAGGTCTGCATCCTGCCTTGCACATTTTATTAATGTGACTGCCACACTCAACTAATTTAATAAAAGTAAGGACCCTACCAGTCGTCATTGTTAAAGACGATGAAACCACGATTACCCCGTCCAAAGGCAACCTGGTTGCTCTGGTTGTCCCACCAGTTAGAAAGTGGATGTCCATTAACCACATTGCGAAATTGTACCATGTTCCTTAAGAAGAAAAATTGAAAAGTAACAGTCATAAATGTGATTGTTCTTAGTGATAGTATAGTGATAGTAATATTTTAAGCAGCAGCTTTCTTCGAGATCTCACGTGATCTGACGCCATCTGTGCTCACATATCCATCCGTTTCCACAAGTCTGGTCCTGATAGATGATTACAGGCTTGGTGGTTCCATCGCCGAAGTTCGGAGGACCCTGCCAGTAATTCTGATCCTGCAATCGTGATAAAGAATTTAAAAATAGTTCCGAATATGCACAAACACAATAATGCTGGCAAGTATTTCTGAAGCAGGGGTATAATATACATGTCCGTTGACGATATTGCGGTCCCAGGGGTAACTAGACATGACTCTGGCCTGTCCATAAGGGTGGGCCAGCATAAAACCAGTAGCCATCTTGTACAGTCTGGACTCCCAGAAGGTAAGAATGGAGGGACCACCAGCACCGTCACCTCTCTAGTTGTCAACAAAGACAACAAGGCAAGGCAAGGCAATTTTATTTGTATAGCACACTTTCAACAGCAGGGTAATTCAAGGTGCTTTACATGATTTGGTGATTTTAAAAAAACACATAAAAGAAACACACATTACACATGATACACAATAAAGCAAGAGCAAGATCAAAAAAAGCAAGAGAGCATGAACACATTTCATACATATGACATCAAGCATTTACTCGAAGGCAATTCTAAACAAATGGGTTTTTAGTCTCGATTTAAAGCAGTTCAGGGTTTCAGCAGCTCTACACTCGTCAGGAAGTCTGTTCCAGATAAGGGGAGCATAAAAACTGAAAGCTGCTTCTCCATGTTTAGTTCTGAGTCTAGGGATGTTTAGTAGGCTAGAGTTGGAGGACCCGAGTGGTCTTGGTGGTTGGTACCGTGACAACAGGTCTTCAACATATTTTGGTGCTAAGCCATGTAATGATTTATAAACTAGTAGGAGTATTTTGAAGTCTATTCTCTGAGCTACAGGGAGCCAGTGTAAGGACTTTAGAACTGGGGTGATGTGCTCTACTTTCCTGGTTCTAGTGAGGACGCGAGCGGCAGCGTTCTGGATCAGCTGCAGCTGTCTGACTTTTTAGGCAGACCTGTGAAGATGCTGTTGCAGTAATCAATCCGACTAAAGATAAACGCATGGATGAGTTTTTCTAGGTCGTGTTGCAAAATCAGTCCTTTAATCCTAGAGATGTTCTTCAGGTGATAGAAGGCTGACCTTGTTATTGCCTTTTTGTGACCCTGGAGGTTCAGGTCTGAGTCCATTACTACACCTAGGTTTCGAGCCTGATCAGTAGTTTCTAGCTGTATTACAACAGATTCCTCACTTGGCATGAACCCCCAGCCTTCTCCCCAGTTCCTGGACAGAATAGGAAAAAAAGGTTTTAACTGAAGTACATAATTAAGAACAATATAATCTTTATCAATAAATAAATACATATTTATAAATAATTTTTTTTTTATATGGTATACATACTTGGTGTAGCTCAGTTTTTCTCCATTCCATTTTCTGAAGACATAGCCCAGTTTGGCTCCATATTTGAACTCTGTCACTCTTCCCAAATGAGTGTACTCCTTATATGAGATTGCTTCACCTCCCAAATCAATAACCTAGACCAAAGCAATACAAGCTTAGATTAGAAGTATAATCAAAATAAACAAAACATTTATTTTTAAACTAACAAGGAAAATATTTGCAGAGGGAACAATTATTCTGCCGTTTCATTCTAGTTTGTTTTGCTTATCTTTTCTACTGGTCATCTCTACTGCCTGACCAAGGCTATACAGGGACCTTTAAGAGCTAGAGTACCCTTATCTGCTTCTGTCCCTCAAACTTGCTGAAAGATGAGTATATATGGATAACTGCTAATGTATCAAATGATTGCATACACATTGCTTGGATTTAACTAAACATCCTTTTTAAGCTGGGTAGTGTTTCAATCAGCCATTCTAAATAAAGATAAAACCATGCATTATATTGCAAGTTAATGTACAGGAGTAGTTAAAACATTTTTTATCACGTTTATCTACATTGGATAAAACAGCAAAAGCTCTTGAAGATCAGCCACTGGAACTAATTGCATCAGACCCAAGAAATAGACAGCTAAAAACTTTAACTATTATGCTTGAATGAAATATGAATGGAAGCTGCTGTTTACCGATGACTGAGACTAGGGCTGCTCTATATTGGGAAAACATGCAATATATGATTTGTTAAATGTTGCGAGAACAATATTACTCACGATAAAGGTTTTTCTGCTTTGGGTACATAGCACACAGACTCCAAATAATGAGAAGAAGAATCAAGCCAGAAAAAATAAAAGTTCATTATTTTCATCTCAAGTAAAAAAAATTATTAAAAAAGCTGTGACCTCTTATGTTTTGGCATTGAAACAACTTTTTACTTGACCACCATACCACCTTTGTACCTCCAAAAATGTTTTATTCTGTATTAAACAAGTGTCACCAAATAAATTACAGACATAGAGAGCCAGACAGCATAGTACATAAATAATTAGCAAACACTTTTTGCAGGGAAGGCAATTCTTCGTCATTGCAATAAAATTGCAGTACATTGTGCAGTTCTATTTGGGCCAGTTCTGTATTTCAAAGGGTAAAATTCAGACTACAGAAAAATTATTATTACCACCTCCTGGTAAATGAAGGGTCTACTGTTTGAGGGGAACCACTTGGTCTTGAGGTTGTGAAGACGTCCAAAAACATTTTCCAGGTCACCGGGACACATGTGCTTGCAGGCATCCATCCTGAATCCAGCCACACCCATGTCAGCAAGCTTGTTCATGTATTCTGTCACCTTGCCCCTAACATACTCTTTCTCTAATGCAAGGTCCAGAAGTCCGACCAGATTACAGTCACGCACCTAGTAAAGTTAAAATTATGTATTTTTAAAATACTGAAATTTAATATAAAAACACTATTGATATTTAACAAAGGAATTTATCAACATTTTTACAATTATGACAGTTCTAATTACTGACATTACCGACCTGATATGCATCTCCATAGTTCTCAATTTCACCACTGGCAGTTTTGCATTTGTGACCATTGAAATCCCAGGCAGAATAGGGGACACTGGGGATGTCCCTCGAGATGGTGCTGAACCAGCTTCCACATGAAGAGTGGCTTCCCTCTCCACCACCAGTTGCAGCCATGTGGTTGATGATGGTATCCACATAGATGTTGACCTGGTTTCAATATTTGTGCATTACTAGAGTTTTACATATGGAGCATGTATCAGTTGATTTCCTAAATATATTTCTGCCGATTCTGCAATATCAAAAGCCATACAACATTTAGATAAAGAATATAAAATGGATATTTGTTGCTTCCTATGGGTCTGTAAATTTACAGAGCACTGGGACATAAAATAGCTTTGCTTATGTTTTACTAAATCATTCCTGGAGTGTTCTTTACCCCAACATTGTTACATCTGGTGATCAAGTCTCAGTTGTTCTTCAGTTCCAGATCTGGAGCACAGTTTGTAACTAACTTGCTGATATCTCTGGTACCAAGGTCTCCAGGGATTGTCGAGGACAATGTGCTCAGCTGGTGGGGAGATCTGTGCAAATAAGATGAAACTGCATTAGTTAAAACTTGACCACCAACTGATTTCCCTTCACTCCCTCTTTTGTCGCAGTCCATTAGAAATCGGTATGATGTATCATCAGCATGCAGAACACAATTTATTAAAGGGTGAATTTTTAGGTTGTGCAAAGTTGTCTGTAATAGTTCTCTCACCTCTATCAGACAGATATCACTGAACCATCAACATGCACCCATTGTCCATACCTTTTTCTCTGTGCCAGGTCGCAGGCAAGCTCGTCCCCATCTCTAGTAGTTATTAGGCGAGAGGTAGGGTACACCCTGGACAAGTCACCAGGGCAACACACACACACACAGCCATCCACACAAACACTCATGCCTAAGGACAATTTAGAAAGACCAGTTACCCTAACAGAATCCTTTTGCAACAAGGCAACAGTATTAACTGCTACACGTTGCAGCCCCCACTATAAGCTCGTAAAAAAAAATGGATTCATGAGATCGCCAGACCTACACTGTATCAGTGCTTCTTATCTGCCGATTTAGGGGATCAGTTGATTGTCAGAGACTATTTTTAAACAACTACAAGACCTGGAAAGCTCGGGAACATATCCTCTTTGATGCTACTGCAAAGGTAATAGTCTGATCAAACATCCAACACTTTTCTCTGTTATAGGTGTAGCTAGAGAGGACTGACGAATTAGAGCAAATGTGGGAGATTGATAAAGGCAGCAGGCTAAACCAATGTAACAAAACTGCACTAAACTTGACAATTGGAGTGTTAACGCCATAGCTTTAGACTAGCTCTTCTAGCTTTCACTTCCCCAATGACCTACTTCCAAAAAGCTCAGGGTGAAAAGACATCTTTCTACTTCTAGTAATGGAAACAATCATTGAAAAAACCTTGACATAACCTTGCTTCAAAGAAACAATCTAACCCTGTAAGCATGGAAAGAAATTATTCTACTTGCTTAGAGCTAAATTATGCTACACACATGTTCACCAGTACATACCTGAACACCACCAAATCCCCTTGGACCCAAGAAGCGCTCACATTCATCAGCAATGTCGACCCAACGCCACTCAAATAAGTGGACAATGGTTGTCCTTCCATGCTTGAAGTGGGGGTTGTGCTGGGCGATGCACAGCCCTAACAAGGCTGCCAAAATGATCAGCTTCATTGTTGAGAGAACTGGATACACACAGATTTGACCAAACTGAAAGCATTTATATATTTTCCACATCTCATTTGCCCAATGAAAAGCTGACAAGTACCAGCCTTGGGATTTAACAGGTGCAATTTTATCAGTTTACTCTTCTCAGAAAACCAAAATAGCTCCAGTGCCCATGCAGTGTGGAAATATAAACATGATTAATATAAACAGGACATTTTTTTATAGAACTGGTTATCCGGTTATCTCCCCAAGTGGAGGAGTTTAAGTATCTAGGGGTCTTGTTCACGAATGAGGGAAAACTGGAGCGGGAGATCGATAGACGGATTGGTAGGGCATCTGCAGTTATGTGGGCTCTGTATCTGTCTGTCGTGGTGAAGAGAGAGCTGAGCCGAAAAGGTGAAGCTCTTGATTTACCGGTCTATCTACGTTCCTACCCTCATCTATGGTCACGAACTCTGGGTGGTGACCAAAAGAACGAGATCATGGATACAAGCAGCTGAAATGAGTTTCTTTCGTAGAATGTCTGGGCTCTCCCTTAGAGATAGAGTGAGAAGCTCAGTCATCCGGAGGGGGCTCAGAGTAGAGCCGCTGCTTCTCCACATCGAAAGGAGTCAGTTGAGGTGGCTCGGGCATCTGGTTAGGATGCCTCCTGGACGCCTCCCTGGTGAGGTGTTTCGGGAACAGCAAAGGAACAGCAGTAGGCTGGTTTAAATCAAATTTGTCTGATAGATTCCAGTTTGTTCATCTAAATGATAAATCTTCACTCTCAAGGGTTACTTGTGGAGTTCCACAGGGTTTTGTGCTTGGACCAATTCTGTTCACCATATATATGCTCCCAATTGGTAGAATCATTAGACAGCATGGGATAAATTTCCACAGCTATGCAGATGACACACAACTATATTTATCCATAAATCCTGATGAACCCAGTCAGTTAGGTAGATTACAGGCATGTCTGGAAGACATAAAAACATGGATGACCCTAAACTTTTTGCTTTTAAATTCTGACAAAACAGAAGTTGTCGTCTTTGGACCAGAAGTTCTTAAACAGAAACTGATTAGTCAATCCCTTCATCTGGATGGCATTAAATTGGCCCCCAGTAATAACGTAAAGAACCTCGGCGTTATTTTTGACCGAGACTTGACATTTAAATCCCATATTAAACAGGTTTCTAGGATTTCTTTCTTTCACCTCCGGAATATTGCTAAAATTAGAAACATCCTGTCCAGGAGTGATGCTGAGAAACTAGTCCATGCATTTGTTACCTCAAGGCTGGACTACTGTAATTCTTTACTATCAGGTAGTCCACAAAATGCCATTAAAAGCCTTCAGTTGATCCAAAATGCAGCAGCAAGAGTTCTGATGAATATTAAAAAGAGAGATCACATTTCTCCTGTTTTAGCTTCCCTTCATTGGCTCCCTGTTAAATCCAAAATATAATTTAAGATCCTTCTTCTTACATACAAAGCCCTTAATAATCAAGCTCCATCATACATCAGAGATCTAATTGTTCCTTATGTTCCTAACAGAGCACTTCGCTCTCAGACTGCAGGTTTACTTGTAGTTCCTAGGATTTCTAAAAGTAGAATTGGAGGCAGATCTTTTAGTTATCAGGCTCCTCTCCTGTGGAACCAGCTCCCAGCTTTAGTCCGTGAGGCAGACACTCCGTTTACTTTTAAGGCCAGGCTTAAAACTTTCCTTTTTGATAAAGCTTATAGTTAGAGTGGCTAAGGTCATCCTGAGCTATCTCTGTAGTTATGCTGCTATAGGCTTAGACTGCTGGAGGACAGACTTACCAATTTTCTTCACTCTGCTACTTCCTTTTCTCCTACGACTCTCCAGTTGTATTACAGTAGATTCTGTTATTTCGACTGTTAACTTTGTTTTCTCTCAGTGTTATTCTCTCCATAGATGATATACCTGGTCTGGGATCCTGCTTGGCTGCAATGCCCTGTTGGACGGGGGCATCAACTGGGATGATCCTCCCAGTAACTGAACATCCACTGTGTCCTGTTATCAACGTTTTACTTTCCTTAACATAGAAAGTTCTCTTATATCAGATCTTCTGTTCCGTCTTCTCAAACCCCCAGACGGTCGTGGCACATGGCCGCTCCTACTGAGCCTGGTTCTGTTGGAGGTTTCTTCCTGTTAAAGGGGAGTTTTTCCTCTCCACCGTTGCTACATGCTTGCTCAGTATAAGGGATTGCTGAAGGATTGCTGTGGTTGGAAAGTCTGCATCAACGGGGCCCAACCTCACGCCAATGACTGACGCAATCTGCTGGGATTCCTTAAATAGGAAACTTTTTAACTGATTGGAATGTTTGTATAAATGTATTGAAATGACTTCTTGTTAAGTGCCTTGAGATGACATCTGTTGTGAATTGGTGCTATATAAATAAACTGAATTGAAATTGAATTGAATTGAAAAAGACAACTGGCAATATTTAGCTTGTTAGATGACAGAACAAGTTTACCAGTATTAAGACAGCTCTTTCTGAAGAAAACATAATTACATAGATCTATAAAACTGTCTAAAAAAGCAGGGAAATGTCTGGGAAAATTATTTCAATATAACTTACATTAAAATAAAATATCTTTGGCCCACTTCCGTGTGGAATACATTCTACAGCTGAGCTGCCATTATTGCCATGGATCTTTCAAATGAGGTGGGCTTGCATCACTTTTGGAACACCTTCTATAAAATGACATGACATTGGTAACCTTTTAGTGCTGCCAATATCCCACTCAGGATCTTAAAATGCTGTCATAATTTTTTGCATTTCAGGCATAAGAAATAGAGAAGCTGGTTGCTATATGTACCAGGGCAGCTTTGCTTGACACAAAGGACATCTCAATACAGAATCATAATTGCGTAATTGCCTTCATTAAATCAAGACTGCATCCAGCATCAAAGTAGGCAGGCCACATTTATGTAAAAGTAACCTGCTTTTGAATGATTTTCAACCATTTGGATTATTTCTTGGTGCGTGGGTGAGTGTAGATGGGTAAGCATATTTGTAGAAATAAGTGTTTGCTTTTCAGTGGGTGTGTGTAAGCAAGTGTCACCTGGAGGTGCACAGATGTAGAATGGTGAGAATGGTAAAAGGGCTGCAACACAGACCACCCAAAAGCAGCAAAGGACACGTGGACCAATCCCGGACAGAGCACTGATACAAACTCACCACAACAAGCCATCCCCACACCTCTAGTCCGCTATCAGAATACTATTGTAAACATATGGTACTGATAAGTATATAGTGTTAATTTCACATCTATATCTAAAGAGTAAGTGCATTTCCAAAAAATTGAGTTTTTTTTTTTTACATTACACTTGTTACTTAAAATTTTTTTTTAGATCATCTGAGTTCAAATAGTTTATGAACAATTAGTATCAAATAGTTTCAATTTAATTTAATGCTAGTACTTTTGAGTCGTTATAAACTAAGAATTTTAAACATGATTTCTATGAATAAAAATGTTTGATGTTTTTAGATAATGGTTCCTTGTAAAACAGGTTATTCTGGGGGGTACCCTGAAATTAGGAGAAAATAATATCCAAAAGATTTAATATGATCCTACATGGGCTTGATTGTCATTGATTTATGGCTTTCAGTGAGTCATATGAACTGTTCTTTTTTTAGTTCACACTTTATTGAACATTTGCATTTAGAAATAAGGCAAAAACATTTGTATAACTCTGCTGATTATTGCCATAGGAAATTGGTCAGTAAACATAAAAATGATTAAAGCATGTCAAAGCTTGGATTCAGCATGAATAGCAATAAAGGGGTCTTCGTCTATGTTGCTGATCTTGAAGTGGGCGTGTCCATCATCACTAACAATAATATGCTTTCCAGTGCACTTGTCGCCATCCTTCTGACCAGAAATAACATCACAGTATGTGCCACTTGACATACCAGTGTTTAGGGTCACATCTAGGTTCCTAAAGGCAAAGACAGGGTGATAATAAAGCAACCATAATATAATTTTTAAGGCATAGTTTAAGAGCTTCTTACTGTTATTTTCCCATCTCCTTCCTACTTTCAAAACGCAAGGGCATCTTAAATCCGAATATGATCAAAAGTTCCTTTATTTCAATAACTCGGTTAGACATTTGAGTGATATATTTCAAGTGTTCATTTCGGTTTATATCAATGAATATGGCTTACAGAAAACCCTAAACAGTTTGTCTCAGAAAACTAGTTTCATACAGTAGGATCAAAGACAGTTACAGGATTGTCTGCCTATGGAAAAGTATATCCATGTTCTGTACAGTATATGCAGTTAATATTTTTCAGAGACCCCATTTGCATGCGTTACATGAATTCAGGACAAATGTTATTAGGACAAGGATTTTTTAATGCTAAAGTAGTGCCTAAATGTTCCTGTTGCTGTAGTTTTTCCAACAAGATATGTAATAGATCCACTTTAGATCATATTCTTTTCTTTAATATTGTTTGGAAGAGTGTAAAAGTAGAATTTTAGACTTACCAGTCATCATTGTTAAACACTATAAAACCATGATCACCACGTCCAAAGGCAACCTGGTTGCTCTGGTTATCCCACCATTTGGTATGAGGCTGCCCATTGACCACATTACGGAAAATCACCATATTCCTTGAAGAGATTTTTTTAAATTATAATTATACACCATATGAAATGTTCTGCTGTATGATCTGGATAAGTAAGCAAAATTTTAACATGCTGTGTATGTAAGGTTGGCAGCTTTCTTTAAGAACTCACATGATCTGACGCCATCTGTGCTCACACACCCATCTGTCTCCACAAGTCTGGTCAGGGTTAACAGGAACGGACATAGTGGATCCATTAGTGTTGCTTGGAGGGCCCATCCAGTCATTCTGATCCTATTAGTTTAGAAAAAATAGGTAAAACAAAGACTCGTCACATAAACATTTGATGTTTCCTAAGGTTAGCAGACATTACTTTTCCATTAACAAAGTGTCGGTTCCAGCGATAGCTAGACATGATCCTAGCCACTCCGTATGGGTGAGCGAGCATGTAGCCGACTGCCATCTTGTAGAGTCTTGAGTCCCAGAAAGTTATGATGGATGAACCGCCAGCACCATGACCTCTCTGGTTGTCATGGTTATCAACAAAGACAACAGCATTGCCATCTGGCATGAAGCCCCACCCTTCTCCCCAAGTTCTGGACAGAAGATCAAGAACCAGATGACATACACAAGAGAGAAAAAAGAGCAAAGATGAAAAAAAAAAAAAGTTTTTAAAGAGATGCCAGCAAAGCTTTACTTTTTACACTATGGTACTACAGTAAAAAATTTACTATAAAAGATTTAGTTTGGTTAACTAAAGCGACTTTGACAGCAAAAGTGTTGTAAGTGGCACTTCATACATTTGCACCTTTTCCACTAGGGTCAGCTCAGCTCGGGCCGTGTCAGGTCAGCCCGGTCCAGCATGGCTTGGTTGTGTGTCTATTGTCATGGGTGAGGAGCAGGTAAAGCATAGCAAATTTCCAGTAAAAATCAGTCATCAATCACCGTTTTCCGACATTACAGATGCTGATGCTTGAGCCGGTATCTAGCCCACTCTCTCTCCCATTGCTTGCCTGCCTTTCACCATAAATACCATCCATTTCTGCAAAGCACTTCCAGTGTTTACGGTCTGCCCCCGTTATGGTCCTTCAAAACCCAATATTCAAACTTTAATTTGATTAGTTTTCCCCAGCAATGTTTTGAACTCCGCTGGAAGCCATGCGTCATCATTCTGAGATACCACTTCACACTCAAAGACGGGTCAATTCGTGGCTACCACTACGTAGGTAGGAGTAAGAGTGACATCACTTTACTGGACCAATCAGTACAGTAAAGTCCAACGTGTTGGGTCACCTTGGCCATCTTTGGACTGAACCAGAGGTAGTCCCAAAAAAGGGGTCCGCTTGGACCAAAGGTAGTGGAAATACACTACATGTGGGCTGACTCGACCCAGGGCGGGCCGGGACGACCCTAGTGGAAAAGGGACATTAGGGATTTTGTAGGCTATGGTGTATGGCTTAAATGAAACACCATAAGGGTGGGGGAGACTGCGCTGTCTGTAAGCAGTGGGGTCTACGATACTCCAGCCTCCACCCCAATTTAGATGCACTTTAGACAAACACCTGCATTTATAGTAACATTTTACATTGCCATAACCAGATTCCTAGGGGTTGGGGGATGATGGACTGGTCTCACCAGCTAGTTCACCAGGTGGGATGGTAATAAGCCCTCCCTTCCTTGGTCTCTCTGAGTTCCAGTTGCCATGGCAGGCTGGTGCCTGCCCTGTATGTTGGGGGTCGTTCTTGCTTAGTGCTGAGAGGTCATGCAGTTATGGGTTTGTGCAGGTGCCGGGCTTGGCATGCATAGCAAGAGGTGGCTGCAGTGCTGGGTCAGGGGATTCCATTGCCCTATGTCTCTCCCTTTGTCTCTTTGGCCTGGGGACTGTGGCTCCTGTGCTTCACTGATGACCTACCACTGTGTAGGATGTATGGCTGTTCTGATGTAGTGACTTGTGCCTGTCTGCCTCTGTCGGCATTCTGGAACCAGTCTACCTGCTCATTGCTGCTCTTGAGTGCTGGGTGTTGCAATCTTTCTTCCCTCTACATAATTCCAACAACCTTGCACCTACATATGACAAATTTATGCACATACATCCATTCAAACAAACACTTGTACACATTTGCACATACACACATAAACCCACTCACACACCAATAGACACCTAATTCAAATGGTGGGTACAAACATAGGTTCCTATTCCAGCAAGGTGGCCTGTCTACTTTAATGCTTGGATGGATGTAGTTGATCATGCAATTAGAATGTAATCTTAATGCATACGTCTACAATTTTGATGTTGGCCCACCAGCCAAAACAAACATACCTTGTGTAAAACAGCTTCTCCTGATCCCATTTTCTAAAGACTTTTCCTAGTTTCGCACCATATTTAAACTCTGTCACTCTGCCCAGATGGACGTACTCACTGGAAGAGATGGCCTCACCTCCCAAATCAATAACCTAGAGCCACGAGGGGAAAAAGTTAATATGTACACCAGAAATGTTTTAATCTGATTGTACAAAGTCAGAAATACAACAAAACATATTTAGATTTTCACTTGGGAAGAAGTGTGTTATGCTTAATTTACTAAAACCACAAAACTGTAGGATACATCTGTTAAAGCCTTTGTGTGATTAATGTTAAGGGACACATCATAAATGTCCTGTTTTTATATTTTGGTAAATTTATGCCATCCCATAATTGTTTTCATGTGTACATCTGCTTTCTGAGTTTTGCATGTCATTTTGTTTCCCCCACATTTTCTCATGGCTCTTATTGCAGGCTGGTTAGCACTCAGCCACCTGTTTAAAATAATTTATTCCGCTGGAGCCTAATCAGTCACATTGTAAAGTTAAAACTTTTATGAAAGACTTTTATGTTTTGGCAGCAATGTTTAAGACTGAATGTTTCCCCACAAGCTATTTGCATGCAATTTTCTCACAATTTGAACTCACTTCATCTTGTGTTTGCATTTAGGACCACATACTATCTTCTCTTTAAAGATCTCCTACGACTAACTTAGTTATACCCTTATATCCCAAGGTGAGCTTCAAGTGTGCAACAAGAGGTGGGGTTCCACTATCGGAACTTCAGGGTAATTTTATTGGAACTTCACTTCATTGGGCTGGGCCGACAGGGCCATTTCAGGAGCGAATGGAGTACCAGTATGGGGTTATGTACTTGGGATGTACCAAAGGTTGAGCCACACTGATTGGTTGGAATTCAGAAGGAAATTAGCAGAGATCACCAAACAACTAGCTTTGTAAAATTAGAAAAGTTGTTGGCAAAGCAGTTTATAACAACATAGCAAACAGAAACACGGCAACAATCCCTGCTTCTTCCATGTCAATCTGCCATTTCTGCTGCTGTGGGCTCTCTTTAGTGCTGATAAATGACTACTCACTGCCAAGAGATTCATGATTCAATTTCAATTCAATTCAGTTTATTTATACATCGCCAATTCACAACAGATGTCATCTCAAGGCACTTAACAAGAAGTCATTTCAATACATTCATACAAACATTCCAATCACTTAAAAAGTTTCCTATTTAAGGAATCCCAGCAGATTGCGTCAGTCATTGGCGTGAGGTTGGGCAGACTTTCCAACCACAACAATCCTTCAGCAATCCCTCATACTGAACAAGCATGTAGCGACGGTGGAGAGGAAAAACTCCCCTTTAACAGGAAGAAACCTCCAACAGAACCAGGCTCAGTAGTCCAACAAGGCATTGCAGCCAAGCAGGATACCAGACCAGGTATATCTTCTATGGAGAGAAAAACACTGAGAGAACACAAAGTTAACAGTCGAAATAGCAGAATGTACTGTAATACAACTGGAGAGTAGTAGTAGAAAAGGAAGTAGGTGAGTGAAGAAAATTGGTAAGTCTGTCCTCCAGCAGTCTTAGCCTATAACAGCATAACTACAGAGCTAGCTGAGGATGACCTAAGCCACTCTAACTATAAGCTTTATCAAAAAGGAAAGTTTTATGCCTGGCCTTAAAAGTAAACAGTGTCTGCCTCACGGACTAAAGCTGGAAGCTGGTTCCACAGGAGAGGAGCCTGATAACTAAAAGATCTGCCTCCCATTCTACTTTTAGAAATCCTAGGAACTACAAGTAAACCTGCTGTCTGAGAGCGAAGTGCTCTGTTGGGAACATATGAAACAATTAGATCTCTGATTTATGATGGAGCTTGATTAAGGGCTTTGTATGTAAGAAGAAGGATCTTAAATTTTATTCTGGATTTAACAGGGAGCCAATGAAGGGAAGCTAAAGCAGGAGAAATGTGATCTCCCTTTTTAATATTCATCAGAACTCTTTTTGTGGACTACCTGATAGTAAAAAATGACAGTAGTCCAGCATTGAGGTGACAAATGCATGGACTAGTTTCTCAGCATCACTCCTGCACAGGATGTTTCTAATTTTAGCAATATTCCAGAGGTGAAAGAAGGAAATCCTAGAAACCTGTTTAATATGGGATTTAAATGTCAACTCTTGGTCAAAAACAACGCAGAGGTTCTTTACGTTATTACTGGGGGCCAATTTAATGCCATCCAGATGAAGTGATTGACTAATCAGTTTCTTTTTTCGAACTTCTGGTCCAAAGACAGCAACTTCTGTCTTGTCAGAATTTAAAAGCAAAACGTTTAGATTCATCCATGTTTTTATGTCTTCCAGACATGCCTGTAATCTACCTAACTGACTGGGTTCATCAGGATTTATGGATAAATATAGTTGTTTATCATTGGCATAGCTGTGGAAATTTATCCCAAGCTGTCTAATGATTCTACCAATTGGAAGCATATATATGGTGAAAAGAATTGGTCCAACCACAGAACCCTGTGGAACTCCACAAGTAACCCTTGAGAGTGAAGAACATTGATCATTTAGATGAAGAAACTGGAATCTGTCAGACAAATATGATTTAAACCAGCCTAGTGCTGTTCCTTTGATCCCTGCAACATGTTCAAAAGCAGCACTGAGATCTAACAAAACCAGAACAGACAAGTCCATTATCTGAGGCCATGAGAATATCATTAGTAACCTTCACCAATGCTGTTTCAGTGCTATGTTGAGCTCTAAAACCTGACTGAAACTCTTCAAACAGCTTGTTACTGTTTAGATGCTCACAGACTTGATTAGCAACAATTTTCTCAAGGATTTTGGATAAGGAAGGTTAGATATAGGTCTGTAATTCACCAAGTCATCTTGATCAAGGGAAGGTTTCGTGAGTAAAGGTTTAATTACAACTATTTTAAATTCCTGTGGTACGTATCCGTTTACTAAGGATAGATTCATCATATCCAAAATGGGGCCAGGAACCAAATGGAACACTTCTTTAAATAATTTAGTTGGGATTGGGTCCAACATACAAGTTGAAGGTTCAGATGAGGCTAATATTTTTTTTAATTCCGAAAGCTCGACTGAATCAAAACAGCCTAAGCACAAATGAGGTTCTACACTTCTTTCCGATGCTGCCTCATTTACTGAGGAAGAAGTAATCATGTTTGGGAGGATGCCAATGATTTTATATTTAATAGAATTTTATTTATGAAGAATCCCATAAAATCATCACTGTTAAGAGCTGGGGGAATAGTTGGCTCAACAGAGCTATGACTCTGTGGAAGTTTGGCAACTGTACTAAAAAGAAACCTAGGATTGTTTTTATTCGCCTCTATTAATGATGAAAAATATGCTGTTCTAGCTTGTCGAAGGGTCTTTTTATACAGCAGTAGACCGTTATTCCAGGTTAAATAGGAATCCTCTAGGTGTGTAGAGCACCATTTTCTCTCCAACTTACTAGTATTCTGCTTTAAAGTATGCGACTCTGCGTTAAACCATGATATGCGTATGTCTTAAGCCAGTGTTTCTCAAACTGTGGGGCGAGCCCCACTAGTGGGGCGCAGAGGTATTGCAGATTGGGCGTGACATCAATGGGATTTAAATAGTTTTTCTCCCCTAGATTCTGTTGTTGTGAATGTGTCACTGCACTGTAAATTAAATCAACCAGCTCCCCCCTCTCACAAAATTAAACACACTCAAATAAATTAGCAATTGTCATCATCATTGTAAACAGAACCAGGACCTGGGAGTTTGACGTTGAAATATATTGCAGCAGAACAAAACAAGCTGAAGTAGCCGCATTATCAGAGATTCCATCTACAAAATGTACAAATATCTAAAAAGATCAGGGAACATTTCAGAGTCAGAAGTCACACGGTCAACCACGGAGGAATTACAGGGATGAGTATCTTGCTCTTTATTTATTTATTTTTTTTGTACTTTTGAAAGCTTTGTAAATTTGATAAAACTACAACTTTTATTTTCTCCAACTGTGAGCTGAAGTTCTACATGTAGCAACTACTGACAGCATATATTTCTGAGCCGGTTTTATACCAGTGCGCAACCCCGTTTTCCATCTAATTTATACCCTTAAAAACTTGTAGACTAAGTCGGCTATTTAAATAAATAAAACACTTAAAAAATCAGGCGTGGTCACTATTCTGTTGGGGCGATAAAAGCATGGGGGGCTTGTGTATGCTCCTTTGTCCAAAGTGGGGAATAATAAAAATAGTTTCAGAAACACTGTCTTAAGCTGATTCCTTAAGGGGCCTTATAGAGACTGAAAAGAGCAGGCCAATAGATTTCCCCATCTGAAAAAAGATCTGGTCCAATTACCCTGAAGTTCCGATAGTGTATCCGCTCCTAATGAATCTTCATTCCTTGGAACCTTTAATATTACCCTGGTTGTTTTTGGTGTTTGTCCACTGCATTGTAGAATACTTTGTGGTTAAGTTATGTTCTCTGAAGATTAGGGTCACTCTGTTTTACTGCATGCACATCAGTGCTGCTCATTTTATATGCTGCTCTTTTTAAATCGTCTGAATGTGCACGTTTCAAGTCAAACAGCTGCAATACTTTAGTCGTCTGTCCCCAGTTCTCTGCTTTTCTGAGGTCTAGTTGCAGGGATTCAGGTTCAGGAGAAAAACCATTCCTAGCAATTGTAGTTCATTGAGTGGTATCCCAAAGCTTTCCTAGGCCAGATGGGATGTGCAGTACCCAAAGACTTTCTAAAAGGGGTGCCCAAATGGTATCCAGATCAGATGCCTGAACCATTTTTAGACTCCTCTCAATGTAGAACAACAGCTGCTCCGTTTTTTTTAGATGATGGACCTCTTTAGCTTGCAAAGCCAGCCACCGTATGAAGGAAGCACATTTTAGCCATACGCATCCAGGAACTGGTTTCTTTGGTTCATGATCCATATCTCATGTCTGTAGGTGACGGTCAGCTCTTGCTGTGTCAGGATCACTATACTACTACAGCGTCCTTGTGCTGTGGTAGTACAGGTTGCTAGATATGCTCTTGATGTCTTTCTGGTACTTGTATGAACTCGGCAAGAGCTGTATTACCATTCTCAGCACAAAGTGGACTTGTTCCACGTGTAAATTGGACTTTGACTGACCCGCATTCTCATTTGTTCATGAGAGATGGTAGGATGGAGTTGGAGATAAATATACTGATTGGTACCTAGTCTGCAGAAATGCAGGTGTTGCTTTTTTCTGTTGTTGTGATTAAAAAGCTGATCCAAAAAAAAAAGCTCTCGATTTACCAGTCCCTCTAGGTCCCAACTGTCAGCCATTGTCATGAGGCATGGATAGGGACCAAAAGAATGAGATTCCAGATACAAGCAGCTGAAATTACCCTCTGTAGGGTGGCGCTGCACAAGCGCACCCTGCAAACTGTGATGGTTCAAGCATCTGATTAGGAGGCCTGTTGGGTGCCTCCCTCTGGAGGTGTTCAGGAAACATCCCACTTGGCGGAGACCCCCGGGGCAGACACAGAACTCTCTAGATCAGGGGTCTCCAAACCTGGTCCTCGAGAGCTACTGTCCTGCAGGTTTTAAATGCCTCCCTACTCCAACACAGCTGAATCAAATGAATGGCTTGTTTTCAGGCCTTTGCCAAACTTGATGGTATGCTGAAGATGTAGTTCAATTCAATTATTCGATTCAGCTGTGTTGGAGCAGGGATGCATCTAAAACCTTCTGGACAGTAACTCTCTAGGACCAGGATTGGAGACCCCTGCTCTAGATTAACTATATAGTTCTTCTGGCCTGGTAATGGCTTGAATCCCCCAGAACTAGCTTTGGTGAAATATTTCTGAGTTTGCCCCATCGACCCATTATCCCTGCAACCCAATATCAAATCAGTTGAAGTCAATGGATGGAAAGATGGATCTTTGTTTGATGATAAAAACAGTTTAATGATTTAAAACATTTAGGTCTGACAAAATATAAAAAAACAAGAAATCTATGTGGAGGCAAATACTTCACACAATACTGAATCAAAACATAATATACTATATAACATGACATTTTTTATATCTCTTCATTTCAGAAAAAATGTATTTCAACAAAAATACATTTTACCTCCTGAAAGATAAAAGGTCTTGAGCCACTGGGAAACCACGTTGAGCTGAGGTTGTGAAGACGACTGTAAACATTTTCCAGGTCACCTGGCCACATATGTTTGCAGGCATCCACTCTGAATCCAGCTACACCTAAATCAATTAGCTTGTTCATGTACTCTGCCACTTTGCCTCTCACATAATCTTTCTCCAAAGCAAGGTCCAAAAGACTGACCAGGCGGCAGTCCCGCACCTGAAACAGCCAGAGCTCATGTTATCGTTCCATCTAACAAATTACCTTACTAGAATTAACTAATGCAGAACTTACTAACTTTATATTATTAAGTAAAGTTTTTATAGACTTTGGCTTTTAAAAGGTCAATGCTCAAGCAGTTGGGTAAGTGTGGCAACTAAATGGATTTCCTGGAACCTTTAAATAGTATTTTTTTTAATTGACAAATTATTTAATAATAATAATAATAATAATAATAATAATAGTTCTACCTGAAAAATATCTCCATACTTTTCAATGTCACCACTGCTAGTTGTGCATTTGTTAACATTGAAGTCCCAAGCAGAGTATGGCACACTTGGAAATTCCTTTTTGCTGGCGCTGAACCAGCTTCCACATGAGGAGTGATTTCCCTCTCCACCACTACTTCCACACATGTGGTTGATGACAGCGTCCACATAAATATTAACCTGTTAACAATATATGAACAAAAAATAAAGTTTAATCTTTTCAAGTCATTGTAATTTTTATACATTTATTTTAATATTTGAGCATTTTATCCCAAAATCATAAATTGGTAAAAATTCAATAATACACAAAACAATGTAACAAAGAGCTTTTGGTACTTATTGGTTGTTTCATTAATGAATGAAAGTGTAACTGAACCCCATGAAAAATGCCG
The DNA here is from genome assembly GCA_963556495.2 of Valencia hispanica. NCBI lineage: Eukaryota > Metazoa > Chordata > Actinopteri > Cyprinodontiformes > Valenciidae > Valencia > Valencia hispanica. The sequence goes on along the minus strand of OY747712.1, from coordinate 15,805,882 downwards.
CCCCCAGATAACATTTGAAAAATTCTACAAAGTGGGCGGTGCCGGGAAGAACAGAGGGGTCTGGCCAAGTGTGGAAGATGAGCGGAGCGGGGGACGTGGGGGTGTGTTCCGGAGGACAGTAACAGCTCGCTTAATCTGACACTGAAACATGGACAGTGACCGAAGCGACGTTGGGAGTTTTGCGACTGATCGTTGTTCATCGGTTTTGAACGTTAGCCTATGTTAGCATTACCACTCAGAGACTGAACTCCTCCCGTCTCCCTCTGCCTCAGCAGCAGCGGCCTCAGGCGGCGCTGGCTCGGCGGCCTGAGGCAGCGGATCTCCTCCGTCGTCACCGGAGATAGAGGAGTAGAGGGAGGCTTTATGGAGCCCAGCGGCCGCATCAATTCGAGCCGCTGGCTCGGGGTGCTGAGTCAGCACTGTCCGAGGCCGGTGCAGCTGCTGAGGGAGAGAGAGACAGGATGGGTCCGGTCTCTGAGTGGTAATGCTAACATAGGCTAACGTTCAAAACAATATGTTAGCTATGCTAACTAAGTGCTAATGTGATAATAATGGTAACCTGAAAAACGCAATCCAACTCCAAACTCGCCACGGGCAGTGTTGCCAACTGTCTCCGACAGAAAGTAGCTGAAATTGCCCCAGAAAGTCGCTAGATGTCGCCAGATGACGTCATACGATAATTTGCATAATGATGATGTCATCATGTGATGCCGATTGAAACAAAGGAGGAAAAAATTATATTTTGATCAGGATTTGATCATACAGGTTAAATAATACATTTAAACAGGGGAAACATGCTACAGAGAAATGGGACTTCTGTCTTCACAAAGAGACAGTGGAACATGTTATATTATTTTGCCTGAAGTATACTGTTGAGAAACCTGGTTGCCTACAAAATTGACAAGATATCAAATTGCAACTGGACATCAAAGACCTTTAAAAAAAAAAATTAAGTTCTGAAACATACATTTGCTGAGATATCTTAAGAAGATGAAATTAATAGAGAGAATACACTTGTTTGTTTTTTAGTACTTTGTAAAAATAAGTAGGGCATAATTAGCATGCATCAAATGTTTCTTGCCAACCGCCATTAAATTGGAGTTTATTGCTTATATTATTTTCAGTAGGTTTTTTTGTCATAAGTTTTAAATGTCCTACGTTTTTGAACCATACGTTTCGAACGTTCCTTGAATGTACCACAGGTGTGAGATGCAGAGTAATAGACAAGCTTCTGCCTTAATTCCAGTTGAAAGATCGGTTTTATATACATTCAGATTTATTTTTTACTTTTGAATTTACATTAACTACAAAACAACTTTGTGAGTGGGTGAAATGAACCGAAAAAGGTTTATGATTGGTCAGTCGACATACTCTGATAATGCTGCGTACACATGCGCAGATCATTCCCTTTCTGAGCGTCGGGAAGGATGAAGCTGGGTCTCTAAAATGCAGGAAATATCGGCGACAAAGTTTCACAGAAAGCAGCTAAGGGTGGTAAGAAATGTCGCTAGATTTGTCGCTAGGCGCTTTTTGTAAAAAAAGTTTGTTAAGGGGGTCTGAAAAGTCGTTAGAAAAAGCGACAAAGTCGCTAAGTTGGCAACACTGGCCACGGGGCCGGTATGTCTGATAGTTTAATACCCAAAACCACGAGGCGTGTCTGTGAGACCATGACTGTGACACAGTTGATGCCTGTGACGTAAAGATGTACCGCTCTCCACCAATCACAAAACTCAAATGCAGTAGCCACAGTTCAACCCTAAGAGGGCAGCACTAAGACGTTTTTAGACCAGAAAGTGTAGAATTAAACAGGTTTACACCAAAATGTAAAAAAATCCACAGAAACTGAAAGATTGCATTGCTAAAGACTCATTTATACAGTTTAGAAGCAAAAAAAAAAAAAGTTTTTTTGGGGTTTAGTTACTCTAAGGTTAAAAAGAAGAGAAGATGCTGAGAACAGCTTATTTTCCAAAATTACTGTTGTTATGTTCTTTACCCCAACATTGTTGCATTTGGTGATCATATCTATAAATTCCTCCTCACTGCCAGATCTGGAGCACAAGTTATAGCTGACTGGTTGGTATCTCTGCCACCATGGCCGCCATGGGTCATCCAGAACAATGTGTTCGTTTGGAGGAGAAATCTGAGTGATACATCAGATATATAATAATCACTTCACATTGCAAATGTTCTATTAGTAGACCTTAAAGTCTTGCTAAAAATGTAAAGGTTGGAAAGAATAATTTCAGAGGAGAGGAAACTGATTGTAAGCAAGGAACAATATTACCAAAGGTTTATTGATTCATGACGGAGTGTAGGCAGTTACACAAATACAAGAGGTTAGTTAAATTAAAATAGAAAAAGTTTATTAATTTAAACAAGCCTTTCCCAACAATATTATATATTTATTGGTTGTTTAACTAGCAAAAATATTTTTCTCTGTCCCTCAATTTGCATAAACAAAGAAACAGCAAACAGTCCTATAAGTTATGCCAAATTTGAATAGCCAAACTTTTCTTCCAATATAGTTAGAAATAAAGTACTATTTGATTCATGGTTTTCCACTGAATTACTTCTTTTCTTGCCTTGTGTGGTCTTTCACAGGTAATTATTACATTTACAATAATATGAAATTTATATTTTTATTTGATCAAATATGAACATAAAAAAAAAGGGGATTATTTTATTTCTCTAACCCCCAAACATGCCACACACGACAGTTCAGCTCAACTCACCTGAACACCACCAAACCCTTTTGGAGCTAGGAAGCGCTCACACTCTGCAGCAATGTCGGACCAGCGCCACTCAAACAGTTGGACAATTGTTGTCCTTCCATGCTTAAAGTGGGGCTTGTGCTGCATGAGCCCGAACCCGAACAGAGTTGTCAAAATGAACAGCTTCATGTTTCTGTAAAAAAGAGACTGTGTGTCATCTCATGTAAAGAAATGCCAGAAACAAGACTTTTTCAAAAATCTTTTTTAAAAACTTGAGCCAAAAGTAAAATTGAACAGAAATCTAACAATTTTTTTAACCTAGTTTTGACTGTAATATAATCATGACCTTGATAGTTCTTACCAGTTAGAACAAGACTGTTTAGACTGGCTGTGTGTGCATGCTAGTGTTTGTTCACTTCAGCTGCAGGAGGATGTAGCAATAGATAGACAAAAATCTAAAAAAGCTAATAAAAAGCTGAGGGAGGTCTGCAGTTCAAATATAACCCTTTGCTTCTGAAAAAAAAACAGTAACTAAAGCAAAACATTCACTAAACTTTACAGAACTGTACAAATTATACATTTTGTCTTTGATTATTTAGCAGCTCGTTTAAAAATAAACAGGTGACAGATAGGTATATTATTTTTTTAAATGCTATTTTAGTTCAAATGTGTTTTACTATCAACAGTGCTTGCTGAATTACACACACACACACAAAAAAAACATTTCTGCACAAACCAAACGTCAGGGCAAGGCAAACACAATTCCCTGGATAATACTCAAATGTTTGGAAGATGAGGAACTTACAATATTTCCCAGAGTTTCTTCTCGACAGCCCAGTAAGTAAACACTTTACAGAAACTGATTTCAGCATATGACCTATGTGCCTGTGCCAGTTCCAAAACCTTCACCTACTTGCCAGTTCTAAAACCTTCACCTTTTCTGTCAATATTGTTCAATGATTATAGAGTATTTAGATATACGTCATCTTCATTATGTAGTCTTCAAACATTTACTATCCTGGATTTTAGGGCTAGGCGATTTTGCCTAAAAAAAAAATCTTAGATTTTTAAAAAGAAAGATTCGAGTTTCAATTGGAATTTTTTTTTTTTGTTCAGTGCACTTAAAAATGACTGCAGACAGATTTATTGTCAAAAGTGCAACTTTATTGCTGTGATTGTCTTTAAGAGTTAAAATGCGTAGAACAATCCCAAAATAAAAAGTACCGTCACTCATATATGGCTGCATCGTCCGGCTGGACCACAGGTCCGTGGTGGCTAAGTAAAACAGCATCTCCTCTAGCTCACTGCGGATCTTTTTGTTACGAGTTGTATTGTACAGGTGAGGCAGCGCTACATTGACGAAATACTTGCGACTGGGGACAATGTACCTCGCATCTAATCTATTTTAGCATGCGATTAAAGCCTCGCTTTTCGACAGAATAAGTTGTCATCATGTCTGTGGCAATATAAAATGTGATCGCCTCTGTAATCGCTTTCCAACGCGCTCCGTTCTTATCATAAGGCACACAGTTTGTAAAGCTCTCAAGAAGAGTAGTTTGCTTTTTAGCAGGTGTGCCAGAGGTGCCATTTTCACTACGGAGCCGGGTGCACTTCTCCCATTCTTCGGGATGTTTATTCCTCAGGTGCTGGAATAGATTTGTTGTACTGCTGCTTCCAGTAGCAACAGCCTTTAAACATATTTTGCAGCAAGGCTTAATCTGTGTTTCGTCTGCTGTATCAAAACCAAATCAGTTCCAAATTATGGAATTAACTGCCCCTTTCATTGGAAATAGTTCTGCTACACGCTGCCATGTTGTTTTTACTGTGTTATGCGGGGGAGGGGGTTGGCTTCTCAAGTCAGTCTTCACCTACACTGGAGCTCTCTTCCTCAGATGCCTTTCGTTTTTTTGAAAAATACTTGAGCAGGCTCATCTGAAATTGTAACCAGTGAACAATACAATGATAAAATGTGGCGCGAAAAGCGTTCGTTACTGTGGCAACATTGTTTAAGCTAGTGTCAACTTCACTAGTCTACTTTGGTGCTACGGCCTTACCAGTCAATGGTTACGGCCAATTACTTAAAAATACAATCGTGAGCCCTGCTCATCAATATGTTTAACAAAATGCCTGTAGAACTTGTGCAATCAAAAAGCAATTTAACCACAGCTACCTTCTCTCTTGTCCTTTTACACTTGTATGATGCGCTCGACATTCACTTAACGAGACTGACAAGACTGAATTAGGATCAGTTATGCCTTCTCCCACACCTCTCGGCACGCTTTTATCACATGCAGATCTCTGACAGTAGAGAACTGCTGCTTCCTCAGGAGGCGGCAGCGCCGTTTCAATTAAGAAATAATCACCTCGTCCCCGTAAAATGATGTATTTTTAGCATTTTTTGCTGTGGCGCTGAAAATGTAGACGTGGCGCGGCGCCACAGCTAAGCCTATGTAGGGGAAACACTAGACTGAAAGAAAGGTGGCGTTGCCTTCTTAAAAGTAATGACTGTGCTGTCTGATTTCTGAAGTATATGGTGCTGAGCTGCTGCTCTGCATAACCTGTGAAACTTATGGAGAGACTTGTGAGAGGCCTCATGGGAAGAACCTGTTGAAAACATTACTGTGGATGTTGACAATGATGACAATAAAGACATGAGGTTTTAAAATGTCTCAACTTTTGTTGTGTCCAGTGTTAGCACTATGACAAGTTGTATGTTAAAATTGCACAAACAAATCTTACAGTTGTACAATATGTTTGAGCTGGCATGTCATCACAAAACAGTAGCTTCAACCACTACTTTAGATTTGAAAGCATTTGGTTACTTTGTGTGTTTGCTGAATCCATAGCATTTTGTAGTTTTGTTAATCTTTACAAATTTATCCTACAATTTATCCCAGGGGTCCGCAACCTATGGCTGCATGCTATATAATCTAAAAATAGAAATGCATTTGGATTTTTAATCAAATTTCAAAATATAACATTTCATTTTGTGCAAATTTATGAAGTTAATTTTTATTTTATAGTAGCCAGGGCAAAAGTTGCTGTCTGATTTTAAAAGGTTGCTGATCCCTAATCCATCTGGTATGATTTTGGAACAAAAAGTTATGAATCACTGAATTGTTTCAGCGATAACCCATTAACGTTCAAATGCCAATGGCAAATGTTTAGGTTGCGCTATGTATTCCACCAACCTGTGTAAGCTCAGATGCAATTACAAATCACAATGCAAGAACATAACTTACAAATTTTTATTGGACAGGCAGGTTTACAGACAAAATGCAGTCATACATCTATGTGGGTCATGGCGAGTTCAAGTTCTCCCAGCACCAGGTTTGATTGAAGGCAGCAATCTGTGCTATCTCCTCTCTTCTAAAAGCAGCAACTGTCTTGCATCGCTTGGTCCCACTGTGCCCTGTTCTGTTTGTTGTGCAGCAGTAGGCTTGGTAATAATAATAATAATAATGAAACACTGCTAAAACAACTAAAGGGAACACTTGAACAACACAATGTAACTCCAAGTCAATCACACTTTTGTGAAACTGTCCACTTAGGAAGCAACACTGATTGACAATCAATTTCACATGCTGTTGTACAAATGGAATAGACAACAGGTGGAAATTATAGGCAATTAGCAAGACACCCCCAATAAAGGAGTGGTTCTGCAGGTGGTGACCACAGACCACTTCTCAGTTCCTATGCTTTCTGGCTGCTGTTTTGGTCACTTTTGAATGCTGGCGGTGCTTTGACTCTAGTGGTAGCATGAGACAGAGTCTATAACCCACACAAGTGGCTCAGGTAGTGCAGCTCATCCACAATGGCACATCAATGCAAGCTGTGGCAAGAAGGTTTGCTGTGTCTGTCAGCGAAATGGCCAGAGCATGGAGGTGCTACCAGGGGACAGGCCAGTACATCAGGAGACGTGGGGGAGGCTGTAGGAAAGCAACAACCCAGCAGCAGGAGCGCTAACCCCGCCTTTGTGCAAGGAGAAACAGGAGGACCACTGTCAGAGCCCTGCAAAATTACCTCCAGCAGGGCTCAAATGTGCATGCGTCTGCCTAAACAGTCAGAAACAGACTCCATGAGGGTGGTATGAGGCCCCAACGTCCACAGGTGGGGTTTGTGCTTACAGCTCAACACCGTGCAGGAGGTTTGGTATTTGCTAGAGAACATGGAGATTGGTAAATTTGCCACTGGTGCCCTGTGCTCTTCACACATGAAAGAAGGTTCACACTGAGCACATGTGACAGACGTGACAGAGTCTGGAGACGCCATGAAGAACTTTCTGCTGCCTGCAACATCCTCCAGCATCACCGGTTTGGCAGTGGGTCAGTAATGGTGTGGGGTGGCATTTCTTTGGGGGGCTGCAGTTCCGGCAAGAGGAAGGCATTGATGCTATGGACTGGCCCGCCCGTTTCCCAGACCTGAATCCAATTGAGCACATCTGGGACATCATGTCCAACACCACTAACTGTTTTCTGCAGAAGTTCTCAGATGACTCAGCAATAGTTGGTCTCATAACTGAGGGGGATGAGAAGGAGCACAGAGAACTATGTCAGGTTTTTGTGGACTGGTGCAAGCGGAACTACCTCCATTATCAATACCGGAAAGATCAAAGAGCTGGTGGTAGATTTCCACAGGCACAAACATCCTCCATTGCATCCAAGGTACTGACAGAGGTTGTGGAGACCTTAAAGTACCTTGGTGTTCATCTGAATAATAAACTGGACTGGACTCATAATACAAAAGCACTTTACAATAAAGGGCAGAGCAGGTTGTACCTACTGCGGAGACTTTAGAGTGCAAGGACCACTTCTAAGGACCTTTTATAACTCTGTAGTGGCTTCAGCTATTTTTATGGTGTCTGCTGGGGCAGCAGCATCTCTGCTGGGGACAGAAAGAGACTGGACAAACTGATCCAGAGGGCCAGCTCCGTTCTAGGATCCCCTCTGGACCCAGTGGAGGTGGTGAGTGACAGGAGAATGGTAGATAAGCTGTCATTCCTGATGGACAACATCTCTGACCCCATGCAGAAGACTGAGGGCACAGAGCAGTGTTTTTCAGTGGGGAGGCTGCTGCATCTGCAATATGGGAGGGAAAGATTTAGGAAGTCTTTCATTCCAGTTGCTTTCAGACTTTACAACAGCGACCTTGCAGCTGGCCGCTGACACGAAAAGCTAAAAACAAGCTTTTTTTTTAATGGTATAATTTTTTTACTGTTTGTCTTTCCACTTTAAGCTGCAACAATGCAAATCTCCCACTTGTGGGACTAGTAAAGTTTATCTATCCATCTATCTATCTCTCGCTCCATCCACCAAAGCTGCACCACAGACTGTCCATGAGTTGGCGGATGCTTTACTCCTGGTCTGGGAGGAGGTCCCTTAGGAGACCATCCGCCACCTCATCAAGAGCATGCCCAGGTGTTGTCGGGAGGTCATACAGGCACATGGAGGCCACAGACACTACTGAGCCTCATTTTGACTTGTTTTAAGGACATTACATCAAAGTTGGATCAGCCTTAAGTGTGTTCTTCCAGTTTATCATATATTTTTTTCACGTGCCCTTTCTGGCAGTGTGGAGCTCAGAATTGGTGTCTGAGTACCAAGCAGAAGCCCAACAGATTTACTATCACAAGTGGAGTACTACAGCTTTTGCTATAGTACTCCGCTTGATATATATGTGTAAGAAATCTTTATTAGAAATTGCTGTGGGTTTGTTGCTTTTTTTTTGATGCGCCAGGGACACTGAAAATAAAGGGGAAGAAATAAAGTAGACGAAGAGAGGTAGGGTAAAAAGGTTTAGAGGGAGAGGGTGAGCTGAAGATACAAGTAAGGAAGGGGAACAAAGAAAACAGTCTCCCACAACACCAGCAGGACGGCAGGGAGAGGGGAAAACCATGACAAAACAAATCAAACAATGCAAACTGAGAACTACACAACCATAACCCACAAATGGATATATAAATACAATTACAGCGTCACTGAAAAAGCTCATGGTACCGGTTATTACAAGATTTAGTACTGGTAACTAGAGATGGGCGATATGGCCTAAAATTCATATTGCGATATAAATTGCAGCCTCTTGCGGTAACGATATATATTGCAATATATAAATTATAATAGAACCATTTCAGAACAGGCCCTTAGGAAAACCAAACTGCTAAATGTATTTTTTTAAAGAAATAAACATGTTTTGAGAACATTTATTGTGCAAAAGCAAAACTGTAATTAAACAACACAATGTTGCAGATAAATAAAAGAGTATTTCCTTCTAAAAGGCACTACACTTTGTTCTTGGTTCTTAAATGCCACCCAAGTTGCAGAGAACAAAAAAACTGGTGTATTTTTAGTTAAGGAACATACACTGTACTGAAAATACTTCCAGTCTTAATTAGACAAAGAAAATTATTTTGTGTAATGCACAGATACTTTAAATAACATTTCAAACCTGCAGCCTAAGGTAGCGCATTTGGTTTTAAACATTGTGTTCTAATGAAATTAAAACTGGTGTCTTGTTAATAAAGGAACGGACACACTGAATTAGGGATATACTTTCAGTATTAGGCGTGGCTAGTTAAGGAAAATTCCTCCAAGTGTAGTGCACATATACTTCAAATGAAAATATAAAGTGGAAATTGAAACCACAAAATAAAAAAATAAAATACTTCCAGTATAAGGGACATATAAGTCAACTAAACTTTACAGTAGTGCCATACCATATATACAGTAACAAGTGCAAATGTAGTTTTACTTATTCCTTAAAGGATACAAAATAAGCAAACAAGTTACAACAGAAACACTGTCTGGTGTCTTCTCAGTTAAAAAGCAACAACAACAAATCCTAAAATCAGGCACTCACAGATTTTGTTTAATACACACCATTTGTTAGGCCCTAAAGATTATTAGCCAGAAACAAAAGCTTGTCCACAGTCTCTGGCTTCAACAGAGACCGGTAGAATGTAACAATGTTGCCGCCAAAGCTAAATGCCCTTTCCGAAGGAGCACTTGTGGCCGGGATACAGAGATATTTCTGGGCCAGTCTAGCCACCCTTGGAAAATTAGCTTGGTGCAGCCGCTACCAGTCCAGTGGGTCAGTCTCTCCATCAACCTGCATTGTCTGCAGGTAACTTTTTAGCTCCACTTCGATGGCATCTCTGTCAGCGAGAGCAGCTGTGCCATCGGAGGCCTTTTTGAAAAAGCTTCCCAGGCTCCGTTTTACCTTCTTTGATTGCCTTTCAACAACTGCTTCAGCACCATCAGCTGTAACTTCTGTGCTTGTGTGTGGCAGTGGCTCTTTGAACGTTGCAGCTTGCACCTCCAACAGTGACAGAATTTCTGCAACCGCTCTGGTCTTGATGAACTCCTGGCGGTCATCAGCTATATATGCATCTTTAAACCGTGGGTCAACCAAGGAGGCCATATCCAACAGGTCAACCATTTTTGGGTACCAGTACTTCTCGTTTAAGTACTCTAGGATGACTCTTCATGTCCTTGGTCAGCTCTGTGTCGTCATCAGCTGCAGCAAGAACAGTGTTGTTGAAAAGATGGAGAACAGGTTTGATGTACGACACACTGACAATCTTCTCCAGACAGCGCGTCTGAATTCCAGCAGTGGGCCGAGGGTCCGGCTCACAGATTCCAAAGCATCTGTATCTTGACATGTTGGTACCAGGTGTTTGGTTTTCCGGTCTGCTTTCAGTACCTGTGATAGCGCCTTCTCTTGTTCAAGCACCCTCTGGATCATCATCTGGCGTGACCCCCACCTTGTTGGTGTTTCTGTGATGAGCCGATGAAAGGGAAGATGGTGCTCTGCCTGGGCTTTCTTCAACTCTTTTTATTTATTTATATACAAGATTCTAATCATCTGTTATATAGTGAATGGTCAGACTGAGGAAAGGCTCCATGGTACGGCTCGACCACTGGTCCGTTGTAGCAGCAAAGTATTTCATGTCACACAGCTCTTTTTCAACATTTTCGCGGAGCTCGGAATACAATTTTGGCATCTCTGTTTCTGTGAAGTATTTGCGGCTTGGCACCTCATTTCATGGGTCAATAGCTCTGATCATGGCTTTAAAGCCGCGTCTCTCTACTGTTTAAAAAGGGACCATGTCCTTATACAAGTAAATAGTTATGGCGCTGGTAATTTCAATCCATCGCAGGCTCTTCCTAATATAAGGAGTACCTTTTGAAAATGACTGTTGGATTGAGGTTTGGATCCGTTCCTGTTTCTGTCCTGCATTCTTCGTACTTGATTTCACAGTTGGCTGCATTGCCTGGCAATGCTGGTATTCCACGACATGTTTGGTTTTGAGGTGGTAGAACAAATTAGTCATGTTACCTCTCCTAGCTGGAAAATTTGCCCCGCACACTCTACAGAGTATATTTTGCTGCTGCTCGTTGGACAGCTTAAATCCAAACCAAGTCCAAATAATAGATGTTGCACCAGTTTTTTTCACAAGCTCCTCTGTTTCGCTGACGCTTTCAGCCATGATCATCCAAGATGACGAATATGATGCGTTGCAGCCGGCTGCAGCTCGTTGCTCTAAATTTCGCAGGTAGATTGCGTCATCAACATGCTTTATCGCGATAGTGCAACACAATGAAAATCTCTATTGTAGGCCAATTTTGTATCGTTTATATCGCCCATTACTACTGGTAACCAAGGGGCAAACTCGGCCGCTCAGAATTGAGGCCATCCCGGAAGTAACAAAAATTGCAGTTCACCCCTCATCCGCTGGGGGCTGGCTCCAGAAAGGAGCAATTTCCCCATTGACTCCCATGTTACAAAGGCCAAATTCACAGCAGAAATAAACCCGTTTACAGCCTGGTTCAAAAAAAACATTTTAGGGTTATTAGGTCAGGTTTATCATCATGACAACTCTGAAGGGGGTGAAATTTTTTCTAACTCATCCGTTTAGACAATTTAATCTTGAGATTATGAATAATTAGGGGTGTGTCCTTTTGATTGGCAGGTCTCGTCAGCGCTAAGGCTGGTGGCTAACGGTGGCTAGCAGCTTGTGGCCATAGACTGCTATGGACAGATGGGGCTTCATGATTTTATTTGACAAAATTATTGAATGGTGCTCATTTCACCGTCAAAATAACGTATTGATCGCTTCGCGGTCAAGACACACACACCTAAATATATACATATATAAAATAACGGTACACACGCGCGTACACACACACGCGCGTACGTACACACGCGCGTGTACACACATATATATATATATATTTTTTTTCTATTCCATCAGAATTTTATCATCGCATATATTAACCTTATTTTACCCTTTTCCAGTGTTTCCTCTGTGGGAGCCCTCAGCCCCGGGAACGGTGGTCGGCTGTGGCAGCCTGGGTGCTCTCCGGGTGTGCCTGGGTAGATGTCGGGACCTCCGCCCTCCCTTCCTGCTGTGGTTCTGCTGCTGTTGGGGCAGATGGCTCCCCTGATGGTGTTTCCTTACTTAGCTTGTCTGGCTCATCTGAACTCAGCCCAGGTCGTTTTATTTCATTTATTAATTTTTTTTCTTTTTATGTCCTTACACGTGTGTTTGAGTGTGTGTATGTAAGAAGATGAGTGTAACGCGGGGGTATTAATGTCAAATTGCTTTTATATTACTGGGGATGGGAGGGAATGTGGGCATGTGGGGTCATTTTAATTTGTCAAGCACTTTGAGTTGCATTTATTGTATGAATTGTGCTATATAAATAAAGTTTGATTTGATTTGCTTTTGTGTCTGAAAGCAATCTACCGGACTTTGTCCGGATACCCTTTACCGATATTTTTACGGATGAAGACCTAGTAACAAGAGCGGACTTTTCGCGGTATGGTGTTTGCATTCAGACAGTCAGGTAATGTTCCGCGAAAGCTGCAGGGGTGTGGGGCGGTGGGGAAAAGGGGAGAGGGGCAGGGAACGCTGTGAGCGCACGCATTGATGACGTTTAAGTGTCACTATTTTCCTTTCAGCTTCTTCATTGATGTCTCTATAGCGTTTCCATGTGCGCAAAATTGCACACATCACAAAGATGAGCACTGCAAGTAGATCTGCTGTTTTTTCTACCATCTTTGCAATAATGCATTTGTCTGGGGAAATGACGTACGCCCGCCACACTAAGTTTAAGTAATATCCACTTAGAACCCCCCACTCCCCCGCACCCCCCACCCCACAGACAATCAGCAGGATCCTCCGGTACATTTCTTGCTGTGTGAAAGCAGCCAAAAGGCAATGTTCCGGACAAAAGTGGCGTGTTTGAAAACACAACTCCGGTTAAAGACCGGATGGAATTGCCCGCAAATATTCCAGAACTTCTGTCTGAAAACCGCTTAATTCACAGGTGCTCAATAAATAGCAAAGTAGCTACCGATTTACCAATTTAATACTCTTATTTACAACCTAGAAGGCAGAGGGTAGCAGCGTAGCTCAACTTCTTTGACTATTTTTGTACTTTCCAGGAGTAACGAGGTGCGTGATGTGGCCAAGACAGCAGGGCTGGAACCACCCACTGGGCTTCAATTCAGCTGTTTAGAAACCTACGGGTGACGTCATGGAGGCTCCATCATCCATCTTCATATATACAGTCTATGGCACTAACGCACACAGCTAATTTTAGCATGTAGTGCAGGCTAGGGATCACTATGTAGCTTAGCACCAGAGAACAAAGGAAATCTCTGGTGGGTCGAAGTAACTCATATTGCATGATTAAAATGACTATTGGCCAATAACCTTTTAAAACACTGTGTTTACCACAGGACAAATGGCATGTTCATACCCAAACAATTGAAGAATTAAATCTTACAAATGCAGCAAAACACAGTGAAAAAGACAATCAATGTTCTATCCTAAGCTAACTTATCTCTGCCCAGACACAACCTTACTCTTGCTGTCTTGATATCCTATCTACAGCTTTCCTTAAGAAAGTCTCCCCTGTTATTGGATCTGATCGGATTCAAATAGTTAACTCATCCCTCCTGTCAGGTGTCTTGCCCCAGGCTTTAAAAACAACAGTTATTAAACCACTGCAAAAAAAAAAATAAATAAAAATAAATAAATAAAAAAAATAAATAAATAAAAAAAAAAGTAATCTGGACAACACGTTATTGCAGAACTACAGGACAATCTCTAATCTTCCATTCATCAGTAAGATTATTGAAAAAGCTGTGTTTCAGCAGTTAAATAGCTTCTTAACAATGACCAACCGCTTTGATGTTTTTCAGTCTGCTTTCCGTGCTCACCACAGCACTGTGACTGCCCTCGTCAACGTTTTCAATGACATCAGCATAAATACAGACTGTGGTAGAACCACAGTGCTGGTACTTTTGGACCTCAGTGCAGCATTTGACACTGTTGATCATGATATATTATTGGAACAACTGGAGAGCTGGGTCGGACTCTCTGGTACAGTACTTGGCTGGTTCGAGTCTTACCTAAAGAACAGGGACTTCTTAGTTTCAATAGGAAACGTTCCATCAGAACAAACAGAAATTACATGTGGGGTGCCCCAGGGCTCCATACTGGGGCCCTTCTTATTTAATATCTACATGCTCCCACTAGCCCAGATTATAACAACCAATAGGATTAGCTACCATAACTATGCAGATGATACTCCGCTCTACATTACGATGTCACCAGGTGAGTTTGAACCCATCCAAACCCTAAGTAAATGCATCGAGCAGATAAATGGATGGATGTGCCATAACTTTCTTCAGCTGAACAGAAACAAAAAAGTAGTATTTACTTCCGGATTTAAAGAGGAATGATCAAGAGTCAGCATACAGCTTTATTTAATACAACTAGAAAGTACTGATCAGGTCCGAAATTTAGGTGTAGTAATAGACTTAGACCTGAACCTCAAGCTCAGCCTTCCATCACCTGAAGAACATTTCTAGGATTAAAGAACTGATGTCGCAACAGGATCTAGAAAACTCATCCATGCGTTTATCTTTAGTCAGATTGATTACTGCAACCCCGTCCTCAAAGGTCTGCCTAAAAAGTCAATTAGACACCTGCAGCTGATCCAGAACGCTGCGGCTCGTGTCCTCACTAGAACCAGAAAAGTAGAGCACATCACCCCAGTTCCAAAGTCCTTACACTGGCTCCCTGTAGCTCAGAGAATAGACTTCAAAATAGTGATGTGCGAGTCATGAACGATTCGTTCAATACTCGAGAATCACTTTAATGACTCGTGAATCATGATTCACAATCCCAAGTGACTAATTTACTGAATCATTCCTGTAACTAATAGTAAACTAATTGCATTAGTAGAAATATATGTAGCTTACAATTAAATTTGCAGAAATAACAGCTAGTTTCTTAAAAACATTTCTGCTCTGGACTGGAAGAAAAAACCCTGAGTACAAAGCTCAAATCACGAGATTAGCTCATTAGTTCACATAGCATAGCTCTGCTAACATGCTAACAGCACATTTGAGTTACTCACCCCCTCCCTTCCTGAGAGCTAGCCGGAGCTAGCTTGCCCAATGTCCAGTGCATGAACAAATCACTCAGTTCCTCCGTAGCCAGCCTCATTCAGGATTAATGACACACTCACCCTCCCACCCGGCTCACAGCTCAAATTCAATGCCAATCTGTAAGGGACAACTTTATTTTGGACTAGTAATTTTGAACACATTAATCTGTTAACTTCATTTTTTTTATTTATATTTTGGATTTTTATTTTGTTGATTCACATTTCATTTTCTGTTTGTCAGAAATTTCATTTGATATTCTATTGAAAGAAAAATAAATGCTCCCAAATCTTTTTTTTTTTTGCTCTTTTTTTTGCTCTATAGAATAGTTTTCTTTTTCAGTCACTCATCTTAGCAGTAGGATTCTCATGAAAAGAGAAACAAATTAAGTTTGAGTAAAAATGTACATTTTTTGCACTCTCTGGGCAACTGACTCAGTGACTCTAAAGACTCAAAAAACCCGATTCATTTTGGTAAATGACTCATTCAAACTCGATTCAGTAAAAATAATCGAATTTACCATCACTACTTAAAAATACTTTTACTAGTTTATAAATCAATAAATGGCTTAGCACCAAAGTATGTTGAAGATCTACTGTTGCAACCCCCCCAGACCACTCAGGTCCTCTAATTCCAGTCTACTCAACACCCCTTGAATCAGAACCAAACATGTGGAAGCAGCTTTCAGTTTCTATTCTCATCTAATCTGGAACAAACTTCCAGACCACTGCAAAGCTGCTGAATCACAGCTAAAAACCCATCTGTTTAGAGCTGCCTTTGAGTAATGCTTTCATGTATCATATGTTTTGTGTGCTTCTTGATTTCTTGCTGTTTTTACTTTTTATGCTTTGTCTGTTTTGCTATTTTTTAATCCCCTAATCATGTGAAGCACTTTGAATTACCTATTGTTAAAAGTGTGCTATACAAATAAAATTGCCTTGCCTTGGTTGCCTTACTTGAACGGTTCTTAGATCTCCGTAGAAGGGTGAAGTCGTTGTCTGAGGAAAGTCAGCATTAAGAGGGAAACCAGCTGCTTGTCAGCTGATTCAACTAGTAGCAGCTGCGTGTGATGTGGCTAGCAGTGGTTGCATCTACCAGCTAGGCCTCGTGGGTGTGTGGCATATAATTACTGGACGAAGCCTCGGTGATGTCACCCTTAGGTTTCTGAAGAGCAAAAATGAAGCCAAATGGTCCTGGAGATTATGCCAAAGTTTTTGGAGCAATTTCTTCCGAGGTCTGGATGTTATTTAGAGCTCAACCAAGATTGGACACACAACAACTAACCTTGGTATCGTTGACTGACACTTCAGTTGGTAAGATTTGTTTTTCCTGTAACAATGGAAAGAACAATAAACTAATTAGATCCTTGTTAAAAAAAAGATATTATCACAGTCCCATATGTGGTTCCATACTGGAATAAATTTGTGCAAAACATTGACTGGAAGAAGGTCTGGCTCTTACCCAGCCGATACCTGCTGACTAATAAAATTAGAGAAATATCATTTAAAATAATTCATAAGTTTTACCCGTCTAATGATCATATTGTTAAAAAATTTAAAAAAGACATTGATGTAACGTGCACTTTTTGTTCTGTGAATACTGAAACAGTGACCCATCTGTTTTGGCACTGCCCCTTTGTCCAAAGTTTCTGGTCTGACATTTGTACTTTTATTGATGAAAAAATTGAGAAAGATTTCAAATTATTTTGGAAGGATGTTCTTTTTGGCCTTCATGACTTCAACAGAACAAAGACTATGCCTAATGAAACTTTCATTATTAATCTCATTATTCTTTTGGCAAAATATTACATTCATAAATGTAAGTTTGCGCATTCCATAACATCTTTTATTGCCTTTAACAATGAGGTCAAGCAATATGTCAACTCGATTAAGCACTCTCTTAATCAAAAGGCAACAAAAACTGTGAATGTTTGTAAACAGTTTGATATATTTTTGTAAATCTGTACTTCCCCCCCTGGCAAAATGTGATATGTGTTTTGTATATATTTTGTTTTTGTTAAAGCACCTGCAATATTTGAAAATGCACAATTTCTTATTTTTATAAGGAAAGATTGACATTCCTGTAAATTGTGCAATTGTTGAATAAAGATTAAAAAAAAAAAAAAAAATGAAGCCAAATGGGCGGTTCCCACCGCCGCCATCTTGGCTGCGTCACGCTTCTCGTCACTCCCAGAAAATACAAAAATGGGCAAAGAGGTGGAGCTGAGAGTGACGCTATGAGGGCGGGGCGGATGAATGACACTTTGAGCCGATGTAGCCAGGAGCTAGTCCTGGAGCTAACTGAAGCTAACGGAGGTTAGTGGGCGCCCTTTAGCCCGAAAGCCACGGTAGAGCAACTCTGCTACCCTCTTCCATCCAGGCTGTAAATACAATATTAAATTGGTGAGTTAACATTTAAATTGAAATTATTTATTTAAATGAAATTATCATTAACTTAATGCAAGTTTTCAATAATATTTTTAACTTAGTTATTAGTGTATGATATCTATTTAATCCATGCATGAGATACATGATCAAGCTAAGTTAGTTAGGATAGTTCACATATTTATATTAACATTTGTTTGTATTTACCCTAATTGTTAGTGATTGTACTACCATGTAGGATCTCCCAGTTAAAAAACTGTTACCACAGCTATTGTAGATTTAACAGCTAATATGAATAATTTCGATCCTAGTCAATTCTGCAATGTATGAATTTTACTAATCATTTATTGAGGTCTTTGAAGGGATATGTTTAAGTACCTGTCTCCATCACTTCATGTAGAATTTTAGTATTGTACTTTAAACCAATAGGCCACACCTGTGCAATAGCCATTCATTATGCTGGTTTTTTTCTCCATAGCCATTTGGATCATTGGAGACAGCTATGTCGACATTGTTCTGAGAGAGCTGAAGAAACCGGAGGAATCGGCTGTCGGGGGGGCTGAGGTGGAGAGGCCTTCTCACCATTTTTTTCCCAAACTCCCTGTGAGGAAGGGCAGCTCTAGATGTCCTCATCATCAGCTGTGGTGGAGATGACATGGGGGTGGTCAGCAGTGTCCAGTTGGTAAACATGATGGAGGACCTGCACCAGCTTAACCTTCTCCACCTTCAGATGTCCATCATCTTCTCCTCCATCACCCAAAGGCGTCGATCGAGGGCAGGTGTAAACCCAGCAAAAATAGAAAAGGCCAGGAAGTTTGTCAACAGTGTTATGACTTCTTTTATTCCTAGTTTAAATCCTGCCATCTTTACGCATCCTCATATTAGACATGACAGTCCTTTTGGACAATTGATGTTAAAGCAAAAAGTATAACTATAGCCCTGATTGTTATGTCTAATGTGTTGTTGGTGTAGTTTTTTTATTTCAACAATTATATCTGTTGCCATAACACTGTTGACAACTCTGCCCCCCCCACCATATTTTACTGTACACAAGTCTCTTTTGCTTTCTGCCCCCCCTTTGTTTTTTATCTGTGTCCTTTTCTTTTATAGAATCTTGTGTTTAAAAAAATAATGTTTTATTCTCTTTAATGACTGAAAATTATTTCAACAGTATATAACAAGGGAAGAAATAAGACAAACAAGTAATTAATCAGCCAACTGCATTCTTGAATTTGATAAATTCCTTCAACGTCTCATTATAAAAATAAACCTTGGCGTAGGTAATATTACAAAGCCAAATCATACTTCTTATGTAGCAACAAAACTATGATTTTATTTCTTGAAATGGAAACATCTGTGTGAAAGAAAAACAGAAACTTAATTGATTTGTTGTTTATTTAATCAAAAACAGAAAACGGACAGCACTTAAGGACATGAAAGAAGTGGCATTAAAGGTGATGCACATATGTTAAGTACTTCTCCTTATGATCTTCCTGTAGTTTTAGGTGATTCATGATCTGTAAGGAAAAAAACATTTCATATTAAAAACAAATTAAAATTTCAACATTGCATTCAACATTAGTTGGAAACCAACTCACCACAACAAAACAAACGTGCTGTAAACAAATGAGCACACAGACATTACACTTATGGGTGTATGTATAAAAGTACAACAATGAAGGTGAATCCCATATAAAACAGCATATCAGAAATGAATAATCCCTTAACTGACAACTCTTATAAATTTTTAAAAAGTAAAAAGTCTCTGACAGCAAAATATGAAATATATCTGGATTTAGTTGGGGGGAAAAACATTTTTTTTTTAAAAAGATGTGCCTCTGAGATAAGGCTGCTTGGTCGACAATGGGTTGAAATGATCACATTTCTTATCTACTTTACATGTTAAAACCGTCAAAATAACGTGTTGGTACACACACATTTTTTATATATATATATATATATATATATATATATATATATATATATGTGTGTGTGTCTCTGCCGCGAAGCGATCAATACGTTATTTTGACGGTGAAATGAGCACAATTCAATAATTTTGTCAAATAAAATCATGAAGCCCCATCTGTCCATAGCTTTTACTAAAACTATGTGAAGTTTGAATAAATCAACATGTAAAGTAAATAAGAAATGTGATCATTTCAACCCATGTTCGACCAAGCAGCCTTATCTTAAATGCACAACGTCTTAACCTGTTCAGTTTGTAGTAACTAGCTACTTTGTTAGGAGCTCAGCTACAGGAGCTTCATCTACAAAATAATGTTCAGAAATATTATTTTACTTACCGAAAAAAATGGAGCAAAGACTTCTTAGACGGTCTGTTAGTGCAATCAGTACCACAGCAAGCCATCTTTGTCCAATAAGTGCTCGATTTATATCTATGAACTGATGTCCTAGTTCAGAGAAAGGAAATGGGCAAAGTCTTAACGTGAGTCCCAGGCTGAATGCCTTCCCCGGAGCAAGCAGGGGGGGAAAGCAGTCTATGGCGGCAAGCTGCTAGCCACCGTTAGCCACCAGCCTTAGCGCTGACGGCTCATCCGAGACCTGTCAATCAAAAGGACACGCCCCTAATTATTCATAATTTCAAGATTAAATTATGTCTAAACGGATGAGTTAGAAAAAAATTCACCCCCCTCAGAGCTGTCATGACTATAAACCTGACCTATTAAACCTAAAATGGTTTTTTGAACCAGGCTGTAAACATGTTTATTTCTGCTGTGAAGTTGGCCTTTTTAACATGGGAGTCAATGGGAAATTGCTCCTTTCTGGAGCCAGCCCCCAGCGGATGAGGGGTGAACTGCAATTTTTGTTACTTCCGGGTTGGCCTCAATTCTGAGCGGCGGAGTTTTCCCCTTGGTGTGTGGCTAGTGGCATCTAGCCCACATTAGCTCGAAATGTTGGGTTGTCCTCTCAGCTTGGCTCAGTAGCACAGCTACTTGGCAAAAGAGAGAGTTTCTCTGGTGAAATCTGTTCCTAGATTCCTTCTGCAGAGTTAAGACTTATTCCACCGGCCAGAATAGGCTACAGTTACCTGATCCATGATCAATCATGCCCACTGATGTGTGCCCACACAATGTTTAATCTTTTTCTTTAAAATAAATTGCTAAAAGTTGTTACGGCACCTTATGATAAAACCAGGTGCCGTAACAAGTTTTAGCCAGTAGGTGGCGCATGGAGACTGTGAGCGTTGAGTTGGTGTAGGCAATATGTGCATCATAGTAGGAGTACAAATGGCCTCAGGATCTCATTGTTTTCAGTTTTGGGGCTGATATTTATAAGCCTAAAAAATATGATCACTCAGCTTCTTTTAGATCCACAATGTGACTCCTGTCAAGCACACTGAAGAGCTGGTTATGTTGTCCCATGTGCCTTCAAGGCATCCAGTGTCTCATTACATGTATAATATGTAACAGCTGTAAAAGTTGGACCAACAATGACCAAAATCTCAAACTTTCTAATCCATATTCAAGTTTTAAAGCAACTTTATTTGGAGCTAACAGTTTACAGCTTAGAATTGGCGTGAATAGCAATGAAAGGATCCTCCTCTGTATTGCTGATGTAGAAGTGGGCGCGACCATCACTTCCAACCTGGATCTGTTTTCCAGTACACCTACTTCCTTCCTTCTGGCCAGAAATGACATCACAGTAGGTCCCACCGGGCAAACCAGTGTTCAGGGTTACATCTAGAGCCCTGCAGGTGAAAATTGGGAAAAACATTACTTTATGCAGGCTGCACAGTGGCACAATTGGTAGCACTGTTGCCTTGCAGCAAGAAGGTCCTGGGTTCAAATCCCAGCCTGGGGTTAAACCTTATGGTTTCTCACTGCATGGAGCTTGCATGTTCTCCCTGTTCTCTCCAGGTACTCCGGCTTCCTCCCACAGCCCAAAAACATGACTGTAAGGTGACCAATAGGTGAATTGGTTTCTCTAAATTCCCCTTAGCTATGAGTGTGTGTGTGCGTGGTTGTTTATCCTGTCTCTCTATTGCCCTGCGATGGACTGGCAACCTGTCCAGGGTGTACCCTGCCTTTTGCCCCATGACTGCTGTATAAGGCAACTCCCCCCCCCCCCCCCCCTGCAACCCTGCATAGGAGGGACGGGTGCACAAAATGGATGACTATTTTATGCAGAGTTCAAAGTACCATCACTAATACCATTTATTGGTATTAATGTTTGTATTGTCTGAATATTTGATTATGAATGGCAAAAACTGCATGCTGCTGGACACCTGAATTCTATCTATCTATCTATCTATCTATCTATCTATCTATCTATCTATCTATCTATCTATCTATCTCTCTCTCTCTCTCTCTATACCACTTTTAATGAATTTAATGTACATTTAATGTAATGTAAGGAGAAATGAGAGAGTGAAACTTTTTTTTTTACTATAAAATGCTTACCAGTCATCATTGTTAAAAACTATGAAACCACGGTTACCACGTCCAAAGGCAACCTGGTTGCTCTGGTTGTCCCACCAGTTGGCGTGAGGCTGTCCATTGACCACATTACGGAAAATGACCATGTTCCTTGAAAAAAAAGAATGATTTTTAGTTCATCAATGGGATCAGCAGAAACATAATCACATGATGTAATGTAGCTTGTTCTGTCAACCAACTTGATCTGACGCCATCTGTGCTCACACACCCATTCATTTCCACAGGTCTGGTCAGGGTTGATGGGAACAGGTTTGGTGGAGCCATCACCATTACTGGGAGGGCCCATCCAATCATTCTGGTCCTATAATCATTGACACAGGAACAACACAAAATTTTTTCAAACAAGTGATATGTAAACCCAATTAGATTTTTTTTTCAAAACAAAAAGAAGGCACACCTTTCCATTCACAATGTAACGATTCCAGCGGAAGCTAGACATGACCCTGGCCTGTCCATAAGGATGAGCCAGCATGTAGGCCACAGCCATCTTGTGGAGTCTGGGGTCCCAGAAGGTAACAATGGATGCACCACCAGCCCCATGACCTCTCTGGTTGTCATGATTGTCAATAAAGACAACAGCATTGCCATTAGCCATGAAGCCCCAGCCTTCTCCCCAGTTCCTGGAGGCATAAATATAACTATACTGAGGAATCCATTGTTGAAATAGAATAGTTTACATTAAAAGAAAATAATGCATGAACTAAAAAAATCTTGTTGATTTTCAGTATTACAGACTAATTGAAATCACTGATGTGTTGATTGTGTCCAGTAACTTTTAGGCACAACATAATTTGCCAGCATACTTGGTGTAAGAAAGCTTCTCGCCATTCCATTTTCTGAAGACAGTTCCCAGTTTGGCACCATATTTAAACTCAGTCACTCTTCCCAGATGGAAATATTCCTTAGCTGTGATAGGCTCACCTCCCAGATCAATTACCTAGGATGTGACATTCATACATAAATCCAAAGGAGCAATAGTAATAGTTAGCCAAATAATAGTTTAAATTTGACATCAAGTAAAAATTCTCTACTGTTTGTAGTTTATTTAAAGTTTACCTCCTGGAAGATAAAAGGCCTTGCACCACTGGGGAACCACTTGGTGTTAAGGTTGTTGAGACGACGGTAAATATTATCCAAATCACCAGGCCACATGTGCTTGCAAGCATCCACTCTAAATCCAGCCACACCCATGTTAATCAGCTTGTTCATGAACTCAGCCACCTTGCCCCTAACATATTCTTTCTCAAGGGCAAGATCTAGCAGGCCAACCAGACGACAGTCACGCACCTACAGCATTAAAATAGATGGAATTGATCATGCAGACTGGATGATCACTATTTATACATATATTTTTGGTTGCTTTGAATTTTATGGCACTTATTACCTGATTGGGATCCCCATAGTTCTCAATTTCACCACTACCAGTTTTGCATTTATTGTCATTGAAGTCCAAAGAGGAATAGGGGACACTGGGGAAATCCTTTTTGCTGGCACTGAACCAGCTACCACAGGAAGAATGGGTTCCCTCTCCGCCACCGGATCCACACATGTGGTTGATGACAGCATCCACATAGATGTTGACCTGTAAATAGACAAAAGCTTGATAAATCTGCAAAAATCCCTAAGCCCACTATTCTTTCACGAGAGCCTCCCTAAGAGGCTACCGTACACAGTCCACAAAGAAGTGTAACTTGCCCCAACATTGTTACATCTGGTGATCATGTCCCTGAGTTCAGCCTCACTGCCAGATCTTGAGCACAAGTTGTAGCTGATTGGCTGGTATCTCTGCCACCAGGGCCTCCAGGGATTGTTCAGAACAATGTGTTCATTTGGAGGAGAAATCTGCGCAGCACAGTAGACAAATAGTACCACATTAAAACACAAACTCTCTGAAATAATCCAGAGTTTAACACACAGAAGTCCAAATCTGCTTTTGTCAAACTCTCTAGGGTTTAGTGTAAACAGTGCCCAATATAAAATGAAAAAAGTGAGTATCCCAAACTAGTTTTGCAAATAGGACTGCAGTCAGGAGTTATCTTAAACTAAATGAAAGCCATGAAAGACACGCTATGCAAATTTGGTTCTGTTTTGTTTTTTGTCAGGATGACTGTTATTGAGTGGGAAGAATTGTTGTCTTGCAAACGGAAAGTTGTGGGCTACATCCCAACTTTCAAATGTTGATGTGCACATTTCTACTGTATCGGTGTATGAATGTGTGTGATTGGGTGAATGTGGTTCTTGCGTGGTCAGCATGAAAAGTGGAATACAGTATAAATTCATATTAATTGTCTTTTTGGAGGCTGCAGCGAAAGACTGTTACCGAATAGAGCAAATTCACCCAGTTAACTGTTATACCAAATAATGTGAAGTAAAACATTTTGGAGGAAAATCCAAAGGGAAGGGAAACGTTTCCATGTGATGTGATAAGGCTAAAAAGAAAACAACTGCCTGATTTATGCGTTGCCTTTTTGCAGCTACTGGAGAAACAATACATCCTACCATATGAACACTACATTAATGACACTGTAATGCCTGAGTTAGAGTGAAATTCATGCTGTGCTATATGTCCAGAAATGTTGTAGATGTCACACTGAAAAGTATATAAGCAAGAAAATTACATGTTATATTAGACTGGATTGCAAACCAGCAAATAGCTTGTCTATGTCATACTGTAAAAGATGCAAAAAAAAAGCACTGGATGATATATGGACTCCAAGCTGATCCTGGCTTGCATGTTTCACCTACCAGGTAATGCTTGAAAGTGTTCTCTTTGAAAGAGGTGCCACTACTACAAAGATACACGAAGAAACAAATTACCTTTCTGTAGAGTTACCAAGGTGTCAATCATATGAATTGCATACATTTCTAAATCTTTGTTGCACCCATTTAAAGGGTAAATGGCCTGAACTTGTATAGCGCTTTATCTAGTTCAGAGGACCCCAAAGCGATTCACACTACATTCAGTCATTCGCCTATTCACACACTGGTGATGGTCAGCTACATTGTAGCCACAGCTGCCCTGGAGCACACTGACAGAAGCAAGGCTGCCAAACACTGGCGCTACTGGGCCCTCTGACCACCTCCAGTAGGCAAGGCAGATGAAGTGTCTTGCCCAAGGACACAACGGCCGACACGGACAGAGCTGGGATTCAAACTGCCATCTCTCCAGTTACAAGATGAGCTCCTACCTCCTAAGCCACGGTCGCAATTTAATGTCTGTAAAAAAAATAAAATTCAAACACTTGAGACTTGGATGGCAAATACCTAATCTTCAGGGATAAAGAAATCCTGATCGCAACATCTCTAGCAACAACTATCAAAATATAATATTCTTGAATAGCCAGTAGCCAAGTTTATATTATTGTGACTATTTATTGTCGTGCAATATCATCAAGCTGATAATTTCCTGACGTTAGTTCAGCCATACACACCTGAACACCCCCGAAGCCATTAGGACCCAAGAAGCGCTCACACTCAGCAGCAATATCAGCCCAGCGCCACTCAAACAAATGGACGATGGCAGTCCTTCCACTTTTGAGCTGGGGGTTGTGCTGAGCAAGGCTCAGGCCAAACAGAGCGACCAGGATGAGAAGCTTCATGCTTTCCCCTAATGAGAGAGAACACTACTCGCTCTCTGCCTTTCCTTGTGTGTATTTGTAGGAGTTTATCTCATGTCTGGATAAGATGAAGATAAGGAGTTATCACTATTGTGATTAAACAGGTGCTTCTCTCTCACAACTATGTATGTGCAGCAAGTAAACTTTGTTTTTCAGGATGATTAAACAAAATACATAAGTATTGCTTTCACGTTGTTTATATAAAGTTTAAAAGAGACTATTTTCACTGGTAATTGTTTTTGAAAGAAGAAAAATGCCAATAACCCTTTTAAGCACACAGGAAGCTATGTTTTGCAAATAGAAATGTAATATGAATATTGACACGTCTATTTTTGTGTGTGTGCCTTATGATGGCAGATATCTGTGGGAAGGAAAACATTCAGCACCTGTTGCTTTTCCACATATTTTAACTTAACATGTGCTTTTTAACATATTAGAGTGAATGTCCTTGAGATTCAACTAAGTTATACAATTTTCTGTTATGTTTGGCCATTTAAACGGAAGTTTTATGTGGCAGTTAGTAAAATTGTTTCTTCAGGCTGGACGTCAGAAAAAAATATGCCAGAGTCCCTACTTAAATCTGATAGAGAATCCTTAAAGGGAGCTAAAGATTAGAGTGATGACAAAGATGATTTCAAGCTTCAAAGACTTGGAGTTCAACACCAAATATAGATCATAATAATATGTCATAAGGTCATATATATTTTATATGGCATATCATTGTCAGATATATTTAATTTTATTTTTGAAATCTTTATCTTATTCCAAGTCAAGCACATACATTTTAAATTTATCCTAGTTATCAAACAATGAAGTAAAGTTCAGTTTATTATTCAAATCGGTTAAAGATTTCTACCTAAACCCAGCAGATTGCATCAAGTCAGTGAATTGCTGCATTTACTCCTCCTGGATGAACTTGTAGCAACAGTCATTAGCATTGTGTTGTTGACTTTGCAGCAGTCCTTCATGCTGAGCATGTATATAGCGAAAGCATGAAGAAAAACGCTCCTTTAACAGGAAGAGAACACCAGCAGAACCTTGGTCAGTGTGAGTGGGCATATGTCATGACTGACGCGGGGATTAAGATAACAGAGCATGCCCACCAAAACAGAATAAGGGATCCAGGAATAGTTTCTATGATAAAGAAAAGTAAAAATAGAAAAACTAGGAGAAAAACACAGCTAAACAAATATTTTCTGTACCATGGTTTAAGTCTATTGGATGAAAAAGAGCACATTCAGTTAGTCGCAGCAAATGCTTAGTCAATAGCTATGTCTAAGAGAGAGAGGGTTAAACACTGAAAGACAGAGCTGGGTGCATAGAAGGAAAATGTTAAGTTGGTGTCAGCAGTTGCTCAGCTGATGACACCCTCCAGGAAGGTGTCACAGCTAAACAGAAGTCAGCTAGGAATCATACCCACAAAAACCCTAACTTTGAGCTAAAAAATCAGCATGCTGTATTTTCAGTCTAATAAAAAAACAAACCCCCACACTATGTAGTTTTGAGATCATTAAAACGAAAATTGACGATTTTTACTGGAAAATGTAAAGCTTTTTTTTTCTTTTTTAGTTTAGGTGTAGTTAAGAAAAAAAAATCAGCTTTTCCAAATGTGAACAAGATAATTACAGCCTATTTAACCTTTATGTATGAAATTATGAAATTGCATTTGGTGAAATTGAGACAGAAATTTATGCCAACTCTAATCAAGGACAATTTCTGACTAAGATCAGTAGGCTGTATGTAGGCCTGGTGCTAGAGAGTGGTCGGGCCCGTCCATTCAGCCTAAGACACATTACAAAGCAGTGTAAATTAAGTTGCATTGACCCAAGACAACCAGCAAGTACAACCTTGAGTGACATTCTGGTCCACACTCGAGACCAGTAGTTGACAGTAATGCACCAATTTGTTGTTTGCCAGCCGCCAATAAACACAAAGAAAATGAAGTGCACTGCTTTTTTTTAGCTAACTTGCATGCTAAGGGTAGTTATGATGAAAACTTTGTGAAAATTGAATAATAAAGGTTTTGAGGGGGAGATTATGTTGGATTTTGGACATAAGACTTGTTATGGACTGGCTATTTTAAAGTAGGATATTAACTGGACCCTTGTGGATGTCAAAATAGCGCTTTCCGAGTGGTTTGACAAAAGTGTGTACTGTTTCTACAGTTATGTTTGTAGTTATGATTGTAGCTTCTGGGCTGCCGAAATTCAGCCCAGGAGCTTGGAAGTTTCATTATTTTGGCTGGGTCATGGATGAGAGAAAATTATTATTTTGATGAATATCCCAAACTTTTGGGGGCTGAGGTGACCTATATTTGGAAACCCTGCAAGGTTAGGCGGGCTTCCTTTTAAAGCACAAGAAAGCTGAAGTCTGGTAGCAGCTAGGTAACAATATCAAAAATAGTTGACATAAAAACATGCCAGAATATTTCGAAACCTTGCAGAATCGAGCTCATCAGCGAGAGGTAGAGATCAGCTGCGGGCAGTGTTGCCAAATCCTCAGCATGGACAGTAGCTATTGGTTGTCCCAAAAGCAGCAAGAAGTTGATAAATTACATGATCGCCAAATTTGCATAATGTGCATGTAATTGCAATAGATGAGAGGAATAATTTCTACAATTTTTGGCATAATAAATTTTTTAACCATGATGGCAGTGTGGTTTGGGTGGAACAGTTTTAAGATTTTGCCTTTTGAGTATGCTTTAGAGTCGGCATGTATTTTTTAGCTTTTTTAAAATCAAATTGTGGCAAAAAAAAATCAACCTTACAATACAAGTAGTAGGCCCGTATAGCATCTCCAATAAATGACTTTAATCAGCGCTTGAATTCAGTGTTGAATCCCACACCTTTCTGTATTTATGAATGTTTAGTTTAGACTGAGACATGATGACTGTTTAACGTCTATCACCGAGAGGAGCACAGCAGATGATAAAAACTGTAGTCATGTTAAATGTAGTCATGTTTTTAATGTGAGAGATAAAAGTCAGCTCAGAATCAAAATTCACACCCAGATTCTTCACTTGTAAAGAAGGATTAAATGGCAGTGATTGTAGTTTTGGTAAAAGTTCCTCTCTCCAAACCTCAAGACTGATGATGACTAAAACTTCAGTTTTGTCCTGGAGAAAGTTTTCCATCATCCAGGGTTTGATGTCTAGAATGCAATTAAAAAGTGAATCCATTGGCCGTGTGTCATCGGGAGACATGGAGATGTACAACTGTGTATCATTAGCGTAACTGTGAAAGTGTCATGTTTGTATTAGGTTTCTTGACCCACATGCAGAACACCACAGGAAGACCAGTAACAGTTCAAGATATTTATTTTTTTAAATAATAACTAGAGGACGTGGGAACAAGGAACACTGTTGAAAAGAGTTGAGATGGAATCCACTGCAGACAGAGAGAAATCACAGGTTTGATAATGTTTTCTTGAATGGAGTAAGAATTTCTGAACTCAGGTGAGGCTTACTTGGAAGATGGACGTCGGACCACCAGGGAGGAAAAGCTAGGAGTCTGGGATGACTGCGAGAACTTCCTGGGTAGAATCCAGAGATTGCTCCTTTTGTCCTCCAGTTGAGATGAGCATAATGAGCTGCCCCTCTGAAGGTGCAGCAGGCAGGCTCCACCCTCAGCTTGACTGACAGGTTCTCCACTCAGTCAGGACATCTGGTGGAAACTTCCAGAACAGTGGAGAAGCAGCAGGAAGCAGACAGACAGAGAAAAAGACAAACATCCCATACTCCTAACAGAAGTTTAACTCCATGTCTTCTGATGACACTGCCAAGAGGGAGCATATAAAGGTTAAAAAGCACAGGGCCTAAAATTGAACACTGGTGCACACCACATGTCCGCCTCATGGACTCGTTCCTGAGTCCAAGCGCACATCGTTGCCGAAGCCGTTTCTGGTCTGTTTTTAGGGGTTGTTGCGGATATGTGCCAGCGCCGATCCAGCACCGCCTGATCATCCCGTTACAGATGCGTAACGGATGCATGAAACGATTTCGCCTACCGGAGCTGTGCCGGATGTGTTACGATTCCACTTAAATCACCACTGGATTGTCCTTTTGCCTTATTTTCACCATTTTTTGTCAGTTAGGGTATCATAGTAACCTATGCTGCATAGGCCTACATTTTTCACTGTGGAATGTCCATTTTTTTCACTACAAGGCCTTGCTATAAATAAAAAGCTTGACTTGACTTGATAAAGGCTACAGGTTTCAGTTGGAGCAATGCTATAGCTCAAATAAATTGTTTTAATGATTAACGTGAACAAAGTTAACAAACACAGAATTAATGACCACGAATTCATTGATTTAATTATTAAAAAAGAACAACAAAGTCAACAATTAATACAGAACACAGTGAACAACAAACACAGAATTAATGACCACAAATACATTGATTTAATTCTAAAAAAAAGAACAACCAAGTCAACAATTAACACAGAACACAGTGAACAACAAACACAGAATTAATGGTTAAAAAACGCACATGCTAACATCATTTTTTCAGCATCTGGAAAAAGAAATGAAAAGTAGGCTATGTTGCAAGTTGTTTTCTTACTTAATTTTATTTATTATGTGAGAACATAGCATGGCAACAACATAGCCAAATTAGCAAGAGAGTTAGTTTATACTGATCCAGGAGGAAACTAGCCGTTTCCGCGTGTGTTTTGATGCCGTGGAAGTTTTCTACGTGGGCAGACAACATGAAGCGTAGCCTACATCATAGAGACAAGAAAACATTTGAAATTAAGAGAGCGTATTACCAAGTGGCTGCACACCAGGTTTAAAGTCATTACAAACTAAATGAATCTCGGTCACATACTCGCAGCACATCCCCTCTTAAAGAGACTATGGGCTGCTAAACCTCAAACTTTTCTCCATAAGTGTTACTTGCAGCATTTGTAGCTCTGGTTTAAGGTAGACATTTGATTAAACATGAAAATAAGAAATAACAAACGTCACAAATGACAGAACTCCATAGAAAACACAAGAGCTATAGATGCGGGTTTAACATCAAACGGCTAACACAGACTCTTTATGGTGTGCAAATAACTTTCTTTTACTCTCTGGCAAATAGCCTGTAACAGCTATCTACAAAGCAAACAGC
Organism: Valencia hispanica; assembly: GCA_963556495.2. Taxonomy (NCBI): domain Eukaryota; kingdom Metazoa; phylum Chordata; class Actinopteri; order Cyprinodontiformes; family Valenciidae; genus Valencia; species Valencia hispanica. Next base: position 15,775,146 of record OY747712.1, on the reverse strand, counting down.
ATTTCACTTGCATGTTTAAGTAATAGACAGTAAATTAGAATAAACACATACAAATAGATGTACATAATAAACATATAGAATAAACACATAAAAACTTTTGTGTGGTAGCTAGCTTGTCCAGATAAATCTGCGTTGACAGAGCTGGTTTGATGATATTTTTATTTTTTTGGCGCTTCTGGCTGAAGTCCGTAGTACGGATGTGGGCCGTATCTGCAAGACGACAGTCAAGTGAGACCCAACGTTCACTTGGCACTTTTGCCGCTGTCGTAAAACGGACCTAAAACGGAGCTCAAACGGACCTGTGCTGTACCGGACCTTATTGCATCACAAAATGTTGCTGTATAGTTTTCAAACACTGATAATATTGCTCAGCTTAATGACAATGCTCTAAATAGAAAAAAAATGTACAGAGAGGATGTTATTTTGAAAATGTTTATTCCAGTTCCTCACACAGTTTGAGAAAAGTATTTCGGATGTGGTCCACATCAGGTAGCCTAGTCTCTGTCAAAACAGTGTTGGGTCAAATCTGTTTTGCAGATATGGGCCAGAGCAGTTTTTAGCCCTTTTTTAAATGCAATCGGCTCAGATATGTATCACAGATTCGGGCCACACCAGTGTAGCCTATGTGAAAACAGTATCGGCTCAGATTCATATTGCAGACCAAATCAGTGTCAGACACAAAAGTGATCTGGTCCAGATCTGTAAAATGATACAAATACTGAACTGATTGCAGTTAGAATGTTTAAGCTGAAACCTCTATCTGGTACGGATCTGGTTCAAAATCAGAAAACGTCTCTAAGCTAGAAAAGGAGGCAAGGGGTTTAAAACGGATCCCCGCCAAATGTAATTGCTATCTGGGTTCCCTCTGAAGTGGTCTGCGAACTCCTTACATAGAGCGCGTGAGTTGGTTTTCTGGAATGTATTAGAAGCACGGTTAAAATTAGAGGTCTTCATTTCTCCACAGCGATGCAAGTTTTGAGAGTGCACTTGTAACTTTTAGCGAAGCAAGCAGGTCGAGAGTGGACTAAAGCCTACTGTTAAAAATCATCGACGATAAAATCACAGGGCGCAGGTAAAGCAATAGGAGGTATATTTTCTAAAACTCCAAGAAAACCTGAACCCACTTCAGTATGGAGAAGTGTCCCTGCCAAAATTGACAATAAATAAATAAATAAATGTGGGAATAAATAAATAAGTGAGGTAATACATTTGTAAATAAATATAGAAATAAATAAATACATGTGGAAATAAATAAATAGAAATTGGAAATACATGTGGAAATAACAAAACAAATAGAGATATAAATAAAAACATTTGTAAATAAATGAAATTGAAAATACATCTGTAAATAAATAAATATATAGCAATAAAAAAATACATGTGGAAATAAATAAATGGGTAAATACAATTGAAAATAATATGTGTGGGAATAAATAAAAAATTTAATTATGTATTTCCACATTTATTTATTTCCACATTCATTTTTTTATTTCCACATGTATTTATATATCTATTTCCACATTTATAAAATTATTTGTTTCCACATTTATTTATTTCCACATTTACCTATTTAGTTATTTCCACATTTATTTATTTCTACATTTCCATATTTATTTATTTCTACATTTATTTCCACATTTATTTATTTACACAAGTGTATTCTAATAAGGGGGCATTTCTAACACTGGCCTAAAGCCTGATTGGTCAACTCCAAGACTCCATTTAAACAAACCTGGCTCTGTGTGGCAGAGGGGCTCTGTCAGAGACTATGTCCACTGGTAGACCATGGAGACGAAACACCTCTCTGGAAAGGATAGACCCCATTTCCTTAGCCAAAGGCAGTTTCTTTAATGGAACCAGGTGGGTCATTTTGGAAAACCGGTCCACAACAGTCAGAACAACAGTATTGCCATCAGAAGGGGGAAGACCGGTAATAAAGTCCATAGAGATATGTGACCAAGGACGTCGAGGGATTGACAGAGGGTGGAGTAACCCAGCTGGTGGTCTACGGGAAGCCTTAGTTTGGCAACAGACAGGACATGCTGCAACAAACTCACGTACATCCTTACTAAGGTTGGGCCACCAAAAACGTTTCCGAATTATGGAGACTGTCTTAGCGACCCCAGGATGACAAAAAAGTTTGGTGGCATGGCACAAGGTAATTACTTTGGACCTATGTTTTTCTGGTACAAAGAGACGATTGGAAGGGCACCTGGAAGGCGAAGCATTGGAGTTGTTGTAGCGTAGTAGTTCCCTCTCAATGGCCAGTCTTGTTACACCTACTCTCACTGAAAAAGGCAAAATGTACTTCTCCTCACTCTTAGTCTCACCCAGAGAAGCATGCAGACGAGAAAGCGCATCTGACTTGGTATTTTTAGAGCCTGGGAGATAAGATAACACAAAATTGAAGCGACCAAAAAAAAGCGCCCATCTTGCCTGGCGAGAGTTTAATCGTTTAGCCCCTCTGAGATATTCCAGGTTCTTATGGTCTGTCCAGACAATAAATGGTGTCTCTGCCCCATCCAACCACTGTCTCCACCCCTCCAGAGCCAACTTAATGGCCAAAAGTTCGCGCTCCCCTATGTCATAATTCTGCTCCGCGGGGGAGAGTTGACGAGAGAAGAAAGCGCATGGGTGGAGACCTGAATCAGATATTGCCCGCTTGCCAGTACTTGAAGCATCCACCTCAACCAAAAACTGACGGGTGGGATCAGGGCAGTGCAGGACGGGAGCAGATGTAAAAAGTTCCTTTAAGTTGTTAAAGGATCAATCTTCCTCCTTGTTCCAGAAAAAGGTAGACTTGGAGGAAGTTAAGCTGTGGAGTGGAGAGGCCACAGCGCTAAAGTTCCTGATAAAGCGTCTATAAAAGTTTGCGAACCCCAAAAAACTTTGTAGCTCTTTACGGGTGACAGGAACAGGCCAATCTCGCACGGCAGCCACTTTGCTGGGATCCATTACAACCAGATTTGAAGAAATAATGAACCCCGAGAAAGGATACTTGTGACTGGTGAAAATCACACTTCTCTGCCTTGACATACAACTTATTCTGTAACAGAACGGACATGACGAACATGATCCTCTAGAGTGCGTGAAAAAATGAGGATATCATCCAGGTACACAAAAACAAACTTGTTTATCATGTCCCGGAGCACATCGTTCACCAAAGCCTGAAAAACTTCTGGGGCATTTGTTAAACCAAAAGGCATTACCAGGTACTCATAATGGCCAGAATGCGTATTAAACGCAGTCTTTCATTCATCTCCCTGACGAATTCGGACCAGGTGATAAGCACTGCGAAGATCAAGCTTTGTAAAGACTGTAGCACCCTGCAGCATCTCAAACGCAGAAGACATGAGTGGGTGAGGATATCTGTTCTTTACTGTGATTTCATTAAGGCCCCTGTAATCTATGCACGGGTGCATAGATTCTTGCTAACGAAGAAAAACCCAGCGCCAGCTGGGAAGGAGGAAGGGCGTATGAGGCCTGTGGATAACGATTCCTCAATATAAGAATCCATTGACTTTCTTTCAGGTGCAGACAGAGGGAATAAACGACCTCTAGGGGGAATGGTGCCAAGTAACAAGTCAATGGCACAGTCATATGGTCTGTGGGGTGGCAGGGACCTCGCTTTGCTTTTACTGAACATCTCTCTCAGGTCTAGATATTCCTTAGGTACCTTGGAAAGATGAGGAAACTCCCTCTCCGAATCAAATCATGAAATGACAGGAAAAACTACTCCTGCAGAAGAGATGCACACATTTGCACAGGAGGGAGACCAGGCCAGAGCAAACAGCTTAAACTGTTACAGTTGAGATACCCAGCAACTGGAATCTTACAACCAGACACATGCTGGTTCAACACCAGGCCTGTCCCTGACAGGGAGGTCTCCTGCGAGCAACAGATGAAAGCGGAGATGCTTTACTTGGTGAGGTGCTGGGGTGCAGGGTTAGGAAGTGAAGACTAAACCTCCCGGTCTAGCTTCTAGCGCGAAGCTAGAGGGTAGGTAGCACCTCAGCTCGTCTTTGTGTTTCGTCTGAGGTTTTTGACAACGTTTCTAAAGATCTTCTAAAGATCTTCTAAAGATCAGCTTCACGCATACATAGTGCATTACAGTAATAGAGCATTGGAACGGCCTTGCTGGCAAAAACAATTAAATGAAGAGGAAGTCAGAGACTTAACCATATTTTTTTTTATTTATGACCTACCTACTACTTTCCCATACTATTTCTAGAATAAATATAATGTTACTGTAAATTTTTGGAGACATCAAGTCAAATACCTGATAATGCCTATCCAGGATAAGTGTTTGTGTCACTTTCAGGAACATATTTCTCCAAACTGCTAAGAGGTGACACAAACTCTCTGCAGATTATGTTAAAGGGTCATTTGTACTGTAACCAGGAGAAATACTTCTTGATTTAACTATAAACTTTTTGGAGTTAGACCCTGGTGTGGTGTATTATAATCATTATCCAGATAATGCTCATTTTGTTTTGTTTTTCCATCTTTTGCTTGTTACCAAAAAGTACTTGTTGCACCAATTTCATGTCAGGCGTACTTGCAAGATAAAACATAATTTGTGCAATTATTTACGTTAGCATCGTTCCTACAAAAGTTGTTTTATTAAACAAAGTTTTCAACATAAAAAAAGCTTCGACATTTTTTTACAAGGCAGAATAAATGACAACTTCTTCACTTAAAATCATTCAAAACTTCTTAAACTACTAAATAAAGCTAACACTGACACAACATGGGGTTATACTGTTTTCTCTTTAGACCTGTCAGCTTAGCTGGATTTATCTGCTGACATCACGAATGTTACCACCAACTGCAGCTGTCATGTTGAATATGCAACTGTTCCCCACAAAAATTGATCTAAAAACAGTGACTGCTTGTTTTCATTCAAAGATTTTTTAAAGTTTGACTATATAGTTAAAGACCCACTCCAATGAAAATCATGTTTTTCGTGTTGTTAACATGTTCTTGTGGCATTTTCTTGATGCCAGAGGACATATCTTAAAAGGAACCCCGGCTATAAAGACGTGTAGGCCCTAAAAAGTCAACAAATTTCTCTTGTACCAAAATATGTTGTTAGAAACACATACAATTTTGCCATTTACAAATCTAGAATATTTAGTACATATTTTGACCTACGTAGGACGCCATGTTTTCCGCACGGAATGCACTCTGGAGGTGATGACATATGTTGGTTGCACTTGGTAGAATAGCTATTGACACTAGTGTTTGTTTACGTGCTCACAGTAGTAGTTATTAAGTAAAATGCCACATTGCGCTGGTTTTAGATGCAATTTCCAGTCAAAAGGCAACAAGGGGAGTGATGTGAGTTTACACTGCTTTCCAACGGACAAGAAGAGGAGAAAGCAGTGGGAAGATGCCTGTGGACAGACACAACTTCCCAAAGATCCTCGGCTGTGTTCCCGACATTTTTCTCCTGATGCGTTTGAGGCTTTTAGTCGACCACCACTACTGAAAGATCTCACCGGAGTGGCTGGGTATAAGCGAAGACTGAAACTAAATGCTTTTCTGACCATTTTCCCACACAAGGAGCCTAAACGCCCTTGGGGAGAAAGTGAAATGCGCGGTAAAAAGCGCCAAAGTCAAGAGACGCTGGACACTCTCCTGCAGTTGCTGCTTCTGTCACGTTAGGCGAACCATCGGACCTTCGTTAGTAGCCGAGCGCAGTGCCTTCCATTAAGACACCATCCAGTGTTTTTTTTCTGTTGGGAGCTAATTCATCCATCCGCTTGTTTGCTTGCACTACGTCAGCTATGTATGGGTCATTAGCCCGTGGTGCATGCTACTGTGTTAAAGTGATGTAGATTATAATATAAAATGAGTTTTACAGGGTTTTTTTTTAAGCTTTGTATTTTTGTTTAATTTTATAGAAAAGCAGGGTCAGATGCACACACAGAAGCCATTGCCATGGGTAACTATGCAGATGATTCTCAGCTCTACATTACGATGTCACCAGGTGACTTTGAACCCATCCAAACCCCAAGTAAATGCATCGAGCAAATCAATGCATAGATGTGTCATTACTTTTTCGGGCTGAACAGAAACAAAACAGAAGTAATTACTTTTGGACCTAAAGAGGAACGATCAACAGTCACCACACAGCTTCAGTTAATACAGCTAGAAACTACTGATCAGGCCTGAAATTTAGGTGTAGTTATGGACTCAGACTTGAACCTCCATGGTCACATAAAGGCAATAACAAGGTCATCCTTTTATCACCTGAAGAACATTTTCTAGGATTAAAGGACTGATGTCGCAACAGGACCTAGAAAAACTCATTCATGCGTTTATGTTTAGTTGGATTGATTACTGCAACAGCGTTCTCACAGGTCTGCCTAAAAAGTCAATCAGACAGCTGTAGCTGATCCAGAACGCTGCTGCTTGTGTCCTCACCCGAACCAGGAAAGTAGAGCACATCACGCCAGTTCTAAAGTCCTTACACTGGCTCCCTGTAGCTCAGAGAATAGACTTCAAAATACTTTTACTAGTTTATAAATCAATAAATGGCTTAGCACCAAAGTATGTTGAATATCTACTGTTATTATACCAACTAACCAGAACACTCAGATCTTCTAATTAGCGTATACTCAACATCCCTAGAATTAGAACCAAACACGGAGAAGCAGGTTTCAGTTTCTATGCTCCTCTAATCTGGAACAAACTTCCAGAAAACTCCAAAGCTGCTGAAACTCAGAGTTCTTTTAAATCACAACTAAAATCGTATCTGTTTAGAGCTGCCTTTGAGTACTGCTTTGATGTATCATGTTTTGTGTATGCTTCTTTCTTTATTGCTGTTTTTACATTATATGCTTTGTCTGTGTTTTACTGTTATTTTTATTTTACCCCTTAAAAGTAAACAGAGTGTCTGCCTCACGGACTAAAACTGGGAGCTGGTTCCACAGGAGAGGAGCCTGATAACTAAAAGATCTGCCTCCCATTCTACTTTTAGAAATCCTAGGAACTACAAGTAAACCTGCAGTCTGAGAGCGAAGGGCTCTGTTAGGAACATATGGAACAATTAGATCTCTTATGTATGATGGAGCTTGATTATTAAGGGCTTCGTATGTCAGAAGGAGGATCTTAAATTCTATTCTGGATTTAACAGGGAGCCAATGAAGGGAAGCTAAAACAAGAGAAATGTGATCTCTTTTTTAATATTCATCAGAACTCTTGCTGCCGCATTTTGGATCAACTGAAGGCTTTTAATGGGATTTTGTGGACTACCTGATAGTAAAGAATTACAGTAGTCCAGCCTTGAGGTAACAAATTCATGGACTAGTTTCTCAACATCACTCCAGGACAGGATGTTTCTAATTTTAGCAATATTCCGGAGGTGAAAGAAAGAAATCCTAGAAACCTGTTTAATATGGGATTTAAATGTCAAGTCTTGGTCAAAAATAACGCCGAGGTTCTTTACGTTATTACTGGGGGCCAATTTAATGCCATCCAGATTAAATGATTGACTAAGCAGTTTCTTTTTAGAGCTTCTGGTCCAAAGATGGCAACCTCTTTCTTGTCAGAATTTAAAAGCAAAAAGTTTAGAATCATCTATGTTTTTATGTCTTTCAGACAAGCCTGTAATCTACCTAACTGACTGGGTTCATCAGGATTTATGGATAAATATAGTTGTGTATCATCGGCATAGCTGTGGAAATTTATCCCATGCTGTCTAATGATTCTACCAATTGGAAGCATATAAATGGTGAAAAGAATTGGTCCAAGCACAGAACCCTGTGGAACTCCACAAGTAACCATTGAAAGTGAAGAAGATTTATCATTTAGATGAACAAACTGGAATCTGTCAGACAAATATGATTTTAACCAGCCTAGGGCTGTTCCTTTGATCCCCACAACATGTTCAAGCCTTTCTAAGAAAATATTATGATCGACTGTGTCAAAAGCAGCACTGAGATCTAACAAAACCAGAACAGACACCAGTCCATTATCTGAGGCCATGAGAATATAATTAGTAACCTTCACCAGTGCTGTTTCAGTGTTATGATGAGCTCTAAAACCAGAATGAAACTCTTAAAACAGCTCATTACTGTTTAGATGCTCACAGACTTGATTAGCAACTATTTTCTCAAGGACTTTGGATAAGAAAGGAAGGTTAGATATAGATCTGTAATTCACTAAGTCATCTTGATCAAGGGAAGGTTTCTTGAGTAAAGGTTTAATTACAGGGTTAGGAAGTGAAGACTAAACCTCCCGGTCTAGCTTCTAGCGCAAAGCTAGAGGGTAGGTAGCACCTCAGCTCGTCTTTGTGTTTCGTCTGAGGTTTTTGACAACGTTTCTAAAGATCTTCTAAAGATCAGCTTCATGCATACATAGTGCATTACAGTAATAGAGCATTGGAACGGCCTTGCTGGCAAAAACAATTAAATGAAGAGGAAGTCAGAGACTTAACCATAATTTTTTTTATTTATGACCTACCTACTACTTTCCCATACTATTTCTAGAATAAATATAATGTTACTGTAAATTTTTGGAGACATCAAGTCAAATACCTGATAATGCCTATCCAGGATAAGTGTTTGTGTCACTTTCAGGAACATATTTCTCCAAACTGCTAAGAGGTGACACAAACTCTCTGCAGATTATGTTAAAGGGTCATTTGTACTGTAACCAGGAGAAATACTTCTTGATTTAACTATAAACTTTTTGGAGTTAGACCCTGGTGTGGTGTATTATAATCATTATCCAGATAATGCTCATTTTGTTTTGTTTTTCCATCTTTTGCTTGTTACCAAAAAGTACTTGTTGCACCAATTTCATGTCAGGCGTACTTGCAAGATAAATCATAATTTGTGCAATTATTTACGTTAGCATAGTTCCTACAAAAGTTGTTTTATTAAACAAAGTTTTCAACATAAAAAAAGCTTCGACATTTTTTTACAAGGCAGAATAAATGACAACTTCTTCACTTATAATCATTCAAAACTTCTTAAACTACTAAATAAAGCTAACACTGACACAACATGGAGTTATACTGTTTTCTCTTTAGACCTGTCAGCTTAGCTGGATTTATCTCCTGACATCACGAATGTTACCACCAACTGCAGCTGTCATGTTGAATATGTAACTGTTCCCCACAAAAATTGATCTAAAAACAGTGACTGCTTGTTTTCATTCAAAGATTTTTTAAAGTTTGACTATATAGTTAAAGACCCACTCCAATGAAAATCATGTTTTTCGTGTTGTTAACATGTTCTTGTGGCATTTTCTTGATGCCAGAGGACATATCTTAAAAGGAACCCCGGCTATAAAGACGTGTAGGCCCTAAAAAGTCAACAAATTTCTCTTGTACCAAAATATGTTGTTAGAAACACATACAATTTTGCCATTTACAAATCTAGAATATTTAGTACATATTTTGACCTACGTAGGACGCCATGTTTTCCGCACGGAATGCACTCTGGAGGTGATGACATATGTTGGTTGCACTTGGTAGAATAGCTATTGACGCTAGTGTTTGTTTACGTGCTCACAGTAGTAGTTATTAAGTACCCCTTAATACCCCAGCTATTTTAAATTCCTGTGGTACGTATCCGTTTACTAAGGATATATTCATCATATCCAAAATGGGGCCAGGAACCAGATGGAACACTTCCTTAAATAATATGGTTGGGATTGGGTCCAACATACAAGTTGAAGGTTTAGATGAGGCTAATATTTTTGATCATTCCCAAAGCTCGACTGAATCAAAACAACCTAAGCACAAATGAGGTTCTACGGTTCTTTCTGATGCTGCCTCATTTAATGAGGAAGAAGTAATCATGTTTGGGAGGATGCCAATGATTTTATTTTTAATAGAATTAATTCTATTTATGAAGAATCCCGCAAATTCATCACTGCTAAGAGCTGGGGGAATAGTTGGCTCAACAGAGCTATGACTCTGTGGAAGTTTGGCAACTGTGCTAAAAAGAAACCTAGGATTGTTTTTATTCGCCTCTATTAATGCTGAAAAATTAATTAGACCCTGGTTGCTGATGAATGGAAGATTAAACATTCACCTGTAGTTCTGCATTACCATGTTGTCCAGGTTGTTCTTTCTGAGTAGTGGTTTCATAACTGCTGTTTTTAAAGCCTGCAGAAAGACACCAGATATGAGGGATGAGTTAACAATTTGAATCAGATAGGACCCAATGACAGGGATAACTGGGTAAGATTTCGAGGCAGCAAGAGGAGGAGCTTAATTGGGTAATAATTACATCAAGGTTTTTTTGGTTTGGTTTGGAATTCAGACATTTCTCAACATTGGTGTTGAGTGGAGATGACATTGGTCACGGGTTTGGTACTGATGTACAGATTGACCCTCTAATTGTCAATCTTTTCAGTAAAAAAGCTGGCAAATTCATTGCAACCCCCGGTTGAATTTGGTTCAGGGAGGAGTCACGAGATGATTAGTTAGTCTCTCAGCTGTTGCGAATAAAGTCTGTGCATTATCAGTTTCACAAAAGAACGATTACCTTGCATTTTTCAAAGTTAAGTGATATCTGTTCAGGCTGCCTTTGTAGACCTCATAGTGAACTTGGAGTCAGGTTTTCTGCCATTTTCCCTCGGCTTGTTGACACTCCCTTGGCTTGTTGAGTCTCCCTGTTTTGGCTAGAGAAAGTTGTCTCCCAGCTAGTTTACTGATCTTGAGTAAGGGGATGAAGGGGAACAAGTACCATATTCAAAAGTTCAATTTAGGTCACTTAGGTTTAAGCTGAAACACACTATCAAAATATAAGAAATAAAACTTCAGTATACTTGTAAAGACCTTGACCTGTCACCCTTAAGGATCTTTGTTAACATCTAACGCAATTGATGTTTTCTAAAACAACAAAAAACGTTGATACTAGTCACTTTTCATATTAATCAGTGTGAGGTTTGCTGCCCTTATGACATAGTACACGTGAGAGGATATGTCAGTTAGGTTCTGACTAATTCAAACTTTCCCAAAGTCCCTCAAAAATTCCAGTCAGACCATAGTCTTTTCCTGTACCGACAACACAGGAGAATTCTCCAGAGGCAATGAAGGGTTTGGAGGGGACAAAGCTTTCTTTCACAAGCTCTGAAACAAGTGAAGCAAGAGGAAGCTGGCCATTCAGTTCCCACTCTTCGTTCTGTCATGGGAAAGTGGATGAGGAATGGTAGTGGGAGGGGTTGGGGGTTGTTGAGTGAGGGTGGGATTTAAAAAATGGAACAGAATGATGTCAGGAGGGTGACAGACCCAGAAGACTCAAACCATGGTGACAAGAGTGAGGTGAGACTGCTCCTCAGGGTAAATGGTAGAAGTGAGTGCCGAGAAGTACTACAGAGCAAACAATCAGGTTAAAAGAAAGCAGGGAGTGAAAACCAAAAAGATAAGCTGTGAAAACCACAAGAAAATGGATGTACCTGATGTTCATACTACTATTTGGCTAGTAAAACGGACCTGTCCAGGGATGTTTTAGAACATGTTAACTATAGAGTATGGAGACAGCAATGTGTTAGTGAAAAGCATATATGTTAAAGGGGGGTGGCATGTAAAATCGACTTTTAAGCTTTTCATCACATTGTTGTCATTCCCTCCTTAAAAACATGCCTAAAGTGTTTCTTACGGTAATTTAAGTATTTTTGAGTAATCTTTGGAAACTCTCGCGGCCGCCATTTTGAGCGCTGAACGCCTGACTCCTCAGAGGTACACCCTCACCACCTAGTAAACGCCCCGACATGTTGATTACCGCCCACGTCTCCCCAAAGCCCTCCCTCCCCCGCTCCCAGAGCAGAAAAGCAGCAGGTCAACAGCAATCAGCTAGCATCTGTGGATATTACTACTATATAGCTATTTACTTGTCCAAATTCTACAATCCCTTCCTTCGAGAAAATGTATCTTTGGATGCCAGGATGACTCCCATCTTTTAAGTCTTCAAGAAAATGAGGCTGTTTGTCAAAAATGGTTGGAATTCATTTTTGGAAACGACCCTCCTCCCAAGAAGATTTGCTTCGTTTTTGCCGGCCATTTCACAGAAGATAAAGAGCACCTGGCTGCAGACCTCCACTGTCAGGTCGCTTCTGGTGCAGGGTCCACTGTCAGGACGGGAAATGCACGGGATACATTTCAAAATGAAACGGCAAACGTACTTCCGGTTGTTATATTTCAAAATAAAATCACGAATGCAGTTCCGGTTGAATCGCTCTCCTCACAAATGCATTAATTATTTAATGTTACGTAAAATAAATCAATTATTTCTCTATAGTTTATATATAGTTTTCATTTATATAGTAAACTTTTGTTTTGTTTGTCATTTTTTTTCTGTGTTTTCCTTTAATGTTGCACATGAGCCCCAACGTGGTCATAATGATATATTCTGTCCAAATCTAGGACAAAATGCTATCCACAACGGTATTAGATCCAAGTCAAAGTCAAACCGATGCATAAGATAATTTGTACCATTAGCTGTTAAATACTTGAACCAGCTCTAAACATTGCAATTTTAACTTTTCCAGGATGACATCTATGGGTTTATTGTTATTTCTTTTACTTCCTTTGAACAACTTATTGTTAATTTTATTGTATCTTTTACTGTATTTAAGTGTTGGCTCTGCCAATGGCTGCTGTGGAACAAATTGCCCCTCGGGGATAATAAAGAATCAATCAATACATAAAGCTAAAGATCTCGAAAATTACCACAAATTTCATTTTTGGTTTTATGTCTATGCTAATCATGTTCTTGTGCTGCTAAAACACCTAAGTACAGGTAGATACAACGCTAACTCTTCATATCAACAATATTATGCAAGTGAATTATTAAGTGATCAATGAGAAAAACACACAAGTCACAACATTATCCAATGTTCTGTAGAGAGAGGCCTTTATTCTAAAAGTTAGTCATCTGTGTGACATTCACAGTAGGCTACATAGTTTCGGTTGTCCATTATTTCCTCGCAGAATTTCCACATATCTTCTATGCTGGAAAATCTGAATTTGAAGGGCTCCAGGATTGATTCCTCCTCATCGTCATCCACTAGATCTTCTCTCAACCTCAACTGCAGAACAGCCTCAGCCTGGTCTCCTCCTCCATGAACAACACATCAGGCAGGTCCACTGTGACAGAGAACAGCAATACAGTTATTACTGCTGCTTCCAAAAAACTGCTGCTGAAACTGAAACACCAAGTCATTACAAATAAATATAATGAGAACAATATGGTTGTATTATTTTTTAATAAAAATTATCCTCCTTTTAATGTGTTCTCAACCAAAAGTGAAACAAATAAGACTTTAAAATCAAATCTTAATTAATATGGATTCAAGTTACAACATACTTAATCTGATATCAGATTGTTGAGGTAAATGCAGTCAGATGTCATTTTCATCTCTCACGTAAATTTGAAGGTTTGCTTTGAAAAAACAGCATAATAAATCAAACAGACTAAAGAATATTTATTCATATTTGCAGAAAAATATTATTAATAGTTGTTGGAAATGTGTTCGAGCAAATATGTTTTTTAAATGATGTAGGAATTTTTTCTCCAGTAAATAACTGAGTCATGTTTAGTGTTTTACCTGCTGTTTGACAGAGAACTTAAGATAATATAGTTTATTTTAAAAACTCTGACTCATATGCACCAACAGTAGATCATAATAATCAGACTCTGACTTTTCCATCATTCATTTTGCCTTAAAACTGGAATATTCTCTGTTTTATTTGATCTATTTTTACCCAAGATCACTTGATGTTAAGACTGCAATTTTTTAGATCTATTATGTTCAGTTTTTCAGATAGAGCGATGACAGTAGCATCTTTATAATCCTGAGATCCCGAGCAATCCACTGATACTAAATATGTCCTGATTGATCACTGGGGAGGGGATGAAATGTCGATACAAAGTCGGACTGTTTTTACCGCGACGTCTCAGAGTCAAATGATTGTCGGTGATAAGTTTGATGAACTTCGTATAATAATTAATCTGTGTTGTCCCAAAATTAATCCTAAACTGCTGTACCAGCTCAGACTGTGTTAGCTAAGATGTGCTGCAGGTGGGCTGATTCTTTTTGGTTTATAACGCTTCATCACCCAACAGCATTAAAAAACTGGACATGCATGTTTATTTTAATTACAAATCCTGCCCCATGTTTCTTTGATGCAACTTTACCACACTTTTTACCAGTTGTGACTCTCCCTTTCATTATCTTACATCTGACGGTGTCGCATATCATGTACACTCCCTGTTTCTTATGTGAGAGGGATCGAGAGTAAAACATGTTACATTTTCATTTTGCCAATGTAGGTGCTATGGGGTACAGTTTCCTCATTCCAGTCATGAAAATTGATTACTTGTTGGCTAAATTCGCCGTTTTGAATCCAAAATGGGTCACCTACGTAATTCGTGTACAGTACAGGCCAAAAGTTTGGACACACCTTCACATTCAATTGAATGAGAAGGTGTGTCCAAACCTTAGGCCTGTACTGTATGTCCGATGAGAAAATGATCCGCTGTAAATAGTGACGCACAGACAGCAGCAGTGAGCAGCAAGTTTTCAGGAGAGCAGTTTTTATGTGAATGACAGGATCTGTACTTTCAATTACTTTTTAGATCCGCTGAGTTATTTGGGATTAAAAACTGTTTTGACCAACCTCAAGGCTAGTTTCCAACTAATTTTCAAGTGATTGGCAAAACATAAAAGAAATCACATATTAAGAAGATGCTGCAGTACGGTAATGCTTTGTGCTCATGTGGAGAATGTTGTGATGACGTTGAACACAGCATGCCAAAGGGGGAGTGTCAGAGGCTCTTAAAGAGACATGCAGCTAATTTCAAGGCATTTTATTCAGACATGTGAGTACAAATTTCAAAAAGATAGTTTATATTATTTACTGAACTTATGGATCGATTTAAGGTAATATTATGGCTGCATTGTACCATATAATTGTTCTGTCTGCCTGAGAAAAACATGCCACCCCCCCCTTTAATTAATGCAGTACAGTACATACAATACAGTACCCATAGTTTGTGTACACAGCTGAGAAATAGCTCAATCCTTCGGATAACACGGTACTGCTGTTTCAGTTTCAGATAGAGATAGCGATTTTATGCTTTTGTCAAAGTGGCTTGATCTCTGATAAAGACATTTTTACTTTATCACATTAATATTGTGTTATATCGGTGACCTACCTAATATAGATTTGTGGATATTATTACTGCAATTATTATTACTGCAATTATCGATTGAAAGTTTTATGAAATTCATTAATACTGAATTATATAAAGTTCTCTTTGGGTATCAGTTTATTCTTTGTTTTGTACACCTTACCATTTTGTATTACAAGTCTAATCTTTGACCAGTTTTAGACCAATTTTGGTTGCTCTAATCCTAGATTAAATGTACATACTGTATATGTCTAAATAATAGCAGTGTATTGAGATAACATTGAATGATGGCTAAATTGGTCTACTCATAGCTTCAATATTGAAATCAGGTCTATTGCTCAGTGCACTCACTTGCCTCTCTGTTTTTTGGACCCAGATATTTTGTGCAGATGTTGGGGAAAGCTTTCCATCGTGCTGCAAAGAATAACAGCAGCAGCGGAAGTCCCCAAGGAGAAGTCTCCTCTCCAACTTGTGCAAATGCGCACACAGTCAGACACGTGCACACACGTCTGGGAACGCGTTCATCCAGCTGCAGACAGAATCTTGAAAACTGGTGGGGTATTTTGACCAGTTATCAAATCAGAAATTCTCCCGTTTCACTCTCACATATGCATCTAGTTAGAGTCTAGTGGTGAAAAGTAAAGATCTGAATTCTTGCAATGTGCTACAGATATTAATTTGTGCTGTCCAGCATTGTTGCCTCCTGTCACTGGTCGGAAAACAGGATGGACCCTTGCGAGATCAAAGTATCTATGTTAGAATCTTGTCCAAACATACTTGCCAGACTGTCTTTACTCTTGAAGTTTTAGGACAATAGTAGTTTTGTAATATGATCCATTGATGACAGGCATATTCCAGTTCCCCTTCGAGTGTATAGTAGTCAAGCACATGCTTAAAGTTAAGCTAGTTAAGGAGAATCACAAGAATCTTAGCTTTCCAATGATGTACAATATGTATATATACATAGAAAGGCTCTCGAGAAAAAAGGCAGATTTGACCCTGAAGTACGCAACGTCCTGCCCATGGAATGTAGGAACGCTAAGGAATTAAAGGTGCAGTTGGAAGCACTTGAACAAATAGCCCTGTCTGGACATCGCTAAGCTTTGCAGGGATTTACACTTTCACTTATAAACAAGTGAAATATGTGACTCTTTTCACTGTGGTTCATGTAATTGTGTTGTGACACGATCAATATTTTTTTGTTATGGAAAATCTAAACTGGTATAAATGAGAACATTATGATACACCACGGCCCTGGTCCACATTCCCAAAACTTACTGGATTTTAGGGTAGTTTGCTTTTTATTCGAATGTATTTAAGCATTTTATGTGACACCCAATAAAATAAATCAGCAAGGCTAAATGTACTCTATTACCATCATCCCTTTAGATGTTTGAAATCACTGAATGTTTATGTTCCACATTGACCAGCGAACAACAAGGAACTTTCTTCAAATCACTTTTGTCGTGCCCGTAGTTTGCAATAAGCCTTCCCTCAAGCATGTAATACAATCTTTTCTGTTTTAGTCTTGAAGTTACCAGGTTGAGCAATAAATAGGGTGATGTCAGTAAAGTTATTAAAGCAGAGCTAATACATGTTCATGTAGTGCCACAAAGAATATTTTATAGCATGTTTCACAAGCTGAGCGACATTTGTCCTCACGTGTAACAGTTTGTTAGTAAATCACAATGTGTAGGCAAATGCCATGAGTTTTAATCGGACCTGAGCCATAAATGTACAAATCCCAACATTAAATCTATTAAATTTGACAAAGCAATATTGCTTTGTCAAATTTAATAGAAAGTAATTAATTAAAACTTCAAAAGATTCACATACAGGATGGACATATATTTATAAAAGGCATATTTCATCTAAATTATGTTATTCAATAAATTCCTGCAATTCAATATTAATAGAATTTAATGCTGCTGGAAACTGGAAAGTTTACCCTGAAATTACAGATGATCCTAACTGAATGATCCTCTTTCACGGTAGTCAGCAGGGAAGGAAATGAGCTTTTCTTTCATGGTCCTGAACTGGGCAACACTTTTACTGTGAAGAAGAATTTCTGAGTTCCCCCAAAAGTTTTCTTAAGTGTAGTTTTTCTTCTTCAGACGTTCTTCATCTTTCTGAATAACATAATCAGGAATCTGAAGGGAAAAACGTTTGGGAAGCATTTGAAACCTCCCTGTTTTATTCTCCAAACAAGGTGATCTGTATTTTTGCTCAACTACGTTCCCTCCCTTTATTAAAGAATCCTATAATCCTTGATCCTGTAATTAACTTTATATGCACGGCTTCAAAGCAAATGCTCTTCACTGTTTAACAAATCTCAAAGTCCTAAGAAACAGAATATGGTTAGAGCTACGCTAAAATGTATACAGTTGGTAAATATCCATCCGTTCATTATCTGTACCCGTCCATCCTATGCAAGGTTGCGGGGGGCTGGTGCCTATCTCCAGCAGTCAGGGGGGGGAGAGACAGGGTACACCCTGGACAGGTCGCCAGTCCATCGCAGCAGTTGGTAAATAATTGAATATATTTAAAATAAAAAAGTATCTAGTATTCCAACAATTGTTTAAGTAGTGTCCAGTTATCAAGATGTTATAAATTGTATTTGTATGATTTGTAATTTATACACTCAAGCAAAAAATATTGATGAAAGAACAGTTAAAGTAGTATTATGAGGTGGTGATTGTGCTAAATATTAATCCATTTTGCAACTCTGCTTTTTTATGGTAACAAGTGCAACAAGGTAGTGTTAGCTGGTTACAAATTGCCATGTGGCCAGATTCAAAAGTACTCTGGCCGTTAGCTACTTTCCATAACAGAAGAAGTCAGATGCCAAGCACATAAAGCTGCAATAGTGCAGAATGGTGAAGGGGCAAAATGAAGAGCACTAAATATGGCTACTTACAGGCCATCAAAACAGCAAGTATACACATGATTACTTGGAGTTGCTGTTTTAATGCATAGAGTTGTTGTTGAACCCATTAATGGTCACATACTCTATATTTTAAAGGTTATGGAAGCTTATGTTTGCTGCAAACTGAGTCATTGTCTTTACTAAAGCAAGAGCAAGGCAGCAACACTATTACAATGTTTACTTTTGGACAAATGAGTACCTACCCAGATAATGAACCTTGCAAAAAAAAAAGGCAGATCTGTAAAAATGTGTGACCCAGATGTTGTCTTTTTCTTCTGGGAAAGAGAAGGTATGGAAATCCTCTATTTTCTCCCGGAAGAGAAAATAGCAGCAAGTCTCAAGGAAGAAAATGATGCTGTACAGGTCTACAGCTTATACTTAAGGAGGAATGGTGTGTTTAGTTGCCAGGCAGAGGGATGAGGCTAGCTGTAAACCTCATCCTTATTTCTCTGTAAAGATCTTTCATATAAACACTTCAGGCACGGATTATTTGTTCTGTGCACACTTTGTTTTCTCCCATAAACTGAGGGGTCCTGCAGCTTTGCAAGATCTGTGCAAGATCCTGTCTTCACCCAGCTTCCTCTTGTACATGCTGACTTAACAGTAGTCACACACCACCTCTGTGTAAGGCAAAACAACATTCTTGTGAAAACTAGAGAGAGATAAGCTTAAAAGCAGATGAAGATGTTGATATTTTGCAGACTGAGAACTTCTGAAAAACTTAAAGATGTAAAAAGGTTATGCTTCACACAATATTTTTAAGAAAAAATAGTTCTAACTTTTTAGAGGTTAGCTATGTGGGGGACATCCTCAGCTATTAATCTTTCCTACACTGCACCTCCTCCACTTGTGCGTGCACTTCGGGAACATAGTGTATTAATTAAAGAAACAATGCTCTTCCTCACTGAGAAACAGAGAGGACGAAATAGAGAGAAAAGAAGAGACATGGGGGTGGAGTAATGAGACATCCTTTCGCCAGACTGTTATCCAGCAAAATCAGTTTTTAACAGAAGAGAAAAAAATGTCAATGAAAAGTAAAATGAAAATGAAACAATAAATATTATTTTACTCTGTGGTAAAGATGCAGTGAAAATAATTTATTATTTGCATTTGTTTCATTATTTTTTAGGATTGAAAGAGTCCTTAATATGCCCAGACTTTCCATCATAGGTCTAAAATGTAATTTTGTTATATCCTAAATTTGTAATTCGCTGCTTGATAGATTTTTTGTTTAGATATTAGCTCACAGTTTTCCATGTGCTCTAGCAAAGAAGATAAGGTGTTAAAAAGACTATTAAGTTGAAGGGCTTATGTTGAATGCCTGCAAACTACAAGCTAAGTTACTCAGAAGGTATGAAGTTAACTTGAGTTATTTTACGTAATTCATTTTAGGTCTTCAAATTAAATCACAATGGTCTTAACAGTGCTGCACCCCACCAGTTTTGGGATGAACGTCTACCACCTGAGCCATGGTCCTTCTTAAAACAAAGGATTAACCCAAATTAAATTAACTCTTGCTTGTTGTCTATTAAGTCACATAACATCTTTCCCTAATAGTAGACTAGGAATAGATTATAGAAGATTGCCGCTTGTTAAAGGTCTCCTTCACTGAGAAACCATGTAATACTTGTTCTTTGTGAAATACAATCGGTAACTCTGAGCTTCGTATGCATGCTGCACTTGAAACATTTTCTCCAAATCCCATTACCTGCATTAGCCACAGAAAGAAAACAGACGGCAAAACGAGTAAGTCCGAAATGACTTACTCATTTGTGGACAAAGACATCAGCGTTGCATTTTTCTTTTTGCCAAAGAAAGAGGAGCTGAGGACGAAACTGATGGAATTTGTCTTGGATCACCACCAGTGAAGTAAGTTAATTATTTGTTTGAAGGCAGCATAAGAGTTGTATTGCTGTTAGCCAATCAGAGGCAAGACATTTGCATATTGTAACTAATAATGAGTTGGACTCCAACCTACCCGCTCCTCCAACAAACTACATCCTCCTGAAACAGGAGAAAGACAGCATTTATTCCACTTAAAACTGCTCACAAGGCATTCCTTCATACTGGACACTACAGCAAATTTATTGAAAAAACGAGTGAACGAGACCTTTAAAGCAAAACTGACTATTTGGGTACTAAGTGACACATCATCATACAATCCGTAGCTCAGAACATCTTTTTGGGTACAAAAAAACTCAAACTGACAAAAAGTGTACATTGAAGAGGAGCTGAAACCACCAGCAACCGACTGAAAAACCATAGGCCTCTTAGAATAGTGATTTATACAAGAACAACTTTAATATGTACATGAAAGGTTTCCAATTTGATGACACTAATAGTGTTTCTGTTGAAATCCTTTAGATGGATGAGCCTTATGATTTTTTGTTCTCGGTGAATCCATGGTTCAATATATAATTTTCAAATTTCTATTTATTTATTTATTACCCTGAAATATCTTAGGCATATCCTTTTTGGAGTTTAGCTAAGCATTCTAAAAGTTGGGAGGTGCCCTATTTAGGTAACAGCTTTTTCGGTCAAACAGCTAAACTTAAACTTAAAAAATCAAGAAATAAACTTCAAAACTCATTATTTTTCCTCACATTTTATATTCACTTAATTTAGTTCCAGAAACTCCCTCTCATTCATCACCAACACTTTTAGTTTTATTTTCCACTTTCTGTGCTCCTGTAAATCCTTAACAAATGCGTTGACACTCAGCACCATCATAAAATTGGCCCCTGTACCATTTGGGTATGAGAATAGATGTGGACACAGAGGCCCTGTAGAATATCCAGGAAGTTAATTTTGGAGTATTTCCACGAACCATTCTGGAAAGACCGTATTCTAGCCAAATCAAATTAGAACCATCAGAGCTATGAGAGAGTCTGCAGCTGAATAAAACTCAACATGCCCATAACTTGCCCCTGGGTGTCTGTTATCTGTGTTGTGTTTGCCAGTTTCAAACAAATTAATGTCATGGAAGATCATCACCTGCCCCAACGAGTGTACTTTTAGACATTGAACACTAGAGGTCTCTCCAGGAATTTGTTGAGAGACAGCCAAAATTGCTCTGACAATTATAAATCCCCTTTGATTCCACATTTGGCACAGATAATTTACCACTGCAAGGGTGAGTACCAAATCATGTGGCCATTACTCAGCTCAGCCTGCATGATATCTAAGTTGTAAATTCACATTCTATCCTAACATTTTTTCATGTTCTTCTTATCCCCTGTTGTAAATTTCTGTTTTAGTTTGCTTTGCTGGCAAGAAATCTTTGTATGTAGTAAACAAATTAAGTGAATTTAAGGTGTTAAAATGCTTTTGTTTCATATTTCTTGACAATGTACGAAAGCATTTTGCTCTGATGTGCTTTAATATTTCATTGCTCTGTGTAAGTGATACTGTTACTGTTCCATGTGGCTTTATTCTAGCTTGTTTCACCCATGGTAAACATGCAATTTTCCCTATTTAGGTA
This sequence comes from Valencia hispanica, assembly GCA_963556495.2. Lineage (NCBI taxonomy): Eukaryota > Metazoa > Chordata > Actinopteri > Cyprinodontiformes > Valenciidae > Valencia > Valencia hispanica. The sequence continues at coordinate 15,753,584 of OY747712.1, read as the reverse complement.
AGTATGGCAGCATGTCAAGGGAGGTGTACCACTAAAGTCATCATTAAGTTCCATTTTTCTCCAAACAGATTATGTTGCCACAATAATTCATGTTATAGTGCACATTGGTGGGTAAAAAATACGGTGGAAAAACATAGTATTTAAGCAGCTAAAAAATACATTTTCATAGGGTTTAGCTTCTCACACAGGCCATATTCATGCGCATGAGACTTCCAATGCATTAGCCTACTTTAACAGAGCAATGTGTAGAAAAACACAGACTTAGCTGTTTGTTGACTTAAAAGCATCATTACAGCCAAAAACCCTGTCATCATTAGAGTTATGGCTTTCTGTTAAGTATTAAAGACATTTATCTCACCATTGACCTTTTTCAAAGTTTTGTTTACTTTTGACCAAAGCATAATATTTTGACACTTAATAGTTGGACGACCATCGCTCAGGTGGTAGGAGTTTGTTCCGTAACCGGTGGGTTGCCAGTTCGAACCCCTGGCCCTTCCATCTCATTCGTGTGCGTGCTTGGGCAAGACACGTCACACGCCTTAGATGCTGGTGGTGGTCACAGTGCCAGGTAGAGTCTATGTATGGCAGCCTCTCTTCTGTCAGTGTACCCCAAATAGCAGCTGTGACTTCTAGGTAGTGTACCACCATCAGCATGTAAATGAAATGTAGTGTAAAGGTCCTCTGACCTACGCTATACAAGTGCAGGCCATTTAGTGCATTGGTCTGGAAGAAAAGCAATCAAGTATATTACAAAGTAATCTAAATTGTTCATGGTTTCCTACCCACAGCTTTCCTTAAGAAAGTTTTCCCTGTCATTGGGTCTGATCTGATTCAAATAGTGAACTCATCGCTTCTGTCAGGTGTCTTCCCCCAGGCATTAAAAACAACAGTAATTAAACCACTGCTAAAAAAGAATAAACCTGGATAACATGTTCATGCAGAACTACAGGCCAATCTCTAATCATACATTCATCAGTAAGATTATTGAAAAAGCTGTGTTTCAGCAGTTAAATAGCTTCCTATCAATGACCAACTGCTTTTGAAGTTTTTCAGTCTGGTTTCCGTGCTCACCACAGCACTGAGACTGCCCTCGTCAAAGTTTTCAATGACATTCCCATAAATGCAGACTGTGGCAGAACCACAGTGCTGGTTCTGTTGAACCTCAGTGCAGCTTTTGACACTGTTGATCATGATATACTATTGGAACGTCTGGAGAGCTATCACGTTATAATGTGATACGGTCTAATTTCTTCATTATATGGCTGACAGCTCTACACCGCTGTACATATGACATGCTGAAATATAGAAAATGTACCTGGGATGAAGACATTTGACACGGAACGAAGGCTGACCAAGACGCGAAAATCTGTAACGTTAGAGAGCATCGCTTGTCAAGGCACGTGAATCCCCTGGTGTAACCATAACAGATTTTACGACAGTAGTAGAAAACAATACCTTTTTCCCAACTGTAAGGGGACCCCGAGAGCAAAACTTAGTGTTGCTTTAATAGTTAAGGAATTTTTTACAACGATTTTATAAATAGTATTTTAAAGCTACATTGTGTAAGAACTTCTCCCATCTAGCGGTGAAATTCTATATGACCAACCAACTGAATATTACGTTCTATCCCCACCTCCCACCCCCCCATTCCAAGCACGTTTTAACTCCTACGGTGGCCATTTCACGCCAAGGTTAACATGGATTCCAGTACTACGACTTTGTCCAGTGTTCCTTCCAGTGATGAGGTTACTTTAGAAAACTACATTGCATTTAGTTATATAGTCAGTTATCATGTTGGTGCCGTGTTGCGAGTAGACAATCTCCGCCTTTTGCGCTTTGGCGCAAGGCGGAGCTAGAATTTCCAGGAATGTCCCTCGTTGGCGAATGTATTTCAAAGATGGAGGCTCAACATGGATTCAGCCATTTGCGCAACTCGCGCGTATGTATTCTGAATAGCAGATTCTACACTTACGAGAATACTTTCATTAGTAGGTGGATGTAATTAAAAATGAATGAGCACATATTTTTGAAAGAACAAAGGGGTTAACTAAAAAAAATACACAATGTAGCTTTAAGTATCAGTATGCGTTTGATTTTAGTTCAGATATATGTGGTCTTAGATCTTTTATTGTTTTGTATGTGTGTGAAGAGATGATGTGGAGCCCTGTCAAAGATGAATTTCTGTAACCTTTTGGGGTCAGACAAAGTTTTCTATTCTATTCTATATTGTGTAGAGTAGAAGTCTCTAACCCTTTGCCCTAGACCGGTACCGGGCAACGGGCTGTTGGTACCAGGCCACGAACTGCACAGAAAGAATAAAAGTTACAGTATTTTCATTTTCTTTAGTCTAAACAATGTTTTATTTTGAAGAATGACCAGATTATCTCTATTACATCTGGCAATAACTCATTCATGAGGCATGTCAAGACGCTTGCCTTGGTCACGTGATACATCACCACTAAAAACAAAACCACAAGCTAGCAAAAAAATAAAAAAACAGAAATCTCTAAAAAGTGAAAAGGTCCAGTAAAGAGAATGACAAGCCTACAACCTCCAAGAAAGGAAAGCAACTTTTAACAAATACTAGGAGTCCTTCTTAAAATATTGATTTATCATGACAGGCAATTCCCATGCACCAAGTCCCTGGTCTACTTAATATGTGGCAACCGGGGCTTTCTAATGAAGGAATTAACTCTTTAAAACTGCCTTAGATGGGACTGTCTTGTTACAGTGAAATAGCCACTGGGCTCCCACTGATTCAATGTTGTGGTGAGTTGTATTTTTCATGCATGTTATATTTGTTTTTTTGGTAAGTCTTGTTTAAAAGCATGTTTAAGCTTTTAAATTGTTACCACAGTGACTAGAGCATTAGGGGGCAGAGAGGATATCACTCACGTTATGTTATTGGTGAAATGTTACGGAAATGCTAATATAGTTGCGAGCACATATGGGATTTACACTTATTGTCATATTTAAAAATAACCCCTTTTTTTATGCTGGAGGCAAAACAAAGTTTGGGGACCACTGGTGTGGAGAACTAAGTTACCTATGTCTATAGAAAGAATTAGAAAGTTAATTTCACTAATACCTAATTTTATTCACTTGGTTATCTCAGAGTCATTGCTTTTTAAAATGCATTTCTGAATCCTCATCAGAAAAATAGACAAGTTAAGTAAACTACCTTTACTTCACTTGAAACTTTTTGTTAGGTCATCACCTAACATTTAAATTTTAAACTCTTCGAAGATGTGCAAATAAGCACTTTTAAATAAGATTTCCATCTGAACTAATGTGTTATGTCTGGGCCATTGCACAGGGCAATAAAACTGTGTCAGTTGTTTTTGGTTCTTTATTTTGTGTGATCAAGTTCAAGCCAAACGTCTGCAGCCAAACCTAAGCCCGGGCCATTATTAAGAGTATGTGTAGCACATATCTGGAGCTTGTCTAACAAAACCACACAATACTGGGAAGCAGTGGTGACAACGTTCAGTGCAACACAGCTGCAGCTGGACTGCACTGATGTGACAGTCTCCTCAACTATTCTTGGATTATATGGCTAACATAGCAAGTTGTCGAATTTTTCAAAGGAGGGTGAGCTTCCTATGAAATTCCAATTTTTGTTTTCTTTCTCACCAGTAAGGAAGACAAAATTGTTCTCTTTGGGATGACTCAATTAATCCTTGAATAGATAAATTAATAGGGATTATCTTTTTTTTTCTCGCAATCTTAAAGGAAGCTCCCATCTCAGTTTATTTTAGAAAGTTCTCCCCTCTGAACCTTAAAAATCTTTTCTTGGAGACTGAAGAAAGTGCCCACATTTCTCACCCACTTACACCTAAACAGGAACTTTTAAAGTATAGTATTTAACTCTCCCTCCTCAGCACATGGGTGTCCATTTGCTTCACAGTTTAGGCATCTATGTGATTTTCTATGTTATATTTGTTCCAAAGCATCAATTTGGTGTGCACGGCTTGACTTGGTGGCCAGTAATAAGCTTCTGTTTCAAAGCTCCCAGTGCAGTGGCCTTTACCACAGGCAACTATGTGGCCAGCTGCCCTTGCCACCACAAGGGGAGCCAAAAATCTGACTGGTATGAGTCATTTGGGGTCTACTCCAATTCTAAAGCTGGAAAAAAGAGGGGAATCCAGCTGTTAAACCATAAACTTACTTTGAGTTTCAGTTAAAAATATCTCGAATTTTATTAACTTATTACATACTATGACCAATCTCTAAGGCATCACGTGAATTTGTAAAGTTCTGTCAAACCAGTCTGTTGATCAATTGCTACATATTTAAGAGAATAAAAATATTGTTTTACTCCAGATGGATACAAAGTGTACAGCATTTATATTATATATTGACACTGCTCAGACTCTTACAATGATCATGCCAAGTGATCTTCCTTGTGTAGCTGCAGTTAAAGGCTTTAAAATAAACAAGACTCTATAAATTGCTTGTGTTATTCAAAAGGTTTTGAATGACTAAGTAAAAAAAACAGTCCAAGACCATCTAAGACCAAGGTTGATAAATCAAATGCATCCTTCAACATCAGGTCTATGGTTTACTCACTGGCTTCCTTTCACCCCGATCACGTTGTTCACGAGATTGGATTCCCAGATCTCAAGTGCAAGTTAAGCCTCGGATCTTTAAACCAAAAGGCTAAGTCAAGTCCTGTATCTTTAGATTGTCAGAATAAGTCACATTTTAAGTCTTTGGAGTGGGAGTCTAGGTCAAACCTTGCATTTTCATTGTGCCAGTATAAGTTTTGTCTCCGGTCTCAGACAACTAGTCTAAGTCAAGTATTAAATGTTGAGACTCTGTCTCAGTCAAGTCTTGAGTCTTTAAAACACATGTCTGGAGAAGTATCACATCTTTAGAGCTTGAGTATGGAGATATTTATGGTACAAAAGTATTTGGGCCTTGTAACAGTGAAGTTGAAGTAACATAGGAAAATTCTGTAGCAGTTTTGTAGTTGTAGATTTTTTTCAGTCTTTCTTAAATACAAAATAAGAGGTACACCTCTTCAATTTCTTATGTACAATACACAAATTGCATTCTTTCAGTCAAACTTTAAAAAAAATCTTACGTTTACAGTTTTATCCCAATTTATCCAAAACAATGGTGCACAACACATCCACATACCTGGGGGTAAAATAAAATAATAATAACTTGTCTATATTTTTTGTTGCTCACAGATACAAAGCTACAGTTAAACCATCACAAATTCTTCAGTTCAGCTACACAGATTCTGTTCTACAAGCCACAAACTATAAAATTCCTGCTTTAATGTTTTTGCTCCAATTCGTGCAGTACATGTGGAGTAAAACTAAGTCACACACCTGTAATAACATCTTCCCACAGAAACTTGTTTAAATCATATTTTTTCCTTTAACACAGACACAAGTCAGTGAATGCAACTGCTAAAAACCGCTAATGCGAGTCACAAAAACTGCTTTACAAGCCACACACTTTTTTTCGCATGCTCCTCCTTTTGCTTCATGTGTAATGCTTGAAGAGTAACTAAACCCCAAAACAACTTTTTTTGCCTATAAACTGTACAACTGGCTATTTACCAATGCATTCTTTCAGTTTCTGGGGATTTTTTTACATTTTCGTGTAAACTTGTGCTGCCCTCTTACGGTTGAACGGTGGCTACTGCATTTGAATTTTGTGATTGGTGGAGAGCGGTACATCTTTACGTCACAGGCATTGGCTGTGTCACAGTCATGGTCTCACAGACACGCCCCGTGGGTTTGGGTACAAAACTATCAGACATACCAGCCCCGTGGTGAGTTTGGAGTTGGATTGCGTTTTTCAGGTTACCATTATTATCACATTAGCACTTAGTTAGCATAGCTAACATATTGTTTTGAACGTTAGTTCATGTTAGCATTACCACTCAGAGACTGGACCCATCCTGTGCCTCATTTACAGTACTGAGGAAGAAGTAATCATGTTTGGGAGGATGCCAATGATTTTATTTTTAATAGAATTAATTTTATTTATGAAGAATCCCATAAACTCATCACTGCTAAGAGCTGGGGGAATTGTTGGCTCAAAAGAGCTATGACCCTGTAAGTTTGGCAATTGTACTAAAAAGAAACCTAGGATTGTTTTTATTCGCCTCTATTAATGATGAAAAATATGCTGTTCTAGCTTGTCGAAGGGTCTTTTTTATACAGCAGTTGACTGTTATTCCAGGTCAAATTGGAATCCTCTAGATGTGTAGAGCGACATTTTCTCTCCAACCTCCTAGTACTCTGCTTTAAACTATGCAACTCTGCGTTAAACCAAGGAGTCAGCCTCCTATGGCTAGCCACTTTCTTTTTTAAGGGGGCTACACTATCTAATGCCAAACGCAATGAGGAAGTTAAGCTGTGAACCAGACCATCAATTTCTGAAGGGTTAGAGATAGAATTGCTGCCATCCACTGTGGTACTCTGAGACACTGAGGAAAGTAAGAATGGAACAGATTATTTAAACATTGTTACAGCATTGTCTGATAAAGCTCTACTATAATGACATTTTCTTTCAGTTTAAGATGGTCAGTTAAAGTAAATTCAAAAGTTATTGAGAAGTGGTCAGACATCACTATGTACCTTTTTCTTCCACACTTTTCACCACATCTCACTTTGCATGTAATGAGTCTATATGATGTATTAGTTTCACCTTTTAGCTGAATTACTGAAATAAATGAACTGTTGCACGATATTCAAATTTTTCGAGTTACCCCTATACAAAGTGGTAGCACCTGATTGGCCTGACGTTTGTGTGATGTCACAGAATATCGCCTGACCGACCCTAAATAAACAGCCAGCAACGATGGCACTTTATTACTTTTTACTTTGTGGCATTATCTTTTGAGATGTCCGTCCAGAAGAATCAGACCTCATGGACCTTTCGTCCCACTTTGGTACACTGAGCCCACTCATGTCCGCGTTCCTGAGTTGGCAATGGAAACACAACCAGGCCTTGCTGGGGTGGTCCAGGCTGAGCAGACTGTAGTGAAAAAGGGACTATTGTTTCCTTGATTTGCTTTTTATTAAGATCAACAAAAAGGCTATTTTCGATAGTGACATAATCCTAAACACCATCCTGCTCTGTGTTGATAGTACCAGATGTAGTTTATTCCCTTGTTGTACAAGTGCAAAAACAAATCAGCGAACAACACTGTTGTATTGTGTGACACATCCATTACGTAAAAATAAACACAGAAACTGCAGAGGTCAAACATGCTTACAAACCCTGCAGCTGTAAATACTATCTGGCACATCAAAGGTTTGACACTAACGGATACACACATCACTGCAGTTTAAATAAGGCTTTTGAAAAAAAGTTTAAATTTTTCGAAAAACATTTTTTCTCCTTCTACACTAAGAATTAAATCCTTTTAAACATTTTAAACAAAATTCTCGATTTTCAGATCTTTTAAGTTCAATAAGATATTTTAAAACAAAGTGTTGAACAACTGACAAAAATACTGTTTCGTGGGACTTATGGTCAGGATATCAATAATCTAGATCCAAGTTTCATTTTACCCACTTTGGTGATCATTTAGTAGTGACACTACTGAATTTCTCTTTCTCAATTTCTTTCATAACATACCTCACTGCCTCAGCCTTTAGTGAAGTCCTGCAAAGCTTACAGGAAAAGTGAAGTGTGCAGGAAAAAATGCTACCTGACTGATGGTGAAAGGGAAAACTGTCTTTGGAAACAATGACAGTCCTATTGGGCAGAATGATTCCACATATGGGAATGTTGCTCTGTTTTAAATGATTACAGATGTTCTGTTTGACATGAGTGCACAGATAGCAGGAGTCATTTGAATGGACTTAGATATTGACAAATTTATACACACCACCAACTCCTCTTTTTATCTACGTCATGAGTTTATCTTGTCACTGTTGCATTATATGTCACTGATCTGTTGTGGCACAACATTTAAGGGACCAGAAGACAGTCAAACTCTATGTATAAAACCAGCTGTTTTGTCATCTTTGTGTTTGAGTCTCACTCAGAGTTTAACTACCTCCACTGGAAAAGGCAATGGATCATTGTCACTCAAAAATTTTCTTAATGCTCTTTTATGTTTTTGCAGGTCCACCCAGCAGCTTCCTTCTCTAAAAGGCAGGATTTGGCCCTCTTTGACAGCCAGATGTTGGACTTAGAATAAAGACTTGGGTGTTGCCAACCTGACTTTTTTTTAAATGAAGCAGAAGAGGTTGAAGCAAAAAACCTAAGGAAGTTTTATCAAGGTATAAGCCAATCAGTGTCTTTCTTTACAGAGAAGGCACCCTGGAACCACTCCATGCAGAATTATCACAGCTCTTAGTTTTGAAATGTTTCCTTTCCAACCAGGTTAGATATTTGACGGAAAAGACGGTAGAGACATCAGCAGTTAAAGATCCAGATGTTTTTCTTGGAGCCGGTGCAGAGCACAGGATCATAAACTGTGAGACATGCCCCAGGAGACATTGAGTGGCAGGTCAAAGGTAATATGTGACATGGCGTTCACTGCTGAAAGTGAAAGGCACACATTGTAGTTCAGGGATGTTGGATTAGCAGATAGATGTAACACCCAGTTATTAGGAGTAAATTAAGATATTTGAAAATCCCATTTCATGTGATCTGCAATTTAGATCACTATTATACTTACACCTTTTTGGAGCACAGATGTATGTAGTATATGGTACTATGCAAAAGTCTTTAATCCTGTCTCATTTCTTTGCTTTGCTTCTAAGGAGTCAGACTTTCTGTAATGTTTCAGAGTGACCTTGAGCTATTGGTGTCCAAGAATTCTGAAGGTCTGTTCTTTGGACCTAGGCTGGTTTTTCCGTCCAGTAAATGATCAAGTTGGATTTTTTTTCTGTTTTGATAGACCACATGACTCAAACTCAAAACAGACTCAAAACATTAACCAGTTTTTCATCTACACCAAAGGATCAACTTAAAATTTAATCTTTAGCCTACCAATATGCCAGAAATATAATATTTGTTCTTTTCTTTGTTGAATCTATAAAACAAAAGCAAAGATGATAGAGTTGAACACAAATAAAATATTATTAAAGCATGAAGAGTTTGATTCTCCAAGACTATTCATATTTATAAAAGTATTGATGCCCTAGACTGTTTTTCAATTTTAGCTATAGATTCTTGATTGAACTTAGGTTTGGACTTTGATTAGGCCCTTTTAGCACATGAATATGCTTTTATCAAAACAATCTCATTGTAGTTCTGGCTGTACGTTTAGCATCACTGTCTCACTGTCATCACTGTCTGGAAGCAAGGGCGTCAGTTTGTTTTTAAAATTTCTGGGGACAATAACCATAAACTTGAGTATTGTTTGAAGATTGTTGGAGACAGTTATTATTTATATAGCTGTTATGTATTCATCAGTTTCAGGTTTCATTACAATATGCACTGCAGTGTATAAACAGGTGTTGAAAATCATAGTTTGATTCTTCAATCATTAAAAGTTGAAACCCATAAGCTTACGTGTTTTGTTTTTCAAACAGCACTGAAAACCATCATTAGGCTGTTTGCTTGCAAGAATCATTAAAATCCACATTGTAGCACAAAGAACAATGTTGGCCCTGGCGCGGCTGCTTGCCGGCGGGGCCCGTGGGCTCGTCACTGCTGCCCCCCGGGCCCCTGCATAGTAGCCGCTGGACATTCCCCTGGGGTTCTCCTTTGCTCCTCTCTTGGGGGATGCGGTCGGCCCCGCCCGGGTCCGCCTCGGGCTCTGGGGGTCCTTTGGACGTCTTAGCTCTGATCTCCTTCATGTCTGCATCGATTCCTGGGAGACGGATTGATGCCTGCTCACACCAGCTATCAAACACTCTTATGGAGAAACCTTATATGCACCAGCATGCTAACACACACACATAGATGTGGGGTCTCTGGTGTTTCCAGATATATTCTTGGGCTGAGGTTATCATTACTAGAGCTTGATTAATTGGTACCATGAGTTTTTCTGTGACATTGTTGTTGTATTTTTATATCAATTTTTGTGTGATGTGGTTGTGTAGTTCTTAGTTCACGATGTTTGTTGTGTTTTGTCGATGTTCCTTTTTCTTGTTTTATTTTTCCCCTCTCTCTGCCGTCCTGTGGGTATGGAGGCAGACTTCAATGTTTTCCTGTGTTTTCTTTGTTTCCCTTCCTCTCTTTTATTTTCAACTCACCCTCTCTCTTGACTTTTTGTTTCCTACTTCTCTTCCTCATCTTCTTTCTTTCTTCCCCTTAATTTTCCGTCTCCGTGTCCATAACATCTGGAAATAAAAACCCCAGCAATTCATAATAAAGATTTTTCACACATATATCAAGTGGAGTACTATAGTAAAAGCTGTACTG